>JAWNNW010000354.1:3427546-4121319 GCA_035044465.1 Scaptomyza tumidula
TCATTTTTCATGCTCATGTTGTTTTTTGTGTCAGAGACAACACAGCACAAAAACGGAAACAGAACAGAACACTGAAAAGAAAAGTTTAAATCTATTTTTAAGAGTAACTGGAAAAGAAATACCCTGCCTTAAATCTTTGAGAAATGTTTATTAAGAAATATAGAAATATGAAATAATTGTTGAAAACTTAAAAACATATCTATAAAAGCTTGGAAATATCTCCAGATAAAACTATTTTACTCTTACTCTTTCAATGTCTTGGTTCAACATAGAGAAATCCCTTTCAACAACCCCAAACACCAGCAGGGTATATGTATAAACAGAAGTCTTGTTCAAAGTCTTGTCCTAAATGGAAAATAACCATTTGCAATTGACACTTAAATGCATTTTTAATTGTTATTTTTAATATTTTGCCAAATTATCACATAATTTTTTCCCAAACTCTTTGCTCACACACACTTCAAAGGGCCGGCCGCGTGCTCTTTGCTAATGTGTTGATTTTGGGGCGATCGTCGTCGCATAAATCATAAAGAAAACAAAAAATAACCAAAATGCAGTCGTAAGCAAAACAGAAGTACAGAAAACACTTGAAAGAAAGAGAGCGAGAGAGAGAGTGGGAAGGGGAGGGTAGTGCATGAGGAGGGTGAGTAGGGGAAGGTGTGTTGGCGCACTCGAAGCCATTTAAGCATAGACAAATACAAATTCGAAATGTAAAAGAAAAATATTTTTATACTCGACAAAATGCTGCTAAGTGGGTGGCAACTGAATTAATTTGCGGCTTCTTCAGCTGCACTGCCACTGTTCCCACTCACTCTCTCTCCCTCTCCCTCTCACTTTTACCCTGCCTTCCCCTCTCTCACTCTATCTGTTATAGGTTCATCCATATATTTTTTTTGGGTTTTCATGTTTGCGTGTCGAGCAGACGCAAAATAAATAAACTTTAAGTACTTTTCGAAATCGCTGCTGGCTGTTGTGCAATCTTAAGTAGTGCGCCGTGCACTCAACACAAACACACACAAACGCACACATATACACACTCATTCACACACTCGCAGACAGTCTGGCATGTTGACATATTAATGCAATTAGTATTGGGGCGCACTTCGTGCTAATTTTATAGTCCTGCTCTTTGCCATATTTACATAAGTCATATTTGTAACGCCCATCTATCCCCACTTACCACCTCCCCCGCCATGCAGTTGTCTCTTCATCTGCTGGCACGTATAGCCAGTCATCCGCAAAAGGAGGTGGGGAGGAAGGGAAAATGCAGCTGCAGCTGTTTGTACTCCCAAATTTATGAGCCACGCTTCAAGTTTATGACTCCAATTGACATCGTTAATGAAAACAAAATATTAAAAGCACTGATTTAAGCTTTACATATTTTAGATCTGTGTTGTTGAGCTGTTTGCTCAATGCTGTAAATTTTCATGTTTTTGATGGATTTGTTGGACAGTTTATGACGCTTACAAGTTAATTAAAATAAGCTAAATATTACAGAAAGTTTATTAAATGAAATAATTCGGATTTGTATTTCTATCGGCATCATATGGCTAAGTTTTTCTTAGGCAGCCAGGATTAAATATTAACTAATAATATTTTTTATGTACTTTTTAAGAGTTTCGAACAAAGTCACAAAGGAATAATTCTTCTTTATGTACATTTTTCCATAGCTTGTTTGAAACAGATCGATTATAAATATTTTGCTTAGTTTTAACATGTTTTTATAAATGTTAACCAACCGTTAAAAAAAACTAGCCTATCGATCTATCTTCCCTCGACTACCTGTGTCAAATTGCATAAATGGCAGAAAAAAAAACTGTCGCATTTTTTGTTCATTGTTTATGCCAACACACAATTTACACAATTCTCTTTCTGCAATTATCCTGCGCAGTTTGTTATTTTTTGATTATGTATCCCTTGCATCACTCTCCACCTCCCTTTACCTTGACAGCCGCCGTGCCAAAACCAAATTACATGGCTACAACAATGGGTCGTACCTAGTTTAGCTATAATTTATGGGAGCAGCACATAAAAAACACACACAGAGACGAAAGAGAGAAAGAACTATTAAAAAACGGGACGGCTGCCAGCCCATTTCCGTTGCGCAGAAGGCTAATCAACAAGAATTTCTAAACCCCTCAATGAATAGGCATCAAAAAAAACAAAAAACAAAAAGAGAATAAAGTACAAACCACCCGGTGCGAGACTCTTCACTGATTCCAATTGAATTTCATCTCGTGCTGGGCTCTGCTCAGCGGCAGCGGGTTGTAATCCCAGCTGTAAATATGCCGCTGATCCCGCACCGATCTTAAATCATGTTTCTATTTATGTTGTCACAAGAGATTTGCGTGTTGCAGTTCATCTGAATCTCTAGCTGTAGCTGCAAATGCATTGCAACTCTTGCAGATTGAAAGAAGTGTCGCTAAGCTGGCTTAAGAGCAACACGAGTCGCGTTTCTTCTTATTATTATGTTGCCCTTGGCCATTTCCGGTTCTCAAGGGTTGATTACGCGTGCGAGTTCGCGTCACTTTTTTATAGGCCTTTCTTTGCCTACCCTTGTTTGTTGGTTCATCGATCATCTATTTTAATTAGCAACAGCGTGTCGATGGCATTCACACACACATACAAACTATCAATTTCACTTGGACACCCTTCGCATAAACTGTTATTTACATAAACCCAAATGACATGTGACGAATCTGAAGTGCAATTTTAGGACACATCTCGAACTAACACTCTCTCTCTCGCCTCTCTGTTCTCTGGTTGGTAGGCGTGGCCAGATACACTTGGAGACAGTGAAAAACACTTAGGCCATGGATATGGATGTATGGTTTTAGTTCGTGTGTCATCGTCTTCTTCCCCCTTTGGCAAGCGACAGCTGTGAACTGCATTTGATAAATGCCAAACCCAATGGAACGATTATCGAGCATACATCGAGGCACACTCTCAATCTCCTCAATCTTATACAAAAGACACGGGCTTGTACACAGGAAGCGGCTGTTTGCTGTTAACAACTCTTTGGAAGATATACGTGTATATGCACTTGCCGGAGGGTATTTCTGTTCATTTATGTGGTTTGCAACAGAAGAAATATTCGAACTTTGGTGAATTCTTAATAAATATTCGCACAATGTTTATGTTAGAAAACATTCCTTAAGCATTTTTCATATTGTTATAAGTGTATCTAAATGTCGTTGTTGATTACTTTTCAAACCATTTTGCAGGTAACTTCTGTTGATGATTCATCGTCGAGCACTTCTCATTATTGTCTACTCATAGTTTTGTTGTACCACATACTACGAAGAGGTGCTCCAAGGATTAGCCTGTCATATCTTCATGTTCGTAGCGATGAGTTTTCAAGTTTCTGATGAGCGTTACCCTGATTTATTGTTAGAGATGGGGGTTGTTCATCTTCTAAGTAATTATTGATTGTATTGTTAACTGAACTCAATGCATTTCGAATGGGTTTTCAATTAATTCTTATTATTATATATCATGCGGTTTTTGTTGTTGTGTGTTGTGTCTGTGGGTAACCAAATGTTGTTTTCTTTAGCAGTATATCCTCTGCCCTTCTTACACTCCCCTTTGCTGCCATACTCATATCTTGTCTCCTGTTGTTACTCTCCTGTTGCTGCTGAAGTTCGCTTTTGCTGCTGTTATTGCATTTTGTAAAGTAAACATGCCAAGTGCCGCTGTCACCCATTGCCACCCACAAATTACACACACACACACGCACATATACAGTTGCACCATATGCAAATATTTACTTTGAGTTGATGAGGCTGATGAACAGGATGAACGAACGAGGCTGTCCATTGATGAAGCCACTCGCCGCTCGCACACACACACACACAAATGGGGGTAAGAACGCAAAAAGTGCTGCACAAATAATGTCATACGGCTGCCTCATTTGCTTTGCCAACACCCCAACCCACCCACCTAACGAGTGGAAAAAAAAGTAACGCCTATCCACCCTGTGGACAACCCCTTCGCTAACCTGCTGCTGACTGCGTTTTTTACATACCCTTTGAGTAAATACATGAAAGCGAGTTGCTTGAACTTCAAATTTGAATATTTATGGGCTTAAAACTTAAAACTTATTCGTTTACTTTCAAGAAAAACTTTCTATTAAAGTTGTATGTGGTGTTTTATAAGTATCTAATATGTATATAATATTTATAATATATACAGCTTGACCTGTTGTTACATATTGTTGAGACGAGTACAGGGTAACTTCTAGTTCATCAAGCTCAACTCTTACATTACAACTTGTTTTTACTGCCGCTTTGCAGTTTCTCAAACTGCTGTTAGCATAAATTTCAAAATTAAAATCGCAACTGCGACATATGCGCTTGAGAGTCTAACCAAAAAAGCAAGTGGGTGTGGAATGCAAGGGGTTGTTGTTGGGTTAGGGGTGGGGGGTAGAGGGTTGCGCTCTCAAAAAGTAATTATTTCAAGCAAAAGATGCGGCGCCAGGGGTACGTCGTTTGTCTTTGTGTCCAGATCCTAGATGCGCGCTTTTGTTGCAGCTGTCACTTCACTTTGACATTTCGCTGGCATTAACTCAAACTCTCTCTCTCACTCTCTCTCATCCGCTCAGTTAATCTCTTTCTCTTTCGCTCTCTCACTTTCTCTTTGCTCATTGAGCAACAACAATTCGTGTTTACATGCGCAATAATTATAAAATTTACGTTTGCTTGTAACTGTTAAATAAATCAATGTCACAGCGCTTAAACCGAATTGCATTGTTCTTCTCTCTCTCTCGCTCTACCTCTACCTCTTATTCCCTCTTACCTTTCCCTTCCGTGATTGAGGGTTGAGAGCGTGCTGTTCAAGTTTTTTGTTTCGATTTAATTGCTTGTTAAAGGCGAATTGTGCAGCCATTGCACATTGAGTTAATGATCCAGGAATGTGCTGACTTGCCATTGCCCGTAAAGTGTAAAGTAAGCGAAAGGGGGTTGGCATTGGCGGCGGCAGGGGTATATTGCAGGGATTACAAAGTTTAACTCAAGTGCAATCCTGCAGTTAGCATTTGGTTTAGCTTGAAATTTGATTTTTGCTGCAGTTTTCAGTTCAAGCGAAACTTTCAGATTGAAATGCTGAACTTAAAATCGTTGCTTAGTTGGTTTAGTTAAGGGTTGGGTGTTTTCTCTTTGGAAGGAGACTTTTGTCGTCTGGACAACAAACACTGCCAGAAGAAGACATTGCAAGCTTGAGGCTACAAAGGAAATGCATTGTGGAATTTTAGGGACTTTTCATTAGAAATTGCTCCTCCTTCAAAATGAAGCAAAGAGCGTTTGTTAAGGTTTTTAAGTTGTTGTAGGGAAATATTATATTGAATATTTATTTGAAGAGTAAAATAAAACTAACTCTAGTTCTTTATTTTTGCGTTTTGAACCTTTAAACAAATATTTTTTCCATGCATGTTAAGTATTGAATTAATATTTAAAGTATAAGAAGTATTTTCAAGTCGTAGATGTATTTCAAAAATTCTTTCTTAGCTATTTTAAGCATTAGATACAAAAAAACCCACTCTTCGAAAACTCATAATCAATTCATAGAGCATCAATATATCGTTTGACTCCCAAGTAAATGCTTCGCCTCATTTGTTGCATAGGCAAACATGTAGTCAAACTCAAACACACACATACATGCACACACAATCAATTTGATGTCAAATTTTTTTTGGGCCCCACAACAATAGAAATGCAGCTTCATTAAATATGAAATTCAAACTAAAAGCAATTGCAGATTGCACTCAAAGGAGTTAAGGAATGGGCACAGAGAATCAACAAAATCGAGAACACTAAGAGACTGAGAGATTGAGACTGTGACTGTGACTGGGACAAGAACATACATTCATGCTGTGTGCAACTTACTTGGTCTGACATGTCTCTGTGCCTGCTACCAGCATTGTAAAATTTTCTTCCTCCAAACCTTCTGCTCCTCTGTGCTCGTTCTAGAGACGTTTCACAATTTTTGCAATTGCTGGGCTAACAACACACACACATAGACAAAAAGGCGGCCAGCAGCCAAAGCGGCGACTTACACACACACACACACACACACACACATTTAGATACATAGATACTTATTCATATGTAGCTGCAGATAGAAATACAGACACTTGAAGTATTAAATAATTTGGTGCCATTGTGTTGACACCACGATGGAGAAAAGCAACTGCAACTGCATGTAACTATGTATGTGTGTGTGTGTGTGTTTATGTTTTCATGATTTCAAATTATTTCTTCATTTTGTGCTAAAATATGCAAAAAACAAGAAACTGGCACAAGACAAACATCGTTGGCGTCATTGTTAAAAAAATAAAACCTTCGCAGTGCAGAGTACACTTTTGTATTCAAATTTTATAATATCCTTTATGAGATACAATAAATGTTTTTTTTTCTAGTACAACATATTAAGAAATATAATAAATTCAAATTTAAAAGTAAATCAACTTACTTATCTTAATTTTGTGTGCTTTAGAAAGTTAAAATCAATATAAAAACATAAAGCTTAGAAAACTTAAAGCCGTTTTGATCTTTTGAGATATTTATTATATTTTTATGAACCTTTTTTGATTTTAAAGCGGACTTTAGAAGGTTTGAAAGGTTTCACACATTTTGAAAGAAAAGTAACAAATTTCATTTTCTTTCCGATTATGCTTATTTATTTTATTTGTATACTATCTGAAATGAAACTTGATCTCATCCATTTAATGTACTCTGCATGAATATTTGTATAGTTATTAGTCTAATAAGCATTAGCTATATCACTTACAAGTATAGAGTAACAAATCGTCGATATTATTTGGTTATGCATAGTTAATATTTACTTTCTACTTATGTTATTGTTGGCACTCTGTCGTTGTTGTCTGCATTATTTGCCGTTTGATTCCAACCATTTTTCATCCATGTCTGAATGTTTGCATGCACTGACAAAGGACAACAATAATGATGCTAAAGATGATCATGATGATGATGTATAGTTGGTTGGTGACTTGGTTTTTGGTTCCAGTGCATGCCAAGAAGCTACAATAACAACAACAATAACAATAACGACTTGTATTTGTATTCGTATGCATTTTCCATTTGGCTCATGTCATTTAGAATAAACAACGTAATTGCAAGTTTGTGTGGGCGACACAAAACGCTGGCGACAAATAATCCAAATATCTTAACACACATACATACTTACTTAATATATATGTATATATATATATATCCTCTATACACTTAAGAGCTCTAACTAGCCGGACAGAAATCATTAATGTCAGCGGCTTTATGATGCAATGACCTTTGACTGGACAACGTCTTCGGGTGAAAAAAAAACGACTGTGTACCCGGAAAGGCTAGACTTGAGTAACATGCTACATGCAACATCGTGCTATAAAATTTATGGCACACGTGTAGCTACATTTATGCGGCACGCGGCTCAGTTCAGTTCCCTTCCCCACTCCCCCAAAACCTAACCAAAATCCATAACCATACTCATACCTATTATACCGATTGCCATTTCCCATTCCCATTCCCGTTCCCGGAACACATGTGGGCATCTCTCTGCATCTGTGGGAGGGCTTTGTCTCTCCTTCTCTAGTATGACATGTTCCTTGTTCCAAGCTCCAAGTCGTTTAATGTTTACTTTAAAACTAAATATTTTTATGAAAACCCAAAACCTTTAACTTTATGCCGCAGTTTTACGACCAAATCGCGCCGAATGTTGTCGCTGTGTTTTTTATTTTTTTTATTTTTTTCTTATATGCCCTGTAAATATTAAGATGAAAGGTGGGTAGATTTAAGTTGTGTTCATGAGGAGACTGTGAATTAGTCAAAAATATATACACATATATATACATATATATATCATAGCTTCTTTATCTCAACCAAAATAATATAGCAAAAATATAAATATAGTTTCTAGCACGAAAAACATTTGAATTTTATTTTTTTTCTTTATTTTTGTCTATATTTGTACCAAAATCAATTCCCTATAAATTAAGGTATATTAAACTAAACACATATACTTAAATTTGGAGTTTCATATATTTGTTTTTTTTTTGTGAAGTTTCTGAGCATTATGCAGGGCATTCACCGAGTCGTCGACTTATTAAGTATTCCTCGGTTTTCTTTATTTAGCTGCTCTTCCGGCATCGGCATCGGCATCGGCTGTCTGTTTTTGAAGCGCGTCTCTCTCTCATTTTCGTTGGGCAATTAAAATGCAGTTCTTGCTGTGAGACATTTATGCGCCACAACCGTCGACCTGTTGAGTGATTTGTACTTTTTTAGGCACTGTACACTGCGTGGTTGTGTGTGTGCGTGTGCGTGTATGGGTGGGTGTAGCCCCTGCGGCAACTATGTAGCTCAGCAAATCAAGTTGTCAAATGTCTTCATTTGCAAACCCAAACAAACACACTTAAAAGTCAAATTCGTTATACAAATTTATTTTCTATTGTTTGCAAATTTCATTTGACAGTAGGCGAGAGAGAGAGAGAGAGAGTGGCGTACGAGGGGGAGGCGGAGTAGGAGCTGCATCTGAAGCAGCTGGTCACCACCACCATGACGAACATCCGGCTAATGTGAACATTTTGTTCCTTAGTACTCAGTACTTTATCCCAAACCCAAAAACCTTAATTTCCTATGCACGCGTGCAGCTTTTCACAGTTTGCCATTAGGAATTTTTGAAGCTGTTATTGTTTTCGTTTTTCGCACTTGAACGCATCGCCAAAAAAATATTGTAGATAATCTATTTCGATTGCGTGTTGGTTGCCCCTATTTCACATGGGTCAGCGACGCAGCGGTCCAGAGGATTACACAAAATAATGACGCATAAATCCGGCAATGGCAAAATGCTCACTGATTGCGGCCTGCCCGAGTTGGCGTTGAGGGTTGTGTGATCCGCTGTGATGGTGGTGGTGCGTAGTGGTTGCAGGGCGGTCATTTTGTGGTAACAACTGTAATGCAACTGCTATTAACAGCGATCATTGATGTTGACTAAAACAATAACTAATATTAGGTTACATGAGTATTTAACACTTTTCACTGTGTTTTAAGTTTTAAGATGTTTTTCTTATTAACTTTGGTAACACATGAACTTATTCATACAGAAAGTCGTGTACTTTTGTGATCCTGAGTTTTATACAAAGAGAAAAATGTAAGCTGTAAAGAAGTTTTAATAGGAAACATTTATTCCCTTAACAACGTTTATTCTTAAGTTAGTTAAAATATTTAAACACATTTACAATCATGATGTTATCTCAATGCATTCGGCAACTTTAAGACTCCACTGCATAAACTCATAAGCCAACAATCTTTAATTTTATATATATATATTTTTTTTATTATCATTTTCGTGTTCAACTTTTCCTTTGACTATTCGCAACTGCAGCGAGCTAATTTGGAATTTTAATTCCGTTTATTGCCGCATTGAAAGCGCAGAGAAGCTGCCAAAAGAATGAATAAAAGAAGGAAACAAAAAAAGAAAAAACCAGAGAAGCGAATCCCAAGAATATGATATGGGAATGGATTGAAATGGCTCTGGCTGAGTTTTTGGGCAGAAATATGAGTGGCGGCAGCCGCAGACAAGACGTAGTGGGATTTACTCGTATAGCATATTTCTGGCAACATTCGGTGGCAAATGCTTGCCAAATGCCGCAGCTGCTTTGAAGCGCCGCCGCCAGACGCGGGGGCAGGGGGTTGGTTGCAGTCTCTCGACCAACCTACCTCCCTCCCTCCCGCTGGCAAGACACAAGAAGAGTAGCAGGGGTGTGGGGCATAGGCTGGGAAAGAGGGCACGAGAAAAAGGGAAATGGGAAAAGGGAAAAGGGAAAAGAGGACCACTCGATGCGACAATTGTTGAAATTTAAGAGGACGCAACGCATGTTGCAAAATGTCGCAATTTGCTGCCTGTTCTCTAGCCGCGTGTGGCACGTGATGTGAAAAATGATGCACAAGCTATTGAGCTATTGAGTAGCTTGTATTGCTACGGTGATCGGATCACAACATAATCTGAGCCACGTTATCACTTTGGTAAACAGCAGCGCAGCGTTCGTAGCGGCCAGCTCGAATATCAATCAATCTTCCATACCCCACCCCCACACTTTAATCTCAAAAATACTCAACACATTTTGCAAATTGCATGTTGAACTTGGTGGGAAACGCAACTGCTTTTGAGGGGTTGAAAATTTCAAAAAGGTTGTCCTTCCTCTCAGCTCAAACAAAACAAAACAAAGCCAAGAAAAAAAAGAACGGAAAATAAAAGTAATTTCAAATTGATTTTGTAAACTCGTGAAGGTTATCAGCTAAATGACGCGCTCTGCACCCGATAAGGCAAGCCTCTTCCACATTCGAACAAATGAACTAAATACTAAATACTATGAGCTCATCTTGTCACTTGAAACTTAAGAGCTGCCAACATCTAGCATCAAATTTCAATTGAAGTGGCCCATTAAAAAATATATGAGAAATTAAAAAAAAAAAAGGCCACACATAAATATATCAAACACAATGCATTTTCTTACAACGTCTTTGATGTGCACGCAATAAAGTTGCAATTTTATTATTTGTATTCGATTTGTTTCGTTACATAAAAAAACAATATGAAGAATCATATGAAATTTTGTACATTAAATTTTTGATTGAAAGTAATTAAAACAGTTCTGTTGTACAGAGTATGCATCAAGTCAAGCTACTATTATCATGTCGATTCTTATCAGCTTTAATATTAAGCAACAAGCAGAGCATATAAATGATATATAGTATTTATTAAAAATAAATATGCCAAGCTTAAAACGAATGCAAGACAACAAATCAAGAACAGTTTCATTTCATCTACAGCTAAGTAAACAGTGCAAATATTAAAAACAAAATAAGTCAGATAACTGTGTATAATGCAGTTCTTAAGCGTTTTCGTGTTTATATTGATGACATGTTCAGCTTTGAGCGCTGAGATCGCAATTGACGAGAGCAGTTCAATGAGTACTAAGGAGCTGGAAATGGAAATTGAAAAACATGAACGCCGTGTTCTTGAGAACGTAGAGAAGTTGCAACAATTAGAAGTCGAATCAATAAATTTATGCAAATACGTCGAAGAGTCGCAACAGGAAGAGTTGCAAAAACTGGAAGAGATAAGATTAATTTCTGATCTATATAGAAGAGAACTTCTAAACATAGAGCCAATGCTGTGTTTACCCAGCCAACAGCTTGTGGGAACTCATGAAATAAAAATAATCAACAAACCATTCGATGTGAACTGCGGAGGTGATAAGAATGCTGGTCCCGGCTGGATTATTATACAAAGGCGCATCGATGACAATATGAGCTTTCAGCAAAGTAAAGACAGCTATGAACAGGGCTTTGGTAACAGCACAGGCGATTTTTTCATTGGTCTGGAAAAGCTATACAAATTGACCAGTCATCAACCGTACGAGCTATACATACGCCTGCAGAATTGGAAGGATGAAATTCGTTATGCCCGTTATAGTCATTTTGAGATTGGCGATGGATATGAGAACTACAAGTTAAGGTCCTTGGGTTTTTATAGTGGCGACGCTGGTGATGCCCTACAAAATGCTTTGAACCAAACGTTTCAATTTGATGAACATGACGAACATGACGATAACCGTTCAGGCTGGTGGATTGCAAAAGACACTTTTGCTGGACAAGAAAGGTATTCAAATCATTGACAGCTTATTGATTTCTGTTTCTAACCCAAGTTTTTTTTTGATTCTAGCAATCTGAATGGACTAACTAGTCAATGGAGTACTTGGTCGGTGAGCTTTAAAACTGTACAAATGATGATACGACCAAAATTAATGAAAAACGAAATGATGATACGACCACAATTAAAGAAAAACGAACCTAAAAAGTGTGAATGTTCTTTTTGGTCTTGTATTAAATGTTGAATAAATATATCTTCTTGATTCTATATACACACTTTATTATGTCAATTCTTTCTGTTAAGAGATGCGCAATAGATCACTGATAATGCTTAGTAGCTGCTTTCGCAGATAACCCCTCTCATCAAAAACAAAATAAAAATAAATAAATAGCTTTCAGCAGAATCATACTGTGTCTCAAGTCAGTTTCAATTTTGGGGTCCGGCAAATAAGTACTATAAAAAATGTTTGGGAAAATACCTAAACACTGGATGCTGATTGTGGCCTTGCTGCTGCCCTCTGAAATCATTTTGATTAATTCGGAGCCATGTGATTCAGAGATTCATCAAATACAATCTCAGATTGATGCACTGGAAGTTAACATAAAGGCGAAGGAAGAGAAATTAAAAAACTTGGAATTTAAAATTGTTGAGGAAATCAAATCATTCGAATGTGGCAAAGTTGTTGTTTCAACCAAACATTGTTCGAAAAGCAAGAACGAATGGAATCTTAAGCGACAATTGAATGAAACGATCGGGCAATTAAAAGCGATTTATAATAACGATTTTAACAGATGCGGCCAGCAAACATTTCCGATAGACTGTGACTCAGGTTGGACGGTTTTACAGAGGCAAGATAACTACGGGAAATGGACGTATGAAATAGATCTAAATGACTTGACCCTTTCACAGCCACATGAACTACTTATATATCTACAAGACTCCAATAATTACGTTGACTATATACATTACGGTTACTTTAAAGTTGCCAATCAGCTGAACAACTACAAACCTGTAGTGGGTCAATACTCAGGAACTTTTCCGGATCAGCTGCAACATTGTAATAAACCATTTGACCAATGCATTTTTATACTCAATAGAGGTTATATATATAATCGCTACTGGTATAAAGTTGCCGCATTTAAATCTATTAAAATTATGATGCGGCCCACCAATTAAATGTCAAATACATTTTTGTAATCTTTAATCTGATGTAAATAAAAAAACAAGATGCTAATAATATTCTAACTGAACTTTTTATGACAGATCTTCAACAGAATGATTTTGCTATAGGTCGATAACGATAATTCCAAGCTTTACCAAGTTGGAATAAGAACTCAAATTTTTGCTTAATGCTAAGTTCCTAAAATCAATGACGAATTTCTACAAACAGCTCTATAGGAAGTTGAGCGACAATCGCATGCTAACGAATAATTTATGACTTTTGGCTTCCATAATATTATGGAATGGTTATCATCTATCTGTTTGCCTACGAAATGCGGTCAAGTTCAGATTCAGTTCGAAAAAAAAAGAGAAAAGAAATGTTGAATCGGCTGTTCGAGAAACACAATTGCCAAAAGGTCAGGCTTCGGCTCTGCCCTTATCTCGAATGCGACACCAAACCGAAAAACAACGAGAGCTCATCCCAAATCGCCAGGCACCCAGTCTCTTTGACCCTCACTGGGCTATAAAAAACACAACTGGGCGAATGTGTGGAAATATATATATACATTCATATGTAGTTAAATGTGAGCGCATTTCTATGCAATTAGAGCCAAAGACCCTGATAGATAAAAAATAAAAAGATGAACACAAAAAAATAAAAAAAAAAACACACCAAAAATGATGAGCACAAAATGTAACAAATAGTAAATTTCATTTTGTTTCTTTCATTTTTTATGGGAACATAATAAAAGCCACACACGCAGACCGCACGCCCGCCCGCCCGTCTGTTCGCTTGCCCCTGGCTCTGCCCACAACGATGGGTACCATCATATCTAAAACTGGCGACACTTGACAATGGCGACGTGTGGTCCAGAGTCTCGAGGCTTGGGACTGTGAATTTATTTGGGGATCTGAGTTATGAAACACTTTCGAAAACAAAAGAAAGAAGGAAAAAGTCGTGCAATAAATAAAATGCTTCAAAGTGCACTTAAGATAAAAGTGGAAATAAGAAACAAAACCAAAACAATAAGAGCAAGCCATTATAGCTAAAACTTGAAAACTCAAAATTGAAAAAACTCAAAAACTCTACAAAAATGTGGGTCAAGTTGCAGTTCGGGATTTTGAGTTTTGTCAAGCATTCAAAAATCTTTCCTCGGGTTAGTTTCTGTTGAATTTGGCATGGCAAATTGAGTTATCAACACAGTGTTGGGTTTCAATGTCAGACGAAATCAATAAATCGCACAGATAGATATTACTTCCAGGTGATTAGATATTTATATATATATATGTGTGTGTGTGTGTGTGTGTTAGTCCATCTCTCACACACCACTAGGCAGGTCTATGCATGCACAAAAGGTAAATCCCTAGCATACGCTCACAGCCTTACCCCAACCAAACAGATACCAAAATCCCGGACGCACTTACGCCTGAATGACTTTTTCACACGTAGCCAGGCAGGCAGGCAGTCAGGCAGTCAGGCAGGCGAAAATCATAAGGCAAATTACATATTTTGGGGTCATGCGAGTGGAGTTTGGGCTTAGCCAGGCCAAAAAACGAATACTGGCTGTCAATGGCCAAAGTTTGTTGGCCACGTTTGCCAAAAAGGTCTTACTGCCAAGATGGGGACCCACAATAATTTATAATTCAATAAGTTAAAGTTGAATGCAGTCAAACGCTGTTAACTTGTGCCAACACACTGTTAAAAATTATAATTTTCAATATTTTTTTTTGATATTCAAAGGAAGAAAGACGATTTAATAAAAAAAAGTTTGAAAAAGTTGATAGATATACAAACTACAAGATTTTACATACTAAACTTCTCACAGTGTGGAAGATGAGTTCACACACACACACACACACACACACACATATGTGTGTGTTTGCCCCGGGGGCGCATGCCACACAATTCACCTTGAAGGCAACTCAGAAGCGAAGATTAATTGCTGCATTGCCTTTTGTTGCCGGCACTTATCTTGGACCCCTTCTCTTTACCCCTTCGCCTTACCTCACCACCGATTGACTATGTGCGCGATAAGGAATTTTATTCACTGCCCAGTCCCTAACCTGAACCTTCTGTACCTAACCCGTTTTACCTTTAAATAGCAGCAGAGAGACCCAAGCAAGCAGGCAGGCAGGCGGCCAGGCAAGCAGGCATTCAGGCAGTAATTGCATTTTGTTTGGCATCTCATTTTAGTTACGGTCTGGCAAACTGGGCAACAAATGCGAAGACTTCGGAGTCAAAGTCGCCTCTTGATGATGTGGATAACGCGCCTACGAGCATAGGTGTCGCCAAGGCGATTAGGCACCAACAACAACTATTATAACAATGAGTGCCCACCATGAATCAAAACCAAGTTTACCAGAAGCACAATCAGACAGACAGACTTTGACGGGGGGGTGGGTTGGGGTTTTTTTTTTCCACTAAAACTAACTGACTGACTCGATTCGTTAACGCCGTTGAGACTGTCACGTGATTTTGAATAATGTGGTGCTCATTTGAATTATTGTTGTCGCCACAACGACCCTCGAAAGTGGCCCCAAAAAAAAGAGTTAAGGCTAGCTCCCTTTTTAGCCAGAATTCAAGCGAAAGGCAATTTGTCTGCTTGTCGCTCATAAAATGTGCCGAATGATCTAACGATGCTGTTCTAGTTGTGTTTGATAAGAAATAAACTAGATGAGCTTAGATATGGAGCAGTGGGAAAATGTATAGGTAAAGAATGATGGTTTGGCTAAAGTAAAGAACTGAAGTAAAGGTATTTTTATAGACCAATAAATATGCAGAGATCAGTATGGAAAATTCAATAGATTGGTAATCTCAATGTCGAAACCCTTTTAAGATTCATTTTAATAGCATTTAGATTTAATTTAAATACACTTGAATATATCGAAAGTTTTGAATAGATTGGTCTGTTCTTTTCCACTGCATCCCAAATTAAATATATTTAAAGTAATATTTGGCATTCATTATCTCAAATCATCTGACATTCCTGTTTATTGAAAGCCACTCAACAGTTAGTTTTTGCCTGGCGCCCAAACAACTCAGCTTTGTGTAAGTTTTTTTTTTAACAAAACAATCAATTTTTGAGCAATTTGTATGCATTTGCTTAATTACTTATCTCGCATGCTTGGATAAATAGTTTGTAACCTTTTTGTAACCCTTTGCTAAACAGATTCGAATCACATGCTCAATTTTGCTTTAACCTACTAACACTTGATGATTAAGCGACGCCTTTCCATGATGCTCACCTGTTCAGACATGGGTTAAACAAACATATGCATTTTATAATTTGTTTGTATCGCTTAAAAGCGGCGCCTCCGAAGACGAACCGAAACGAATGAAACACGCTACTCGTATTGTTTGTGTGTGTGTTTCTTTGGATGGGCCATAGAGTGAAAGTAATTTTTGGATAGTGAGAGAGAGGAGGAGGAGGAGGGAAATGCCATTAAGACTGCATTCCATTCAGTTTGGAGCATTGTCAAAGCATTTTGACTGGGTGTTGAAAGCTCTTCCAAGCACTTTAACACTGAATTGCTTATTCCAAGTGGTTCTCTCTTACCCCCCCTACCCACTCCCCACTCTCTTTCTTTCTTTCTTTCTATGTTGCATTCTTTTGTTGTTGTCTGCGTTGACGAAAAACGATTAAAATAATTGGCTTGCGAGTCGATACGATTTTTCTGTGTGTAAAAGCCATTTGCATCTGATTTATTGCATTATAAATTTGTACGCATGCCTAAGTAGCTACGATTTTTTTTTGTATTTGTTGTTGTTCAAAAACTATATATATATATTTTAGAAAGTTGTCGTCATCTAGATAGAGAACGCCTCTTTGGACAATACTTTACATAGTGCTACACTCGTATTTTATTGACGACCCATTCATAAATTATGCCTAATGAGCCACAGACAGCGCCTCCTCACTTAAGTTTTTCCCCACTTGTTGTTGTTGTTGTTGTAGTATTACCTACCAAGTTCCTAAACTTTGGCCATGCTTTCAAAAATTATAATTGGAAAGGAATGTGCAATGAGGCGTTAGACTAATGCTTAAGTTAATGCTGTCATTCATCAACTAGATCTAATTATGTACATTATATACAACTTGATTTCACAACATGGATTAGCAGTGTAATAAAGTGTAAATGAATAACAGAACTCAATTTCACAACTTGAATTTGGCATGGAAAGAAGTAGAAGAAAGTTAGATATGATATTACAAGGAAAACTCACAACTCTACTCAGTTTTACAAAATTCTTAGCTAGAAAACATGTAAAAGTCAATATATACCTTTCTACATTGCTTTTCAGCTGTTCATTAGCATTAATTTGTTGCACCTCGGGACACGTTTTCTTTGCCTTCTTTATCTTAAGGCATACAAATCCAAATCCCCTCCTTATTCCACTTTCCCTTCCATGAGGTATTAGCAAACAAATTGTCATCTGCCCATGCAATTTGCAAGCAAACTCTAAAAATACATATTCTCCCTCCAACCGCTCTGTTTCAAATTGTCGAATCACTCACAGATCTTACTGCATAAATGGATGGATGGATGGATGGATTGATGGAAGCCCTTCTTTTTTCTTTTATGTGGTTGGTTTATTTAGATGACAGTGTAAATTTGCTATCAGTGGCAAATATTTACCAACAACTGATCAAAAGGCGAACACCGCCCAAAAACTATGTCCAAGGTGTGTGGCAAGCAAGAGCGAGGGGGTTAAGGCAAAGATGTGGCCGATTGGGGGTTGTGACACACGCGTGTCTGCTGTTCTGGTTATTAATCAAAAGTATACAATTTTTTAATGATGTTGGCGCACGACACCATATTTTTGTTGTTGTTGTTGTTGCCATTGCACGGCTGCGATAATATTTGGATTAGTTCAAGTCAATTGCATCTTGGCCAACAACACAGTTGGAATGACGGCGCGTGCTGTAACCCTGGCCAAGAAGCAAGGCGCCTGCAATGAGACGAATCTAATGTTGCACACGTGTCCAAACGTTGCCTGCACTCCACAGTGGGTGGCTGGGTGGTTGGGTGGTTGGGTGGTTGGGTGCTTGGGTTTTTGTGTGGCTTTCAGATAGCCACGCCAAGAAAGCCAATGTTAAATGTTGTGTTAAGATTAGCAATGGCCAAAGCAGCTTATCGGCAAGGGTTCGGTTTTGGGTTCAGTTTCGTTGTTTTTGGAGCTGTCATTTTACGTGAGCGGCATTATCAAAATCGAAAGTAGTAGAATGGTATTGTGCGGGCGACATTATCGGCAAACAAACTGTTCAGGCCTATAGTTATTTCTCCTTAACATTACATTTCTTTTCGGCTATGCTCCTTGACTGCCTAATGAACGTTTGCGAGAGGAAGTTGAAAGCCGCAGGTGTTGCAGCCTGGCAGCCATAAAAAAAAAACATTCAATGCTCACACTGCGCATAATTTATGGCGTTTTATGCTGGCCATATAAGTGAAAAGGAAAAACATGAAAATTATGTAAACCCCGCGCTAAATGCTAAACAAACTTCAGACGTTAGCTTATCGGAAGGTTAAAGCGCCTCTGCAAACAAGCGAATGGATCCAGCTAGAGGATAGGGTATTTAACACCTTGAAAACGCTGCGTGTGGCCCTCAATTAAATAAGATAGCAAATGGATAGCGATGATAAATACCCATAAAGATATTAAATGGTTTTTCAAGGAAAAATATTTCTGCAATGAAGAAAATAAATTTTTTAATTCGTTTTTTTTACCATTTGATTCATCAAATATTGAATAGCAGATGCTTTCAACAATTCCTTAAAATAAATTAAAAGATTTTATCATTTATTAAAAGTCATTTACTAAAATATTATATTTGTTTCCTGAATGTTAAATATTTTCCCATGCTAAACAACAAATTGGTATTGCTTGCAACAAAATTGTAAATTCGTATAATGCAGAATAATTCTTATGAAAGTTGCTCACCTTAAACCACTCTCTCTGTCTGTCACACACACACACACACACATGCTGAACCTTAACTGTCCTGTTTGGCAAATTGAATGGCAAATTTGTCTGCATGCAGCAACAGCAGCAAAAAACTTTTTAATTGAAAAACAATTTTTTTTTGCAATTTCTTGTTCAATTTTTGGATTATTTCGTAGCTGGGGTCGAAGTAGACGGCGTGGGTTGCGGGTGGGATGTGAGTTGCGTTTTCTACTTGCTCTTTTTTTTTTTTTTTGATTTCGGACAGTTCAAGTTTCATAAATGTTATTAAGTTTCTTTCGTTGGTTGTTTTCAGATTTTGCTTGCAATTTGTGTAACTAGTTTTTCTGCAACTCGTACGCAGTTTTGAGTGTTGCCAAACGTTGGGTGTGGTTGGTAGGGATGCGGAGGAGGGATGAAAGGTAGTTGGTAGAGGAGTGTTGTGGAACGTCGGCCATTTATTGACTTGACTTCCGTGCGTATGTCGCAATTTCCGGTTTCACGGCAAACGAAATAAAAACACAATTTAATGCCACATAAAGCAAAAGAATTCCAGCTGCTGCTGCTGATGATGCTGATGGTGGTGCTGATAGCGGTGGTGCTGAATTGACCCACGCTTCAGTGCTTCCTTAATTGAAATCATAAGATTTGCTACTTTATGATCGAGTTAGCAGGCAGAGCAATTAACAAACGAGAGAGCCAAATGACAACTTTATTGATATCTATTATGATTTTCACACTTTTCCCTGAGTTGTGTGCGATGACTTTTGGCGTTTTGAGTCTCGCGCTTTAAATTCCAATTCCGATTCGAGTTCCAATTCGCATGCAAATGCACGCGGTCATATTAGTCGTTTTTATTAGCCACCATTGATAAGCAGGACGCATTGAAAGACATTTGACACTAAGCCACTTTAGTAAATTGATGGCAAGAGGGTTGCTCGAAAAGTATGAAGTTTATGAATTTTTTTTTGCCTGGGAAAATATTCAAATTAATGTTTTCTTTATGTAATAATGCTTTATTATCGCAAAAATTAATATATATTTGTTAACTACTCAATTTTCTTCTAAGAATTTACTCCAAAACTGAAATTTGAATAACAAACCATTCAACTAATTTTTGTAAAATGTATCGTTCAGTAATTTTCAGCTCATGATCTTTAATTTTTTGCATATTATTTCCATTTTTATGTTTCATCATCATTAACTACAAACTTTTCAACCCACCCTCGCTTAACCACTGTTGGCAAGTGTATGCCTGCTCGCTTGACCAAATTGTAGACACGCACACCTGCCTCACTAAAGCCACAGAGCCACTAAAGCCACTGAGCCGCTGAGCTACTAAAGTCACCTGGTTTATGGCGCCGTGAAACTGCGGGCGCTCCATTTGCGCATCTCGATGCGGGTTAAGCTCTTGGTTCTCTATGCTTCCTACCTTCAGCACCACCTCCCGCTAACCAGTAACTGCATTAGCATTAAAGCGGATCAGTCATTGGAGTCGACTGCAAGTTTATAGTCAGCCGGCTTGCTCACACACAAAAAGGCCCAATAAGAGATAAGCGGCCAACAGCCAAAACCGAACTGAACCGAACTGAACCGGGTTCAATAAACTAAACAATGGACCAGGCATCAACGCGTCATCATCGACTTAATTGAATTACCTACAACAGCAGAGAGAGAGAGAGATGCGGAGAGTTGCAGTAGGGCCAGCTTCCCGACTGTACCATTATTGAATGCCAATGTAATAGCATCATCCAGACGGATCATGTGAATTTTTTGAGAATTGAGAGAAAAATCATTCAATTGCTGACACATTAGCGCATAATTCATTCCCCCTAAGCCTCCCTGCCCCACACGTATACTTTAGCTGCTCCATCTTCAGACTCTGACTCCGTCTGCACTGTTAATTAACCGCTTCGGTTAGACCAGAAATTAACTCGATTGCACGTTAATTAGACGCGCTGCGTTTAATGAACTCAATGTCACAGTGTGACTATATATGTGTGGGAGTAACTGTGTGTGTGAGTGTGTGTCTGTGTGTGTGGGAGTATGCGGAGATTTTTCCACACGACTAGACTTTCTAAGCTTTACCACACAATTGGTCAGCAGAAAGCAGCAAGCGGCAAATTTATGTGAGATTCATTCCAAGAGGTCAGCAAGTAATTTATTAGAATTTAGAAATATTAGCGATATAATTGGACAGCTGGGGTTAAAGGAGCACGAAACCAATGCAACGGTATCAAAAGTTCTTTCACAAGTTAACTAAAAATGAAGCTAAAATGGCTTAATCAACTACTTAACTATCATATTGATCTATACCTTAACCTAAGCATAACCGCTTAACTTATTCCTCTTTTATGCCTCTGTTCATCGTTCATTAGTTGCAGCTACCGCAAAAGGCATCCGTAAGATACTCGAGTAGAGGCACGCGTTCGATTCCCGCACGGTCTATTGAGTGTGCAAAATAAATGCGCTTAATTAATTGCATTTTTGCACTTTCGAGTGCTGCCCCTCTTGCCTGTCCTTGCCTCTACCGCCTACCCAATCGATGATGCAGAGTGTAGCGCATGGAAGTTGACTTCAAATGTGCATCAATAAACTCAATTAAACGTAAACGAGAAGCGCTTCAAATCAAATGCACAGCAGCAACAGCAGCAGCTGCTACACCCTCCCACGCTTCTTTTGAGTTTGCGTAGGGGGTAAGGTGGAAGATAATGATGATGATAATGATGATGCACTTTTATATGCCAACTGGTTATAAAGGTTATTTAATGGGGTATTATGAGGTTGAGTATTAGGTGTGGGATAAAGAAAGCTTTACAAGAAAGTATTACATCAGAATAAGATATAGTTTTTAATGCATTTTATCTTTCAAGAATCTTAAACTCATACAACATAGAAACAAAGTGTATAGGGTAAGCCTTAGTTTATCATTCTATCGTTTTATCCAACCTTTGCCATGCTTAGTTTTTCATATTTTCTTTTCGCTCAGGTCTCAGGGCTTGATAGCATGGCATTAGTTTGGTTGTCATGGACATGTAGGAAGCTGGGGATTTGCCAAAGGCAAGATAAACTGTGTTGCAAGTGGCAAGCCAAGCCAATGGCATAGGGGCACAGGGGCAAAGAGGCGTTGGTTGTTGAGCGTCTTAACTTGTTTGGCCTTACCTGGCACATCTCTCTTGTCTTGGCCTTTTAAAAAAGAAAAAAACAAAATCACCTTTAGTTTATGTGGCACAAACGCATCTCTCAACAGAGCGGCGCAGTGGCAACATTTGTTAAAAGTCCTACAACATTTGGACATGGAATCAACCCAAATATCACAAAAAAAAAAAGAAGAGGAAAATCCCAACCAACTTTGAGTGTTGATTGAGTGAGGACAGGGTCAGAGGGGGGTAGTAGCGCCATGAAATTAGCCAAAAGCAAACAAATAAAAACATCAAATAAATAAATCAATTTGAAACGAGACTCTTCTCTGGTACATGTTATAGAACATTTCCCTTCAACTCATTTTCCCGGGTTCTTTGGTTTTCGGTTTTCGGTTTTCATTTTCATTTAGTTTGAGTTTCACTTTGAAATGCAAACCAAGAAACGTGGCGCATCCGCTAATTATCCCCAGCTACTATTCCAGAAACCGAACTACCCCCCGCAAGTGTGCCATGTAGTATGTAAACAATTCTTGAAAATTGTACCAAAAGTATTTATTCTAAAAGTAACTTTAAACCCTTTACACCATCTAGTTACTGAGTGAGTGAGTAAAAGAGAGAGACACATGTAGAGAAAATTTCATTCAATGCCTTTGACTGATGCGTTTGGGCAGCTGTTTGGTTGGGTTTGGGTATATAGATATATCCAAGGTGTGGGGGGCGATTTACAGATCAAAGTGTTCTCGTCTTTTTCCTCTTGTTGTGTTTTTGGTTTTTTTTGCTTTTTTGACAGAAACAAACATTGGCCAGCGTTTTATTTACATTGGCTTCCGGTTGAGTTGAGTTTTTTTTTGGTTTTTTTGGGGCATTTCATTTGTTGTTCTAGCGAAATAAAAAGCAAAAAATATGTTCAAGCCTTTGACTTTGAATCGTAAACAATCAAGAGTAAAAAATCAACTAAACAATGCAATTACTAACTGAAATTATTTTGACCAGCCAAACTTCAAAGGCCAACTAAATGGAAAATGATATCATTGACATAGTTCAACGATATGATCTCCACAAACACACACAACATTATTTGGGGGGCATGTCTTCTATTTAAAGTTTAAGCTCACGATTCTGTCATTGATTCGACTTCTTATTGCATTCACGTTCCCGCTATACATACATTGAGTCAACCCCGTATTATCTGCAGCTCTTTATCGAAAAGCCATAAAGTTTTCATTATTACGCATTTACCGTTGCCTCTCTCTCTCTCTCTCTCTCTCTCTCTCGCTCTCGCTCTCTCGTTTAATTACGTTTCATATTAAGCACGAAAAAGGGCCACAACCAAAGACACAAGAGACAAAAGCCAACCAAAAAAGGGCCAAAGAAGTCGCTGAGCTTCATTTTGTGGGAATCACGTGCCATGCGCAACGTTCTAAATTTCAATTGAATTCAATTTAATTAGCCGAAAGCGTAAGAAAAATACTAACGCTTCGGGCCAATCTTTATTATACCGTATACATATACATATACATATATATATATGTTTATTCACGGCTATAATGCTAATTTGTATGCATCGAAGGCAAAGCGACCAAAAGTTCTTATACACAGTCGTGGACAATAATGAAACTGACATAATTTGCATTTAATAGTTGTTCCTCGTTTCCAAATTTTTTCGAGGTCGTGTGCCATATAAAATCACGAATTACCTCTAGTGTTAACTAATTTGGTAATAGGTTTGTGATTTTATTAGTTCTTGTGCTTAAAAGTAGCTAAACTTTACATCTTTAAATCGATTGGCGAAAGTTATTGTTTAACTGCTTGTTTTTATTGACTGACTTACTGACTGAATATATAGTAACCCAATCATTTTGCGATTTTATTGTATAAGGATCGTAAGTAAACACTTCGATTCGAATATTTCCATAGATAATTCAACTAAACTATCAGTTGAACTTAACTATTGTCATATTTCAAGCGGCATTAGTGCAATTGCTGGATGATATATTCGAAAGCCTCTTACTGCGCCTAAACTAATATTATTTATGCCAATCAGTCTGCTCATTTATGTCAATATACAAGTTTTGGCTAACTGTGGCTGGCCCCAAAAAAGGCCGCAATTCGGATGGCAAATGAACAGCTTTTGGTTGCTTTTTGCCTGGGTTCTAGGATATTTAATTTGCAGCCATAATTTCATTATGTAGCAACAATGAGTGTCCCACTTTAACATGCCCCAAACTTCCCTCTCGACCCCATTCCACCCAACTCTTTAGCGGTTGTTGGAAATTCAATCAGAGGCTGTGCGATAAAATTCGCATGAGTCCTGTGTGTTGTGGGTCCTGTCCCCGGCCTGGCCGTTGTCTGTAGGCGGATGTGCGGTGGGTTTATCAACGGTATACGCATTTCAAAGCAAACACTTTAGGCAGATTTATGCACACACACACACATAGAGAGAGATGCAAAGTTTATCTTTTGCTTTTGTTTGTATGTTTTTGGGTGGTATTTTCAAGGACAATTCAGTTATGCAATGCAACATGTCGAAAGGGCTGCCAGGACACAGACCTCACTTCCGTGGCCATATGCATATTTATTAATTTGTATATCTGTATCTCACTGTCTCTATGTATCTCTATCTGTATCTGTATCAGTGTCTATTTGTGTATTTGTATTTACACGCTGCTAACATATTCATAGACAATTGCCAAATGTAATTAAATACGTTAACAAAAGCTTTTGCCAACTCGAGCGGTTGTTGTGGAGTTCGCATTGGTTTGGTGGTTTGGTGCTTTTGGGGTTTTGAGCTCCATTTGTTTTGCGGATTGCCATTTACTTGTTGTTCGGTTGCTTTCCTTACTGCCTGCGTGAATAGCCGTTAACAATGGCAATCAATGTTAAATATGAGTCTTGTTAAAAGTTTCACAGCCTAATTAAGGCAAGCATAATGTTGCAACAGCATCAATTCATTCATTTTATAATGAGTTTATATATTCAAGGTACAATTAGAATTGTTTGAAAACTAAATAGAATAATTGACTTTTGTTTTAATATTATGTTTTAACTATTTTATTCTAAACAAAACTTTATTGTATGTCAAACTTGAACATTTTCCAACTGAATCGAAACTTCCTATGAACGTCCCTCCCAGCTGATGTTTGCTTTGTTTAAGTCCCTGCTGAAACTCTTTTATATATTTGGGCATCTCGTTCTAATCTCTTTCTGCTCGCATAATCTCAAGACAATCCCATCTGCCGCTTCTCACATAACAACAACTGTATCGTTGAGATTCTCAATGCATTTGTGTCCCCAAGCAAAGTTTTATTAGAAAGCAAAACTTTCTTTTAGTGATTTTTTTTGTTTGCCACAGCTGAGCCTGGCAAAATCAAATGGCATAAAAGTTGCCTCTCCTCATTGCCATTGGTGGCACCCAATAACAATGGGGTTGACAGTGGTACCAGGTCTTATGAGATTAGCAAACGTTAAGCGGATTGTAAATTTATAAATAGCATCAAATGTTATTGTAGTTGCTTTGAAATGTCATTAGACTTAAGTTGAGTTCTTTCTTTCTTTCTTTCTTTCTATCTGTATGTTTTGTACATGTGGCATACATTCGCACATTACGAATAGAACTTAGAACTTGAAAGGCTTTTTTTTTTGGGGTTGGTTAGTTGGTTAGTTTGGCTGGGCGGTTTGGGATTTCTTTACACTTACATTTGTCAAGTTGTCAACTCTGTCTCCTTGACAATGGCGATGCTGTTCGTCGCGTCCTGGCAATTAGTTAATGTCAAACAACGATGCTAAAGTGACAATTAAATTTAAGTTTCGACTACAACTGGTTTGGGTGAGGGACGCAAAATGTCAAATTGAAGTAAATTACTCAAGCTTTTAAGCATTTGCTGAACTTATCAAGTTTTTCTGTGCGAAAACTCACTCGCTTTAATAAAGTATTTGCCTAACTAATTGACCCAGTAATTAAGTATTTCAACATTTTTTGCTAGTTTTATTTCTCTTAAGTTTGCCAACTAACTTGGGAACAGATTCGTTTTCGACTTCGGATTAATCAAACCATTTGCAGCTGTTGTCATTTGTAGGCGCAAAAAGTGGATATTTGTGCGAATCGTAATGAATGGAGCCAGCTTAATCAGAGCCGTAGAAGAAAAGGTCAAGTACGAGTGTCTCGCTAATTTGTTGTCTCCCCGTCGCACGTGTGTGTGTATATATATAAGGGGATGTGTGTGTGTGTGCGCGACATTGTCAAGTGTTGTGCCTTTGTCACGTAGCAAAAACTTGACTCCAACTTTGCAGCTCCACTCGTACGGTTTGGCGGCTAATGAGACCAACAGCCGGCGGCCAAAAGCCCAGACCGACCCCCAACCTTCAGCTACAAGTTCAGTTTAAGCCTCGGCTACAGCTCCAGTTTGGGTTTTTTGTCGGCAGCTGCACGAGCCAAAAGGCAAATGGGAGCATTGGTGGCATGAGCAGCGGCAGCAGGCGGCTTATTCATACTAGCATAGGGCGGATGCGGCAATTTTGCAGCCTGAAATCGATATGGCATCAAAGCAAAGGCACATTTATGCCCATTATATGCAGCTAAGTACACAGTGAGAAACAAAATTTAGAGATTAAGATTAAAAAAAAATAATATTATTATTTTTTTTAAACTTAATTATATTTATGCTATATTGAATTTTATTATGGCATGCATAAGGTAAAGTATTTTAATTTTAAGGTATTCATTAAACAAATATTTTTTTTTTAAGATATTTTTGACATAGAAGAGAATACTTAATATATGTATTAATCATTTACTTACAAGCATGAGTTATTTAAATATTGCTCTCGTTTCGAATACGTTTTTCAAAACTAAATATATTCCGGTTTTATGTCAGTATTAGAAAGGTTTTACTTTGTTTGCTGTGCACTCTATACATTCATACTTGGGGGTCGGTTTATTGTGTGCTCTGTGGCATGGGTGCGGGGTAGGTGGTGGGGGGAGAGGGGGCAGAGAATGAGATGTGCCCCCAGCTATGTTGTCTGATATATTTTTATTATGCTAAAATAATCGGCATAGACAGCGGTTTCGCGTTTTCGGTTAGCTTAGCTTAGCAACCAAAAATTATCTGAAAGATGCATCTGAATATTACAAACAAAAGATAAAAGCCAAATGCAACGACAACACCGCACCAGTTGCAGCTGACCTCCCCTTCACCCACCACCACCACCACCTTCTTATTGTTGTTGCTGTTGTTGTTGGTAGTAGTTGGTACATGGAACGGTTGCTGCTACGTTTCTGTTTGCCTTTCGCTTGCAGCCACGCAAAAGGTGATTTATTTGAACATGGTTATCAACTTAGTAGAATAACAGGAGCAGAAAGCGCCGCACCGCAACAACAACAACAACAACAACATTCCCTATCTGTTCCTCATCTCTCTGCCCCCCTCCCCACTACCCCTCCGCTTCCTTCTCTCTCCCCCCCACTCAACCGAAAGAAACAATGAAGAACAAACAATGCAACGCGCTCGCAACTTGAACTTGTGGCTAGAAAGTGCAGAGCCCGTAAGATACGATTGCATTTACATGCATCCGTATCGGTATCAGAGCGCCTGCATCGGGGCGTGTGTGTGTCCATAGTTCCCGCCTTTCTACCCCCACAAAACCCCCCCTTCCATCCTACCCTGCCATCTGTCGCTGTGCGCGCCCAAGACACACACCCACAGCTGCATGAGGCACGAACCCGCGACTGCAACTTCACCAAATGGATCTCAGTTCGGATTCAAAGCCACAAGTCGATGTTAAAGTCGAAGACGGGGCATTTTGGGTTGGTTGGTTGCTTGCTTGGGTTTGGGGTTTGGGGTTTGTCTGTGGCACTCTGGCAACCGGCATACAATTTGGCCGGCAGCGAAATTTATTTGAAATCAATGCTTCTTGTTGCATTCTTCAGTTGCTCTGTGCCACAAACAATTTTTTTTTTCTTTCTTCCTTTTTTTTTGACTGTTGTTGCACCAGCAGCTTCAGCAGCAGCGGCAGTTGTTACAGCAAATAGTGGCAACTGCCATGGCGCTACATCAAAAATGATGTGGCATATAAGTTTTTGTAGTTAAGATATGATAGATTAAGTTAATAACTATTTTCTAGCATATTTTAAGGAATTTTGTAAAAGTAGTTTCTCAATCCAAGGAAGAGTTTTGTATTATTCAGAGTTTTATTATTCTAAAAATGTTTCAAAAAATGGCTAAGAAAAAAAAATCTTAATAAAACAAACATTTTGTATACACCATACCACAAATTTAAGTTTAAATCAATCTTTCTTCTGTTTCATTTTGAAGCTAAAAGTAATTTAAACACATTTCTCTATGCCTTATATCTGAAAATTTCGTTTCCAGCGTGTCGCTAAAACCGTTAAAATAAATGAAAATATGTTTCACTTGGCATTTTAGAGGCGCTGGTTTTGCCAATTGCACTGCAGGCAGCAAAGGCATGGAAAGACAATAATTGAATAGCACATACATATATGCATATTATATATATATATATATATACATATAGTATACAATATAGTTAGGATCTAGTCGAATGAGTGTGTGCTGTTGTGTATATTGCTATTTATTATGCATTTCTTTATGATGATTTCAAGCGGCAGCTGATTTAATGTGCATGTTTTGGTTTTTTCTCTCGCCGCAACGGTCACGAGTTTTGGGGGCAATGTTAACACCGGCCCGGATTTTTCGTTGGCCACAAATAGATAGATAGATGATAGTCGTAGTATGAGTACATAGTAATATTTGACCATTAAAATGCAGTTGTTGCCACAGTCCATGGGAAATGATAATGAAGGCGAACGGTAAATGGGTATAGGAACTGCAACTGCAACAAGTTGCCAGCTGCTTCTTGGCTGAGTGAAATCGATACATATTAGAACTCCCGGCAGTTGCAGTAGCAGCCAGCTCTCTGCTTTGAAAGACTCCAACTCTGAAGCTGACGCTGACGCTAACTTTGACTCTGGGTAAAGCAAACAAACAAACTGAGTGCTCTCGGACACAGTTGCACGTCAAATGTATTTCGTTTTGGGTTTTATTGAATGCCAGACTGGAAGGCTTTTTCTCTTTGACTCTGGCTACGCTTTTGATTTTGATTTTCATTTTGTTTGCATGTCCAAAAGATACCCCCAAACCTCAGACCACCTTGAAGCTCAGCACAGAGTCCAACTCCAAGTCCAAGTCCGAGTCTGAGTCTGAGTCGCAGTTGAAAACTGAAGTTCGATTGCTGCCAGGCAAATATGTAAAGATTCGAATACAAATGAAACACTCAGAGAAAAATATACTTTTAACACAAAAAGTGAACGGAGTTCAACAAAAACAAAGTTTAAACTTGGAAATCCATAAGATACTTCCACAAACAAAATATTACCTATCAGAAAACACTTAACTAGACTTTTGAATGCTAAAAAATTTTTTTAAAAGTTCTTAATATTCTGCGGATTGTTTTTTCTAGCATTCTTAAGTCGTTTATAGATCTTATATCGATTAAACCTGTCATCTATACATTCAACAAATTTATTAAAGAAACTTTTTCCAAGTGCAGTCAAGGTTTACTCAATATTGTAATTTCAAAAACAAAGTTTACGCTTTCCCAAAAAAATCAATAAAATTGTTAAAGCCAATAGACAGATCTCCCTCTCTCTCTCTGTCTCTTCCCTCCCTGCCCTTTACGCTATCGTCATTCTTCAGTCGGCTGTAAAAGTGTGAAATACCATTGGCATACTATTTACTTATGCATTTAGAGGCCTCTTTAACTGCTCAGCTCTCTTTACTTTTTATCCATTATGCTGACGATGGCGGCGGCGTTGGCGGCAGCGACGGCAGCGGTGGCGGCGACAGCGCTTTGATTAATGCCAAACTGTGCACAATTCACAAGATCTTCTTCTGCTTGTTCTTCCCCATCTGCTGCTACAACTTTTGCATTGGCACAGGTTTATTTTTTTTCGGTACGCGATTCACACATTATTCATGTGCATTGTTCCGCGCATCGCAAAAAAAAAATAAACAAAAATCTAGACTCAAGAATCTGCAACCATTCTTTAGGTTCCAGCGCTACCAATCCGCATACTCAGCAAGCCTACCAAGCCGATCCTTTCGTCTCTCTCTCACCCTCCCTCTTGCTTCGCTTGATTCCACGGCTCTGCTCAATTCTTGGCTCTGTGCAAATTCAATGGCTCTTTGCATACATTTGCGTTTAGCCAGCCATGCGTAGCCAGAAAGCCAACAATATAACTAAGTACATTTAACCGAAACGAGATCGAACAATCAACATTTGGCATCACGCTGACTAAGGAATGCTCTTGAAGAACTAGCTGAATGGAATCTGATCTTAGAAAGTACTATATATGGAGTAACACGATCGCTTTAGCTTGCTTTCTTATTTCATAACTAAGTGAAAAGAATACTTAAACTATCTTGATATTTGAATGGAAATCTCAACTTTTAAATAAACCGCCAAATATTTTAATATTTAAAGTCACAAATAATTTACTTTGTGCTTTGAAATAGTATTAGATTCAAGTTATATAATAATAATCTAATTGCAGTGTGAAAAGAATTATGCGAATAATTTTTTAATGTTGATTTTAGGATTAAGCACTCCAAGGTCTTGCGTTAATCTCATTCAAACCGTGAAGTAGAAACAGTTTCATAATCGGATTTGTCATCAAAGCTTTTGATATTCATTATAAATTCGCTATGAATATTGCGCTTTTAAGTGCCTGACAGTTAGAGAATTCTTAGGATTTGCGATCAATGATCAGCAAAGTGAGTCATAACCTCAAACCAACTCGATCAAACCTTCTGCAAACTTCTACCGTATCTTAGCTTAACATTTACTCAACTCACAAGCCTCATACTCTAGTCAATCAACTCGGTTATGCCTTGTAAACTTCTATCAAAAAGGCAGCCTAGCAAAAGGGGAAAAAAAAAGAATTGCAAGAGTCTCGCGCAAGTTGCAAGTCGCCAGCGGCATCGTAACAACAACAACAACATCGATGGGGAGCAACAATGGCCATTGAGTTGCTGCTGCTGCTGCTGTTACTATTGTTGTTGTTGCTGCTGCCTGCCCAAAAACAAAGGCCAAATAACAACAAAGCGCGCGCGCAGCACAAAAAAACAACAGAAAAGAAGAAAAACGACGAGAAATATGTATATCAGATTTAAAATAAATGTAACTGCGCGGCTCATTATGCTGCGCTTACACACGGACTGGCAGCAGTTGCCCTCCCCCCTCCCCACCGCCACTCCTTGCTCTGTTGGCCAGGCCAAAATGGAGCTGCTGCGCATGCTCAACAGTTTGGTGCACTTAATGGCCGGGGCAATCAGTGGCGGCTGCCCCCTAAAACCTGCTCTCAGTCTGTCTTGCCAGTCTGTCTGTCTGACTGTGTAGTAGAGTGGTGTAGAATGCCCAACATGCTGGCTAGTTAGCTGCATGCAGCAGGTAAGAGACTAACAACAACAACAACAATAGCAACAAAGACTTAAGCATGGGCAAACGCATTTCGTATTCGCATTTAAATAAACATTTTTACCCAAAACGAATCGCGCATTGTTCGCGCAAAACTCTAGCCACAGCCAGAGCTAGACAGCTTTTGGGGCAAGTGGCATGTGCAACAGCAAACAGTGCAACTTTCACTCCACTTCAGAACACAAAGCACAAATGTGTCTTGTCTAAGCTTTAAAGGCACGTGCAGCTACTTTAGCCTCCCTACTGCCCCGCCCCTTTCGTATTCTTTCGCCATTCCCCTCTTTCATATTTGCATGCTCATTTCATATTTTTCTTATGCGCTGTGCCTGTGCCACAAGCCAAAAACCACAACAACAACAACAACAACAACTTAATCGATTAACGTTCATTTGCAATTTGTTATCGGGCGCTTTGCATCTATGCATGTTGTATGTGCAACGTGTGCACACAAATTTGTTGCAACGATTAGCTGGCAACAAAATATTGCAATGCCATTCGCTTATTAATTACCTAAGATAGCAAAGCCACTGAGTGAAGCATTTGTTAGTTGCCCCAAGCTTACAGCAAGCGCAAAAGAGTTGTCTGCAACTTTTGGTGGCAGCAACCTCGAATACCAGAAGCAACGCGGCGGCATTCTTCACTGTCTGTTGCCAATTATGATTGAATTTTTTAAATTATTATCCCTGAAGCGGGAGACAAGTTTTTTTGTTGCTTTTGTGCCCTTCTGCTCTTTGACGGCATATTTTGTCACTCCTTTGAATGAGAATACTTTTGAAAATGTCTCACATTTTTCCTGTAGAATCATCAAAATATTCTAAAGGCAATTAGGCGATCCTTTAAGCGCAAAGGGGCACAAAAATAATATGTCAAAAATTCTTGGCAACAAAAAAATTTTATTTTTAACAGACTTAAGCTACAAATTATATTTTAAATGATATTATTTCTTAAAAAAATATAATGAAAATAATTCGATTGTTGTTAAAAGAACATTTTCTTATAGTAACAAATGTAATATATATTTTGTTTTAAGAATGTTTCACTTTTCAAAAATAAAATATATTGTTTAAGAAAAAAGAAACGAAACGTTTTGAAATATCAACAAAAATACCTTTACCAAATCAACCTTGAGTTAAATAAATTTATTTTTACATTTTAAAAACCATATAAATTAATATTCATTCATTCTATTCTCTTGAGACTTTTTTTATTTAAAGCAAAAATGTTTAGAAAAAAGAATTTAACAAATTCCGCGGCGCGCCTTTTGCGACTTGAAATGCAGCAGCAAAAATGTTGGTAAAAGGATTAAACCGTAACGTAAGATAGTGTTGCAAGGAGGAGGAGTGGAACGTGGGCAGGTTGAAGCATAGCCTGTGGCAACATTGCACCCAGCGAGAGAGAGAGAGAGAGAGACTCTTGCAAAACGTTGCAACTGCAACCGTTGCACATTTTTCCATGCTGCATATTTATGCTATTTTAATGTTTTTTTCTTGCATTTGCATAAAACAAAAAAGAAAAGAACAAAACAAATAGTATAACTCGTTAGCTTTAGATGCCAGTTTTGAGTTACTTTTCTATCTTTCTCAGTCTTTTGTCTATATTTCTTTTTAGCTCAGCTATTTTTCATGTGGGTTGCACTTGAAGCACACATTTGGGAATTCGGCGTATTTGTGGTTGTTTTAAGATTTTTAGCTTGAATGAAGCAATCAGCCAGCACCACGTGTGGCAAGTGATAAATATGTATGTGTGTGTGTGTGTGTATATACGGCTGTCTTTTGTGGCTTTCTGCCAATAAATTGCACCAAATGAGCATTTAGCATTTTTAACGCCTTTTGGCTTAAATGGCCCCCGCTCTTTTGGGCGATAAGGCGACACGCAATGGCCCAAACCAAACACAAAGACAAACGGCCCAAAACGTAACGTTGTCGACCCAGACTCAATTCTCATTTCGACAGCGACTCTTGTTGCATGTTCGTTTCATGTGAGGCACGTGAGCTAAAGAAACTTTGTTTGACACGCCACATCGCAAGATGCCTTTCTCTCTTTCCCCCCAGCTCTAGCGACTGTTAAGCAGCACAGTGAGTAAGATTTGGTTGTTAATGAGAATTAATTTGATATTTAATTGAATACAAAATCTTAAATGAATCATTAAATCAAAGCTTATGAAGGTTTAAATATATTTCTGGAAAGATATCTTATTCAAGCATTGTTTTGGCTTTAAAGGATGTGTCAAAACGCGTCTAGGGAAGGAGAGTACGTAGAACTCCTATCATCATAATGACACACTAGATATACTCTACCTCTGTGTCATTAGGCGCTTTGCACTCGACGTTGCTCGTCGCCCCGCTGTTTGTCACCTCGTTCAAGTGTCCAGCCTTCCAGCCTCTAATGAAGTCAACTGCTCGTGAGTCTCTCTGTCTGGCTGTCTGGCTGTCTGTCTCTGCCCTACCTGAGCAGTCATTACACTGTACTACAGTACACTACCCTACACTCGACTTCACTTGAGTTCGGCCCACGGTCATGTGCATTTCCCTGTCCAGCTGCAAATGAACTTCGTTTTAAACGAACTTCCTCAAAAGACACGAAGTCTGTCTGTTGTGCTAGACTTCGGCTTGTGGAACTTGTTTCGGTGTTCGCTCGTTTCGTTTACAGCTGTGTTTCGTTCCCATTTCGTTTCGTCTGGCACGTGTTTGTTTTAAAATGTTGAGCAACATTTGCGACTGGCAACAGGTTTTGAGAACAAGCAAAGACATGAATAGCTTAGCAACAGCTGACTCAGTGAAGGAATAAAATAGTTAACGACTTGTATCGGATATCAAAGAAAACTTTAAGAAAATCCCTAGTATGTCAAAGATTTCTTTTACTTTTCTAAAGAAACTCTCAAAAATCTTTTCAATATTATTTCTGACTGTTTCCACTCAAGAACCATTTCTCTTGCCACTCTTTCGCCGCTTTCCGAATAAATAGCTCAGGGTCAAGAAATCTTAACGTTGTCTAACAAGCTGTAAGCAGTTTAAATACCAATCGGATGACTTCTTCATTGGGTTCTAACCTCAAGTGTGCTTTCGAGAAAAAGTTCATGAACAAGTTCTCTTCTCGTTTTTTGATTACTTCATTAAGAGGACAACAGCCAACTGCTGATATTAATAATAATTATGCCTCTCCATAACTTGAATCTGTTTTGTTTTTATGCCAACTCATTGCAATACCACCCACGGCATTTATGTACATATGCATATGTGTTTATGTATACTCTTCCCATATAGACATATGTATATATTGTTTGTTATATTGCCAAAGCCAAACAACTCACGATATTCTAATTAAAACACATACGCAGACCTTACCACAAACATCATCATTCCATTGTCATCATTATCATCATCATCATCATCATCCATATGGACTCGCTTTGCGGTGTGTGAACTTCAATTCGATGAATTTACATTGAAGCATGATGCAGCAATTCTTGATTTTTTTTCTTCTTTTTTTGTGTTGTTGTTGTTTTGTGTTTTGTTTTTTTTTTTTTTGGGCAGAGTGTGCCAAGTCATGTGGACAAAGCTAATGTCTGTGGATTTAGATGTGGATGTCGATGTTGATGTGGATCTGAATTTGTCTATGTGTGAATGTGTGTGTGTGTGTGTGTTTGTGAATTTCTATAGCCAGTCAATGGATCGGATTGCCAGCTCGTGTGCTATGTCTCGATGACATATTCCATTAAAACCAAGCAGGAATTTAATTATTTATAGAGTGATAGACTAAATGATGCCCTTTTATATGAACTTTAAAAGGTAGTTAAGTAAAGAACTGCCTTACTTTTGACGTAAATATATTGTAAAGTTCAGGAGAACCGATTTTTAAGGTATTTAACACAATGTCCTTTCTGTGTTTAGTTAAAAAAATATTAAGAATTTAACCAATTTATTAAATTTAATGTATTTTCCAATAGTAATAATAATTCTTGCTTACTTTTTCCATGTGGAAAAGTTTACTGGTATCCATTTACCTAATACACCTTAACAACCTTCACATCCTTTCGTTAAAGTAACTACAACTTTCACATCCTTTCGTTAATCATGTCTTCAACTGCATAAGCCCTAACTTATGACACCTAAACATACCCTTCGTCTGTGTGTTCTTATGGGCTAGGGTATGTGTCAAAAAGGCACTGTGTGTCCCACATCTGGGCACATGCATTGCATGCACACCTCATTGCTAGGCTACCTGACACAGACACAGACACAGACACGGACACGGACACATACAGATATATGGTATATGGGTTTGGCAGGCCCGAAATAATAATAAGAGCGGGTCGCTCGGTTGCGCATGCTCAGAGAAGAAAACGCGTAGCTAGACGGTCAAAGTGACAGACCCATAACATGCCACACACACATGTCTCTTAGTTGCTATGTGTGTGTGTGTGTGTGTGTGAAGGGAAACAAACCCAAAAAGTCGTCTAATAAATTGACATTTATAAATAGTGTAGGTTACAGTTAGAGTGCGTGCTCAAAGCACATGTGTCTGCATATTGCAAGGGTCTAAACACATATACATATATATATATTACCTATAGTTTCCTATAGTTTTGTACAGCTGAAAAGAATGTGCATATGCTCCAATAACCACCATATAACTCAAGGGCAATGAGCTGCATAATTGCGCTGAGTAATTCTCACTTTAGTTTTAATTGCTGAGGGAAAAATATGTTTGAACATATTTGGTAAAGGGAATCTGTTATGTTTAACATAGAAATAAAGCTATAAAACCAGCTGTGGACAGTGTGACTAATGAGATAGGTAAAGATAGATAGATAAGAAATATTTACAAAAATCTAAAATAATATGTTTAACTTAAATTTTAATGCAGTTTTTTGGTCGAGCTTAAGCCACGTTTGAAGCTAGTTTGCTTTTTAAAATCGGTTACTTTTTCACAAAGCTAAAGCAATGGAAAATTGCATAACAAATCGCCAATTTCGGGTTGCTTGGATAATAAAAACTTTTTCCTTTTCTTGCGTACTTAATGAACATAAATTAAAGAGACGTTTTTTAATGACAGGTCTATAGAGGTTATAACTTGTCCAGCGCTGTCAATTAGTTAAGAATAAGGTGACATATTCGGACATTTGATAGCGATAAGGTGCACAACTTTCACGGCTATTTTCAAATGGAAATGGAAATGAAAATGAAAAGAAGAATGAGGCCAACTTTTATCTGTAGTTCTAAGGGCACCGTTCATATATAATTTATTTCAATTTATTTGAATGTCAGCGAGCATAAATAACGTTAGCATATATATGTATATAAATGGCATGATATCAAGACAAAACAATCTATATAGAGCGTAAAAAGCTGCACACAAAAGACAAAAGGCGACGACGCCAGGGCAAAAACGGAAAAAGGAAGTTAACAAAATAAGCCAGATAGATAGTAAAGCGATTGAGCGATTGAGATACCGACACAGATACACCGAAACACAGAAACAGACACCACAACAACACGACAAACAAAACCTAAGCCCAATAAAAGAAAAGATAAATGTCGATGCGACAGAAACGACAACACATAAAAACCAAAAAAAAAACGAACTAACACAGGTACAAATCAACGGCTAACAAAACTGCGACGAAACTCAATACTCTCTTAAGAACTCACTGCGAACTGAAGTTGAGAAGATGAAGAAATATATATGTATATATATATATTTGGTATGGCTACTGGGCAGGGCAACGTGTGCGGAGAGTAGAAAAATAATTTTTTTTTTTAGCAAAGTGCGCCGGCGATGATGTGCCATGGATCGCAACGCATCGCATCGCATCGTATGGTATGGTATCGGATCGCATTTCACCTTCTTCTCTTTCAGGTGTCACCGATAGGCATCTCTTAATGCACAGGCCACAAACAAGACACTGGGCTCAAAGACTCACTTCGCTCTCTCGCTTTCAGGTCAATGTGAGAATACGGAGGCAACGAATTTTACAGCTCCGCACACACATATTTATATGGTATGCTTGTAGTTGTTTCCTTCCTTTGGTCAGTTTGGCTGTTGTTTTTGCTTCGAGCACGTCGAGGAGGAGACGAACAAAAAATGCAGCAGTGTGGTCCGAAAATTCTCATTAAGCGAAATATTCACATAATCCCGCATTTATTTGATATGCGTTGCATGATAAAAACTAAAGGACCTAACGAAATAACAAACAGCAACAAAAACGTTAAAGTATGTCAGTGTGTGTGTGTGTGTTGTTTAAGTACATTTTGGACTGGCTGTCTTATTACAGGTAAAAAGATGTTGGGCTCTAGATTTGGCAAACAGAGCACAAAGATATGTGAAAGGAGAATGAACTCATTTGTGTTTTGTGACTGAAAAAGAAATGTTCTTAAGCACTCAAGATTTTAATAATTGGGTAATATATTTTTTTTTTAATATTTCATTTTTAATCTTTTTATCATTAAGCTTAAGATTGTTATTTAACATATTTAAGTGTATATGAAATATTTTTCTCTGGCTAACCGCATTTCAACATATTTTCTTCTCTCTAGAAATCTTTGAAATTAGCAAAATCATGTCAAAAATTCCAGTCGTGAGGTGCATGCAAGAAAAACTGAAAATAAACGACGCTACGAAGTATGCAACAAGCAACAGCCGCAGCCAAACGTGCTGCGGTTTCTATTTTCCACAAGTTTTTCGTCAAGCAACACTTAATGAAGCTGAGCAATAAACTGAGGGTTTGAATTCGAGCTGCAATCATTTTAAAGGTGCATAAGAAATAAATAACTTGCTTCGAATGTTAGATTTTGTATGGGAAATTCTCTTTCATATGTTAAAGTACTCAATTTAATGCTACTTTTACTTCAAGTATGTTACCTTAAAAATATATAAATCAAATCTCAAAGATATCCTTTGCTTCCTTTACCAACTAACTAAACATATTTTACCAAACCATTTAGTACCAGATATTTACACACACACAGTCAAAAGCAAATATTGTTGTGCAAATTGGCATTATGTTATACAAAGCTTTTTCAGTTATAATCTTGCAGCTTAAGATTGTTTCTACATCAATCTATATTACCCACGAAGACTAACTGAACACTAAACACTTCCGCCTTCAACTAAACACACATAATGATGAAACGCATATTCCAACGCAATTTGTGTGGGGTTTCACATTTTGTGCTGTTGTACAAGATGATTGATGACATACAAAGTAGTTTGCATGAGATCTCTGCTTAAGACCCTCTAAACACAAACATGTGCCGCGGATTGCTTTCTCAGTTGCAACTCTCAAACGAAGATGGAGTCTGAGACTTGAGCCTGAGCCTTGGTCAGTTGTAATCCGTTGAACTGTCACACACAGTTCGTTGTAGCTGTTGCTGTAGCTGTTTGCTGTGGTAATCGCCAATGACAATGACAATGACATTGCATATACCGCAAATCGTGGGCATTACTTATGGTTATGTATATATATATGTTTGTGGAGAACACCAAATTGCTGCTGAGTTTTATAATTGAAATATTTCCAGCTACCAATGCAACTGCAGTGGAAGTGTTTTTTTTTATATGACTTTGACGTAAAACCAATTGCTTTTTTTGTAGTTTCGTTTCTCATTAATATTTTGGTTTTTTTTTTTGGCATTGAACGCTTTGGGGGCTTCGTTAAGCGGCTTACAAAAATCTTGCGTGTTTATTCCCCGGTTTGCTTGTATTTAACGAAAAGATTAACAACAAGCAATCGCAGAATCTGATTCTCGTTTTTCTGTGTGTATCACAGGGGTTGTTGGGGGAGTTACCAAAAAAGCTTAATTACAAGTCACATGAGAAGGTGGTTGTAACATCGAACTGGGAGTTGGGGTTGTAAGATGTGATGTTGCAACTTTGAAACTGTTTTATTTTGTGATTTCTAGCTATTCGATGCGCAATTAAATGCTGAAACATAATTGAAGTTGGAACTTATAGTAATATATATATATTGAAAAAAATTGTTAAATAAAAATATTAAAATGTAAAATTTCAAAGCAAAAGAAAAACCAAAATGTTTTTATAATATTTTTTATGGGCGAAAAAAGTTTGTTTGTTTTAATTTGACATTCAATGGAATTAATCTTAATAAATTGCGTTTAGAACGCTTTAAAAGCTGGAATTTAATATGGTAGCTAACAAAATGATGTGATTAAATCCGAAATCGTATTAACAACTAGCAGTTAATTAATGATAACAACTAGCACAAGCAGTTACTAACATTAATTAGTTAATAATAACAAAAGTAACAATAACAAGCAGACTAATTACAATTTATATACATCAAATAGCACAAATTTGATATCACTTTGCAACAATAACATCAAAATGTTGACTTGTCTGTTCAGCTACTAATTAACTAATGAAAATTGAGCTTGAGTTTTGTGTAGGCGTCTGATTTTGGTTTTGTTATCATATTCCAGTTGCATTGTTGCAAGTTGCAAGACATCAGTCAGACTCAGATTTAGACAATAGACGCCTAGAGCAGGCCATCAATCAGAGCGGCAGTTAACAAAGATACAGATAGTGATAGAGCTAAAGAGAGAGAGAGAGAAGTGGAATGGGTAGAAAAATAGAGATTTTGGGCAACCTTTGGAAAGTGATTTACATGAACGTGTGCGGCTTTTGTTTAATTGTTGCCTGCCCACATTGGATTTCTTTGGCTGCAGTGTGTGTCTAGATAATTGATTAATGCACACACACAGATACACAATCACTCACACACACACATACACTTATGGGGTTGCCCTCTTGCTTTTAATTATGCGTTACCAGCCATCAACGGGCCAATAAATCATAATCCATCAAAGATTTTGCGGTACATGTTGCGTCTACGTGGCGGCTGCCACCGTTTCGCCAAACGTCTGTTCCCGCACCCCCGAACCGTTCCCTGCTCCTCGCCATGCCATTCACAGTCCGCCTGTCATTCGGTTAATGCGCAACGTTTAATTGGAGTAGCTCTGAGCTTAACGCTAACTATGAATGGCAGCTTCTCAAGTCGTAACCAGAACGGAAATGAATACTTGGCCAACTACAAGTACTTGATGTCCGAAAAAACACATAACAATAAGAAAAGGTTTTCACAATTAACCGCTTGAAAGGATGCGAACGGGTACAACAAAGTCGATGTCGAGTAAGTTGCTCTCTACCCCCATACTTAAGAATTTACTTCAATAACTTTTTACCCCACTAACATATTAAGAGAAAAGTCGAGAATGGCTTAGGCCGGAAAAGGGCTGATGGTGGGGCGTGGCTGAGGACCCCCCGTTGACTGGGCAGAGACGCCCCCTTCAGTGCGTCGCTTGATTACAATCACTTGAAACTTGTGTAGGCAGTTTTGTTGAGCAATTGCAATTTAACCCTCAGTTGGCAACAAGCGAATCAATATAGGGAAGAAACATAATGAAGCTTGAAAATATCTAAAAGTAAAAGTATATCCTAAAAGAAGTTAGAACTTGTGCGATGTAAAAATAATTTTGCCATAAGAAACTTAACCAAATCATTTTCTTATGATTTTCTTTTAAAATCAAATTAAATATTTAAGAATATTATTTATTAGTCAAGAATTTCTTATATTCCTTTGTTTTCCCTATAGTTTTTTACCACATTTCTTTTGCATGTCATTTTCAACACCACTGTACCAGCTAAGGGTTAAAGTATGTACAATTTGTAGGGTAACATTTGCGTACAAAGCGATTGCGAGCTGTGTTTACAATATTTCTATTGCCTGCTGTTGCTTTACGAGTACAGCGAAAAGGCTGAACCGTTAATTTGATTCGATTTTCAAAATGGCAACAACAAGAACAAAAACTTAAACAACAATGCAACATGAAAATGCGATTGAACTTTTGTTGGCTATGTTGAATTGGAGAATGAGATATATGGTTATAAAATCGAATACATAGTCGAGAGAACGGGGCTCATTTAAGCTTGAATTGATATTGAATTGGAATGAGTATATATGAGTGATTGACAGATGAGCAAAAGAAAGCGAGAGAGAGAGAGATAGAGCGAGAATGCTTCTTCTGTGAGGCAAAGGCATTTGTCTTGTTTAGACAGCGGCGAGTTAGAAAGTAGGAAAAAAAAAATGTTGACGCCACATCAGCATCAGCATCAACGGCAGCGCTGCAAATCGCATTAAGGACTCTTAATGAAACTTGCTGCATCCAGGGGCATGTGGCACACATACAATTACCGTCTCACTGTACGCATGTGAGAGTGTGTGTGTGTGAGTTTGTTGTTGCGATGATTGATTTCACGCCAAAACGATTTCAATCAGCATTTCCGTTCCAAGTCACATTTCTGGTTTTTTTTTCACTCTCTGTACTTGCTTTCTTATTGCATTACGTCGATTTCGTCGAGCGAGGGCGGTTACAGGGCGGTTTTTAGGCGCAGCTGCTACCAGCGGAAAATTGCGTTGCGAGCTGCGAGTTGCAAGTTGAGCTAAGCTGAGAGCTGCGTCTTCGGAGTCGTATGCGACAATCTGTTACGTTTCCTGCCAAAACTGGGTCATGGTCTGTTGGATTTGTCATTAAGTGTTTATTGCATATCATATATTTGCTACTTGAGTTGCAAGGAATATTTGCTGCTACCCTTTCTCATCTCTTGCCACTCTTGCTGCTCTCGTTTGTCTAGACTGACGTGAGCAAACCTGTCCTTGTGCCAGACAACGATAAATTTATTACCTATTTAGCTTTAATAGCCTGGCTTGTTTTTATGATGATGCCACTGACATTTCACATATCTGAGTGTGTGTGTGTGTGTGTTATTTGGGGGGCGACAGTTTAATTTGTGATTAATTGACGTTAAAAGGGTTTAACAGCCTCCAACTCCAGCTTGGATTCCATTTGACATGCCACTTGATTCAAAAACACAAACACACACACACAACCCATCACTTTCACTCACTTTCCCTGGATAAAAACATATATATATATATATATATAGACAGGGCGTAATCTGAACTCAATTTGCGCTTCATGGAACGGAAATTGCTTCATGAGTGCGGATGTTGAATATAAAATTTATTTCGGGCATTTAATCAACATGTTAAAAAATCCAAATGAATAATCGCAATCTTTCAGAGTCTAACTGTTTCTTCTTGTTTTCCAATGCCCTCATATTTGTCAAAACTAATGAAATTTTCTTGAGGACCCTTTTTCAATCTTGAGTTATCTTCTAGTTTGATTTTGCATTTAATTTATATTCCTTTAAAAGCAATTAATATTTTTTTGAGTATTTCGGAAGTTATCTAAAACCTTTCAGATTGAGTTGTGATAGGAAAAGGGCTGGAGAATATTTATTTTATTTATTTATTTACAATTTGTTAGAGATAAAATAAATTATAAATTGAAAATCATGTTTTTAAAACATTTTGATTGCATAAAATTAAATGATTTAAAAATAAAAAAACGTGTTTAGGTATCAAAGTGTAAGTTAACTTAAATAAACTTTTAGAGAATACGATTAAATTTGTACATTTTGTTAATGAAGACAATTAGCATTCGAAAACATTTAGCCAACACTAGAGTCTTGCCGCAGGCTATTCATTTCCGTCATTACCACATTTTACCTGTCTACCTGACAAGCCGCACCGACAAAACTTGACTACAAAACTTCCGTTTTTCAGCCGACCTTAAGGAGAGAAGGTAGAAAACCGAAGCAGAAGAAGAAGAAGATGGAAGACGAGCAACAACTGCAAATGACATTAATAGTCTGAATACGTGCGACTCTCCAACTCCGAAAGAAAACAAAGAAATAAACACAAGAACACACAAAAATCTCCCACGCCTTGTTACTGGAGTCGAGGCGGCAACTAAAAGTCGAGTGGTTAAGCGGTTTGAGTGAGTGGTTTGAGTTCTATGGTGTGGTGTGGCGTGGTGTTCCGTATTCCACACTGACCGCTTGATTAACATTTCCTTCAACAATTTCTCTTCGGGCCATCAACATATTAATATGCTTGCCCGTCTGTGGCCAATATGTCAACGAATTCCTAAGCGGAACACGTACACGAAACACACTCGAAATTCGTGGAATGTGTTTTGTGGTCGAAAAGGACACGACTCCAAAACTGGACTTCGACTTACCCTCGATGGTCGTTTGTGTGTTTGTTTGCAAAGTTTTAATGCGTTTAGCGTTCTGTTTCAGTTCTTGTTTCTCTTAAAAAGAAGCAGAGGTGAAGAGTTAATGCGACTGCGTCGCTACCAAATGTATTCCCCAAATCCCAGGGAGCAGCAGCGACAAAACCTAAAGATGAAATCACTTTCACAAAGTGCTCAGCGCCAGACAAACGAACCAAACCTCTCTGTGAACCTCTCTCGTCTCCCACCCGCATCTGCATTCAACGCTTATCCCTAAAGTATTTGCATAGAGTCGAGATGTGTGTGTGTGTGTGTGGCAAGAGAGGAGGCAAGTTTATCTAGCCGGCGACACGACTAACCAATTTTCAGCAAATTTAATGCACAAAGGACATGCACAGATTTCCAGACAGTCGCCAGCCTTTGTCTTTAATGTGTTTTATAATTGAATTCAATGCAAAAATTCATGTACCCTTGAAAACACTATCTAACAAATTTAGAAACGTAATTTGAATAAAGTAAAACACATTTTTCCAAGTATTTAATCTGATTTTTATAACAAAAGTAAACAATTTATGATATTTTTGTAACAAAAAGCCGTTTTTGTTTTTTTAAGACTGAAGTTCTTTGAATAAAAAATACTTTCTCATGTATTAATTGCTTTGTTTAACAGTGTTTACGGCAGCAGCACGTACCCATCCACAATTCATATGCGAGTTCATTTCGTCATCTCTCGCCCTCATCAGTTTTCACCAGTTTTTCCTGTCTCACTCTTGTTGCTGTTGCTGTTGTTGTTGGCGATGGTGTGTTGATGTTGCCTCTTGTCTGGCTGCCATAGAGCTGCATCCTTTGTGGCGCCGAATCGGTATCTGAATGGTTTTGGCTTTGGCTTTGGCATTCACGATTTACATTCGCATGTAGTCATGTGCACATATCAGTTGTCTGGCAGCTGTCTGCGGCCTTGAATCTGCCCAAAGTCAAAGCCACAACTTAATCGCTCTTTGGGGAACAGCAACAACAACAGGCAGCAGCCGCAGCAACAGGCACAACTGGCAGGCAGCAACAACATTTACAACTGTCAAATTGTAATAATAACGAGCTCTACAAATATGAAATAATTTCATTTCCGATTGCCGACGGCATTTGTAAGTTGTTTAATTAAAATGTTGACATGCAGAAATACAAATATGTGAATGAGTAAATAAACCAAACGGCTTGTTAGCTTACAATATATAAATTTTACTATATTCGATTATCAGGCAAGTATAAAGTTAAAGAAGCTTTTATAATCTCTCTAGGAATACTATACTTAAGCGGTTATACTTTTGCTTACACATTAGGTTAAGCTTGGATAACAAACTCATCAAAAAGCTGAAATTCATTTCAAACCCATCGAACATACAACAAAAGGCTTACCGATTGAGATACAAACACACATGTAGGAAACACAATGTGAAATTAAAGTTCCATTAATCGTTGAAGGCTCATTGAACTCCGCCAATTGTCAGTTGATGTTAATTTTTTTGGGTAAAATGTGGTTTAGCAACCCTGGTCGATATTTTGTGGTCATGAAACTAAAGAACCGCCAAGTGGCATAGCTAATGCCATGTCATGGGCGCAAGAGCGTAACGTTTGAACTCATCGGCATCGGCATTGGCATCGCAATCGACTTCTGCTCTGGCTCTTTGGTTATAGAGCGATTTTCTCTGTTTGTCGCCTGCCCCTAAGGGGCACTTCACATGGGGGCACGCGCACGCTCTGGCACTTCCTTGCGCCTGCCTGGCCACAGAAGTGGAACAAATGGGCGCAGGACGTGAAATCGTGTATTGAGGATGAGGCTGACTGGATACGCAAAGACCTGACTCAGCTGCCTTTGACTGCTTTGCATACACTGTACAAAATGCCATTCAATGTCTAACATAGAATGAAAACATACAAAAAACTATAAAAATAGTTTAAGAAAATTATAATTTGTATATCTTTGCAGTCTTATATAAATAAATATTGCATAAAATAAGCAAAGATTTGTTTACAGTGTAACTTAAAACCGCTTGCAACGTCCTCGCCAACGACATCGACATCGCCATCGTCGTTGTCGTTGTCGTCATCATCAACATCGGCGGCATTTTCAATTTCATGGTTAATTGTTTTGCACGCAGCATTTGGTTGTCCGGAGTCCACGAATCGGCAGATGAAGCAGCCAGCAGTGGCACGAAGCGCCTTCAATGCCACATTAAGTTTCATAATTAGCACAACAAATGATTGGAATCCACATGCAAATTGTCTCGTTGCAAATAAGCAACATATGGATGATATCATATGTAAGCAATACATATATAGTATCCTACATAGGGACAAGTACATTATTCTTGGCGACTTTCAGTTCTTCAGTGTTGTGTACTTGTGACAACTAGCAGTTGTTTCTGTTGCAGCTGCTGCTTTTGGTTCTCACTTTTATCTTTGACATTTACTAATGACAAATTTATTCACGCTGTCACTTAGTCGCCCAGTTCTCTCTCTCTCTCTCTCTCTGACACGAAATGCTTTTGACTCGACATTTCCTATTCTCCGTTTCCCGTTGTTCGAGCTGGAAAAGTGTCCTGAACCTGCTGCTGCTGCAACAGCAGTAAAGTGTCATTTGTGTGTCAAGATTTGTTTGCAACACTTTAATTAGAACTTTTTCTTATTATTTCAATATCAATTTTAACGATTGCGATTTCGAGTCCGATTTCAATTCCATTGAAGTGCTGCTCTTTGATCTCTATTCATGGCACACTGCTGCAAGATGATTGATTGATTTACACAACAAAGTCACTCGCAAGAAGAGAGTCTCTCTCTTTGGCTAAGTAATTAATCAACTACGAGTACCATACAACACATAAGTGACATTTATGGCATCAGTTGCAAAGACCACAAAGGGCAAGCCAAGCAAAACAACATTACCAGTAATGAGAAATCTTAAAGAACATGTTAAAATACCCTAAAAAAGCAAAAGTGTTGAAGCTCCAAGTTTCTATACTTCTTAAATAACAGGGTATAAGCTAAACACACATCCTTATGCACATTACGCTGACAATTTTGGTGGTCGTGCTTATCAGTTCCGAAAAAATCATCAACTCCACGATCATTAAACCTCACACACACAGACACTGAGCGACTTTTTGGTTCGTGGGGATCGGTTAACGAAAGCGAAACAAGATCTTGATGAGCAGTCAGTTTGCCTGGCGCTGAAGTTTTCGGGAAGCATTTTGCCAAGTTTTTTTTTCTTAATGCTCACCAGACACGCACATTGAAAACTGAAAAAAAAAGAGTTTTGGTACGAGGCAAAGAAGCAATTTTCGGCGAATGGAATACGATTAATGAATGCATAACGCAATAAATTTGTAAAATTTCAACAATGCGCAACGAACTAATTATTGCCGCTTGAATGGATCGACGAAGACTATTACTGGTATTATTGGCCAGGGCACGCCTCGAGCTAATCACAAAAAAAACAAAATACTACATATACATATACATATATATTTTTGAAAAAGGGTTGCACAAACGAAGCTAATAATAAAAATAACTGCCTGCAAGTGCTTCCGCGCAATTTCATTTCAATAAACAATGCCACATCAAGGCAAGAAGCTGGCGCCGAGCAGCTTTTAGGTATTCCTTCCAACCGCACGCCTTGGCCCTTCTGGTCCAAGTGCTTTGTCAGCGGCTCTTTGATTTGTCTAGCTGCCTACACACATAATTGGCCAACGTTCGGGGCAAAATCGACGGCATTGCGACGCTTCAAGTGTCATGAAACTGCTGTATATTTCTCCCTAGGGACAAACTGGGTGCTTATCGGCTTCGATTTTGCTTTTGCCTTAGAAGAAGCACAAGCATTTTGAATTGTCTTTCAAAACTGCTTACCCACGCCATGTGTATGTAAATGAATTGCTTAAACTTAACAGATTAAAGATGGAAAGAATGCATGACTCGAGAATCTAAAGTTACAGCTGAATATCGAGTAAATGGGCTTGGAATCACAATCATGTCGAAGTTATTCAAGTGAAGTCATCCAAAAGTATATAAATTTAAACTTTTTTAAACGAATACAAGAAAACTTAAGCAAGAATATAGAAAATCTTAGCATAATTAATTGTGCAGAAGATTTCTTGCAATACTATCTCGAGAAAACAGAATAACAAGCTAAATATAGTCAAGGTTACATATTAATTATTAAGGTTCTCAAAAAATGATTACTTATCAAAGATATAAAAAAATGCTTAATGTCAGTTTTATACAAAAAGCTTTATTAAAAGCCAAGTAGATTTTATTTATTTAATGTGTTTTTATATCAATAGAAATTCATGAAATAATTAAAATTAAAAACCCTTTTAGGTATTAAACATTTTTCAAAGCTTACACCTTAAAATATCCTTGAAAATACGTTTAATAGACAACGCTTCGATAATGAACTTCCTTTTAAATGCCATTAAATGCGTATTAATTATGCATAGACTCAATTTCAAAGACTTTCTGAGCCCTGCCCTTGGCCTACGCCTCTTAAATGCTGAAGCACCACAAACATCTTGTCAGCTTGAATAAAGGAACGTTTTTTTTAATCAAGCAACAGATTGAAAGCACCTTCGTTTTCATACAGAGCAGATTGTTAAACGGACGTCGTCGCCATTAGTAGGCGCAAATATTTGCATAATGTTGCAAGATTTTTTGCTAGACTTTCCCCATTAGCGGCAGCCGTTTGTGGCAATTGAGTGGACAGGTGTCTTCAGTTGGCTCCTTAAGCCAGCTAAAAATGGCGCATAATCCTGAAAAGTGAAATCTTTATAACGGCTAACACCCTGTACTGAAACTGTCCAATGCTAATTCTGAGTAATTCGAGAACCAAAAACCCGAAATGAAAAAAGAATTTTGTGTGACAGTTGTTGGGCTAATCCCCGGCACAAATGTCATGAATTCTGAGGGAGGGAGAGAGAGAAAGAGGGAAAAGGTGTCAGCAAGCCAAATGTAATAATTTTAATGATTTTTCATAAATGCAAAGTCCAAAAATAACACAGGGGGCTGGGGATGTCAAAGTTGGAGGGGGTTGGCACGCGTTCTACGTTATGGTAAAATGTTAACATGCATGCACTTAAGGGTAGCCTTCTATATATATATATATGTGTGTGTGTGTAGTTTAGTGTTTTTGTGGAGGGTTTGCCTTTGGGCTCTTTCCCGCTGTTATGACATCGCCCCTCATCCGGGCTGCACCCTTTTCGGCCTATTAAACATGGAGACTACACACCACTGAGCGCATTGTTGTTGCTCTTATAATTGCGCATATTTTAAAATACAAATTAGCAACGCTGTAGCTGAAATTTCAATAGCGTTTTAAATGCCCGCCGGGCACAACATGTATTCAAGTGTTGTGTTCATTCATCTACTTACTTCTAAAGCTCAAAGTGCGCTAAGTTCTCTGACTTTTAACAGCAACGTGTGAGATGGAGACAGAGTGGGTTGCCTTGAACTTGTACGTTCACCCACTCTTTCTAACCATAATCATGCCACAAACGACAATGCAGACACATCCATCCATGCATCAGGCGTCAACATTCAGTCTGTGGCATTCACTTTGGCATTTCATACATAAAACACAAACGCAGCAGCACACCAGAACTGAAGAACTGAACAGCGCCGAGCAGAGCAGAACAGTGTGTGGAGTAGTTTGTCAAGCGAGTGGTTTACTATACAATAATAGAAGTTTGGTTTCTTTCCTTGATTTCTATTTACAAATACCCTGTAGTAAAACTGAAAAGGTAACGAGTCCCATGAATAACTATTACAGTATTATGTAGGTTACTTCGATGTAGGATCTTGAACTAAGAGATGTTTCTCATTGAGCTTCTTTTTTGTTGGCTTTATTAACAGTTCTTGCAAAGTCGTTATAACTTTCGATCTTGGTTTGTTTGTTATTCCAACTTAGAACAACTTTAAGAGGCATCTCATTGTGTGTCAATATCTAAGTTGCTTTTGGTGTTTTTATACCTGAGCATAAATAGCAAACACTTTTTGGATTTGCCGCTTCAAACATAAAGCTGTAGCTATAACTGAAGCTGACGCTTGCCTTGGCGCTACATTTATCACTGCCAAATCGGGGCAAGCGTCGTCGTGACACTGCAGCCCCTTCGGGTGGTGCCATGGGGGATGTTGGTATAGGATGTTGGGTTGGGATCTCGGGACTAGGGCCAAAGCCTGGACAGGTTGGAACAAAGCGCTGGAGTGTAAATGGAATTCTGGGAAATGAAATTGCACATGGCAAAAGGCAACGTGAGAAAATAAGCAGAAAAATGAAAAAGAAAAGAAAAAAAACAACACACAAATATGAAATGTTGTTAGCTGAAATGCAGCCACATGATTGTTGGATTGTTGGGTTCTTGTTTTTGAGTTATTGGTTTTGAATTGATGTGGTGTGCTGTTGTCGACATCGTCAGAGCTCAGAGCTCAGAGCTCAGAACTCAAAACTCAGAGCTTACAGCTAACTGCACAAAGCGCTCAGAGATTTCACTTAAAGCTTTGGACAAATGTTTTTACATGGCTCTGTTGACGCATGTGTGGCATTTGACATGGCCAAAAGTGTAGACGATTGTTCAGATTTGCATTGAAATGTACACTAACTTTGTGTGCAGAAATTGTGTGTTGGTTAAGCAGCTGCAAATGGGAAATAAGTTAAGCAAAAACTTTTAAATATTTTTATTAAGTGAGCCAGTTGCAAATTAAGCTTATTTTTGACTATGTAGCTATACATTACTATATTGTATAACTTTTGAAGATTTTCTATGCATTATAGCATTTTTGTAAGCTTCCATTTTATTATGCTAACTAGCGTATTCCCTATTCGACTTCACTTTAACTCATTCATTTGCTCGTTAGTTTTTTTTTCCATTTACCAAATTTGTCATAGTCACATTTTGCAGACATTGGACACATGTAACTACCTTCCAACAATGCAACAACCTGCTGCACTTGCTGCTGTTACATGCTACAAAGTTGTGAATTGAAATTTAACAATCGCTGTAAAATACACAGACGAACAGCAGCATTAGACAGTGTGTGACTAAAAGTTACCCTGTAACCAGTCTAAAAGCTGCTTAACAAACAAGTTTAAGCACTAATAAACTCAACTTATTTACTGATAGATTGCAATACAACTTGTGATGTTTTGTTAATGCCTCTATTAAGTTTAGGGGTTAATTAAATTATATAGATTCTTACACCCTTAAAAATAAACACACACATGTTGCAATTAGCTTATGATAATGATCGAGGGGTTAAATATTCCCGCATTTAACTTTATTAAACTCATACTTTCCATTGTAGGGTAAAAGTTGTAACATTTGTTAGCTTTGAGGTCTTTACGACTATTTAAAGCTTGCAGCTATTATATGATGCTGTAGTATCAACCATACAAAAGCTAAAAAAGTCCCCGCCTCCCTTGAGAGCCGCGTGTCGTCAAGCTTTTGGCATCAACTTTTTGCCAACCACATTCAACACTCAAACTTTGCAACATTCGCATTCGCCACATCGAATCCAAGTGTGTGTGTTTGTGCCCCGTGTGTGCACTTCAGTCGCTGATAACTTATCTCTCTCTTTCTCTCTCTCTCTCTCTCTCGTTGTTGTCGTTGGATGGGGCGATGTCTGTTACAAATGCTGCAATATTTATGCCCGTTCGTACAGGAAGTTCGTATTATGATTTGCACATTATGCAAATTGCGCTATCGTAAATACTTTTTTCCTGCTTGAGCATAAAGAACAATAAGCGCCGCCGTATGCACATGATAAATGTGATAAGCGATATATATTTGGCAGCAATGCGAATCATATAATTTATAAGGCAACAGCTTTGTAAATTTATTCCCCAATAAATGCGTCTTGTTTAGCTTTCGTTCTTTTTGTTGTCAAAGTGATACAATCTTTTGCAGACTTGTTTTATTTTAAAGCAACTTACCAAAGGGACTTTTTTTTTAACTTTTTTAAAATGAAATTAAGCTAATTGCAGATTATCACACAGCAAAGAGTTTTTCTCTTAGCTGCCGCTAATCTTAATGAGCTTAAGTGTGTTTTAGGGATTTCAAAGTAAACATAGACAGAAACAACGCGAGGGACTTTGAATACTTTTTTACAAAGGTCTTTTTAATGAAGATACAAATTTTAAATATCTTGTAGTAGGGTAAAAAAGATTTAAGCTAATTAATAACTTAATGAACAATATTCTGTATATATATTGTAAGTTTCAAGATAGTAGAAGTACTTTTATCTTTTATGCCAATCAGACAAGTACAACGTTTATTTCATGCAAACCTCTTCGCATATCAATTTTCATAAAGAGCCTTAATGATATCATCCTTATTGTCATAGTGAATGACAGAAAGTATATTGGATATGATTGATTTATGTACTACATTGTGATGGCTAAATTATAAAAGCTATACTCGCCCAACTGATCAGATATGCAAATTGATGATGTAGTCTGTCACAAATTGGCAACATTTGATTTGCCATTTTAAAGATACATGAATGATTCTTACGCCAAGTGCTAATATGCAAATAAATGGTAGAGAGCGAAAGAGCGAAAGAGGAAAGGGAACTCAAGCGACGACAATGGCACTCGAAATTGTCACTTGAGTTTGCTTGCACACACAGAATGCAAATGAATATAAATACGACCAGAACTGAAAATAAAGAACAAGATCCAAAGAGTGGGTTAGTTAAGAGTGATGTACTAAAAGGTGCCCTGGAATTGAAACTTATGTGATTAAAACTGCTAAAAGTTTCTAAACTAAGTTTTCCCTTGCCTATACTAGCCTATTGAATAATCTTCCAAGTACGGAAGATAAGAAACTTAAAGAGACTTTCCTGATATCACTTATGGGATTGATTAACTCTTGCCATTGACATTTGATTATTGCTGGGTATAGACAAAACATATATATATATATATATATATCAGACAGTCTACACTCATCGAAAATATGCATTGTTTATATGCGAGTACCACAAAAATGCCTTTGTCTCAGCGGGATAGCTTTAAGAATTGCATCGCAGAGCTATTTGAATTGTTGTTTGTTTGTCTGGTTGGTTGGTTGGTGGAGGCTGCTCATAAAAATATGATTCATTGTAAACACTCGGACTTGGAGTGACTTCCGCTACGTTGCGCAAAACGCATGAAATATTTATAAATCCATCCATGAAGCATGGCATAAAGTGGATGTGCACAGTAGCCACTTGCTGTTAGCTGGCTTGGATGAGGTGTGGAAAAGGGGAACGGGGAAAGGGGAGGTATAGAAATAAAGGTCGCTGCATGTGATCACTCATCATCGAAAAACTTCAAACGGGATTGGAACGTGTTGCCACTTTAACTGCCATTTAAATACACAATTTGCACAGCGCCAAAGAAAGACATGAAAGGAGCGTGGTTAGCGTTATTAAGGGGGAAGGGTAGGTGTGGAACGGTCTCTGCCTGTGACATTTATTGGCCGCATTATTTCAGCGCCAGCGGCAGTCAACACCCCCAAGGGATATGCAACCGAATCTGCAGCTGAGTATCGTTCTAGTCTTTTTCTTCTTTTTTTTTTTAGCTAAACGCTGAAATTTTTGCATAAAATCTGAACGGCCAAAAACGTCGGCAATTTATCAATGCTGGCGGCAGCCTACGAGTAAACTATCTCACAAACTTTTGCAGCGCCCCCACGTGAATGCGCCTAGCTGACTGACTGACTGACTGGCTGACTGGTTGTAAAAGTTTTTTTTAGTATGGCGCCGCGGGCGGGCAGCTGCAGCTGCAGTTGAAACAAAACCGAATGCCAAAAAACCCGAGAGCCCAAATCCAAAGTCGCAAAACCCAACTCTTTTCTTTTCTATTTTTTTATTTTTTTTTTTTTGGCCAGGCAACACGATGCGGCGCTAACGAGGACAAGCGTTTATGTCAAAACCCAATACGTGATGCATTTAGTGAGCTGACTTTGCATCCAACTACCTCTCTCTCTCTCTCTCTCTCTCTCGCTCTTTATTCTCTGTCATTTTGAAGTTACCTCCCTTCGCACTTACCTTCGTTTTGGGCTTGCTGCAGTTATTTTAAATGCATTTCGCTGCAAGTCAACGACAGGATTTACACGTTACGCCATTCTTGCTCTAATTGGATGGGCAAACGGTGAACGCTTTGGCGCAAAATAACACCTTAAGCACTTTAAAAACAGTAAAACAGTAGGTACTTAGGTTCAAGGAATTTTTGAAAGTACTAAATTATAGATTTGCATTTAACTTTAAGCAAAAGTTTATGCACCATTCGATACTTCAAACAATTGTGTACATATAGCAACAACTTCTTTAGAAACTCCAATAAAATTCTTTTCAGGTTTAAAAAGTATCGAAAAACACTTATTTAAACAATCTGTGAGTTCACATTCCCTATTAAAAATCATTATCCATGCTTGCTTCATTTGATTGCTTGTCAATTTTTGTAATTTTCCTTTAAAAACATTTCAATTTAATTCTTGTCACATCATTTGCCAAAAAATATACTTGGACAAACAGTTTCATTTGGTTTTGACTAAATCCCACGCAATAAATACAATCCAATCTATTAATTTATTTTTCTTACTTGTCAACAGTTCCATTCGTTGACAATATTAATGATTGCCGCAAAAAACTTTTACAAAACTGAGCCTAAGATTTTCTTTTTTTTGTTTTGCAAAAACTTTTGGGTTACTTTGAGGGTAGCCAACAATGATTTGTGTTGTTGTTTTTTTGCGGAGTTTTTGGTGTAAATATACATCTATCATACAGGTCTTAAGTATTTTTCACAATTTATTTACGTCACCTGGCACTTGCCACTTGCTACTTGCCACTTGCCACTTGCCACTTTGCATATCTCTCCATTAGTTCGAGACGAGTTTGTGTTGTTTTCATTACCTTCATTTGTTGTCGTTGTTGCAGTTGGTATCGTCGATGTTTTTACCAACTTTGCTTTTTTGCTCATTTTTCTTGCGTTTCTTTATTGTTTTTTCATGTTTGTTTAGGATGAGGTGTCAGGTGGGGCAGAAGTGTTGCTGCCAATTTGACACTCTTAAGGATTTTGCCAGCTTGACATGCGTAACGCCATTAAATATATCAATTGCTCAACGTACACACCCTTCGCTGTCAACGCCAGCCACTCTTCAAGTTAATGTTGTTGTATTTTTTTATTTGACGTTAAAAAATTTACAACTTTTTTCAATCAGCGCTCGATTTGCCAATGCCTTGACGCGTGGCTCCTGCGGTTGATTTTGATTATTTACCGGCGAAACTTTTGCTTTATATCCCTGTCACCGTACTCTACTGTACTGTAGTGGCAATTTATCATTAAACGGTTGAAATGTTGCTCAAAGTGCAACTTAAACAATAAGAAATTGGAAAAAGGGCTCTTGAGAAATGTCTCGAAAGTCGACTGTTGACAGCGATTGAATATTGAATTATTAATTAAACTAAATGTGGGAAAAGTTAAGAAAGATTTTTGTTTAACTCTTTTGGTTGTGAAAATAACAATATGGAAAATAATGTTATATATAACATATATATATCATTCATAAATTCTTTTTGTGATGTTTTATAGTAGTCATTCAGTAATATTTTTGATAGATTCGTTCATTAGTTAAAGATGGAAATTTCAATTTAGCAATCGTTAGAGAACTTAAGATTTACGATAAACCCGCATATATTGTACGTATCTGTCGTATTTGCATTTTCTTCATATCATTTTATGACCTGATTTATGGATACAATAAAAAAGATACAGCGATGTGTGTGTCTTTCATAAATCGAAGCGCTCGTTATGTTTATGAGATTGTCACAGGTGCGCCTTATGCAATATTGAGGGGCGTTTAGAGATTCTTGAGAATGCAATCAAAGGAACTTTAAGGGGTCTTAGAGGCTTTATGGCAGCTGCTTCAACTGCTTCCAAACTCGCTTATGGCCACTAAATGGCAAACTAACGGTAGACAACAGAGAGTTTTCACTTTTATTGCCAACATTTAACAGGCCATGACACGAACACACAAAGCTTGCTTTTGGCCACAAGCGTCAGCGGCGGCAACTTTTTCATCATCAATTTGCTTTATGGCTTGGAAACGGCGAGAAACGGTGCAGCCAGCCACTTGTCATAACAGTGCTGAGTTTGTGCAGCGCCGCCAGTTGCCTAAACGTACAAAAACTCAAAAAACTAACAGATACAAGATACAAAACTGCAACAGCCAGGCAGCCAGTCAGGCAGGCAAGCAGGCATTTCTAGCAATCCCTGTAGCCCGCAGTCGGGCATTGTCATTGCCACTTTGCCAACATTTTCACACCCAAGCAGCGACAATTTGTCTGCCAGGTTGTTGAAATTGTGCAAGACGTGGGAAAGGGGAAGGGGGCTGTGTAAGCAGAGTTGCCTGAAAGTGTTTAGCCGGGTCGCATGTCCGTGGCGTGTAACTGGCTTGTATCTTTTGTAGCTTTTACCGTTGCTACTCTCTCTCTCTCTCTCTCTCTCTCTCTCCCTCTCTCTGTTCTCTGTTCGTTTTGGTGCTGCGAACTTGTGACGAACATGAAAATCTGTCAGCTTAACGAGAAAATAATATCCCAGAAAAAAGCTAAAAATTCTTTCTTCTCGCTAAGAAACTAAAAGTTTTAAAAACAACAACATTAGTTTACATATTTTAACAACGCTATTAAAATTCAATTAAATAATGTTAAACATATTAAAATTTGCTCGATATTTTACACTCCCAACTGTGTTATGAGAATTCTTTATAATTCTGCTTCGTTATGCATATTCCGCAATTGAACAACAAATGAAGGCTAAAAGAAACGGTTGAAATGGTCAACACTGCCTGCTGGTTCGTCTGGGCACCCTTGGCTGACCGCCGTCGCTTCAGCGATTTTGTCAACATTATTCAAGCATAAACATGACCCAGCAGAACTCGAGACGGGAAGCTGACGAGCCGGCAACGTGATGCCACGAGTCTACGAGTCCACGAATCCGAATCCAGAGAGTTACAACAAATGGTGCAAAACGTTCGGAGCAAGCATTTAAACGTCGTTAGGTTTGTACAAATCAAGATAAATGGCTCCGGAGCATGTGAGTGCCACTGAGTGGGTAAGTGGGTGGGTGGTGCAAGTGATTCAGGTGGACTTGTCTTGTTTGCATAGGACAATGCAAACTAAGAGTACTGAAAGAAAAGACTGACTTAAATTTAACTACAAAGTGCTTTGAGTAGAAATACTACTAACTAAGAGTATTATTGAATGAACATATAAAATTCCTAAGCATTTCCTTCAAGTAAGTATTTTTAAGTTAGTCATGGAGTCAGTTGATAAACAAGCATCAAATATATGCGTCACATATGAATATTCTTGATAAAGAAGAGAGAGATAGAGAGAGCGTGTTGTTTGCTCTCCTTTTTTGGCAATGGCAAACCACAAACAAAGTTTATTGCTAAACAATATCCGGCCGTACGTTCACATTATTAGCATATTGACGAACTAGGTCCCAAAAACTGTCTAGTCATAAAACTCTTACCAGAGGCTTAGTCGTATTTTGATGGCAAAACTTTTAACTTTGCCAGTGCAGAAGTCAGAGCACATTATTATCGCTCGAGCTACTCACAAACATCATGACAGACATTCTGGGGCTTAATCTAAAGTGCGTTGAGTGCGAGGATGCTGCGGGGGAAGTGTGGCTGGCAGGCAGGCAGGAAGGGGAACTAATACTGTGTATGTAAAATGAAATTAAGTCACAGCTGAGTAAACACACTCTAGCGTTAGCTTTAAAAAAAAAAAGCCAAACTACGAGCCAAAAGGCAAACAAGTTCATGGAAAATAATGCATTATGGAATATTTTATGTATAACTGATTCTTCCTGGAAAATATGTAAAAGGATTTCTTTTCTCTTATCCGTTTTGCCTGCAATCAAAAATTATAAAAATAAATTTATTTATCTTGCTTCCGGCTAGCTACGTAAAAGCCATAATGCAGCAAACTTCTAGTTTCTCTCTTACCTACTCGTTTGTCTTTGGAGCATTCATTCATATCCATGCTATGCACATCATTAAACATCAAACGTCGGTGCTGCCTTATTAAAAGCATAAAACGCACAATTTACCGAGCATTTATCAAGACAAACAAATGCTGAAGTTGTCCGTCCATCCACTTGAATATGAGGCGGAAGCGAACGGCAAACATAATCAGAATCATCACAAGGCACAGATAGATAGAGACAGCAAAAGGAGAGAGAGCAAGAGATACTTGAAAGTTCAAATGCATTTTACAGACACAAGTACAAGACACAAAGTACAAAAACAGATATTCAATTAGCACATTTATTAATAGTAGATATTTCAATTTGTATTTGCATCTGCTGCATTTAAATCAAATGCAAATCGCTTAATTAGTGACTGCAAGTCTATCTATATGCGAATAAATATTTAGAAACTGCAATTATTTAAGAGTGAACTATTAAAAATGTTGTTTTGTTCTGATTGTGTAAAATCTATAGTATAAACCATTAAATGACTCACGAACAAATTATTTGCATATCGCTTAAAATGAAATGGAATGGCATTAAAGCAAAGTAGCTTAATTCCCCAAAGTGTGTGAAAAACATCCCAAGCTATGCTTAAAATTAGCTATATAATTGATAAGAGAATACTATATAACGAAAATAATCGCAAACTTTGCCTGAAATAATCTTATACGTACTATATAATTGATAGGAGAACGACTGCTAATGCGATTCCACAAGCTTTTAATATATTTCGCATAAGTTAGTGCTTTGCAGTCTTTAGTAACAAACGGTTGTGTCAAAACGTACTTGAGAATAAAACGAAAGTTAAATGATTAAATTTAACATACTGCAGATAATTCAGCTTGTCTGTTTGAGTTGTTGTGTTCTAAGCTTAGAGTTGGCGACAACAAAGCCTTATGAAGATCTTGAACTAGAATTGCAAAAAAAAGGTGATGCGATCAAAGAAAAGGAGGATAAGCTAAAGAAACTGGGATGGGAAATCGACCAAGAGGTTTACAATATTGAACTTTCATACGAAAAACAAAGCACGGAGCACGATGAGGAAATGGAAAAACTAAAAGCTGATGTTGCAGATGCTGAACAAAAGCTTAGAGATTCTACATTAACTCTTAAGGATTTGCAGGCAATTATTTCAAGTCAAAATATAACAATAGGAATTTTAGAACAAGGTAAGTTAATCAGATAACGGCAAGTTCCTATCAATACATTATCAACTATCGCCCTTTTTGCCTTTCTATCTTTCTCTCTCTGTCTCTGTGTGTGTCAACTTGTAACGTGGAAGCCTTAAAAAGAAACGAGAATCTTCTTAAGTTGAAGGAAGATGAACTAAGGAATTGCACCGATAATAATGTGGAATTAAATAAACCCAATAAGCAAATAACCAGCATGAGCACCAATAAAGTTGAGAAGAATTTTCCAGATAACTGCAACAACTTAAATGGGGATCAATTGCTAATGGTTAATGGTTCTAAGCAACCATTCAATGTGCTTTGCGATAGTCAAAGGATTGGCAACGGTGGAATTATAGTTCAACGTCGCTCTAACAGCTATGTAAATTTTGATCGAGATTGGGAAGATTACAAGAATGGATTTGGAGAGTTTGCAGATTTCTTTATTGGTCTGGAAAAACTGCATCTGATCACATATTCACAAGAATACGAACTATATATTCATCTGGAATTGTCTAGTAAAACAGTGTATCGCGCCCGATATAGGAACTTTAGGGTTGGTAATGAGGCTAGCAATTACACCTTAGAGTCTCTTGGAACATTCAATGGAACTGCTGACGATTCTTTAAGAAGTAGTATAAATGTGCCATTCTCAACATACGATCGGCAACATTCACATTATGGTTTTTGTCCTATAACAAATGGTGGAGGCTGGTGGTATAATTCATATGGTTGCGGACCAAGGTTAGTTTAAAAGAATATCATTTCCAATTGTCTCTAATATTTCTATAACTTTTCATAACAGTAACTTAAATGGAATGAAGTTTACCGAAGATGGTAGCATATACTGGTCTGTTAACAACGGGCGGACACAATTTGAAAGAGTATTTATGATGCTTTTGCCAAAGAATGCAGGATAATAATACACCTTTATTTCGACTATCATTTTGAATACAATTAACATCAATTTAAATAAACGTAATTTCTTGCTGCATTTGCACACTGCTTTTGTATAGTTAAAAGGACGATTGAAGCGTAGTTTATCCTCCTAGGCACACTCGAATGGCGCCAAGATAATGGCTGGCTAATATTGCAATCGATACCAAATTAATTAATATAATCTCTTTGGTCGCAGCACATACAACAACAATAATACCTATCTACCTATACCTATACCTATACCTATATAGAATTACTGTGTCTGCTTCATTCAATGGCAATTTCATGCTTGCTGGACCGTAAGCTACGCTGCACACTGCAAAACCGCTAACAATTCGCTAAACGTTCGGCAAAAGGCCAACAGCTATTAAATACTCGTAAATTACTTGCAAATCTCCAACTGGGAATAGACAGGGTAAGTAGAGAAGGAGTTGAAGTGGATCTTATAAATCTACAAAGTGGTAAGCTAATTATAGTTGGAGCTAAAGAAAATGCTTTTCGATTTTTTATTCAGCGCAAAAATATGCAGGCATACAGCATTGAATGATCATAATAATATAGGTTCACTTAAATCTGATTGTTAAGGCAATAAAAATCTGTGAAAATCCCTAGCTTAAGTCCATGGAGCTCATCCAAAGTACCGACTGCACTGAGATCTGAAAATAGCTATCAGAAAACGAAAGAATCTCAGAGCTTTACACTAAACAGCAATTGCGAATCGTTGTTCAGGTGACGAAATGCGTTTTGAAAGTACGTGATATGCCTGTTGATGGCCCCAAAAATGAAGCAAGAACATCCTCAAAATGCGTGGGGTAGCACATTAAGTGCGAAGCAGTACGCTAAAAAGATTCCAAATCCCAAGTGGGTGGCAGTCACTTGGCAGACAACAATGACTGGCATAACTTATAAGGCAGGCTGGCAGGCAGGCGGGCAGGAGAGTAAATGCAATCAATACGCATAGAAGGCACATAACAGGTATTAGGTATTATGTATAATGCATGATATAGTATGTATGTATGTATGTATACACGTCTATATGTTTGTTTATATGTATGGTTCTGTCTATGATGATGGCGATGATGCTACCTACATCCAACAGACATACAGCACATGAAAAATCAACGCGAAGCGTAATCTATTAAATTATCCTAAATTCATCACGCACCAAATCCCTTTAGCCGTGAACCGTAGCCATCATCATATTGCGATGGGCTGGCTGGGCTTCATGCTGGGCACCCGCATGAAAAAAAAAACCCCAGAAAAAAAACAATAAAAATTTGCATAATATCGGTATAATATTTTAGCATTATGTGGCATGACAAAGGTGCAGAAAGTAACGGCATTATGTGCCAGACATTGCCAGCAAGATTTTTCGACATTGAGAAAAGGCAGCAGACAGGGGAGCCTGATAATGGCACATAAATGTGGCAACACATGTTACCAACCAAACATTTCCCAAAAAAAAAGGCATTCATTTTATTACGTTCGAGACAATTTTTACTGGAACTACATTTAAATACTTTAACTACGTTTAGTAGTTAAAGAAGCTAAAACGCAGCTTGGCAAGTAATTTATATTCTCCGGTTTTGCTTTGCACTTGGTTTTCATTCTTTCTGCAAAATCCGAACTAATTACTCGTCTAATTACAAGCATTTAAAATACTGCAAATTAGCTGCAATTTGTTTGCTTAATCGTATATTAAGCAGAGTCAAGTAAGGATAAGATATATTAGTGTTTAAAGTAAAGTAAGTATTTATCAGACTATTGAGCTATACTTAACCAAATATATACATTTTCTTTGTAAAGTACTTTATCTTTATAAACAACTCACATTTGGCGTCATTTAGTTTGGCCAAGCTATAAAAATCAGATGCATAAATCTAAGAAATATATGTATTTGTCTCCATTGTCTTGGCAGGCTCTCTCTTTCTCTCTCTCTATCTCTTCTCTCTTAGCAATCAACAACAATAATTTATCATATCTATATAAGTAGTTTCACTCCGGAGGCGTTTTGCAAAGCGTGCAATGAACTGGTCCAAAACCGAAACGAAAAGAACTAAAATTGGCCAAATAAATTGCAGCATACTAATAGGCAAATTCGTCGCATATGTGTGTGTGTTCTGGCATTTGCGGTTGAGCTTTGATGATTCGATTTGTGGATGTGGATGTTGATGTTGATGTGGATGGTGCCGCGGGACATTAATGCGTAAGAGAGCGTAAAATGAAGGGGAAATTGAAATGCGGGCAAATTGAATTGGGCAAGGACACAAAAATAAAGAGAAAGAGCACTTTTTGGCCCGCAGCTGAATGATGTTTCTTGTGCTTCGTTTAACTTAAACAGCTAGACATAACGCCCGCAAGTATGCAACAACTTTCACTTGCCAAACTCATGGCTCTCAATCAAATATTCAAAGCTAAGGCAAAGGACGCAACGGACGCAAACGGAGTTTTTTCCCTGACTTTCGAGCTTCGAGTCTGCGAGTCAATGCATAATTAAAATCCATTAAGTATAATTTTCCAAACTCTTTCGAGAACTTTTTTCTTTCTTCCTACAGTATCCGGTTTGAGTAAACTTTTGCTTAATGAATCCAGTTCAAAACATTACAAGAAAATTTAAGCTACGTAAGCCATTGATCAAATACTCTTGCATACGAAAATCATGATTTAAAAATACACAAAAAATATTATTTCTATAACTTTGGAATTTTTGTATATTTTATAGCATTGTAAGTTAAAGAGAAAAATCTATAAAATGTTTGATTAAGTTAATTACCTTATGCTAACAACTCGACTGGAATATGCGAAGCAAATTCTTAACAAATCGAGCATTTTTCGGACGCCATTAATTTTTGTGATTTGTTTGATTCGTTTTATTGGACATTGTTGGACAGGAAAAATCATTCGTTCGGCTGTCATGGTTCATAAATTTTGCAGCAGTCAAATTTTTCGTTTTGGCCTCATGAATACCAAAGTGCAAAATTCAATCAATTTGAGCCATTTACCCATTCAAGTGTTTGTAACCTGGCCACAATGGTCATTCACTCGCTATCCATACCACAAACGAAAAAAAAACCATACCTATGCACATATGTGTGTGTGTGTGTGGCTTGTGTTTTTGACATAGCAATAGAGCCATTGAAATATTTGTAAAGTTCATCAATTGTATGAGTTTTTCAATTAATACACACACACACACACACAGTCTGAAAATCTATTGGCTTTTGATTTAGTAATGCGTTTTGGGAATTTTGCATGATCTGTATTATATTCAAGTTGCTTTTGTTGCTGGTTTAAGCTGGTATTTGCATGGCTTTGTTGGTTTGTTAATATTCTAAGCTCTTTTCTGACATTTAAAGCTTACAAAAAATATTATATATTTTCTATTTAGATCAATGTTAAATTAAGGGCTTAGAATAAAGTGCATATGGATTATTAAGGTCAAATGAATAATCTTTGCAAATGTCTTTCATATACTATTTAAAATTACAAAGATTAATTTATAGTATATTACAGCAATCCCAAACCCAATTTTATCTTTATTTACCTATAGAGCAATGTTTTGTTTATGTGTATGTGAGTTTAAAGTTGATTGTTGTTTCTGTTTGTCGGCTTATTGCCGTGTATATTGGCCATAAATAGCCAGCATTTTGTTTATTAAAACTGTTCATTGTGCTGGCGAGGACAAGAAGTCAATTTATGCTATAATGAACTGCAAAACCGGTAAACTGTCGCCCAATCTGAGTTTATAGCCATTTAAACGCGCTCAACGTCAACTACAACAACAATAACAACAACAAAAATACAAACAAACACAGACACACACGCACACAGGGATAGCGTGAGGGAAGGGGGAAAGATAGGTGGTTTGCATGTATTGATTTAATATCTGTGCTGCCTGCGGCCAATTTAATCATCATTTGTAGAAAATAATTAAAATTTACCATAACAGCCAACTGGCAACGAGTAACTCTGGTGGCTCTGGCTCTTGACTCTGGTCATATGATCTCTCATATTCGTAATATGTAAGGGAAATGTTTTAATAACCAGCAACAACATCAACGAAAAGCAGTCTGAACTTGCCCCCACACAGACAGACACAGAGCGAGAGGCAGAGAGAGAGAGGCAGGCAGGCAGACTGAAAAGACCGAAAAATATCTCAATGAAACTTTAAGAGACAAAAAACTGCAACTGCAACTTAAAGTTTTGGCACTGTGCCCAGGGGAACAAGATTTAATAGGGAGTAGACTTTAAGATACCCTCGTTTGAGAGAAGTATGAAAAGATGGTTTAAAAGTTAATTTCTTTATAAAAGTATTTGTGCATTTGAACTGAAGATAAAAGAATATTCTGTAAAATGTTTCAACAAACTTCAATTTTAATTATTAAAAAATCAAGAAAATATTCAAAGCATTTTAGTAAGTAAAAAAATTACAATCTGATTAGATTTATTGTTAAACTTTAACAAAAACATATCAAAACCTTAAGTTAACAAATTATTCTATGTTTTCACAAATTCACACCTCAAAGTCAGATAGAGCTTACACCAACCTACAGGGTATATAAGTTCCTTTGCTGCAGCTCCTCGATTTAATAACATATATTTTATAACATGCAGTTGAACATAATGTTCTGTCGGCCCATAAAATGTGCTAATTTCGTTGACATTGCGCAGACAATTTGTAATTGTGCGCTATAATATTGTTTAATTTGGTGTACTGCTTTAAACATTTAAATAGCTAACGCCGCCCCATAAACCAAACCATAAGAGCACATACTTGGTTCGCAACGATTTAGCTTTGCAGTTGGCACAGCTCATAAATAACCGAGACAAACAACGAAAAAACGAGCATAGAATAGCTAGAAGAGCATTTTGTCTATTGGTTCGTCGCCTTTTGTTGCCCCTTTTTATGCCATGCCATGCCAAATGTCTAAATACGAAGTAATACTACAAGTTGTACGGAACTCAACTAGTTACCAACACATACACATAGTGCATAAGAACATACATGTCTCGCTTGGTTTGTGTGTTTTTGTTTCGGTTTGTGTAAGTGCCATTTCAAGCTCATTAGTGGCCATAATTAGCCAGCTCTGTTTATGGCCCACAGACACAGCCGGCACTAAGAAACAAATCTACAACAGACGCAATTCTCACTACAAATGCAAAACGCAGATAAAATGCTTGATTCACTTCTATATGCCCTTTAAAATGTTACTCAGCAACTAAGTAATATATTTTGTTGAACAAGAAAGTATTTTGAATATGAAAACATGTTCAAAAATTCATTGCAAGATGCTAGTAAAATCATTAAAACTTGTTTTTATGGCCTAAAGTCAATGCCAGATCCGATAATCCTTAATTGTTAACAGAAAAATCAAAAAGAGAAGATTAGAAAATGTTTCCAATACGGATTTGTTCTCTAAACCGCAAATAATGATTTATTTTTCAAGGAATACAAACAATATTGAACTGAATGAAAGCATATTGTTTCCACTCGCACATGTTCCATTGTTGAAGGTAATCCTCATGTTGAACAGACTGTGTGCAAAATGCCAAATACTCCAACAGCAAAGGGCATATACTATGTGTTCTCACAAACACAAACACAAACAGACACAACAAAAAAAGATATAAGAACAAAACGCAGATACTTTTCGGCTGCCCTCGCATTATATTTTACTTTTCTTTTATTTTGCTTCCTTTTTTTTTGCACCATTTTAAGAGGTTGTCAAACGGGTGGGAAGCGGGATCTGCGCGTAACTTTATGGCCCCGTGCATTACAAACTGAAACATGTGTTTATTGTCCAACCCCCGCCCCTTCATATTCCCTCTCCCCCCCACACACTCACCGCCACCAACCCAACATCGCCAACGTATGAACTGCGTCTGGGCTGGTGAAAAGAATTTTTATTTTCGCTGTCAGCGAGGCGTCGCAAAGAAGAACGAAGCTGCAACACTTCAAATGACACACACACACATCACCTCCCCTTCCGATCCTTATTGTAGCATCAGCCTATCTAGAAATTGCTAGTAAAATGTGAGACGCCGTTTCTGCTCATTTGTTTGCATTTAGTGCAGAATGCAGAATGCAGTTGTTGTTGCCAGGTTGTCATTTACAAATGGCAAATTAAATTGCGCTTAAATTTATTTAGCAATTTCCTCGTCAAACACAAAAACTATACACTATACACGGAAATATAACAGCTGTTATAGCAGAATCTTTTATAGTTCTCTTAAAGTCAACTTATACAGAAAATAAAGATGTAAACTATAATTTTGAGTGTGAGTTAATGAAGCAACTTATGAAGAGATAATATTAAACGTAAGCATATGGAATGTTCACTTAAGAAATTCAGCTTAACCGTAAGAAATCAACTTGAAGCTGGATCAGAACTTTCGTTAGTCATAACTCAATCAAAACTCAATCGATTATCAAATGCAATACCTTATAAAACATGATTTGGCATATAGATAAATACTATAACTAATTATCAATTTGAAGCTGGATCAGAACTTTCGGTAGTCATAACTTCCTCAAAACTCAATCGATTATCAAATCCAATGCCTCATTAGTCTTGGCTTAGCATGAAAAATAATACTGCATTTCCAGTTTATAACATGAATTTTACTCAAAAAATCAACTTGAAGATAGATCAGAACTTATTTGAAGTAGTGTAAACAAAATGATTTCTCAACTTAAAAATACTAATAATTTTTAATCATCATATATATTTAAATTTAACATTATATTTATTTTGCTTATTATTTCTTCATACTTTATTGCTTATTGTATAAATTTTAAATTTTATACAATTTTCCTAAGTAATCTGAATTTTCTTCACTACCAATTGAGGCGATTTAAGTTTAACTTTGACATATTAGCCTATTTAAAGGTTTTTTGTGAGCCAACCAACTTGGCCACAATGCAACTTAAGAGCCCTATTAAGTTAGTCACGCCCATGCAATTCAAGCTAAGAAGCATACAAAAAAAAAACGGATAGAGAAAAACTTTCAGTGGTCCAATTGAAATTCTCAAGAGTAAAATAACTCAGCATTGAGAACGCCCACAAAATTCGAATGTGCCGCACTTCAATTAAATGCTCCAGAAATCTCAGAACACATGTTTTGAGGGGGGAGTTGTAAGCACCTCCGCCTTCGCCCGAACAACCCCCAAACCCCAACGAAGCACACGGCACACAAAGCATGAGGATTATGTTGATGTTGAGTGTGTTTGTGTTGGTTGGGGAATCTATTAAGGTTTGACATTAGCATGAAAAACGCATTTTTCTTTTGCAAAACGAATACCAAAATGCGAACGGAAATGTTTTAAATAACTTCCGAACTTCTCCGTAGGTGACAAAATATTAAACATTCATGTATTGCTGTGGAGTGGCGGGATGGGGGAGGGAGAGAGAGTTAGGTTTTTGTAGTAAAGTTTTGCATTTGGTTTTCTTTTGTTGAACGGAATCGAGCCGACACTTTGATTGAATAAAATTGTTAAAATTATTTCTTGCACATTACCCGGCTATGAAATAAAGTGTGTAAATGTTGTTTGTCGGTTTCTTTGCCCTCTCTTTCAACTTGGCTTTTTTTCGGAAAAACTTTTGCCATATTCATGCAATTGAATTGTTTACACCAATATGATGCTATTGAAGGGTTCAAATTTGACAACTTTTTCGGTTAAGCAAGTGTTTGTGTGCGAGTTGGATAGAAAAAGTTTCTTAAGAGCCTGCCAAACGTGTCGTATACTTTATCAATTGATATGGCACTTGCATGCGACTAAAGACTTTGATTGATTCCAGTTCGGCTTTAACTTGGCCAAAAACAGTAAAGTAAAGTATGAACTTGCTGTGACATAAAGATAAACAAATCTGTTACAGCTTACTTTAAGTTCTTATGTTAAATTACTATTTAAGAGTTTATTAAAATATTTATAAACATATTTTCATTTGTCTTACATTTTTGCCATCGTTAAAATATTTATTAAAATATTTTCATTTATTTCACATTTTTACCATTATTTATTCAGTGCAGAGAAATTTACTCTGGCAATCCAATAAATGAATAAAATCAGTTTCAACTTTTGTAGATTAGTATTTATGTACGTATGCCTGTGTGTGTTATGTGTAGATAAACGAAATCTCTCTAGCCCTCCCACCCACATACACACACCACCCCCTCAACTAGCCCTTAGATTCTTAGTCTCTGTTTCTGTTTGCATATCTAAGCCAAATCTGAGGCAACGTAGACAAAACGATGCAAAAACTTGGCAAACAGACGTCTGTCTGGCGTTTTGCATAAGGAAAAGTTCGTTTTTGCCGCAAAACTCTGTTTTGGCCCATTGACAAAAGTTGACATATGCAAAAAACAGCACATACAAATTATCAGCACATTTATCTGGGGAAATAATGCACGAATGAAAAGTTTTGATTTATTTTTAAGCGCAAAGTTTTTGCCCTGTCACACAATTTTGATGAGGGTGCAAATGAGCAGGACAGATAGGGGAGGGTAAGAGAGAGGGGCAGATAGAAGCAGACAAATTTCAAATTCAAATCGAAGAAGCACAACACGAAAATGCAAAATCAAATATGACGTGCCCATCTCTCTCGAGATAGAGACAAAACGAAGCCAATCAACAAACGGCTGAGATAAACGAGCTTAAAGATGCTTAAAACCTATTAACGTCTACCAAGTGCCAAACTTTGTTGCTGTCTATTGCTTTTAACTGTTAGTCATATTCGTTAAGCTGAGCATTAAAAGTGTTTCAAGTACTTTCCTATTTTATATAAACCCTTATGCTTTAAAGTTTTTATTCTTTCAGCCTGAATAAATGTATTTAACAGTTAAGTAACAGTTGCTTTCGTATCTTATTTAACAAAAGCCCTGGCTTAATATCTTATTTAGTTTTGAAACATTCTTGAACTGTCTCTGTCGAATCGAAGTCAGAGAGAGATCGAGAGAGAGAGAGAGAGAGAGAATGGACAATTACATCGATTTATCAACATGTCAACATATTTAATGAGACGGGGTTAAGGACATTTGCTGTGTGCGATTCTGGAAACGTTCTCGGCTTGCTAACTCAATAATATGTTAGTGCCAATATTGCGTATACGCGCCGTATACAACTCGGTCATTGTTCCAACAATTGTTGTTGTTCATGTTGTTGCTTAGCTAGCTGGGATTTGTTTGCAGTAAGCGGAAATAGTTGTAGAAGGAGGCAAATTCACTCCCCTCCCTCTTTACGTATGTTGTTGAAGTTTATATACTGAATAAACTGTACAGCCAACTGACGTATGCATGTCCTCGACAGACACACACACACACACACACACACACAGCTGTGCCATAAAAGCAAATAGCTGTCATGCGCTGGAGGAGAGAAAGGGCACTTGGAGGGCTTACAATTTGAATGGATATCGGTGAACCACACCGAAATAGTTGTCAGCGCATACAACACGAATGTACTATGCCATAAATGTATGTAACCTGGTTGTTGTTGGTTGTGGAAGAGGGAGAGGGTGGGGTGTGGGTGGGTGTCTTTACTCCTTGTTTATCCTGTCAATTGTGCTGTCGTTAAGTCTACAAAGGTTGAAATCCTTATCGGAGAGCCTAAACCAGCGATTTTTGCCCACAGCTCATAAATTGTATATGTGACAATACAAATATATAGATATATATATATACATACTATATCAAATTTGACTAAAAAGCAAAAATTTCTGCGCTCAGTGTGCAAAATTGTTGAAATTGTTGTTTGTATTGTTAGTTTTGTGGCTTGTCCTGTTATTAAGCCAGCAGCTGTTGCATTTCACAAAATTTAATGAAGTGTTCTCTCACACACACACAAGCAAGTGTGTATGTGTGTGTGTGTGTTTATTTGGTTTTAGGCACAAAAGACTTTCAATTCGGCTTGCAAGTTTCCCATTGTTGTTATTGTTGCCTAACTAACTATAGAGTATGCTGGAGTGTAAACAATATGTGTTTAGGCCTCCTTGCCATAAATATAAATTAATTGGCCTTGGTTTGTTTGTTGTTGCTATACGTTGTTGTTATTGTTGTTTTAGTTGCTTCCAAGCGTTAGTGTGGGAAAGAAATATTGAAAATTTGCTGACATAAAGTGAAATCTAGAAGTTAGCTAATAGATTTCACAAAATATGTTAGCAAATAAAATGCAATTAAGCTAATTTAATAATTGAGCAATTAATTAAGCATATTATCCAAGAAATTCTTTAAGGATTCAGCGAAGATTTCATTGATTACTTTCCGACGAAATACTTTACCGAAACATATATGCTCTCAAATATCTTGGATTATGTTCACGATATAACCATTTTATGGCTGCGTGGTTGTAAAGCATTGAACGAAAATCCGAAAACAACACCAAAAATACAACAAAATACAACAACAACAACGATTGAGTAAGAATAAAATAATATGTCAGCAGCTGCCATTTTCAATCTTAATATTTGATGTCACACGTCGCAGCCAAACAGCAGCTGCGACCTGTTTCGGCATCTACTATTTTTTTTTTTATGTACTTTTTGCTTCTCCCACTTTTTGTTTACTGCTGAGCCCCGTGACCTAGATTGTCAATCGGAAAAGTAGAAGAAAAACTTCAAACTGATAACAAATGCTCAACATTAACAATTTAATGCCTAAACACATGATTTTTCCTTCCTCTTGTTTTTTTGCATAACAAAAAATGCAATGCATAAATTGGCCATGTTTTTTGGGGTCCAGTTTCTAATGGTCCTGCATACGAAATGAGTTTGGCAACAGAAATTGGACAAGATTTCTAGTTATGAGACGATTGACTAAGATGAGAATGAATCGAATCGAATGAATAAGTGAATAAGTGAATTGTCTCGTTCGCACGACTTCACACAAAGTGAAGTGATTCAACATTTGTTGTTTGAAAGATTGAGAGGACGATATCCGTGCAGACGGACAGGAAGAAGGCATGTCAGTTAGTTAAATAAAAATGAGCTGAAATTGTAACATCGAACTCAAACTCTAAAATGGCGAAAACAATTTAATGCTTCATTGATAACCGCACATGTCGCTGGCAAATGACAGCCAATTGGGCGATAAGAACAGTTCCTAACTCAGACATAACCAGCAACTACCAACTCTGCTAACTACAAAGACGACAGAGGTATGCACTGAAAAAAAGAATATACCTAAAGTAAGTAAAATTGCGTTTCAAATCATATTTGATCTAAACTTTAATAACAAAAACGTTTCTTTTAGTAACTTCTATCCCAAATTACACACCATGTTGGATTCTCTGCATTATAAACTTATAATTAAACATCAAATTTCTTTCAGTGTACCTTTTTCTCCAATCTTGCCGTAGTCACTTTCATTGCGCAGACTTGTCAGAAAAATGCGGCCCAACAACAAACAAACAAATAAAGCAAAGCAGCAGGGAAAGTGTGTGAGGAGGGGAAAGTGTGTAGGTTGTGACGGGTAGGGAGGGGTGGCAAATACATATTGAACACTGCGATAAACATATGAGAAATGCACATGCGACTGGCGCCAAGTTCAATTCCGCAGGCCAAAAGTTTACGCCACTTAATAGAACTTGACGCAAATTCAATTACAACGTTGCAACCACCCCCATCCCCCACCCCTCTCCCTCTCTTCTTGCAAACACACACACACACACACATACAGAAAAAGAAGGCAAAGAAGTTAGCAAAGAAATTTGCGGAAAAACGTTGCCTTCTGGCTTTTTCGTTCGGCTGCTGCTGTGGAAAACTTTTCCCCACAGGCGGCGGTTTTTTTTTTTTGTTTGATTTGCTTTAAACGTTGTCACAGCTTCGGGGCTCTCGATATACATCTATCTATTTCTTTGTGTGTGTGTGTGTGTGTGTGTAGCTCTTGGCCAGCATTTGAATTGGAACTTTTAGTCCTTGCGGCTATTTACACTGCAATTCGCCCTCCCAGCCCCAGGTCCAACCAGATTTTGGCTGCAATTAGCAAATAAAACTTGGCATATTTTAAGCGTCAGTGAGGCGACGGCGACGGCGACTTCGGAGCAAAACTTTTGCAATCACTTTCATTTTGCTTCTTATTCTTGTTAGCCAACTGCTGGATATAAGAGCGCCCCATTCAACTTGAGCGTCAAAGGAGTAAGTATTGCTTTTGATCTTAAGTATAAGTCAAAAACTGTCGATTTTTAATTAGCTTTCTTTACGTTATTGGTTTATCAATAACAAATTTGCTTAGAAAAAGTGAAAAATCTAGAAGTATTTCCTGGTTATACATAACATCGGAAAGATGGACTTTAAAAATTCTTAAGGAATCCTTCATTGAATTGTGTACACCACTGGTCGGGGAACCGGGGTAAATTACCCCGAATGGGGTAAAAACGCAATTTTTGGGGGTAAAAAGAAACTTCTGTGAGTAAAAAGTATATACATTAACTTACACATAAATATTTGAGTGTAATAATTAAAAGAGTTTCAGCGAACTCAGACTCAAAAACGAATTTAAAACTCAAAATGTATAAAGTTCTACAAGAATGGGCTCTCTTCCTTATACATTTTCCCATTTTGCCAAAATACTGCCAAGTTTTCGTCGTGTTTTTGCTTGTTTTTGACTCAAAGTACCAGGCGCACAGAATCAGCAGCAAGTGGATTGAACTAACTTAAATATACGGCCTATGTCGTATGCAATGATTTTTTCGCACCAATTAAATATGAAAGATTAAGCGATTTGCCTAAAAGTATGCATTTATTTTTAGAGGGTAATTTAGCCAATGCATCAACCTCATTGGTTTCCACACAGGTCTAGAAATCGCTATGGTGTGTAAATTCGTGTTATATATATTTGCATACTTTTAGGCTGGCTTTTTTATTCATAATATTATTAATTAATTAATTCATTCATTTTTCTAAGAAAATTATTTTTATTTAAACATATGAACAAACGATAAGCACCTAAGTCTATATGTTTATCTTGTTTCAGTCTATGTCTTATATAATTATTAATAATTGTTTGTAGATTTTGTATTAGATTTTTTGGTTTTTGAGGTAAATAAATACGATCTTTAACGATACGAGCAATACAAAAATATCTTATTTTTCCTTTGTTGGGTGGGAACCACAACCATCCTTGACTGCAAAACCGATGGATCCTTAATGATATTGACGAATTTATACCTAAAATGTGTTGAATTTTTTTTTTAAATACTCCTAAGCCACTTAAATCCTTACGGATTTTCAAAGGACATGTTGCGTGAGAGTTCCAAGGACCTACTCTATCGAACTGCATTCAAGGATTATGGGGTCATCTAAGAACAAAAACACTTGTTAAAATTTCACTCTACGGCCGAGCGAAAATAAGAAAAATCCATAAAAGTGCAGTTTTCTCGGAAACCACAAGGACGATTTGAATGTCCTTTGGCCAGTTGGTAGCCCTGGTCAAAGCAAAATGTCTGACATAGGACACGTTCGAATCCTTTAGGATTTGGCCGAGCTATAACCAATTTTCTGTTTTAAACATTTATCCTTTTATTCCAGCTGTTTGAAGGACTATCGTCCTTTGAACTACTTTGCTCGTATCGGCGGGCCCAGGCCTACCTGTGGTCCAAAGGACATCCGGATAGTCCTTAAAATGGCCAAGTTATCGACGATTTTGTAATTTTTAAAATTTTTTCTGACCTACCCCCTGTAAAATTTTTCGAACATTTTTTTTCGCGGATCCTGGAAATCCTTATAAGCAAATCGATAGATCTTGTTGCTGTGAGTTCAAAAATGTATTGTCCTTGAAGATCCTTAAGGAAATGTTCAAGTTATGGCTTAAAATCTAAGGTCCCTTTTTCCGAAAATTTATATATAAGTATAAATCGGCCAAAACTTTACGGATTTTCAAAAACCATGGTGCGTTGGATCTGCATGGAAAACCTCTTTCGAACTGCATTCAAGGATAATGGGGTCATCTAAGAACGAAACACTTGTAAAAATTTCACTCTAGGGCCAAACAAATATAATAAAAACCCATAAAAATGCAGTTTTCTCGGAAACCACAAGGACGATTTGAATGTCCTTTGGCCAGTTGGTAGCCCTGGTCAAAACAAAATGTCTGACATAGGACACGTTTGAATCCTTAAGGATTCGGCCGAGTTATAACCAATTTTCTGTTTTAAACATTTATCCTTTTATTTCAGCTGTTTGAAGGACTATCGTCCTTTGAACTACTTTGCTCGAATCGGCTGGCCTAGGCCTACTTGTGGTCCAAAGGACATCCGGATAGTCCTTAAAATGGCCAAGTAAATGACGATTTTGTAATTTTTAAAATTTTTTCTGACCTACCCCCTGTAAAATTTTTCGAAAAATATTTTTCGTGAATCCTGGAGATCCTTATAAGCAAATCGGTAGATCTTGTTGCTGTAAGTTCAAAAATGTATTTTCCTTAAAGATCCTTAAGAAATTGTTCAAGTTATGGCTTAAAATCGAATGTCCCTTTTGCCGAAAATTTATATATAAGTAAGAATAAGCGATCTGCCTAAAAGTATGTATACTTTTTTTATTATTTTAAGAGGGTAGTTAAGCCAATGCATAAACCTTATTTGTTTCCACACAACAGCGGTCGAGGAACCACTATGGGGTAATATCAACTTAAATAAAAATATTTTGGGGTAATGATTAAAAAAGTTCCCCGACCACTGGTGTACACATTAGCTATGGTACAAGCTTAGGTACAAGTGCTTATCTTCTTGTCTAAGCACTTAAACCTTGAATTATTTTCAAAAAGAAAGAATCCCACCATGTATATTAACACAATCATTAGCAAAAGAACAACTGTAAAAAACGAATAGAAATCTAAGCTGTTACGTTTTAACTGCTTGTCTGAGTTCTAAATTTACAACTGCTTTTTAGACTGCTTGGTTTGTAAGCAGTTTAAAGCAATTCAAGGTTTGAAGCTTGGCTAACAAGCAGCTCAAATGTAAAATCAACAAAGCAGTTCGAATCCTACTTAAAAGCACTGCTTCGTTTTGTTCCTGCGAAATATGCGGCTGCCTACCAACAGCTGGCGCTAGCAGTACTCGGATTGCATTTTCTAACTCTTTCCCTAATATTGCTAGATACCCCCAGATGACAGCACTAAATAATGAAAATAAAATTGGCAACAATAATATAAAAACGTTTTTATAACATTCTAAAAGTAAGAAACTATTGGTTTGTTACTACTGGAATAAGTATACTACTGATACAAACAATAACTAAAATTATGTACCCAATTCCCATGTTAACACAATCAAATTGTTTTTTTAACACGTTTCTTACCAAACGCTCAGCTATCCTCCAAAATGCCATTACATTAACTAAAACAAGATGATAAAAAGTTGTTGAATGTTGTTTTTGGATGTTCTTTAATGGTACAACACTTAATATTTACTATAAATACGTGAGCTTTAATGCATATTTGATCACAATTAAGTAAACATGCATTTCAATTGGATGCAGAATTTGGTCTGGGTGCTGCTGCTTGTTGCCAGCGTTCAATCGTTGCAGATTGCTAAGCGACGCAGGAGAGGTTTTCAAGTGGAACTTAAACGTCACACCAGGCATGAGGATACACTGAAAACTATACGATTTGGAAGAATTGCACTTGCTGCCAAGTTTAAACTAAAATTCGCTGGATTACTTTTTGCTAAATTTGCAAAGGTTCAAGGGTCAGCAATTTCAAAAGTTGACTTGCCACTTGGCAATGCCTACAATACGGAATACTATGGCCTCATTAAGATTGGCAACAAGTCCTTCAAGATACTCTTCGATACGGCCTCATCGAATCTGTGGGTGCCTTCGATAAAGTGCCCGGAAGATAGTTGCAAACATCTGCAGCGCTACGATTCGAGTAAATCAGTAAGTTATCAGGCGAATGGACACCCCTTCGAAATCCAGTATGCAACCAGGTATAATCAGTCGACAATCCTAAAGGGATTCCTCTCGACGGACACTGTGGAATTGGGCGGTTTGAGCATTAAGAAACAAACATTTGCAGAGATAACATACTTGCCAACTGACGTCTTCAATCGTGCGAACTTCGATGGTATCTTTGGAATGGGCTATAAGGAGATCGCCATTGGTGGCATCACTCCACCCATACAGAATCTCATTGACCAGGGCTTGATATCACAGCCAACTTTCTCTTTCTATCTGAATCGCAATAATACGGGCATCATTGATTCCAATGGCGGCAAACTAATTCTCGGTCCAAGTGATCCAACCTTGTACAGTGGCTGCATGACATATGTGCCCCTTTCCAAGGTCGGCTACTGGCAGATTAACGTGGCTGGCATTTACCTCGGTGACCATGCACTCTGCACCAAGTGTGAAGCAGTTGTTGATGTGGGCACATCATTGATTGTGGCACCTCAGGCTGCTCTCGATAAAATAAATGCTCAGCTTGGACTGACCCAAAAGGATATACGAGAAGGCGTCTACACTGTGCCATGCGACAGGGTTCCCAGCTTGCCCAGCATTACCCTGAACATTGGACGTCGTGATTTTGTTCTCTCACCTGCCAACTATATAGTTAAGTATAAGGATGTATGTGTTTCCGGTTTCACTAGCTTTGAAAAGGACAGCACGGAGTTGATCGATGATCATGGCACTGATTATCGCAATCTTTGGGTGTTGGGCGAGGTCTTCATGGGTCCACACTACATTGAGTTCGATATGGAGTACAAACGCATTGGCTTAGCGCCAAAGTCTTAAGATATTCAAAAATGATAGCTAAATTTTTCCCATTATGAAAACATTTCAATAACTTAGTAGAACATATTCAAATCTTAAGTGCTTGCACATATATTGAAGATAATATTAATTTGTAAATCTATTGCTTTTAAAAAATAAATATATATTTAAATGTGTTCATTTATTTAAAAACTAATTATCTTTCACGTCCATTAATAAACTTTTTAGCAACTTAGCTTAGTTTCCAATTAACAAAAATCACAGTCTGTCTACTCGCACGAACATTTGTAAACAATTTCAGTTTGTTTACCTTGGCCAAGAACTGATAAGCTTTCTTTTCGCTTTACCCAAAGAAACAATGAGTAATAATGGGTTCACACATGCTCAATTAATAACTAGAACTTAAGAACTTAACTTCATTGATAAACAACAAAGATTATTCCGTGTAATTTTAAAGCACTTAGCGGCTTTAAATTGTTATCTTTATTATGTGACAGTAATGAACATGAAAACACTGAAAGAAATTATATATTTTGTGAACTAAATATAAATAATATAAGAAAAGAAATAATTAAAAAGTATTCTAATGTTAAAAACAAGACGAAAAATGTTGACATAAAAATAAAAAGCTTACTAAATGAAATAAATTCTTTCAAGATATTATTTTTAATTGTTTTTCTTTGCTAGACTTTTCTCATCGTGTAAGAAATCCAATTAATTATTAATTAATATATTTTATCAATTTATAAATTTAACGATAACGATATAAAATTGATGTCATGATCAATTTTGATCAGCTTTATATTTGTGGTATATATAGCAGGGTTCCAAATGCAACTCACGCCAGAGTCGCCCAGTCAAGGAAGGCGACCAAAACAACCGAAAAAGAGACATGTTAAAGCAACTACTAGTTCTGGCCATTGTGGTGGCAGTGGTCAGTGCGGAAGTGCATCGCATATCGATCCACAAGCATCAGCACAAGAAGACTCGTCAGCATATAAAGGCAGCTAAGCAACATTTGCATAGCAAGTATCATCCGCAGAATGATATGTATGTGCCGGATTATGCTGCACCCAACTATGATTACTCCGGCAGTGAGGAGGACTCGAGTACGGAGTATGTAACGGAGAATCTATCCAACAATCAGAATAATGATTATTATGGCGTGATCGCGATTGGAACACCACCACAATACTTCAATGTTGTGTTCGATACTGGTTCGGCGAATCTGTGGGTGCCATCGGTGAATTGCCTCTCGACCGATGTTGCCTGCCAGAATCACAACCAATACAATTCGAGTGCATCCAGCACGTATGTAGCAAATGGACAGAGTTTCTTCATACAGTACGGCACGGGCAGTCTGTCGGGTTACCTATCCACGGATACGGTCAACATCGATGGCTTGAGCATTGCAAGTCAGACGTTTGGTGAAGCCATCTCACAGCCAAACAATAGCTTCACTGGCCTGCCATTCGATGGCATACTGGGCATGGGCTATGTGTCTCTAGCTGTGGATAACGTTGTGCCACCCTTCTACAATCTCTACGAACAGGGCTTGATTGATGAGCCAACCTTTGGCTTCTATCTGGCACGCAATGGCACCGCTCAACAGGGCGGTCAACTTACCCTTGGCGGCATCGATACTCAGCTATTCAGCGGTAATCTGACCTATGTTCCCGTCTCTCAGCGGGGCTATTGGCAGTTTGTCGTCTACAGCATCTCGATGAGTGGCTACAATGTCTGCAATAATTGTCAGGCAATAGCCGATACGGGCACCTCGCTCTTAGCCGTACCCGGCAAGGCATACACGTTCCTGAACGAACTCATTGGCGCCTATCAAATGCAGGGAGATTACTTTGTTGACTGCTCCACAGTGAATACGTTGCCGGTGCTCAGCTTCAATATTGGTGGCGGCATCTTCAATCTGACTGCAACCAACTACATTAGTGTCTATACGGAGAATGATGTCAACTATTGCATGTCCGGCTTCACATCCATAGATACGAATTTCTGGATTCTTGGCGATATCTTTATTGGTCAGTTCTATACACAATTCGACTTTGGCGAGAACCGTGTGGGCTTTGCACCTGTGGCTTAGGAAACGATTAAATATTATCATAAAAACACACTAATATTTGTTTACATGATTGTGAGATTTAATTTGATTGCATTTATGGAAAAATAAAATGCTATAAATGTTTTTTAAAATTTTACATAATCGTTAACGAATCCAAGCAAAAACTTCAAAAATTATCAATCAAAATGGAAAGTTAAACGTAAATTTGAAATTGAAATCAATTCTTGCACACAGCTGTTGGCGGCTTGTTGCGTCCGTAGATGGCACGTGGAATGCGTGCCTTTTGCTGAGCGCGCTGCAGAGCCAACTGCTGCTGTGCCTGCTGCTGCAGTTGCACCTTCTTCTGTTGAATCATGGCATGCTGTTGCATCAGCATTCCCTCATACAGTATTGCCAAAGTTGCAGCCGTCGAGTTGCGCTGTTGCAACTGACGATGTTGCTCCTGCTGCAACTGCTGCTGCATTATAGCCTGATGGCGTATGTTGGACAACAGCAGTTGGGCATGGGCCTGATTGAGACTGTTACAGTTACTGCTTTTGATCATGGCATCGATGGGCATGGACATGTTTTGGGCGCAGTCCTCAACGAGACGATCTTGCTGCAGAGTCACAACATTTGGCACCTGTTTTTCCATCATCTTCAAATAGAGCTGCGATATTTCATAGCTGTTGCTGCTCGTGGGATGCGGTGGAGGGACACATCCATGCATTGAAGCTTCAGTGTAATCGCCATTGGATCTTGGCAATGGATTGTTATTATTGTTAAAAAAGTTCTGAAATGTAATGAATGAGTTGCGAAGTTAGTTTTGATGCTTATTATATATATATTCTTGTACATCATATTCTACATAGGCGTCTTATTTCTTACATTGCCAATCGGTAATTGCTCGAAGCCCGGCGGCGGTCTGGCGCTCACATTTGTATACCATGATGGATAGTTGTAGAAATTGTTACCAAAGAGCGCATAGTATTCGGCAGCCTTGTGATAGCTGAAGCTGCCAGCAGCCGGATGGCCGAGGGTGTTGCCACGAAGTGCATTCATCACCTCAAAGTAGAAACCCGTAATTGACTCAGTACTTGGCAACTCCATTGGCTCCGGATCGTCTTCCATGGGACAACAGTTCATCTTGGCCAGCAGCTCTTTGCCATTAGCTTTGAAAATATATAAAAGAAAATCTTGCATTTTTATGCTTACAGCAAACGCTTAAGAAGAATTCAACTTACGCTGTGTATATATATAAGTACAATTGTGATCCATTATATTTTATATATTTTAAATTACTTTCAAAGTTATCACAGCTATGCGTGCACCTTTTTTTTGTTTGTCGGTTCTGTAGACACTCTCTGTTGCAAAGTGCGTAAAATACTAAAACCGAATCCGATTCAATGAAGACAACTGCAACGCACCCTATGTTTATATTAATTGCTTATGAATATCAAGTTACACATTAACAAAACTAAACATCTTTTCCAGTTACTTCAATTCAACTTTCTGTCGTTTGCGAGTATTTTGCAATATATTGCCCAAATAACTAAAAATTACACTGTCAGTTGAGCCAATAATTTGTTTTGATGGGCAGCACTGGCAACTAAGGAACTTTCTCATTCAAATGGGATGGCACTTTTCATAAACTTTGTGTAGCGCTTCAAATAGTTACGGCGATATTTATATATCGCATAAGAAATTTTGCAACTGTGGTATTTTAATATTGACTAAATAGTTTTTAAAAGCACAAGTGAAACTTTTACATTGGGTAAGTATCAAATTTAATGCTAATAGTCCCAAAATATAATTTTATGTGTTAAAATAAAACTTATTCATGGTAGTAAAATATGTAAACTTTCCACAAAACTTTATTATGTATAACTTCCTAAGAAGGTTTGATAAATCTACATATTATAGGCATAAGTCAAACAAAATATGACAACAAACATATTTTTCTTTATAAATAACAAACTGTCTTTAATTGAACAAGTATAACAACCATTAAGAACAGAAAAACATCAAAAAGTGCCAAGCAGTGGCTTATAAACATATTTTTTAAAGCGTTGTCGTTGTAGCAACAGTCTCATCAGCAGCTTCTACAATGGCATAACAGAATCCAGCGCCAGTTCCGGCCAACTTCACAAAACCCGGCAGCTTTAACAATGTTGGTTCGCATCTGCAAGAACAAACAGATTATTCATCTATGATTAATACCAATTTCTTCTTCTTTCGCTTACAAATTCTCTGTATCATTATTGCCACAATTGCCATGCTCATTCCAGCCCCAAGTATAGATTTGTCCAGCTGTGGTACGCAGCAGTCCATGCTCGGCGCCCATGTGCAAATGTGCAGGAGTTTGACCCTCCCCTAATTGAAGTTGGAGCGGCTGTGGCGTTGCCTGTTGTTCAGTGAAGCCGCCAGTGCCAAGTTGGCCATAACAATTGCGACCCCAAAGCAGAATTTCATGGTTTTTTAGCACGACCGCATTGTGGGTCCAGCCGACGGCAAGTTGACGCACATCCTCTTCGAACTGAAAGGCATTCGACTGTCCAAACTTGTTGTCGCCCAGAGCAATGACGCGTCTTGTGCCGCCTATCTCCAAATTGACACACTTGAGCAGCATATGATTCTGACCGCCGACGAGTGAGACAATCCGTAGCTCATTGGGATTATGTGCTTGGATCTTCATAATATTGCAACGGTGCAGCGAAGTTGACGTTATGTCAACTTCCATGGGAGGTGGATCCATAACGCGCAAGCGTCCAAAAACATAGATCTTCTGATCCTGGGTGAGCACAGCACAAAAACGCATACCAAAGGCAATTCGTTGGGCCGGCTCATCGCGAGGCAAACGAACTGGCATTGGACGGCGCACGGCCATAAAACCACGCTGACAAATGCCCAGCTGTTGAAAGGCATTCGAACCCCAAACAAACATACGCTTTGTTAGCGTTATGGCGCCTGAGATGTCCCAGCCACAGCTAATGGTCTCCACGGGCACTTCCTACGATTATAAAAACGCCATGTTTAACAAAGTTATCAACAGTTAATAGCCGACTCACCTCAAAATATTCTGTCGGCACCATGCTAAACTCATTATGACACTCCTCTGTGGAATCGAGTCCAAGCTGGCCACGGTTGTTCCAGCCACATGCGTGGACGCGCCCATTGTTGTCTAGGATTAGGACATGACCTCCGCCACCGCGTATGCAACGTATGTTTTGCGGCTGAAAGGAGCATTTGGCGAGCCGCTGCGGTGACATGCACAGCTCCGATTCGTAGCCAAGGCCAAGCTGACCGTGAGAGTTGGCGCCCTGTGCGCAGTCAAAAAGAAAGGAAATCGCTCATTAATTTGCAATGCAAATGTCGTTCGGTTTGCGCCGGGCGATGTCACCAACGTTACTTACCCAGGCATAGACATCGACATCCACCATAACGACCACCAGTTGCGCTTTGGGGCTAGTCTATGGGTTATGGTTAGGGTCAGGGGCGTAGGCGTCTTCGTTGCACTTCCGGTTTGTGTTTCACACGTTGATTTAATACGCCGCAGTCACGCCAAGAATGTCGGCGACTTCGTTTCTTTTTCTTTTTGCCAGCTACAGCTCGTCCTCGCAATGCGTTCCTTTGCCCGTCGCTGCTCATGTAAAACTGAGCCACTTTCGTGCCGGCCAAATAACTTTTATATCGTTTTACTGGCAATTCTTTGTGGCCACTTTGTGTTTCCCTAGTTCGGCAAAGTGCTGCTTGGTTTACATGCTGCTCTTTTTTGTTTTACTTTAGGTTATATACTTTGTTTGTTGCGTTAAATAAGTTGCTTGGCAAGTTGTGTTTTATATCTTCTTAATGTAAATAAGCAACGCAATTGTATTGCAGTGCTGCCAGTTAGATGACGTCTGTTTCTTTGTTTACAATATGCGAGCACACATTTCGCCCATTATGCCGGTTTAGCAAGGTGGCAACATGTGCCAATCATATGTTTGCTTTTCATGTCTAGTACGCTGATCACGCAAGCGGCAACGAGGCACATAATTGTTGAAGACATTCATTATGTGCAAAAACGCTAATGTGCTTGTATATAACTTTATTGCTTAACTTTATAATTATTGTTATTCAACTACAACAATTAAGTATCATATTTTTTTGTACGCAACTGTTAGCTGTTCTAATGGCTTAACAGCATACCTATTTCATTTTACTTAATGGCAGCCCTGTGCCTTGGATGCTTAGATCTGCGCTGCGTAATAGTTTGTTTAAATTGTGTTGAAAGGCGTTTATTTATAAAGTTGTACATAATCCGCGGTTATTCGTTGTGATAAACGTTTATTGTACGTGTTGTACGTTAAAAGAACATTACAGGTTATCATATTCACGCCACAGCCCACGCCATAAAAAGTGCCGTTATATTTGCGACAAGCAACACGTCGCAAAGCGTCGTCGTAGGTAGCTGTACCTTGTAAAATGTGCACAAGCCCCCAGTAAAGTTGGAAAATATTAAGTTACACCCTAACAACTGTGTTTGGATCCTTGGGTGTGTCGGTAGCCGATTGCCAGAACTGTTTTCTTGCTTAAGGTAAGCCCATTCAATTAATTGCCAGCGATTTGAATTCAAAATTTTGCATGCAAACCCAAAGGCAAAGATTGCCTCCGACTGCGTTCGCTTGCGTGTGGCGACTTTTTCCGCCTAGGTGTAATGTGCAAATCATTAGTTTTCATTTCTGTCGTTTAGCTGGCGTTTGGCTAACCCAATGTACGAACTCAGTTTTGCATTGCAAATGAAAACTCAAAGTGCATTTTTCACCTGAACAGCGGCCATTTTTTGTTCGCATGTTAACGGGGCATTGCAGTATTTCTTATGTCCCGTTATTAGCGGTAGTTGTGGCTAGCGTTGCGCATTTGTTGGTGCCGTTACTTTGCGTTGGCGTAATAACAAAACAGATTGAGTAGAGTTGTGGTTAAGTGTTGAGAGCTTAATAAAGTATATTATCTGAAAATACATTATTAAGTCGGTACAATAGTAATAATAAGGTACCTTAGAAAACAAAGTTGTTAATGGTAAAGTAATTAATAATAATTTCCAATTTTCTCTTACGTAGGGAAGTTAAAGGACTCGGCATAAACCGCATATTTAACGCTTCTAATGACTTTACCAACTGCACCTCTTGTTTGCGCACTTAGTGGCTAACTATGTACTTGGTTTGCATGGTTTTTCGTAGCGACAATTAAAGCTTAATTAAAATTGCATGCACTTTAACCTTCGCCCTGAACCTTGACAGTTATAATTACAATATGTTTATATGCGGTTTGCGTGTTGAATAAAGCGGAAAGCGGATATTTTAATCGCTCTATAGAATCCCATTAAGATATTCAATTAAGTTAAATGCATGATTCTTGTGATTTTACTTTGTGAAAGTTCAAATTAGCTTTTGGGTAAAACCAAGTTAAATATTTATAACCAATATAACTACAATTAAGTATGTTTATTATTCAATTGTTTTCCTATTTGCTATAAAATAACTTGTACAATGTTTAAAAAAGACGCTTTAAACATTAGTTCCAACAGCTGTTCGAGAACTAGTTCGGAACTGCGCATGCGATAGCTGTGACGATTGTTTAGTGCTGCAAAGCAACGGGCATACAGTGTTGCGTAGCAGCCGTAGTTAAAGCGAGCGGTTTATTTGAAATGTTCACGGGGAGTTGTTAGCGTGTGTGGGTGGAAGATATTTTGGTTTTCCCCAAGAGAGTGATTTCATATCAGGCGCACGTGACTCCATTTTCTATATGCTATTCTCATGTTGTGACTTTTAACGTCATTTTTTGCTCTTTTATTATGTGGGTAGGGAAACATTTCAGCCATTTTGAGATCTTGAAATCTTATTTAATGGACAAATGTGTGTTGTTATCTTTGCACTCGCGCTTTTGGTTTTAGCTGTACTCTTTTTAACAACCACACGCAGGCAATTAATAGTTAATAGTGGAAATTGCACATGTTTGCAATTCCTTTGAATTGTTTTTTTTTGTTTCTTCTCTTCATTTGTACTTCCTTTTTTTTATTGTAATGGCATGGTTCAATCGAGTAGAACTGTAAAAGTCGATTGCCAATTGTAATTAAAAGCTTGCCCTTTTAATACCATTTGCTGTTTCTCTCCCTCTCTAATGTGGTGAATCTTTTTTAATCGAGATTTTGTTCGTATTTAAGGTAAATTAAATTTTAATTAAATTAGTTTGAGTTTCAATAATCAAATTTAATACCAAACTAATCTAATGTTCAAAACCGCATAATATTATGTGCTTAACTATCAACATAACAATTATGATTGACTCACTCTTTCATTCTTTTAAAATCTCTTCATCTCTTTATGTCAATAACAGGCGCATAAAATTGGAATTACTACAAATGCTCCAACATTAAACACCATACACCCGCACACACAATACACACACACACACACACACAGAGAGGAGGTGAGGGTGGATTGAATGGGTTAAACAACAAAATCAACTGCGGCTGATGGCAATGGTGCAAACGCACAAAAGTCATTTGACCACTAATCATGAAAGCGGTTTGTGCTCGGTTGGGTCACGCCCACGAATAGGAGAGGAGTTGCTCTGATGATGGAAAGCTAGTGAGTCCACAAAACCGTTACTATAGCCATAACCCTGAACATGAACATGAATCCGAAAACGAAAACCAAATTCAATTCCCTACACCGCACAGCAGTCAAATTATGAAAAGTGTACACTTTGCGTCTGACACTTCAAATTAAATTTCCAAATTTCCAAATGCCAAATGCCAGAAAACTGTGTACACTCCCCAAACCAAACCAAACCCAACTCTCCCCCCGCTTGCCTCGCCTGTGCATTCCCTAATTGCTCAATCAAAAACGTATGCAATTCCTTTGGGGTAAATCCAACACTGAAGCTAAAAATATATATATTTGGAGAAAAAAGTGCGCTTCATACTTAAACTTTGCGCCACGTACAGACAGGAAGCCATCGGAAGTGTTTGGCGGTTGAACGAGTTGCCCAAGAACGGGTGAGTTTAGGGGGGGTTGGGACTGGGGACTGGAATGGTGTTTTGAGTTTGGGGAGTTTGGGGAAAGAAACTGGGTAGAACGAAAGTGATTGCCACAGGCAGCGCCAAAGACAACAATGCCAAAAGTTTGGCTGCACTTGGAGTGTTGGTGACGGTGACGGTGTTGGTGGTTGGTCGGGTGGTCGCTTGGTCGGTTGCTCGGCTGTTCGGGTGGGGTTAAACGGAAACGGAAGCGCATTGAGCTAAGTTGTTGCAGTTGTTGGCCCTTTGTTTTGCCATTGCAGCAAAGCAGCAGCAGCAAAGCAGCAGAAGCAAAGCAATTTAAGTTAAACAAGCGCTCAGTGTAAACCCAAAAGCTAACCTAAAACATACCCGAACACCTGAATATATATATATATATCCCTGTTGCTCATCCCTGTGCAATGCACTTGTCAAACATATTTTGCAAGTTTTTGGCATTGGATTTGTGCTGCTTCAGAACACACTTTTCAAAAATTGTTTCTCTTGATTGACTTAAAGTTTCAAAAGCGTGTCTCGAGTTTTTTTGTTTGTTTTTGTATTGAGATGTGACAGAAAGAACTGAAGATGATTCTACTCGGTATCTTTATTTGATCCTTAAGATACAGATACATGGCTACAGATAAATGGCTACAGATAAATGGCTACAGATAAATGGCTATATAGGTACAGATACATGGCTACAGATACACGGCTACAAGGCTTCAGATACATGGCTTTATAGCTTCAGATACATGGCTTTATGGCTACAGATACATACATGAACACATCTTTTTTTAACAGACATGTTAAGAGTATAAACAATTTACAAAATTTCCTGAAAAGCCGTCAAGAGTTGGGGGAAGTATAATAACAGTTCTCGTTGCAATCAAAGCTGCCCCGAATTAATTTTTAAAGAGGAAACAAAAACACAATGAACAACAAAGTTGTTTGATTAATATATTTGGAGAACGTTGCATATAGGATATTAATTTTCGTCTATTAAGAAATCTTTTTTTGGTTAATGGCTTCAAATAAAGTTAAGTTTTAAGTTTCAAGTTGATTTTTCAATTGATTTTCATCTATAGCAATTTATAGTTTTCTATATCGATGAACTGATTACATTTCAAAGTTGAACTTGTTAGATTTAACAGCGAGAAGCTGTCGAAAACTAATTATATAGTTTCCTTCGCTATCGCCATCAAGTTGAGCAAGTTTTTCAATATTTCAGACGCCGAAACCCCTGGCAATTCTTCATTGGCTGCTCGTCAAGTTCGATAATTATTATGTAAATTGCTTAAAAATGCACCGCAGGTAGCAAGCCCAAAGGATTCACTTTGTTCCGGGCCATGGCCTTCCTCCTTTCCTTCCCCTCACCCCCCCATCTTCTCTAGTCTAGTCGTCTCGGCCAGCCGTTGCGCTGCATTAAGCCTGATTGCATTAAGTTTGCTTTCGCCTTGACGGCAACACTCAGCGCTCAGCGTTCAGTGCTCCGCATAGGGTTTAACCCCCCCTCTGACTACACCGCTTACCCCTATGCTTTTCAAATTTCTTAGCGTGCATTTCGTATTAGACAAATATTCGCATGCTTCGTTGAATGGCTCTTGGTCTTAGAAGCCGTTTTCGTTCCAACTCGTCTCGTCTTCATGCTGGATACTTGATGGGCGCCACTGGGGACGCTTGATTGAAACATTTGGATTATACAGTGGTTTGCAATGATATTAAAACTGCTTAAAATCCAACAAGTCCGACTTTACTATATCCTACATCTCTCAGTTTCACTTGATTTACATACATTTATTGCTTTATACTTTCTTCTAAAATACTTTTTAATTTCTATTTAGTACGTTGCCAGTTGTGCACACTGTATTCTCGCACTCGACAGGATATTGATGACTTTGCCCCTCTTTGGAATACCCTGCCGCATCCACGAAATGTTCACGTCCTTAGCCAGGTATTCATTGAAGTTTCTGATGCTGTTTAATCTTAGGAGATTTTCGCACATTTCGTGGCCAATAGTTTCGGTTTTGGCAGCAGAGCTAGTTGTTGTTTCACTTGCAAATAATTAATTTGTGCAAATTGCAATACTTGGCCTTTGGCTGCTGCTGCATGAATATCTAATGGAAATGCTGTATAATGGAAATGCTTTATTGAATTTTGGTGCATTTTATATTGGTCATACGAACAGAACAGAACATTTCAACTCATGCCTCAATGCCTTCTGTGTCGAATGCGCATTGTTGTTGTTAACCCATTTTCGAACTTACCATTTCAGCCATTACTCATTAGCCAAAACCCATTTAGCAACAATATGCATTCTACTACGTACGTATTTGTTTCATCCGCAGCAAGCAAGGGCAGAGTTAGTTTATGCAAATGAAGCAAATGCGGTTCTCGATGTCTGAGCGCTGGGCGTATGCATTGTCCTTGTCTTTGGCTAAATTGTCGGACGTCGTTACGCCTGTTTCGAACTGTTTTCATGCCCAATGGGCAACTAATTATTTGTTAACATAACACGAGTGGCAATTTAAATGCAATTAAGTTCAGCCGCGTAGGCCCAGAACCCTTCTCGAACTCGAACTTAGATCGAGGACTCGCAGCACTCTCAGCACGTTGAGGATAGAAAGGATGGGCTCATTAGTGAGCATGTCCTTCAAAATATTCAGTGCACAATTGAATGCTGCAGCGAATGAAGCTGCCATTTAAAGATAAAAGCTTTTCAATTAGATTAAATATCTTTCAATCACGGGCAGTTTATTCCCAGCTTAAATCTAAATTTAGAAGAATATGTCGCTTAAGAAAGCCATTTGTAATCATTAAAAGAAATATTTTGTTTTGGTAGAACATGTTCTATATAATAAACAAAATATCTACTTTGCTGAAATATAAGTAAACATAATTTATATATTTCATATAAATTGTCATTCAAAAATCTTGAACATCTTAAAAAGTATTTGTTATGCCTTTCAAATGGTTTAAATACTTTTATAAATACTTTTATACATTCATTCCTTAACGTACTTCTGCAAACAATGAAAAACTAAGTTATGAAATTTTTCAATTAAATTAAATAATTCATAAGCGGTTTGACACATTTGCAAATCCAATTGCAAACAAGCTGTCACACAATATTTGATATATTTAAAATATTTTAAATTTATTTATTTGCCTTTTGAAAGATAAACTTTTATTGTTTGCTTGTAAACACAAGAAAAAGTATTATGTGTGTGTGTGTGTGTGTGTGTGTGACATGACAAATTGTTAAACATGGATAAAAACTTGTGCTTAATTCAATTGTAGAATCAACAATGCGTGACTTTGCAGGTTGTCCTGTCCCATGCCGGTTGCCATCAGTTTTGCAAGCTGCTTGAAATGCCAACTTGACAATTTAATTACGAGCATGCACACAGAGAGAATCAGAACCTTGACCAAACTGTTTGTCTGTCTGTCTGCCTGCCTGTCTGTTTGGAGCTGTGTGAGCTGAATCTAAAAATGTGTATATCCAAAATCCGCAATCAAAACTAAGCCAGCAACAGGCATTACTACATTTTCATTTCTACATTATGTGTTTGCCTTGAGAAGTTTTTTTCTTTGGTTTTTCATTCATTTTTTGAAGCGGGCTTGCAAGGGACCTGAATCTATTTAGCCCAAAAATGGCTGACCATGATTTAAGTCAAATTGCATTCGTTTCTTAAAAATTGTTGTTTAGGCTGACTTCAACAAATGCGATTACAACGCAGCAGGACAAAGGATTACTAAGCGAACGGATTCCTGCAAACCTTGCAAGATTTAATGGGTATGTTATCTTTTAATTCCTTTAAGTAATCTGTTTAATTTTATCATTTGTTCATTTGTAGATTATTTTGGAATGTCCGTTCAAGTATGAACGGTTCAGTTTCAACAAAATGGAAAACTAAAAGGTGTCCAACCTAACCTCGTCTCACTGTCTTATCAGCTGGAAGAGCATACACTTGTCGCTATCGTAGAAAAAACAACCATTTAAGGGTTTTGAATGTCAAATGCAGAGTCTAATGTAGATAAGCCCCACAAAAGCTGTACCCATTTGACCGCCAACAAAAATAACAACTGGTCAAATGTCTAAGTGAGTGTGTGTGCGTGTGTTTGTTTGTGTCATGAGACGCCGAATGAGATGCATGCAAATGAGCTGAATAATGAGCAACCAGATCTTGTGGCACAATGCAAGCCAGATAGACACACAAGACAGATGGACAAACGAACAGACAATGGATTTGCCAAGAGGAGACCAACAGGCAAACAGGCAAAAAGCAAACACACAATGTAAAGCGCCAATCTCTCTTGCTCCTCCTACAACGAACACAGGAATAGCTATTGTGGCACTAATTTCCTAATGTTGCTGCAGTGGCAACAACCACTCGTACACATTATGCAAGGCAAGGCGGCCCATAGTGGCAATGTCAAAGTGTCAGTAAGTCAACAAGAATGCACTCAGCTAAGGGCAGGGCTTAAGCATCGGAATGGTAGGATGTGTTGGCTCACTCGACGCAAACACTTTGAATGTCATTAAAAGGTCCGTCCGAGCGAGGATTTGTTGTACTCTCTCTTTCTCTGTCTCGACACTCAGTCAATGTCTCACTAACAATTGTCAACAGGCTCAAGCAGCGTGCAGCTCTGAGAGTTACCATTGTTCGTGTTGTACTTGATGTTATTGCTGTTGTTGTCGCCTTTGTTACCCCTTTTGTCATGTTGTCTGCATGTACACGTATTTGCCAGCATTTTGGGTACCAAAAACGTTTGTCAATTTAACGCTTGTCGACTTTCAAAATTGTCCTTTTCGTCCTGCATCCTTTATTGTCGTCGTATAGTCGTCAGCCAGCTTTGCTTTACGTGTGTTCTGTCTGACAGCTGCAATTGTCTTAGCCATTCCATTAAAAACATGTTTTAGATTGGATAAATCACTTAAATATCATTTGCATTTGCGTTCTAATTCCATCGGCTTGTTTACATTAACCAAATTGCTTCTGAACGTGCAACCAAGTTATGATAAGCTTACCGTTATTATGCATACATTTATACAGACCAAAAGCGCATAGCTGTAGGGAATTTGCTCGGCAATGAATGGAATGAATATAACTCTACGTATTTGGGCTTTACGAGGCATTGGCATTATTGGTTGGCATTGAGGCACACACACACAGAGCGAGAGAGAGAGAGAGTGACAGAGAGAGAGAGAGCGAAAGCTGCTGGCGGGGCCAACGTTTAGAAGCTTATTAAATTGCCATTACCTAAGCCGGACATCAGTGACGCGACGACAACCAAAAGGGGGGAGAGGTGACGGGGCGAGCGATGGTGCGGCATTTGCCACTCAAACGAGGGATTAGCGGCGATGATGACAACAGCTTGACGTCGCATCGCCGACAGCCAGCAGGACCATTAGTCGTGCAAAAGGGCGTCCTAGGTGTCGGACTGTGGCTTAGCTGGGCCGAGCTAGAGGAGTTGGGGATGAGGTACTTTCGCACACACACACACGTAACAGGATTTACGACGTAGAAGGTGGGAAACAAGTGCATAAATCCTACAAATATTTAACATTTAAATGGCCGAAAATTAACTCAAGCAGGCAGACAATGTGGTTGCTTGCTGCTAGAAAGAGACAGCGAGGGAGAGATGGGGAGAGTTAGGTGGCTCACAGAGTAAATGCGAAGTAATCCACAAAAGCGGTGAATGCTGAAAGGACTCACAAGGACACGCAGGACACACGGACAATGTGCAGTAAAAGTCGAAAGCTAGCTCGACAACAAAAGCCAGCGAGAAACTCTTGAATGGCCCCAAAGCTTGAGTAGAGTATACATCCTATATACAATAAAATGAACTTAATGTGCTTTAAATGGCAAAAGAAGATTAAGAAGAGCAAGGAAGCAAGTGAAGAGCGAGAGATCTCGCTCATCCGTTGCATTCATACAGCAAATATCAAGTGCATCATCATCAAGCAAGCAAGCAATGACTACAACGACACAGCAACGACAAGGCTACTCCAAACTACATTAAGCACTGTCCCCTGACCTGAGCTCATCTCAATCTTTCGCATTTGCCAAACATGAAGAAGCCAAACAACAACCACAGTGCGCATCTTTGGTAAACACCAACAACAAACAAGCAGCGGCAGGGGCATCATCGTTATTATCGCACTGAGCACTGTAAAGTACCGAATAATCTACAGGATAATGAGCATGAATGGAACGTGAACCGTTTCTTGTTTCGCTTACTGGCCAAGTGTGTGACGGGGGTCGAAAAGCTGCTAGAAACAACCGAAGCATGAAGGGCAATGAAATAACATCAGCCGCCCATAGCCCGGCGTCCCCGAGTACACTCTCAACCAAGAAGGCAAATTCTGAAGTATGCCCTTCAATGCTGAATGCCTGTTTTGTATAAGATAAAAAAAATATGATGATGAAAAATCTGTAAACGAAAACAAATTTTGCTCCATGCCAAAGATGAGAATCCAATATTTATATAAAACGACTGATACCACTCAAGTTGGTGATGGGAAGGAAGTATTATAATTTGCAACATTTTAAATAGTTTCAATATACCAGTTAATAGGATTGAAAGGATAAACTTAAACGTTTACAAATGAATCAAGTTGAAATCTTTAACTGCAATTAATTGTAAGTTTAAGTTGTTCGTTGAAAAGTTAACAAAATAATTAAATAGTAAATAAATCACTTATTCAAAAGTTAATCAGTGTTAAACAGTTTTAAAATAGGAAAATAGTATATTTGTGTAACTTAAAGTCTAATCTTCAACAAACCGAATGTAGTTGTAAATATGAAAACTATTTTCGTTCATGTAACTTTAAGGGGATTTAAATTTCTGTAAGTAGCACAATATTCCCAGGACTCAGAAGTCGTAGTAGTCATAGTTGTGGTTGTAATTACTTATTGAAATATATTTCTGAATGTCCTGGTAGTATTGTGCTGTCGACAAACGTGTTGGACATGCATTGCGAACATGATGTCCTGTGGTCAAAGATATTATATTTAATTTCATATTTTGCATATTTACATAGAATATTTATGACAGGGTCGGTCACACAGCACACACACACAAATACACAATGAGCAGCTTTAGAAGTAGAGTCAACATTTTGCCTTTTTATTATTATTATTATAATGTATATTTTGTGTTGCCATTTTGTCATTGGGTTGACTCTGCAGGCAGAACGAAGTTCATTAGTTTTTTTGTCGTTATTTACTTGTGTGCCTCGAAGCAGAGACGTCTCTTGGCCCCTGTGTTCCTCTATGTAGATGGGTCCATGTGCCATTAGTCAGTACACATTGGGGAGGATTTTAAGCTGGGGACAGACTGTTCTATTCATAGAGGCAACTGAATGAATGAATGGCTCTGAGCTGTTGTAATGAAAAGTTGTGGTAACTTGTTGTGTCCATAATTTTAGCTACTGCACACTCATGTTGCATGTTGCACTCTCAAAGTTACTTACAATTATTTATGTATATATGTAACCTTAAGGCAAAAATAAAACATTTTTAGTTCCAATATGAGCAAAAGCATTAAATAAACACATATGTACACATTATTTAAAAACTCAAGACAGGAGTCTAAGAGTAAAAAATATATTAATCTGTTCAAAATAAAAACCACGTTCCAAATTCTCCCTTGACATTACTTTTCAAATCAAAATCAAATAGTCAACATGTATTTTTCAATTTATAAGCCAAACTAATACTTTATTCATTTATTGTATAGATCGAATTAATATTGAATTTAACATGTCATTGCATGGCTTTGATGATGAGAGTAGAAGAAGGAGGTTGAGGTGAAGGTGGTCTGGGTGAACCACCCGCATGAGAATCGGAATAAAATCGGATAACATCCGTTTCCGGCAACGCCCACACAAAACTGACAAATTCACGCACATCCTGTCAGACATTATCAAAAGCACTTGAGTGTTTTTCCATGTTTTTTTCGCATTTGTAATGTTAGTAGTAATTTACATTAGCTAACGAATGATGACGTCGTTCCAGTCACCACTGACTGACGATGATGTCACATCAGATATGTACGTGTATGTATGTATGTGAAAAGTCCCAAACGTACATTCATTCATTGGTAGCCTTATCAACATGCACAAATCAATAACAAATACTTTTCTTACCACCTGCTTTGCAGTTTGTGTGTGTGTGTTTTTGCGGCTTTTATTGGTTTCATTTACTTTTGCCAAGATTGTATACACGTATACAAGTTACTTTATTGTGGGAAGGGCTACCGCACCGTACCTCCAACTGTACTTGCAAGTAAGCGAGTTACTGAAACTGAATCTGAAACCGAGAACTGTTCACAGCTCGCTGCACACTTCTCATACTACTCGAGAGCATTTCGTTCGCTTCTTATTCTTTCACTTTGTTTTCAATTGCAAAAGTTTTGCTCGTAATTTTTTGTTGCTCCTGCCTCCAGCCTCCCGCCTCGTCACTTTCTATATTTCTTTTTGCAAATGTCTGTCGGAATGTTTTTTCTATGAGACGCCACCAACCAAAATGAAGTTGTTGAAACAAAAGTGGTGAGCGTGGTGCACTTGAAAGATTTGTGAGTGCGAAAGCCAACAAGAGTAAATCTGAAAAATATCCAAACAAAAGTCATTAAATGTTATCATAGCTTTAGATTTTGGAATTCTTTTCAACGACTTTAATAAGGAAAATGACAAAGTTAACTCTTTCAAAAGCGAAGTTGATAAATAGCAAGTTTTAAATATTTATAAACATATTCTTTCACCACAACTTGTTTAACACACCTCGTGTATTTATTTCAATATAACTGCTATTGCCATAAGTTATCTGGGAAATCATAAATATAAACCTACTGCATTGCATCATTGAGCAAATTGGTGAATGGAAACAGCAGACGACATAGTAAAAATAGAGAAAAGTGAAAAAAAAAGAATCAAACTATTCGCGACTGTTTCTTCAACATGTGTCCACAGCTTGTAAAGCTAAACCGGCTACAACCCTTACAGCCCCCCCTTCTTATTCCATTACTCCCTTGCTAGCATCGATGTCCACATTCGAACGCCTGATACACTTGAAAACATCAATTTATTTTTATTTCCCCGGCTCCGGCTCGTCTCTTGACTGTGCAATCCTTTCGCCGGAGTATTTTAGTGTCTGTCCCCGCTGTTCTCCCTCTTGCCCCTATCGTAGACGACGACAAAAACCCAAACTCAACCATTATAGCCCCGGCGAGCCCCGGCGCCTTGCTTAGTCATTCAATTCAATTGATTCAATTGGGATTGTATCGGTTTTTTATGTGCATTTTGGCCAACACTGTCGCATATATCCTGTTACCACTTCTTACCCCTCCAACACCGTGTGGCTCAGCAGCTCCCGAGTGTCTCATTTATCTGCGGTTAGTGGAGGACTCTTACGTTTCCGTTTCTGTTGTCGTTGTCATTGCCTCGTTTTGCACTTTATTGAAAATGGAAAACGGGTTTTGCGTGCCTGGGAGTCGAGAACCATTTGTTAAAATTTAATAATATATAATTTTCGGGCATTTTTTTGCCTTGATCCGATCAGTTTTTTATGTGCCGATAATGTTATTAGCCTAGGCATGCAAAGAAAGGTTTATTTTTCCTTATCTTCTTTTGTCCATTTGGCTTTTTATAGAATTCGAGAACGGTATCGATATTCAGGCAAATGGCGAAACACTCAAATGCCATGACTTGTGCAATTTGCATCAGAAATTGTGTCACGACTAGTTTCGTCACACTTCGTTGCGGCGGCGGCTCTGAAACCCTTACTGTCTGTGGTTTTTGGCATCGTTCTGTAGCTTTGTGTGACCCGAGCTTGCCAGGAATTTTATTCACTTTTTTTTTTTGGGGCGTAGCTGGGAGGAGCTTGTTGCTTCTTTAGCTTGCTTCTGTGTAGGTTAAAATATTTTGCAACTTGGGACTAGGAAGCACTCTCTACGTGGTTGGTTTGAGCCAGCCAACCCCCCCTTGAAGATATGTGAGCTGGCAATTATTTGGTGGGGGGGGGGGGGGGAAACTTTGGACTGGACACATACATGAATGTAGATTATGCCGAGGTCAGTTGGCTGCGAGCAATAGATAGAATTTTATCTTGTATGCAAAATGTTAAACATAAAATATTTAAGAGGATGGCAAATACCTGTGCCTTTACTGCATGCTGCATATCTATGAAATTGGAAAATGTGGCAACTATTTATTGAGTTTTTTTCAAAGGAAAATTGTAAGAGTTCGTGCTATTTGCTGTTTTTATTATTATTATATATATATTGAACAATATTTAATCATGTTTATAATGGTCTGATTAGCTATAAAATAAGTGAATAGTTGTGTCTTACTGTCTTGACTTATTTTCTTAGCCATTCATAACTCATATATTTGAAATCTTTCTACTCCGTTTTAACCTGAGTTTGCTTTGCTCTTCAAAAACCACATCCAAGCTTCTGAACGGTTAAGCTTTTATTGTTAAACAAACAATTTGAGCTTTCATTCAACAAGAAAAAATCACATTGAAATGTTTGTTTTTCTTTATAAATTCCCCGCTGCATTACAGTGCGTATGCGCAATATACGCACATGTGTGTGCAACATCCATGGCTCCTGTCAGTTGCTCTTCGCAGATAAATTTCTGTCATTGAGCCACTATTTGAGTTTCAACTTGGTGGTCCACGGTTGAGAGGTGGATCAACGTTCAGCTGCAGCAAGTTTGTTTTTTTTGTTGTTGTGGTGTCCGCTTTTTTATCCTGTCTAAAATCCTGAACACAAGTGCACAAAGTTTTACGTTTACAACTTTTTTGCCAGAGTGCACTCTTCTTTTTTCGGTTTTTTTTTTGGCATTAATATTTTGCTTTACGCTTCTATTTTCTAGTACAATCAAAATTCCTGAGCGTCCTTTATGGCTCGGTCTGTGTGCTTTTGAAATGCAATTCCCAAAGAAATGTTCAACTCAAGAATATCAAAACATGCACCAATGACGTCCGCAACATGGACAAACTCTGCGTTTCTTTGTCCATTTCAAAAGTACTACAAAGTTGGTTTTTTTTTGTGTTTCACTCAAATCACTCGTCAGTCAGACATCAGTCAGTTTGTCTGTGAGAAAGTGTTTGGATTTGGCTGATAGTTTTCGAAATTTATGTAATTCATTCTCGAAATTCATGTAATATTTCCTTACCCTAAAATTACATATGGGGACGAATTCAAAACTTGAAGAACCCATAACTTTGTCAAAACTGAACAGATTTTCAAAAGGAAAGGCGTTTAAGTCATGGCTTGAGCTCAGTAAGAGCACTGCATTCATAGTTAAAAATCTTTTATTTTCTCAAACATTTTTGTGAAAATCTTGACCCAAGAATGCAAAACCTTTCGAACCCATAACTCTTTGCTATCGAAAATCGTTTAGCATAACTTCAAATCTATTGATTAACAGAACCCAAACTTAGGTATTGTTGCAGTTGAGTTAATTAACTCTGGATTAAACTCTATATACTAATAATTATTTCACTTGCGTTGTGGGCCTTTTTATTTAAGAGTTGCCTAATGAGCACAATTTGTGCATACGACCCAGAATGTGGCTAGTATGTGCGGCAGGAACTGCATAACTTTCAGTTGCATTAAGCGAATATGCGGGGGATTTACACATAAGAAATGCGTGGCATGGCTTTGGCACATAAAATACTGCTGCACAAAGTTTGCAACACCACACAACATAGCCGCAAACAACGCACAGCGACAGAGTGAGTGAGAGAGAGAGCGCGTTGTTTTGCATGTTAACATACCGTTGCTTATTTTTCTGCTCGTTCATTTCTTTTGCTTGCGCATCCTGGTTTTTTTTTTTTTTTCTTTTTTTGGTTTTTTTTTTTGAGTAATTTGCTGCTGTAGCGCGAAAAACGACATTTCAAATGCCGCACTAAATTACTAAAACACGCACTTGCACACCCACAGCTTTTTTCTACCTCCCTCCCTCCCTTCCACCTCACCCAATCCTGTTACCCTTATTTATTTACTTATATGCGCAATGCCGAAAAAAAAAGTTGAAAATAAAAAAAAATTTTCAACTCTGACTACAATTTACGCTTTGGCTTGCATTTTTCATGTGAATTGTTCTTGTTGTTGTCGTTTTGCTGACAAAGTTTTTATGGCCGCAACATACAACAATGGATTGTTTTTGTTGTAAGTGGTTGCCTGCATATGTATGTACGCGTGTGTGTGTGTGTGTTGTTCTGCATGTAATGTGCATCTGGTGGAAAAACTTTGTTAAATCATTAAGAGGCGCACTCAAATGCAAACATACCAACTTCTGTGTCAGCAAAAAAAAAGCAGCATGAGAGTGCCTCAAAAGGGCCTCAAAAGTTTTTGAAGCATCAAAACAAATTAAGATGTCAACATAACAATTTATTAACAAAAGGCATTGAAAAATGCACGCATTTTTAGTTTATACAAAATAAAAATGTAATAAATAAAAATGTTTGTCAAATGGATCAAGTATTTTTTGATGTAATCGAATCGCAATAAATCGAACTGTTACCAAGCATTAAAATCTTTTAACTATTCAATTCAGGCAATATATTTTCTTAATTGACATACACACATATTCCGTTAAGCCATTACTTCATCTACGCTTCCATCTCTTTTTCGATCTATCTCAATGTCCCTGCTTCTATCGTTTTTATTGCTTCAACCGTTGACCCACATACCTCTGCCTCTTAAACATTTTGCCGGTGCTTAGTTTCAGCAAAATAGCGCGCTGCTAATGAACTCTTATTCGTCCTGAATGTTGAAAGGCTGCTGACGAAACCGAAACTGCAACAAACATAAAAAAAAAAAACGTCACTTTACTGCTCTTTGCTGCGTCGTTGCAATGTCTATTAGTGTCTGCAGTGGTGCGTTAAAAGCCGCCAATTGCCTCCATTCCGTTTGAGTTTCTTTTTTGGAGTGTTCTGCTGCTCGTAGATAGATGGTCGAGCAGACAAAGAGAGATATCGCCTAGCATTAGATAAGTGTAGCACAGCAACATATCCTGTAAAATGCTAGAAACTACACTTCAATCATACACATTTCAAGTTCAGTTTGGTTAAAAAAAGAGTTTTGTTTTATTTCAATTCAGCTTACAACTGAGTTTTAGAAACTTGAGAGCTTATTAACTAAGTATTTGACATGCTTGTAGTATGTTAAAAATTGTTTTTCTTTTGTTTTGTTTTGTTTTTTTTCTTGCAACGCGTTTTGTTGCACACAGTTTTCTGCTGTTTTTGCCTTCTCCCACTCCTAGTCCCAATGCACACCAGTAACTTGTCGCGGATCAATGTATAGACCCATCTTTTCCAGCTTGCGAACTTTACTCATTTGCTTGGTCAACCTGCGCTTGAAGACAACCTCACGATTCAGATTCATGATCTCAATGGTATCCAGTTGTCGGATATTCTTGATAGTTTGCAGTATCAGATTATCGGTTAGATGCAGCTTAATCGTGGACATCTTCATGAATGGAGCATCGCGACGTCTCAATTCCTCGCGATACGCAAAGAGCGTGTAGTGTAGGGAGGGTAGCTGTGGCAGCGGTCTCTCCAAGCCCGGAAATAGTTGTTCTGCCATTATATTGTTTCTATATGCTTGCAGTAATATAATATTAAGGAACTGTAAAGTGCACTCTTAGCTATGATTTTTCTGTTGTGTTTCCTTCGTGTGTTCGATTCGGAATGCGTGTCCTGTTTGCAGCATCTGTGATTTTTATAGCTAGCCTCGTTTTACCTGCCACCAGAAACAACATTTCTTCTGGAAATTTCCATTGCGACGGTGTCCTTTTTCGGGAAATGTTGAACTGACAGATGGAAGTTGAGCTACCTGCTTCTGTCAATCTGATTCCTGCAGCAGCTGCAAGTGCTGTCGTTTGTTCGAGGCACGCGATTAGCTCAAGTCTCGAGTATTCTGTCTCTTTAAAAATTCTATTCGTTTCGCGGCAATTGCAACTCTCACAGTCTTCACATTCATTTTATTTCGCTACCAACTATAAACCACGTTTGTCACATCTTAACGAAAAAAACAGAAGCGATGCTTAACATTTTTATATGACTGTGACGCAAAGAGTTCGTTAACATAAGTAGTATATAAAAATGTTTGTGTTTTTTTATTTTGGCATTTAACGACTGTTTTTTCAATGGCCTTGTTTGATGTTCTTTGAATTCGTCTGCCGCATTGCAATTAAAATGAATTGCATTAACTCAAAAGGGCTTTGCGGCTTAATTTAAGCTCAAAGGTTTGCATTACATTCACTTAATTATGCGAACTATCACAGAATGCGATCCCAGTTGATTATCCAATAAAGCTTATTTGCAGTGTTTAAAGTAATTTTATAACAACTCCATTGATGATTGGATTTAACAGTTTGCAGGGGTATATAAAATTTGAGTACATTTATTGGAAGATAATATAAATGTTAAGAATCGTATTTCGAGTGTGTTTAACATTTAAGTTCCGACTTGTTATTAATGCAGCTTAAACTTAAGCAGCTAAAGTTCACACACACACACAGATAGAGTACTGCTGAGTTCAATGTGTTAATCACAGCAGCATTTGTGGCATGCAATCCGAAATGATTGTCAAACACATTATCTGTATTATTAATGAGCTGCATGCCGCACATGCCACACAGAGCAGATATATACACTTCTGTTTCACTCTACGGCAGCTGTTGTATTATTATTATTTTTATTGTTGTTCTTTTTGTTCTTCATGTTATTATTGTTGTTGTTGTTGTCGTTGTTATTGTTGCTGGTTCAATGGGTATGGCATGTCGGCGGGTTCGTTGGTTATATCAACTGGTTTGGTCAGCTGGTATGTCCGCCTCTCCCTCCCTCTCTCTCACCCTCTCTGTCTTTGTGCTTACGGGGCATTGCGTTTTTATGATTGTGTCGTTTTGGGTATTTAATTAATTGGAAGCATTTTTTTTGTGCTGCCACATTTTTGTGGCTGACACCGTCGACGCATTTTCTTTTGTTTTGCATTTTACCATAATAATATTGACTTTCTGCCACACACAGGCATTGCAATCTCAGCAACGTTGCAAGGATGCACAAGGATCCACAACACCAATTTTTGGTGTACGTTCATTCAATAAATGCCAAGTTATAAATGAACCTGAATTGCGTTCGACGCCATTAATTAATTGAAATGTGCGTTTATATACTTCATGCGTTCATTTATTTATTTTTTCCATTTTTTGTGACATCAATATGAATTTATTTTTACAGCAATTTAAAATGTGATTTATTTTGATCACATTTCGTATTTTATTTACCTTTTATGCGTTTCAATAAATTTTTAACGTTCTATTTTAATTCAAGCAAAGGCTTTTTTTACCCAAAACTATTTCTTTTTTTATCTTTTCTCTGCATACCAGTTTTGGTTTTTTGTCAACCATGTAAACAGGAATTTTGAGGCATATAGAAAATTCATCTGAAAAGATTTTCTTTTGCAAACATTCAATAAATTCCAGCAGCTTCGCTTTTGTTTGTTGTTGGACATTTGGTCTATTCAAAATATTTCATTCAGTTAAAATACACAATTTTTTTATAAACCATTTTAATCATTGAGGTCAAACTTATGCATTCCATATTTAAATTTTCTTTTCTTCCCAAGCTGCATTGTTGTATTTAACACTTTAACAATCACAAACAGTTGTTATACTACTCAGAATTTGCAAGCAGCTTGTAACAACATTTCTGGCAGCTGCTTTATGCTTTTGACCAAATATGTGTAAGCCAAAAATGCCAGGCATCTTCGAATATTTGTTGCTACAACGGCTCCTGCTGCTGTTGGTGAAGTTTTGAAATTTTTGTGCTGCAGCAACAACAACAACAACAACAGCAGCAAACAGAGGAGGCCAACTGAAAAGCATAAGCCAATCTAGCTTGAGGTGGCTAAAATCCCACAATGCTTGAGTTGGCCAAGTGGCATAAAACGTTATACGAAGATCAAAAGCGTATTTGGGTATTTGCATACATTGATATTATGTAAGCCCTGAAAAGAACAACAATGGCAGCAAAATAGTATGAGTTCTATTATTACAAAGCCCTTTGGACCAAAAAGCTGTTTATTTATTGCCCAAACTTAAGAGGCAGGCAATTCGTTCCTTTCAAGCGACTAACATCATTTAAATAAATATTTCAAACATTTTCTGCCTGGCCTACGGCCAGCTACCTGTGAAGCATATTGAATGGGTTTTTCGCCGAACTGCACACACACACACACACAGTTCTATATACACTATACCGACACCCACACTTGATACCGCGACCGCCTTCAATTGAATTACCTGGAAATTGACTGTTGTGCACGGCATGTGTAAAAGTTGGCTCAAACTGCGAGAGTATGTGGTAACGGCGCCGTCGTACACAAATCCATCCTTCAGTGAGTGTTGGAAAGGATGTTGTAAAAGCGTGCCAGCAACAAAAAAAAACACACACAAAACTATGTTGTGCAGTGTACTAGTTGCCTAACTCTACCACAAATTGCAATTAGTGTTCCTTTTTTGATTGATAGTACGGATAAATATCACATATTGCACACTCTTACTCTCTCTTAGTAAAGATTTGTGGGGCATGCTACGAAACTTGAAACCAGAAAAAATTACGTATCACTTCGGATAGACAATGTTTCTTAAGTAATAATTTGTTGTTTACAAGGCAAGGAGCTTCGAAAGCACATTAAAGCTTAATCAAAACTTTGATAGATATTAAAATAAGAACCTATACATATCAGAAACATCAGTAAATAAGCAAAAACTAGCTGACTTCAATCTACTTTCACTTATTTCGCAATCGCCCGTCACTATATATGTTTATTATTCTCATAAGCTTTTCAATTAAACTAAACTATAACTAACCATGTTGAGTAACTATCAAATAACTCAAACGAAACGAGCATTATTTTCATTATTCAATTAGTCCAAAAATGCTTGAAAATTGGTAAACGCAAATGCTGTTAACCGAAAAATTAGCTCATTAAAACATTTGGCAAATAAATGCACACCATGTCGAACATGTCTAATGCAAAATGTTTGTTTTCCATAACACAATGCGACAACAAAATTGATATTGAAGCACATAAAACACAAATGATATTTATTTTTGGGTTTTCATGTGTTGCATGTCCTGCGGTGAGTGTTTGTCCTAATTAAGTAAACAGCAACAAATGTTGTCACACCAAAAAGTGGTTAATAAATGTCAAATATGTTCACATTGAATATAATAGACTTTGTATTTAATATGAATATTATTTTTGATAGTGTTGTCGATGTGGTAAACTAATCTGTCTGCAATATTTATTGTGGTTACAAGCTTAACTTCATCTAAATATGAAATAATATTCAGAATATCATTAAAAAGCCAAGCAGTAACAGAAAGACTTTAATTTTGCTGTTAATTACTTACTTTACCATTTTCATATCATATCATATCGTATCCTGAGAGTTGATTGAAATACACTTTCAAGCTAGCTTTTAATAAATCAAAATATTGTTCATGATATTCATATATGCAAATCTTATTCATTCATTGCATTCAAATACACACAAGCGCATTTTGAGTATGCAAAAGCGTTTGCATTTCTTGGAATATATAAATTTTTTAACAATTAATCAATATCAATAGCCCTAGAGATAAGCACAATAAAATTTAACAACCGCTTGTTGTAATCAAGACCCCCAACAAAAAAGTAAAACAAACGAAAACGAACAACTTTTCACACCCCAAAAGAATGAAAGCAAAATGCAAGCACTGCCTGCGTATGTGTCAGTGTGTGTGTGTTAATGTATGTGTGAGTGAACGTGCGCCGTTTTGCTGTCCGTGTGCGGCCATAAAGCAGCTCGTAAATTTCCGCACACGCGGACTCAGCTACCCAGTTACCCGTTACCACTTGCCTGTACCCAGTTACCAGTTGGCGGTTGTCTTTGCCAAATCACCAGAGTTGCCACCCGGTGCGGCTGTTTCGTCGTTACATCGCCTGTCCGGCACACAATGTCCAGACGTTTTTTCTGTTCATTGTTCAACAGTAGCTTGTTTTCCCTTTTTTTCTTTATCCCTTTTTTTTTGTTTTCGTTTTTTGTTAACTCTCACAGCTCGACAATGAAAACTCACAATTTTTCGCGGCTCATTGTTGGTGTTATACTCTTACATTGGGTGCTTTACTCATCCAATGCATTTTACTTAAGAGTTGTGGCCGAGTATTTTGTTATTCGTTGTGATTTTCATTTGCTTTCTCTTCCAGTTTTTTTGTGTAGTCCAATTCTTCGTTTATTACGTAAATCCTTACGCCTTCGCTCTACTTTTTCTGACCATATCCCAGTCAGGGTACCGGGTCGCTCCAGTCTATATTTATATATACATATAGAAGAACGTGTGTGTGTGTGTGTGTGTGCGAAAAGGGTGTTGGACAATAGCTGTGATATAATCACTTGCTTGCTTGCACTTTATTAAGTGACAGTGCGAGGTGACATGTTTGTTTTGTAGAGCAGCTTGTAACGCTTGAGGAACTAGTAGAAAGGTAGTGTGCGAAAAGGATATAAGAGCTGAAAGTGTTGCCTAATTCTCCTTAAACTTTTCAGCAATATTCAACTGCTGAACAAATGTCACCACTGAAAATGCCAACTTAGCGACCTTGAAACGAACAAAAGTATCGCATTAAATAGTTGACCTATCTCTAATTATAACATTTACTCACAGTTATATTTGTTGCCATTGAAATGATAAAAACTCCACCCGCTGTGAGAACAATAGGTTGCTGTACATTGTGTAAGAAGTGGAGCAATGTGGTCTTATAACGACGATTGGCACCCAGCCAATTGGAGTGAAAGAGATTATTAGCTAGTTCCTGGCAATCATCGGTGATCATATTGCATATATAGCAGAAGGGAAATGTCTGCAACACAAGACAGAAGAGAAATATTCCTGTGCCAATTCCTGTCCAAACGTTTGAAAAGTAAATCAAATTTATCGTAGATAAACCGATGACTAAACCGCAAAGCAGAAACTGTGTGAATATTGTTCCAGAAATCACAGGTCTCAGTGTATCGCAATAGCTGCAATCAAGCAAATGAATTAAATAAAAAAGTTACAAAAGCTCAAGTATCTTACTCGAGTATGAGACGATGATCTGTAATGCAGTTTTTAAGCTCCTGATAGTTTTCCTCCTCACTCATCGTTGGATCTGTATGCAAACATTGCAATCGCTCCTTCAGGAACTTTATGTGAGTTCTCAGTATTAGAAAATAGATGATTGGATAAGAATCGGCCTGTTGATCTTGAAGAACAGCAGTAGACATCCACAGATACTCCAACGTAGCAGCTATCCAAAAGTGTAGAGTGCTTTTCTCAGCATCAATCAGCGGGTTATATAACTTCCAGGGCAGGCGACCAGTTAAAGCACCAGATAGATATGTTGTTGCCGTATACGAAGAATACAGGAATTGGAATACCGCAAAGCACTGATTACAACGGGTCACAGTTTGATGCATTTTGAGGCGCTGCTCATCGCTATTGCAGCGTTCATCCAAACGATCCAGAAATGTTCTGGCCAGCATGAAACGCTTGACGCCCCAATATGTATACCCGGCCTTGATGCTGGCGCCATAACAGTTGAAGCACACTTGCAGCGAGGTAAGAAGCTGTCCAGCAGTGAAACTGTGCAGATCCTTAAAATAGCTAGCTGCTATTCCTAAACCCAGCAATACTATTGCAACAAAGTTGAAACCAACCATCCACAGTCGATGTATCCAGCGCCAGTTTTTATTCTTTGGTGGTATCCAGCCACAAGACTTCATGCCAAAATCTATATATACAAATGCATCGCGGGATTGAACCTTTTCCGTTAGAGGCGCCACGCGCAGACGAGGAAACAACTTGAAAAACATGTTTCAGTGTCGGTTATTAGTAAAGAAATGAATTTCTTGTTCAACAGTCACAAAGCTTTTATACTTTCAGACCAACTTCTTTGAAATCCCATTAAATATTTCTTTATTGAATTATGCATTAAATGCAAAAGTTTCTTGGCCCAAATTATTTAGTTTACAAATTTACTGTGAAGAGCAGAGGTCGGATGCGCCACGGGGATGAGAATCTCCTGGAGATACAAGGGGCCCGGGCCACCTGCATGCACGATTCAAAGACTACGTCAATGCCTACGTACTAAACTCACCCCCCACACACACCCGGCGGTATCACCGCAAAGTACTACTTCACCGGGGTGGGTTGCCTAACTAGGCACTCTCCGTCACTCGCCGCTCAGTTTCGCATAATCTCAGATCCATCTGTTACTTATGATAAGCTGGCGGACATCTCTCCAGTGTGACGGAGACTCCGTCATGTGCTCTACCAAGCTCTCCGGTGGGGGCACTGAGTCCGACACTCCCCTATATCTCGAGCAATGGTCGAGCACATGTTCCGGATCCTCGATGGCGTCCGGGCATGTCGGGCACTGCGGGGTGTCCTCGTGCCTGAACCTGTGCAGGTAGCTCCTGTAGCCGCCGTGCCCTGAAAAAAACTGCGTTATATGGAAGTCCAACTCACCTGCATTTCTCCCGATCCAATCCTCTACATTGGGGATTAATCGGTGTGTCCATCTTCCTTTTCTCGCCGTGCTCCATCTTCGCTGCCAGGCGTCCATCGTCGATGCTCTTGCTGAGCTTCGGATGGTATCCATAGCATCCGGCGCAACTATCCTTCCATTTCGGATCTCCTTCATCTCGTGCGCTAGCAGGTCAACTGGCACCATTCCTGCCAAGACCAGTGCTGCATCTTCCGAGACCGCGCGGAAGCCGGAGCCGAGAGCTTCTTTCTTAGTCCTTTTTTGTTGGACACAGCCGTTGCCCATATGGGTGCCGCGTACAGCAAAACGGAGGCTACCACTCTCGCCAGCAATTCCCGCCTCGCTGGCTTAGGACCCCCAACATTGGGCATCTTGCGCGAGAGGGCACCTTGCATTCTAGCTGCTCTCTGGCTGACGTACTCTACATGCGTCCGGAAGCTGAGTCTATTGTCGAACCTGACTCCCAGGTATTTTATAGACTCCTTGGATTTCACAACATCGTTGTTGACTTACACCTGTATGTACTCTATTACTTTGCGGCTTGTAATGAGTACGGCCTCCGTCTTATGGCCTGCAAGTTCCAAGCTCGCATCCTTCATCCAGTCTGCCACAATTCTTATTGCTGGGTTTGCTGCGGCCTCTACCTCCTTGCTCTCTTTGGCTACTTCTACTAGTGCCAGGTCGTCTGCGAAGCCAATGAGGGTACAGCCCTGTGGTAGTTTGAGCCTAAGTACCTCATCGTACATTAGGTTCCACAGCAGAGGGCCCTGTGGCACTCCTGCTGTGACCTCGTAGGTCCTTGGTTGTATGTGGGTGTGTGTGTTAATGTATCTGCGTGTATGGACTGCGTATGGGCTGAAACAATATAAAAATATGCACAAAAAATAATAATTTTACTTAAAACATGAAAGTCGCCCTTCTACGCGATTCTCAAAAATTCAAGTAAGTCATGAAGGAATTTGATCTTATTAGTTAAGTATGCAATGAGTTTGAGTCTGTCTGACTGTTTTTGAGCTTTCTCAAAGTTATATTTCTTCTCTCTCTGTCTCTCTCTCTCTCTGTCTCTCTCTCTCTCTTTGTCTCTCTCTCTCTCTCTCTCTCTGTCTGTCTCTGTCTCTTTCTGTGTCTATCTGTCTCTCTCTCTCTCTCTCTCTCTCTCTCTCTCTCTCTCTCTTTCTCTCTCTGTCTGTCTGTCTCCCTCTCTCTCTCTCTCTCTCTCCCTCTCTCTGTCTCTGTCTCTTTCTCTCTGTCTCTCTCTCTTTCTCACATTGATTTTGGAATAGCGAACAGAGATAGTGTTGACGAGTGCGCTAAAGAATAAAACACATCTACAACGTTTGGTTGTTTGGGAGAGACTGATTTATTATATCAAGCGTTAGCCTAAACAGTTTATCGAGTAAATCGATATACATCATACATTTATGGGATTGCCAACTTAACATTAACTCTCACAGCTCCACAATGAAAACTCACAATTTTTCGCGGCTCATTGTTGGTGTTATACTCTTAGATTGGGTGCTTTACTCATCCAATGCATTTTACTTAAGAGTTGTGGCCGAGTATTTTGTTATTCGTTGTGATTTTCATTTGCTTTCTCTTCCATTTTTTTTGTATTTGGTGTAGTCCAATTCTTCGTTTATTACGTAAATCCTTACGCCTTCGCTCTACTTTTTCTGACCATATCCCAGTCAGGGTACCGGGTCGCTCCAGTCTATATTTATATATACATATAGAAGAACGTGTGTGTGTGTGTGTGTGTGCGAAAAGGGTGTTGGACAATAGCTGTGATATAATCACTTGCTTGCTTGCACTTTATTAAGTGACAGTGCGAGGTGACATGTTTGTTTTGTAGAGCAGCTTGTAACGCTTGAGGAACTAGTAGAAAGGTAGTGTGCGAAAAGGATATAAGAGCTGAAAGTGTTGCCTAATTCTCCTTAAACTTTTCAGCAATATTCAACTGCTGAACAAATGTCACCACTGAAAATGCCAACTTAGCGACCTTGAAACGAACAAAAGTATCGCATTAAATAGTTGACCTATCTCTAATTATAACATTTACTCACAGTTATATTTGTTGCCATTGAAATGATAAAAACTCCACCCGCTGTGAGAACAATAGGTTGCTGTACATTGTGTAAGAAGTGGAGCAATGTGGTCTTATAACGACGATTGGCACCCAGCCAATTGGAGTGAAAGAGATTATTAGCTAGTTCCTGGCAATCATCGGTGATCATATTGCATATATAGCAGAAGGGAAATGTCTGCATCACAAGACAGATGAGAAATATGCCTGTGCCAATTCCTGTCCAAACGTTTGAAAAGTAAATCAAATTTATCATTGATAAACCGATGGCTAAACCGCAAAGCAGAAACTGTGTGAATATTGTTCCAGAAACCACAGGTCTCAGTGTATCGCAATAGCTGCAATCAAGCAAATGAATTAAATAACAAAGTTACAAAAGCTCAAGAATCTTACTCGAGTATGAGACGATGATCTGTAATGCAGTTTTTAAGCTCCTGATAGTTTTCCTCCTCACTCATCGTTGGATCTGTATGCAAACATTGCAATCGCTCGTTCAGGAACTTTATGTGAGTTCTCAGTATTAGAAAATAGATTATTGGATAAGAATCGGCCTGTTGATCTTGAAGAACAGCAGCAGACATCATCAGATACTCCAACGTAGCAGCTATCCAAAAGTGTAGAGTGCTTTTCTCAGCATCAATCAGCGGGTTATATAACTTCCAGGGCAGGCGACCAGATAAAGCACTAGATAGATATGTTGTTGCCGGAAACGAAGAATACAGGAATTGGAATACCGCAAAGCACTGATTACAACGGGTCACAGTTTGATGCATTTTGAGGCGCTGCTCATCGCTATTGCAGCGTTCATCCAAACGATCCAGAAATGTTCTGGCCAGCATGAAACGCTTGACGCCCCAATATGTATACCCGGCCTTGATGCTGGCGCCATAACAGTTGAAGCACACTTGCAGCGAGGTAAGAAGCTGTCCAGCAGTGAAACTGTGCAGATCCTTAAAATAGCTAGCTGCTATTCCTAAACCCAGCAATACTATTGCAACAAAGTTGAAACCAACCATCCACAGTCGATGTATCCAGCGCCAGTTTTTATTCTTTGGTGGTATCCAGCCACAAGACTTCATGCCAAAATCTATATATACAAATGCATCGCGGGATTGAACCTTTTCTGTTAGAGGCGCCACGCGCAGACGAGGAAACAACTTGAAAAACATGTTTCAGTCTCGGTTATTAGTAAATAAATGATTTTCCTGTTCCACAATCACAAAGCTTTTATACTTTCAGACCAACTTCTTTGAAATCCCATTAAATATTTCTTTATTGAATTATGCATTGAATGCAAAAGTTTCTTGGTCTAAATTATTTAGTTTAAAAATTTACTGTGAAGAGCAGCGGTCGGGGAACTTTTTTAATCATTAACCCAAAATATTTTTGTGTAAGTTGACATTACCCCATGGCGAAGAGCCAAAAAAAAAAAAATAACAAATTAAAAATATATATACTTTTACACACAAAAGTTTTTGCCCCCAAACATTTTATTTAAGCCCAGCAATAATAATTTAATTATTTTTAATTATGTCACTCTAACTAAAAACGTATTTTATTGCCGTTTATTTTGATATATTGCTACATTTGTTATTTTGTCTTTATACATGTGTGAACGTGTGTGTATGTGGGTGTGTGTGTTAATGTATCTGTGTGTATGGACTGCGTACGGGCTGAAACAATAAAAATATGCACAAAATATAATAATTTTACTTAAAACATGAAAATTGCCCTTCTCCGCGATTCTCAAAAATTCAAGTTAGCCATGAAGGAATTTTATCTTATTAGTTAAGTGTTTTTAAGCTTTCTCAAAGTTATATTTTCGTATCTCTTTCTCTCTCTCTCTCTCTGTCTCTCTCTCTCTCTGTCTCTCTCTTTCTCTGTCTCTCTCTCTTTCGCTCTCTCTCTCTTTCGCTCTCTCTCTCTTTCTCTCTCTCTTTCTCTCTCTCTCTTTCTCTCTCTCTTTCTCGCTCTCTTTCTCTCTCTCTCTCTCTCTCTCTCTCTCTCTCTCACATTGAAGAGATTTGGAACAGCGAACAGACGATCCAATATTATTATTCTAACCAGCATAAAACGCTTGACAAAGATGCTGCTGCCTTGTTTGACATGAGTTAAGCAATGAATTTCCATTTTGCGCCAAGACAAAGCTTTTATACTTTTAGAAAAAGCCTACTTGCGTATCTTTATTGAATTATGCATTAAAAGTTACCGAAATGGTTTCCTAGCGTTAATTATTTAGTTTGAAAAACTATTGAAACAACATAAGTTTTGGTTGTAAAAGTTTTCCTCGCCAATAGTATGAGAAATTCTTTAAGTTTTTCAATTAATTTTGGTTGGCGGTCGAATAAATTTCCCATTGTGCAATGAGTATAATAATTCAACTTTTGTTATTGATTTCGTTTTGATTTAATTCGTTTGTTCAATTTCTTTTTTTGTATCATTTCTGTTTTTGGATTTTTCTGCTATCTAGAAGAAGTCTCTTACCCCTCTCTCTCACCCTCTGTGTTTCTCTATTTTCTTTGTTGACTGTCTGCCGCAAGTGCTGTTGTCATTTTTCCATCGAGTTTGGCCTCATTTCATTTGTCTATTTTTGGCACGTTGCTAAATGGTCGACAGAGAGAAAGACAGCTAAGTAAATGAAGCTCGAAACCATTTTCAAGTGTGTCTTTTGTTACCTAATAATGTCTACGATTCAATGCACCATGAAAAGCGGAAAATTCGCACAGATCCATGGCCATTGTCAGAGCAATGCAGAGGTCCCACAACCGACAACTGTTGTTTGGCCTCGAACAAAGTGTTATTTGTGATATTCGAAATACGCAGCGTATGAACTATTTCCTTTGCTGCAGCCAGAAAGGCTGTGACTGCTTGAACTTTTCGTAAGGATTTGGTTTCTTGCTTGCTTCCTGCTTGGCAGCCTTCATGTGTGTGTCGTGTTCAGAGGTTTTTCTCGCTCGTTCCTTATTGAAAGCATCTGTAAGTTATTTCTATGGAGCTACTTGATGTTCGTCTGTGTCGAGGGGTGTCGAGGGTTAGGGCAAATTCTTAGAATTGGGAGCAGCATAACAGGAACTGCGTTGCACAAAATGCGCTGTCAACTTGAGCGACGGTTTATTTATATATGACCACGCATTAAAAGCAATTCGCTTTGATCATCTTTTGTACACTCTAACAATGCATGAAATAAAGCTAAATATAGAAAAAAATAGCTTAGTAACCGACAAGATTTGTAAGGAGTTTAGTAACCTTTAGCTTTAATATTTACTCAAAGGTTTACTATTTTATTTTCTAAGAGCAAACAAACTTCGACTTAATGTAAGTAAGCTTCAAGACTCAGTGCAGTTGTTGCTGTTATAATAATTTATTGCTTGTTAGCAATCAAATAATTCAAGTGGTGCAATCTAGAAAAATTACGCTCCCTCAATGCAGCCATCTATTTTAGTTTTTTAATTAAAGAGCACAGCTTCATAGCAGTTACACCAAATGAATAGGGGGAAACAACAGTGTTTAGCTGTTGCAACATTTGCCAACTACACAGACATAAATCAAGCAAACTAGACGCCTTCTCCGTCTGTTGGCTATCAGCAGATTGGACAAGGACATGACTGGGGACATCCTGCAGAACAGTTGGCAATGGCATTACCCAAAACGCGTGCTACAGACAATAGGGGAAAAAGCAGGCAACAAAAAGAAAAGGAACAAAATCTAACTCGCAACTGTGTTAACTGCCGCGACGAGCTCACTCATTAAACTTGCAACTCCAATGAAGCAGAAAGCTCGAATGAATTAACTCTGGTGCCAAATATTACAACCGGGGTGTTGCAAGCAGTTCCACTTCCGTTCCTTGTCTCCAAACTTAACTTCAAGCTGTTTTCCCCCTTTCAACATTTTGCAGCTATTACAAATTAGTTGTGCGATTATTTTCTGTTGTATACTCTCAGGCGCCATCGATATTGAAGTGCTCTTCATAAAAGTAGCTTTTCGTTTTGTTTTGTCTTAAAGAAATATAACTTAAAACACCTTTAAATATTTAATATAAAAAAATTTAACACGTAGCTGCAAAACTAATTATCAAACCTACGTTACAAATTGCTAAAACTTCTTAACAGAAAAATCTGACAAACTTTGCGTTGCTTCCACGCTTAGTTGTTAACATTGCCATTGTCTTTGGAGCGCTTTTCCACTCGTCTCTCCACCTCGCTTTATTTTTCACACACGTTGAGAAACTATTTTTCCTCCTCGCAAGAATTATATGCAACACAATGCAACTAAAAATTGCTGTAGATGTTGCGCCTCTGAGGCTTCGGCCCCTTTTCCGTTGTCTCTAGTCGTATATTTCGTGGCAACTTTTGCAACATTTATCTTCGTTATGATGACGCCCGAATGGGCTATCAGCGCCAAGTGGAGCAACTGTTAAATATTTGGAGAGCCAGGCGACAGTTGCAAACAGAATGCGTTCTGGCTTTTAATGCAGCAAACAGCATCTAACTAAGCAACACACCTCCTTACCCCTCACCCCATTCTCTTCACGTTGTGTTAAAAATTGTACTCGTTGTCTTACAACAAAGGCAAGCGGCAAGACGAAACGCGGGGAGTTTGTAATGGGACAGCGTGAGGACAGCATTGCATTTGGCACGCAGAAAATATATATATATAAAGGGAAGACAAAGCAGCTCTCAACTTACAACTTGCAACTCCCAACACACAACTGTAGGATCAGAGACCGATGGTTGTAAAACGGGAAGGAAATGGTAACTTTTTCCTGCACTTAATTAGTTTGGGCATAAGTGAAGCAGAAAAAGTTGTGCGCCATGTTCCAGAATTTCAGCGACTACGACTATGGCGACAGGACACACACACACACACACATTCGAGGACACAGTAGCAAAAGGGACACCAGAGATCCGAGAGACGACGTTGGCAATGGCTTGTCATCTGTCTCTCTCTCTCACTGTCTGTCCCCTGTGTTTGTTTGTGTGTGTGTGTGTTGGCGTGTGTGTGTGTGTATTTCCAAGGAAATTGCCTCATAAATGTTCATTACACAGTTCTCTGAAACTGCCAAATGAATGAGCGCCAGCCGTTGGTTGGAAGGCGTTCTAGCGGTCTAAGTGGGCGTGGCTAGAATCTCTACAGCTCTAACTGGTGAAATTCAAGCCAAAACATTATTGCGGCAAATAATTTTGCACTGATTTATTAAAGCAATTCAAATGAAACAATAGATCTGCCCCATCGTCAAGCAAAGCATAAAATAATTTAATGCCAATTTATATGACATGTTTATGACACCCATACAATATATTTCAGTGTAATTAAACACATGTTCAAAAGTGGCATACGAAATGAGTTGTAAAATAATATCATTTCATTTGTTATATGGTCTTTCAAGTTGACATTTTTATTAATTTTAGTTTGCGACACAGTTAAACGTTCTTTTAACAGTCAAAAGTTTGTTCAGTAGAACTGCGATGTGTATTTTATTAATGGCTTTAAATGAAGCCCTGATAAAATGTTTTTCACCATAAAACTTTCTGTTTAATATTCGCAAAATAAATTTTAAAGATAACTTTATTTCAATTAACATTAGTTTTGTATCTGATATACAAAACATATTTACAAATATAGTATTTCAGGTATTTAAAATTACATCCAATCACCGAATTGAAAGCTATCATTTTGTGAACAATGCCTGTGCAAAAATGAATGCCAGCTGATAACAACAGTGCCTGCAAACAAGCATTTATGAGGCGCATTGGAAACCCTTTTTGTAAGCAGCTTTTTGTACACAATGTTGCTTGTATCTTTTGTATCTTTTTGAGGGTTTTATGTGCACCTTTGTGAATGACCTCAGCGCATTAATTATACACCTGCAGGAGCTATCAGCAGGAATAGTAATGACTGCCCAGTGCCTGAGGGAATTTTAACGACATGAAGTTATAAATTGGCAACTGTTGTTGTTGCCATCATTTGTAGCAGCAATAAGCAAACAATAAAACATTAACGCCAGCTGATAAAGCAAGCTTTCTTCCCTATATATATAGTACTTGACACCCGTGTTTCTTTAATACCCCGCCAGCCCCCACACCCCCCACTTTTGCCATGTGTCAGCGGGCTGCTTAGCGCCCCTAATACGATTATTAAGTGCCAAGTGCGATGGCAGCGTGTAAAATTCATTATATTAGCCCCATTGTGCTGGAGTTCATTGGCATATTTTCTACCCGCCGCCCGCCACTCTCTCCCACATGCTTTACTCGTTCATGCATTACGCGTACTCAATATCCTGGCTCCAGCACCAGCACCAGCTCCGGTTCCATCAGCGTCCCCCTCTCTCTCTCTTTCTCTTTGAACCACAAGCGTCCACGTCGACTGTGGCGCAATAAATTAAGAGCACAAATAAATCATCCATTTTAATGTGACAGTTCCGACAAACGCGCGCGGAACAAACGAACGGACGCATCGCATCGCTTCAGGCGATGTTCCATCCAGTAACAGCAGTGGCAGCAGCCGCTTTACTCCAATTTGACGCCACAATCAACGAGGCAACAACACCAAGAGGACATTGTTTTGAATGCGACGTTATACCGCATCTTGTTTGTTGGCCATATTTAGCGGGTTCATTTTCATGGCTTGGTCTCATTGTTTGCGTATTGTGTGGCCTGACGCTTCTGGGGATCCGGCTTCGGCTTCGACAACCTACCCCCCCCCCCCCCCCCCTTCCAACCAGCCCCCGCAGCGGGAGCATTTTGTTTGCGTTAAGTACTTGGCCTCACTGCGGCACTTAATATTTTCGATTTGTGAACGTGTTTCTTTTTGCGGGGGCCAGCTTTCTTTTTCCAGCTTTGGCGAGCTTCCGTTGCCGGAAGTGCTGCCATTACACAGTGAGAAAAAATGTGTGTGAGTGTGTGTGTGTGCGGGTGTGAAATGTGCCTTTTTCAGTTGTTCAACAGTGCGTATGATTAATGCGGTCGATTGAGGTCTATTGCTTCACATATAAAGGTCATCGATTGCCATCATCGTAATTGGAAACGAATTTCCAGCAAATTGAAACTTTAAATATTGATTGTTCGAAATTGAAGTTGACAGTTTAAATCCATATTGAAAGCTGATTTACTACTAAAGAATGCAATCATTTTAATTTGACTCTTTTTGGCATTCGAAAAACAAATCTGCATCGTTTTTTGTTGCCTTTTTATACTCTTTTTCTTTGCTTTCTCGATACCTATTGCAACAGCAAGAAGGAGCCACAGATGACGATGTCAGTTGGCCAAGTCTGTCGAAGATGTCTGGACAGGTTGAGAGTGCCGGGCACGTCTTCATCAGTTGACACCTCATATCCTTTGAACATTTTCCAATTGAACTGCCTCTGCTGCTAGTTGCCCTCCCGTCCTGCCGTCGTCGTCTCGTTGTGTCTCTCGTTGTATCTTGCTTACCCAGGTGCCATTAGAAATATTGCGCGTCCTACGTTTCGATTTCTTTATTAGAAAAATCTTTTTGTTGCATTCACTGCGCTGCCAAGTGGAAAATGCGGGGAAATGGCATTGCCAATGCGAATGGCAGCTCAGGTAAGAAAGGCACTGATTGTAAAACACAGATAGACTTTGTAAATAGATAAAATGTTGCTCAGATACAAGGAACAGACAGCAAGTAGCTGCTATTTGTGTGTCGGTTCAGCAATTCAATTGGCTTGGGCACTTTTCAAATTTGATCGAGTGAATAGCTTTACAAAGGCAAAGGCAAGTACTAGCAATGCCTACAATTTTAAATCAAATTCCAACTGCAGCCAACTCAACTGATTCGCATTACTTTCATTGGCAACTTCAAGTATTTATAAGAGTTGACTAAGCAATGAACAGTAGCTAAATGGCAAGTTAATTTCAGGATAATAAACATATAGATACATTGAAACTGCACTCTTTTTAAATTCATGGTTTGATCTCTACCAAACCAACAATATTTTTCAAAAAGTTGAAAAATCATTGGTGAAAACTTTTGACCTTCATAGCTTCGTCAAAATTGATCCGATTTTGAAAAGCTATATCTTAAAATCCATGGTTTGATCTCTACAATAATACTGCATTTAAATCTAGAAAAGCCATTTTTACTTAATTTTTATCCAAAAAAATTCCTCAAAAAATCATAAAGGGCATTGTTCAAAACTTTCGACTTTCATAACTTCGTCAAAATTGATCCGATTTTTTAAAGTTATATCTTACAATTCATGGTTTGATCTCTACAATAATACTGCATTAAAATCTCGAAACGAAAATTTTACTTAATTTTCATCCAAAAATATTTTTTCCATAAATCGAAAGCGGGATTGTTCAAAACTTTCGACTTTCATAGCTTCGTCAAAATTGATCCGATTTTTTAAAGTTATATCTTTAAATTCACGGTTTGATCTCTACAATAATACTGCATTTACCTCTAGAAACGCGATTTTTACTTCATTTTCATCCAAAAATATTTGTCAAAAATTCGAAAAGGGGATTGGTCCAAACTTTCAAGTTTTATAACTTTGTCGAAATTTACCCGATTTTTAAAAGTTATATCTTAAAAGAAATGGTTTAATCTCGACAATGAAACTGCATTTAAATCTAGAAACGCAATTTTTACTTAATTTTTCCGTAATTTTATTTTTTTTAAGAAATTAAAAGAATTATTGGACAAAACTTTCTGCTGTTATAACTTCGTCAAAATTGATCCGATTTTGAAAAGTTATATCTTTAAATTCACGGTTTGATCTCTACAATAATTCTGCATTTAAATCTATAAACGCAATTTTTACTTAATTTTTATCAAAAAAACAAGTAAGAAGGCTCTAGTCGAGAAATCCCGACAAGACTATACCCTGATCCCTATACTTTTCGCGTACAGTCAGTGCTTGCAAGTATGTGTGTGTGTGTTTGTACACGCATACTCCATACTGCATACACAACTTCAATGTCCCATATCTCCGGTGTTTCTTAACCGATTTTAATAAAAATTTTACAGATTATCATTATTTTGTATTATAATTCAAATGGCATCTCAAAGTTTTCCAAATTCAAGATTTTGTTGTTATTTTCCCATTTTTAATGGGATCAGGGTATAAAAATTCTCAAAAAACCGTAATGGGCATTGGTCAAAACTTTCGACTTTTATAACTTCGTCAAAATTGATCCGATTTATAAAAGTTATATCTTAAAATTCATGGCTTGATCTCTTAAACAATACTGCATTTTAATCTCGAAACGCAAATTTTACTTAATTTTCATCCAAAAATATTTTTTCCATAAATCGAAAACGGGATTGTTTAAAACTTTCGACTTTCATAACTTGGTCAAAACTTATCCGAATTTGAAAAGTTATATCTTAAAATACATGGTTTGATCCCAACAATAATTCTGCATTTAAATCTAGAAACGCAATTTTACTTAATTTTTATCCAAAAAAATTCCTCAAAAAATCATAAAGGGCATTGGTCAAAACTTTCGACTTTCATAACTTCGTCAAAATTGATCCGATTTTGAAAAGTTATATCTTAAAAGTCATGGTTTAATCTCGACAATGAAACTGCATTTAAATCTAGAAACGCAATTTACTTAATTTTTCTGTACATTTTTTTTTAAGAAATTAAAAAAATCATTGGACAAAACTTTCCACTGTCATAACTTCGTCAAAATTGATTCGATTTTGAAAAGTTATATCTCAAAAGTGATGGTTTGGTATTTACAACAAAATGCATTTAAATCTAGAAACACGACTTTTTTTTCATTTTCTTCCAAAAATATTTGACGCTGATCAAGAATATAAATATATACTTTGAGGGATCGGAGATGCTTCCTTTTGTCTGTTACATACTTAAGCAAAAAACCATTATAAACTTTTTACCCATTTTCAATAGGTTCAAAAAATGAGTAGAATATCCATTCCATCCACCAAAATACTAAATGTTGTTGCTAACTACTTTCTTATTCTAGAGTTAACTACTCTGATTAGGATTTCATTCAATAAACAAAATATTTCAATGCTGTTTCATAAACACCTAAAATAAATCAAACCAGGTAATAAGTTAAATTTCGCACAGCATCGTTACAAAATGTTTCACATTTGTGGCACAAATTGCAAATGTTGATTGGGTGGCTAATATCTGTTGCTGTCTGCTGTTAGTGCTTCTGTTGTCTGCTGACAACGCTGGCTACCCAAATGAAAAACCGCAACCCCAACACCAAACCCCCATCCCCATCCCAAAAAGCAACCACAGCGCTTTGTCCATTGCTGACACGCTAATCAACATCAATTGCCTGCTGCGCCTGGCTGCCTGAACGTCAGAACACCGCCGCGTTGTGTTGAGTGTGCAATATTTTCTAATTAGACAACAACAACAACAAACACAGCAACAACGAGAATCTAATGAAAAGTAGCATTTTCATGTTTCGCTGCTGAATATGTATGTTGCCATCATACAAAACCATGGCAAACAATTTGACCGAAAAAAAGCAAAGAGCAAACGAATATGGTAAAACTCATTAGTGCCAAATGCAGCTGAATTGCCAGGATTGCCACGTCGACCGCTCACGCATGCTACAACACTTAACGATGCCAAAGAAATGCATTCATATGCGAATGTGCCTCATTTTTTATACTCTTACATAAAAGGGTATGACAGTTAGTTTGAAAAACTAATGAAGACATAAAACGAAATGCTTTTACTTCTTAAAAACCTAAGCAAGTGTATCTTATTATTTATAGAGGTATTCCTGTAAGGGTATATTGTATTGTATCTAAGTGCCTTTTCATGTTTGTTGCTGTTAAAATTTGGACATGTGGTTGTGTTGTTTTTGTGTGTGTGTGTGTGTGTGTGTTTTAATTTTAACGCATTTCACATAGTTGGCCCAAAAATTGCCCAACAAATTATTGATAATTAGGAAGCGGTTGAAGTTGTTAATATTTTTTTCTCGAATTTTGATACAGGTTCGCACCTGTAATACTTTTTGGCATGAGTTGAAAATTGATGAGCAATTAGCATGCAACTAAAACATATCTAGGATTTTCTCTTTGCCAAGCCAATGTACTGAAAACTGACCAAATATTTATTGGCCAATTTCAATATCCATTGAGTATGCAAGAGAGAAGAATATAAATTGTGTTTCGATTTGGATTGAGCTATTATTGTTGATGGAAAATTGGTTTTTCTCTTGCATATTTGCAAATGTTGTTACTTCGTTTAAATATACATTGCTTAAACGTTAAAAGGTAGTAAAGCTGTTACCTTGAAGGTTTTTTTGTCATTTAGAATCCTAAAAATACTTCTCACGTTTTTTGAATTTTCTGCAAGTACCATCTATTTATATAATTGCCTTAATTAGTCTGACGAATAGGTACAAAACTCATATGCTTTCACTTGAACTACGCCCTTCTGTCTTCGCCGAACCTTCGTTCATTAATCAGCTTTCAGTTGCTGGTGACGGCAGGTTTGTTTTTTTTTGGTAATGCTCATATCCTCCTGCCACTTGACACTGCTTCCTTCATTTTTAACTTTGAACACAGATGTCAAGTTAATGCCACGCCTTCAGTCTAACACCCACAGTTGCCTTTTACTTTGCCAGCTAATTTGCCTAACAAGATGGAGCAAAAGCAGGATGAAAGAAAAGAATAGCGAAAAGTTTCCAAATGGCGTTTTGTCACATGCAGACAGGTTACAAAAAAAAAATTTGTTAATTGAATATTTTTGGGCGCTTGCAATTTCATCTTAAGGACAAACACAAACTGCTTTTGCTGCTGCTTCTGCTGTTGGTGTTTGGGCGGGAAATCAACGTCAAATTGGTTTAGCTGTTAAATTTGTTTGGCACTGATGTTGAGCTGAGAGCAAATCGAATCTGGGACGCATTATCCAGACCAGGCACTCTTGGCCTCGTCCTCGGCAATAGAAGATGAAGATGAGAGAGAAGATGCAAGCTGCAAGCTGCAGCGAAGGCAAAATCATTAAAATTAGATTACAGAATCCTTCGGTGGTGTCACATTTCCGGCGGAAATTGCACTTTGCCTGCGCCGTGAACAGCATGGCCGGAAGAAAGGGGGGTGGCGAAGGGTAATTCTCTGACTGGCACCAGGATTTCCATCTAGCAAGCGAAATGACAGATTAGTTAATAAAATCTGTTTTTGCTGTGCATTCGTTGCGCCCGCAAGCGGTTCGGACTTTGGGCCCAAAGCCAACCAACAAAAGACTTGACGAAATTTGTCATAAGAAACCGGCGCAATAAAATATGGAAATTTCTTATGACAGTTGTTGAAGTTTTCGGTTTCGTTACGCTATTTGTTTGTTTTCCATTTACTTTTTTTATCTTTTCTTTTTGGCGTTAGCAACACTTGCAACGGGCAAAAGTGTCGCCAAAAGTTCAGTTTTGGCCAAAGTCATTGTGTGGAGTATTCTTTGTCACTGACAAGTCACAAACTTTAGACAGCCAGACAAGCTGTTGCAATAAAAAACAATATTGTGTAAACCCTTTCAAAGTCTTTGAGATGACAGCCTGATGTGATATATAGCGGGTGGAAGTTTTGACGCAAAACATCTATTACTTGTCGGTAGATTTTTTATATAAGCAAAGCTAATTAGCCTTGCATTAAAGTGCACTTAAGTTAAGGAACGCAATATGCAACCGAGACTTTAAAGGCCTTTTTCCAACGTAACTATTATATCTGTCTAACAAACTGACTTAAATTATATCACTATTATAATGTTATTAAAGGAAATTTCAACTTGCTAAAATGTATATTTTCTCACGTCCGCATCTCCGCCAAGAAGAGAACCACGAAAAAATAAATAAATAATACAACAAGCCAGCATGGTATGATCGACTATGGTATATCCTACCATCAGCCAGAACCGAATATGGCATCCTAAGTGTAGGTAGAGTAACTATATCGTCTTCTTTCCTTTGTCTGTCACATCCTTTTACAAAATTTTAATATTCCCTTTCAGACTGACAGACTTGTTGCATTATTTGTAGGTTTTCTTATGGCGTCAAGTGGCCAAAACACAGATAAAAAGAGACAGACTTAGAGAAAAAGCAAGACAGGGCACAGAAGTTTGGGTATTTGAGCCATTTTTTTTTTTGGGGGTTTTTAGGAAGCGCATAAGCATGTTATAAAATATGCACATTATAAAATGCGACTGCGAGCTAGACAAAAGCCGAAAGAAATTTGCACACTCATGCAACGAGAGCCACGCAGACATTTTAATACATATATATACACATAAACACTCATGTATATTTGAGTTTTATTCTTTTTTTGTGTGCCTTTTCATAATTTCCTTCCTGCAACGGTTTTTCTGTGTTGCTGTGTTGACAACCGGCTGCAAAATGTATGCTGGCATTTATTTATTTGTGTTTTTCATTTTGACAGTTTTATTTCTTGTTACCAGCATCCCGAAATGTTTGTACGTATGCATTTCTTACAGCAAAAACTTGTTCAAATACAGACAACGCTGCGTATGCGTTATGTCTATGTATAAGTAGTATACGGTTATTGCAGTCTGAATAGAATAAAGTCTGATGCAAAAAGATTTTAAATTGAAATCAAATGAAATTTGCAAGATATATTTTCCATTCCAATAAACTTAATTTGATTTGACAATTAAATATCTTTCGATTCTTGCTTGAACACAAATAAACTAGCTGCACTTAATATAAATAAATCAAAAACATTTACTATTGAATTAGTCTCCTGTGGAGCCAAAACCGAAAGTCAAACGAATCGCACATAAAATGTAAGCCACAATGCAATCAACCCAAACACGATGAAGCCAAGAATCCAAAATAATAATGCCAAATGCCACACAGAGAGCAACGAGCAGCTGAAGGAGATGGAGATGGAGATGGTGCAAAGTGGGAAGCATAAGGAAAATTGAAATCAAATTAAAGTGCAACACCATTTTAGCAATGAAAATCGGAAGAAAATCATTCGACATCGTTAGAGTTTCGACTTGCTGCTTTCTACTTGCCACTTGCCACTTGCTGCACTTGTGTCCAAAATACGTTCTGCCCAAGGCATTGCGAAGTGCACTGAACTATGCGCCCTGTCATGCCCTCGACTTCAACCTGCCCGTCCGCCCATGCTCACGCCCACGCTCATGTCCCAAGGCAGCCAAATTGCGGAGCAGCTACTGTTGATGAGATGAGCGCGATTCACTTGCCAGCTATGTGCGTATGTGTAATGTGTAATGTGTGTCTGTGTTTGTGTTTGTGTAAGAACGTCACAGAAAATGCATCCGGCAACTGCTGCTTTGCCATTTCCGAAACATTTAGCTCTTTTCAGTGTGTGTGCTCGAATTTCCTGAAGTCATGACAGCAAATCAGTTGAAGTCAGTTGAAAATCCAATGTTGCCTGCAGGCTGTTACACATTTTTTTTCTTACATTTTTTGTATACATTTGTCAGTGTCGTTTTATTTATGAGAATACTTGCAAAATGTAAGAAACTCAATTTGAAATTAAGGTGGTCTGCGTATTGTGGCGCAAAATAGGTGGCAGCTGCCTTGAAGACATGTATTATTTATTATTTTTTAGAAATATATTGCTTAGAAATAATTTAAAACATTTTTTCAATATAATTTTTTGTCTTGTTATGTGTTATGTGAATGTACTTGATTTTCCACCAGTTTAACAGAGCCAACTGTTAGCTGTTAACAGTCTGTTAACTCTGTAGCTGCATCATGAATAAGCTGTTATTTATTTAGTCAGCAATAAACATGTTTACTTTTTTGAGCAACAACAATAACACATAAAATGTTGCGCTTAAATATTTAATAGTTCGTCCCCCAAAAAAAAGAGACAAAAATAAATATCATTGAGTTGGACACGTTGACACATATTGCCTATATAAATATTATGCATATGCTTGCCTAAAAAAAAAAACCAACAATAAACAAAAGAGAAATATAAATGAACGTCAGGGAATTTGCGCATACTATGTGTATGTAAATAGCTAAACGAACGGAAAAAACAATGCTGTAATCGATGCTATTTGTACAAAAACAAAAACCTCTTTAACTGCATGTGTTGTCAAGAGATTTTTCATTGAATTATACTTTTTTTTTGGCCGTGCTGTTTTTTTGTTGTTAAAGTTCTTAACGCACATTAAGGGCTCCCTGGAGTAAAATGATTGATTATTTATGAACTGGCGAAAAGTGAAACGTGAAATCTTTAACCCTGTAACGATAACGACATAAGGCTGCAAAAAAAACAAGGATTTTCTTTCTTTTCTTGTTTTAAACACATATATCTTCGGAAAATGTTCGCGTCGCGTACATAAAAAGTCAATTTTTTGTGGGTCTGACACGATTTAATGGTATCTGCGCAATGCTGACAAATCGTAAACGCGGTCAACAAACCCCCTTGAAGGGGTGGTGGGGGGGGGGGGGAGGGGGACATGTCCATGGCGTGATAAACGTCAGTCACTTTACTCCGCCCAACTTATTGCAGGGGTTTTGATTTTGACGAAATCTAATCAAAACGACGATGACAAAATAAATTGCCAACAAATCAAAGACAAGAAAACGTTCAAAAAAAAAAAAAACAAGATGAAGAAACAGCAAGGAATAAATTTTTGGTGGGGTTGTGGGGTATATTTCCGCTTACCAGGCCAGCCTAATGACAATGATTATGTTGATGCTGACGTTGGATGTTCCTGATGATGATGATGATGATTGTATTTATGTATTTGGGGCACTCTTCCTATCCCTCTCTTTATTTCTCTCTCTCTCTGTCTAACAATTAGCCTTGGCATCTGGCAAAAGTCGTTGGCTTTGTGCGCCATCTTAATGGCATTTAAAGCATTATAAATAAAATTTAATAAAAGTCAACTTTTGACTGCCGCTTAATTATTATTTAGTACTCTGGCACGCGGTCTCCAAAGCGGACAGGTGTAATTGTAATTACTCCACGCTCCCAACTTGCCACACGCACCGTTTTCATTGCAAGAAATGTCCATTTAAATGGCTTGATTAATGCCAGCGACAAGCTGCCAGCGGCAAATAAAAACAAACAGGCTAAATGTACAGTGGTACAAAAACATTAATAGTAAACTTAAGCTCAAAGAAGTTGCAGGTATTAAGAATAAATTATAAAAAGTAAACCTACAAACTTTTTGATGTTTATACAAATATTAAAAACGATTCTAATGTATATATGTTTTTCAATAGAAAATTTTAATGAATTTATATAATTTACCTATTCAAATACAAATTTATAATTTTAAAATATTATTTTTGGTTAGTTCTAACTGTTGAAAAAGTGATTCCTACACATTACTAATAAAATTAAATATATATATGATTTTATATATATTTTTTTTATTGGTTTTATTATTTATTATTTATAATTTTACCATTTATTCAGAAAATATTTATTAAAAACGGATAACAATTATTTGTAGTGCCCATAATTTGAATCACAATCTTTAATGTTTGTGCCACTGTGCAAGGTTTACGGTATGACCAGTGTGGTGGCCCAGTTGCTTTTGTGGGCGCACCAACCAACCAACTAACCGACTCTTTTTTGCCCCATTTTAAGTGTATTTATTTGCTCTTAACTTTATATGAACGGGCCCCCGTGTAATTGACGCTGTATGCGCGCTCGGGAGCGCATTTTGATGGCCAACAGGCCATCCGCCCGTATGGGAGCTCTGGTGCATGCATATACTTGACTAAAAGTGTTCATGGGCATGGAAAAGGGGTAGAGTAGGGGGACAGAGAAGATGTGCCAAAGGTCGTTGGAGGTCTCTGCAAAAAGCCATAAAATACATGCTGTTTGTAATTTTATGCTTTTTTTTTTGTATGTTATTTTTTTGTTTTTGACTTTGACTTTATGTTGTTTTTGCACGAATGTTGATTCTGAGCTTTGCTCATTTACATTTTTAATTAAATTTAAAGTGCGTTTTCATTTCGTGTGTGTGTGTGCTAATATGCAAATGTTTTGCTTGACAAATGCTAAGCAAACATAAAAAAAATAAATAAATTGCTGGCTGAGGTTGTGAAAATGCAATTCGATATCCACTTGCTTTGTTAATAAATTAAATCTCACGATGCAATTATTAATTATGAGTTTGAAAATATTATTTTCAAGGGCTGAATGCAACTTAAATGATAAGCTTTAAGCCTAAAAGTCAATAAGGGTAATAACAATGAATGGATTGCTATTCAAGCGATTGCTTTTGAAACACTCTGGTTATAAATCACGACGTTAGCAAATCAAATAACAACAGCAGCGACAGCAGCAACAGCGACCGTAACAATGAGAAGAGAGGAGAGAGGAGAGGAGAGAAGGTGGCAAACATGATATTCATTTGCATGCAACACGTTGCTGCCGACACAAACAAGAACCGGTGGTTTGGCCTGTGCCACGCGGCGTATGAGCGACGTGCACAACGTGTCGCATGTGTAGCATGTAGCAAGTAGCATCCCGCCAAGCAGCAGCATGTGCAGCAGTTTGCACACACTTAAAATGCCAGCGACAGTTCACTTGCACCATGCCTGGCTCCGAATCATATATATGCATGCAGCTAACTAAACAAGACCGGACAATGTCCAACTGATACCCAACCAGGGCTGCAACAACACGAAACTAATGCGAGCAATACTTGAAAGTATCTGATGAAATGTTTAAACGTTTTTTCATCGTGTGGTTCTATCACAAACTAAGTTCTTTGAACTGTCTTTTAAAGCTTTTGCAATATTTTTCAGCCCTGGCTTGGCACATTGTAATCTAATTTGTGATATCGCCGCATGACAGTGACACTGACAGTGTCCCAGCCTATGCGCATGCATAACATTTGTGTAGTTGACAGTTAAAACGGAGACAAGCTGGACAGATGGGCTGACAGCGAAGCTGTGACCAAAAAAGAGAGAGATAGCGAGAGATGGAGATAGTGAAACAGACAAATTCGGATATGATGAGATTCTATTGCGATGCAGTAGTTGCAATATATTCGGTTGACCCAGTTGGCAAAAAAAAAAAAAAAAACTTGTTTCAATGCCTGAGTGCAGTATTTTTAACTTGGCTTATGCACAAATCTCAACTAATTGAATTAAGTAGCTTAAAAGCCTCGAAATTCTTAAAAAGAATCCTTAACCTTGTTCAAAAAGGGGGGGGGGGGGGGGAGTAAGTATTCTATTTAATTTTAATGTGTCAGCTGCACGAGTTGCAACCTTAGATAAATGCTCTACACATGACTTATTGTGTGTAAGTAATAGGGTTAAGAGGGATGGTGGGGTAAGGGGGGAAGGGTGCAGAAGCACTTGATATTGCAGCAATGTTGCACTTATGTGTGTGCCGTTTCCTCATGCTTTGAATCATGAGCTGAATTTATTAAAAGTCGAGCAGCAGCAGCAGCAGAAGGCAGCAACCAACTCAATCTCAACATTGCTTTAGTTAGTTAGTTACCCGCAAAGCATACACAAAACTTAAATGCACTGCGAACTGTTGACCTTCTCTCTCTGTATGTGTGTGTGTGTGTGTGTGTGGTAAGCATATGGCTGTGTATATTTGTTTGCATTTGACAGGAAAACACTTCAATTTGTTGACTGCCAGCTGGAGGTTGGACAAGAAGTCAGTCAGCCATACGAGAGAAGAGTCGGATGCACCTGAGGCAACTATCACAACCATTTAACTAACACAATTTTCCCATGTTCAATCGAAAATATAACTAAATGAATATTTGGGAAAGAATATATAGATGTTAGTGCAGTATTGAACTATTTTGAATGAATTAAAATCAATTTAAATAAAATTTAATTGACTTGATTTACTTTGCAGTTTATTTAGCTTCTTTTTGTTTATTTGTAAATTAAATTTTGCAATCAAAGCATTTTAATGTTATATAATATTTAAATTGATTGAGAGTAGCTGCACGTAATAAACAAACACTTGATTTAATTAAGGAAACCAAAAGATCTGTAAAAGGTAATGAATTGTAATAGCTAAATAGAATAGTTTTAGAAGGAGTTGTTAACTGAACAACGAATGAAAGAGTCATTCAGCGATTAAGAGCTTAAAGCTCAATGAAAGCTTCTTAAAGCTTAACGCTTAGGCTTCTAAAAAACTGATAGCTCAATTACCACAATGTTGTACAACGATTTGTCACGTCTTAAGCCAATGCAAACAAGCTCCACTTACAGCTATAAAAGCTCAACACTTTTTTTTATCGCTCACTCAAAGCATTCACACTTCTCATATTCCATCAAGATAATCGAATTTTAAGGTGCTACTTTCAACGCAGACTTTTTACAACATCATCTTGCAATGATATATTGAAAATAATCTTTTATTTTCTCATTTTTAAAGTACCACTCCACATCTAAGCACACACACACACTCACACACACATACACACACGGGAAAAGCTGGCACTTAAAAAGCATTTTGATAGCATTCCCCCACACAGTTATCATATCTCAGTTCCCAGTTCCCAGTTACATTTCAGATTACAGCAAGCACATTACACGTAGATATTTTTTAGTTGCCAACTCACCGTCAGAATTTCATGTGTGTGGCTTTGCTTTCGTAATGAGAAAACTGCATTGCATCAGCTTCTGCTGCTACTGCTGCTGCTGTTGCTGTTGCTGCTTACTGTTTTCTGTATCTTCTATCATCTCTTTATCACCTAACCCCCAACTCCGTGTACCGACGATATATGCTTTCTCTTATACACTTTTACTTAATGGCATTGCTTATTGCATTTTATGCTTTACTTTTGCTTTCTCACAGAGCCACAGAGATAGAGAGGTGAGCGGTGAGCGGTGAGGAAAGCCTCAAGCTCATTACGGCGATGACAAATCAGTTTTGTTGTCAAACACAAACTCGATGTCAAGTTTACGGATGACATTTTCCAATTTTATACTCAGGCATTAAGATTACTACAACGCTCCGGCAATCCGACATTCAGACGTGCGAAAATTGCTTAAAGTAGAATTTTATAACATTTCCCAAAAGATGTCATTAAATAGTTTAATTGCGATAGCCAGATTTCATCAAACTTTTGATCAACCATAAAAAGGCAGTTAAATATGACATAAATTAATGTGAATTAACATTTTTCTCTTCTCTTTTTTTGCAGGACAAAAAATACTTCCCAATCTTTCAAGCCCCATTTGGAACTTCCACTTTAAGCGAGCAAACAAGTAAGTAAAAGATATATCTTTTATGATAATCGTGGCAAACATTGTTATCTATTGCTGAACGACATTTACAATAAAGTAACTAGAGCAAATAATGCTTGGCGCTGTGTGGAATCAGCATCAGTCTCAATTTAATTGAATGAACAAACATTTTATTTCGTTTCTCTCACTTCTACTGCTTAACGTGGCTTTTATGCGCATTCAAATGATTTTAATGACAGCAATTTGTGTTTCGAAATCGCGCAACGTTAGCTTTCGACTTGGCCAGAAGAATAGCGCTTTGGGCGCTAGATGGGGGGAAGCGCGGTGCTAAATGAACGTGTTTATAACGCTTAACTTTGAAATTAAGGCTCCAAGTCGCCAGTCGCAACACGCGGAAGTTTCGATTTATCAGTTTGGTGTCGGCCTGAGGCTCCTTTCTCGCAAAGGATAAGAGCTATACAACCAGACAACCATGCCACACCATCCACTCCAGCTGCCCTACAAAATTGGCTCAAGGCAGTCAGTCTGTCTGTCCGTTACGTCATTATCAGTCGCGACTAAGGCTCTTCCTCTTAATCATGGCCAGCAACGTCATCGTTTCGGGCAAGCTACAACGCAAACAACACACAAATCGCTTAGACACAACAAAGTTGGCCAAAAGCAAAACCATGACAACGTTCCCCATTTCAACCATACCACTTGCATCTCTTCTCTTGTCTTTCTTCTGTTCGTCATAGTCATCGTCATCGTCATCGCTGGCCGAGTGTAAACTGTGAAATGTGGGTTAGTGGCAAGCGGCTGTTTTTAGTTGATAGAAATGTTTTGTGATTTCTCGTGGCATGCTACAAAATTATCACACTAAGATTTTGATTGATGGCATTTTTGGTTGCTTTGTTGCTGTTGCTGCTGCTGCTGCTGGCGGCATAACAAACATTTCGACCATTTTTTCGTTTATGGCGGACACACCCCCCAGAAGATTAGCCGCAGGGTTTGATTAGTTTTTTTTAGGACTTAGTACGTGCACCAACTTCAGGAAGAGAAACTAAATCTATTTCTGCTTCCATAACTGTATCAAAACTAATCTTTAAGCCATACGAATTTGATCAAAGACTAAACTCTAGATGAATAATGTATTAAAGTTGAATTGAACTGCAAAACTTCATCTATCTTAAAACTAATCACACTAAAAAAGATTACAAAATTTTAGTGACTTTCTCAAAGTGTTTCCAAATCCCCATAACTTAACCGCAAAAAAATTTTTGCAGACGCCCCACAGACAGTAAAGCCTCTCAGCGATGATTCTTGTTGTGGTTTTAGTTGCTGTTGTTATTTGCATTGCAGCAATAACAACAATAACAACTTATCACACAGCTAGCAGTCATAAAAGAGACGTAAAAAACAGTAAACACACAACTTGCAACCTCAGCGCAATTTGCAGCAAGACATAAAAAAAAACCTGCAACTTATCTAAAAATAGAAGAAAAAAATCATACACAAGATATTTTTTTGGCTAGCAAAAAAAAAAAGGAAAGAGACAAACTTAAAAGGTTGCTGCATATGTTTACCTGCTAGAAGTGCTAGACCAAAAAACATAACAGCAACAACAACAACAATAACAATAGAGCCTAAAGAGTTTGTTTTTTATGATTTAATATGGGAAAATTGTTTTGGCTGGTGTTTGCCAAAGCAAATGAAAACAAACAGAGAAGAGTTTTCGGTGGATAGCAGAGGGGGTGCGAGGGTTGGGTTGCGAGTGTATAGCTCACGTGAACAACATAATCGCATATTTAAGCGGCTGGCAACGTTTTGTTGTTTGTCTCTCTCTATCTTTCAATTTGCATCTCGCTTTCTCTTTCTATTCAGTTAAGCTGATGTCGTTGCCCCATGAGTATAAAGAGAGCTCCACTTGGTTATGGCAATGGGGCAACAAGTGTGGACAGTGTGGCCGGGCCGTGTTGTTGCAAGTTGTTATGGTTGAGACATAATAGCCAGCCTCTGTGGATGACTACAAAATAACATTAAAGCTTTTTACTTAACATGAAATACAGCAGAGAGGCAAGATATAAACTACGAAGAATGTTATGTTATGTTATGCATGTTCTTCAGTACAAAAGTGTTTTATGAAATTTCTTAATATATTCAGAGATATACTATATATACTCCATGGCAAGTTCATTTGAGAGTTCATGAAAAATCGTTTGTTTCAACTTTTCACTCAACTCTAAATGCTTTAAGTTATAATATCTGCAGTCGGCTTTAAAATAATTCTCAAAATTATTAAAAGCTTCATAAAAATTGCTTTTTAAATGTTTTTCTTGACTAAAAATCAACTTTTTAAAACACTATGAATAATTATAATGTGATTATTTTATAAATATTCATTAAACATGACTTCTGACGCTTTCAAATATTAATTTTAGCACTTGAAAAAAATGTTGAATAAAAAATAATTAAAGTTAATGGATGTATAAAATGTATGCGCATATTTTAGCTATTTTTTAATGTCGCAATTGCATTAATACATTAATTAAAGCATAAATATTTCATTAAAAACAATCCACAGACAATTGACCTATATTCTGGCCATTAAAATTGTTGTTTAATATTTTTTTGACATTTAACATATTTTTTTTCGAAATGCCACATAATATCTTGTTGTCACACGAATTGCAACAAAAGTCAAATAGTTTTGTATTGCATTCGAGTTCAACGGAAAAAAGTTTTTTTTCGTATGTCAAAGGTTACGGCAATTAGTAAGCAACATTCAAAGTTGTAGCAGTGACGACCCTTTTGGGTATTTCGATATGAGAAAGCACAAAGCTGGCAGAGCTGGGGAATATTAATATTATTATAAACTCGAACACAGTTTGCTATCCGGCTTAACAGCTTGCTGGCCAAAATATGCTAAGTGTTGGCCAAGACGGGCGACGGGAAGTGCTTCCTACGTAGTACTTAATGAACGCACCTTGTGTTTTGAGCTCTTTGGTATGCAACATTTTCCAAGGTTGCTGCATTAATTATTTCACCAGATGGTTACAAGATAGAGAGAGAGAGAGGGGCAAGAAGCAATTGTATAATTAGTGCTTCTCTACCTTTCTCTGTCTAACCAATAATCTTGCAGCTCTTCAGCTCGCTTGCAAATCAAACATTTTCCGCACCTTGTCTTGTTTTCAACCTCTCTTAGACAAATTTGTCAATTTGAGTTGGCGCACAACTCAAGAAGGTGTTCAATTACTTAACGTTGTACAACAACGCTAAGTAAAAAAGGTGCAGAAAATGTCAAAAAGCATTTGAAGAAATATTTTCAACAATAAATTCTCGTCTCATCGTGCCCAAAATACAGAAAATTGTTCAATAACCAGGCTGACTTTGGCATTAACCGAAACACGAGAACGGTTAATGGGTTCGTTTTGGCCGTTAGCTTATGATTGTGTAAGCTTTATTTAAAGTAGACTTATTTTCAAGCCCAATTGAGTTTGGGTAACCTTTTTTTCGGGTTGATTGATGGCAATGAAATATAGCCGATTTAGATTCTGATATATCTAAGAATGAGTTGCTTTATTTCATGAATTTTCATTTGACTTAATACTTCTTGCTCTTACTTTTATAATTGCGTCATCTTATACAATTAATAAATTTAAATACTTCCACACCTAATAAATATCATAATTATGCATAGCATCGTTTGTAGGCGTTTGCCACGCCTAGGTACAAGAAACGATGCCAAGTTACAGTCATAAATGCGGTCAAAGCCAAAGCTAAAAGCGAAGCTTGTTGGCGTTTAATGATGATGCCAAAAAAAAAACCACCAAAGCTGCATGCCGACACTCATATACTGAATAATCACACCCCTAAAAGACCTTATACGTAAAACGGTTTCGTTTTTTTCTTGGGTTGCAAGAGGCAAACGCGCGTGCTTAAGTAATGAGGAAGAAGATGCAAAGGAAGAAACAGTCAACGGCAATTAGAAGATGCCAAAAACAGATGTCTCTGTGTGAGTTGTGAGCTTTTTTTATAAGCAATCACAACAACAACTCTGACAAACTAACACTGGGTGCAAAGGTGAGAGAATCTTGCATCTTAAGGTCAAACATTCAATTAACTGTAGTGCAATAGCTGTGTGGCAACTTTATTGCAACGATGCGAGAGAAACGAGAAAGAATAAGAAATAGAAATAAAGAAAGTAAGAAAAGTGAAAACTAAATAAAAAGTGACCAAAGTAATAAAACGAAGCGAAATGAAATGAAATGGAACGGAAATGAAACCTAACGGCTGCCAAGTAAATAGACAAACAACTGGCAACAAGCCGAATGAACAGCAACGAGCAACTTTTCTCTCCACATGCCGTTACATTTAGCCATCTTGCATATGCGTGGGTGTTCGTGTGTGTGTGTGTTGATGCTAGTTAAAGTTTATCAAAGCTACAATAAGAAGTACGACAACAACACACACGAGCAACAGGGAAAACTGGGAAACTAGCAGCAGCAGTAACAAGAATGTTGCAAAACGAAAAGCAAAGTTTTCGTTAGCATCGTACTGAACCCGACTTGGCTGGCTTCAGCCTCAGCTCTATAGCTACACAATGCTTCTGCTGCCTGCTGACTGCTCGCTGCTGTTATTGCTCCATTTAAGCTTCTGTGTTGTTGGCTGTGCTTAAGTCGTAAGTCCTCTTTGGGAGTTTTTGACTTCTCAAGTTCAGTTGCTCGCGCTCGCTTAATGCCAAGTTATACATACATATATTTAAGTAAAGAGCACACACGCACACATAATAAAACTCAACAAAGAAAAACAATATGGCCTGGCTAAAAGGAATGTAGTTTATTATACTCAGTTTCAAAATGTTGATTAGCATCAGATTTTTCTTAGAAGAGTTTATGGTGTTGAAAATGAGGAAATCTCTAGTCTTGAAGGTGTTAAAAATAATGTTTACCATTTTAACTACTTGATTACAAGTACTTGTAATACTTTTTTTGAGTGCACAATCTTCTAAAACCTACCCCTTTTTAAATGTCTATAGATATAAATGTAAGTTTGTACTTTTATATCGTTACTTTACGCAGTTTATTTGATTCGATGCAACACACACATATATATTTAATACTTACTTCTTCCAGAGTGCGTAAATTTAGCTGGACACAAACTTTTGCTACACACTGTCCCATAAACTTGCCAATGAATTGAAAGGTGTTCCGTGTTCAGTGTTCAGTGTTAGCCACATATGTTCTAATGTATTAACTGCTAAATATTATCCAGGGATCAGAGCTCTGGTGACATACATACGACTTTTAAAACAAAGTTGGAAAGTTTCGCAAAGAAAAAGGAAAAAAAACAGATCCTTGAGCTAAGTGAGTTTCGGAGCTTAGCAGAAAATTTTAAAATAGTTGAAGCTAAATTTGATATTTGAAAAACAAAAATAGAAATTGTTTTAAAAGAATTTTATAAATTCGCAAACAGGTTAAAGAAAATTTGGTAAATTTAATTTCAAATATTATTTTTATTGACAACGTTGTTTTCTTTTTTATTGCCACGCTTTATTTATGTACAATTAATTAATAATTATCAATTTACAGGATTTTAACGCATGATTGCTTCAATATTTATATGTTGATGTTTACAAAAGCGTGAATCAATGCTTTGACACTCTACAAAATGATTATTTAACCTGTAAATATATGTACAACATATGTATAATTGGAATTCAACATTGAATGCAGTTCGGTAAACTTGCTGACCAAAAATTATTTATGGCAATGGTGCATTTTAATTTATTATGCAAATTATAATCAAACCAATCTCAAACCCAACCCTGACCATCAAATTAAAACCAAATAAACTATGCACAACAAATAACAACAGCAAGCTTCAGAAAGAAACAAAATGCAGAGACAAGGCCTACAGAAATTTTGGCAAACAGATTTGCTCGATGGTCTTTTAAAACAATGGTCAGAAAGCAAAAGCTTCTCTGTTTCCGCTTTTTCGGTTAGAACAATTTCCATGCAAATGTCACATGGGAAATGTGCTTGCTTGCTGGAGGGGGGGGAATAACGATGAAAATATTTGCCAAATGTAGCACAAATGTCCCCTATAGAAAAGAGCAAATGTTTTGTGCGTTGCGAATGTTTGGGGAATGTTGCTGGGGCTCTTAGGGGGGTGGGGGTGGTGGTTGCGGGTGGGTTGCGGAATTGCAAGCGTGTATAGTAAAAATGTAAATTTCTTTATTGTTGTTGCATCAAATTGAAATTTAGTATGCAATTTTTGTGTTTAGAATAGAAGAAATGCATGACAAGAACTCCAAGGCCAATAGAATACCCTGTACTAAGAATTAAGATGAGAAGTTTCATAGAACAACTATTTATCATAGTTGTTGTTGCTTTCTTCATACTCATTCAGATCAATTATTGAAACTGGAAAGATAAACATTGAAGAAACATTTCCTTTCCAGACAACCAGACGACTTATACATTTAAGTTCTTTAGGGTATATTGTTGGAATTTGAAATATATCTGCTGCGTTCGCTTTTGTTAGGATATTCCAAATACCAAAATGGTTACCAATGTGTTGTTAGACGTTTCGTTCTTTAAAGCACTTCGAACCGAACCGGCCACTTTTTGGTTATATTTCTGTATTAAAAACAACTTTATTGTTAGAATGTGGAACGTTAGAATGGTTATGAGGCGAACGCAGCAGGAACAACAGCAGCAGTCACTGCAAATGCTCCCCGAAGTGGACGGTGGTACACACATATCTGTGCTTGTGTGTATGTGGGAGTTTATGGCATACTTTAAGGCGCCATAAGCTTATATTGCACTTAATAGCACATAAAAAGTGGTACGTGATAATGCAACGCACCACAAAAGTGGCCATTGAATGTTGGCAACAAAAATAAAACCAAAAATATGTGTGTAGATGCCAAAGCCATGTTGGCATCCAATGCATTTTGTGTTGCAAAAAAACGAAAGTTCTTGAAGTGTGGCCATATTTAAGGGTTTAACATATTAAGTGTAAGAATAGATAGAGAGAGAGAGAGAGTGTAAGTGGGTGAAATGTGGGTGATTGCTAAGCTTAAGAGCATTGAAGATTACAAACTTAAAAACAAAAGCTTAAGAGTCAATTACAAAGGCAAAAGATCAGCTTAAATAGGTATTAAGTAAATTGTGGCGCAAAAGTATAAAGTTAATAAGTATAACAAAAATATTAATTAAACTAAGAGAACAGTTCTTAAGTGCAAGTAAACTTTAATACATAATGCATAAATATTTCATATCATCAAACAAAAAAGAAATTTTGTCCCCTTCAAATATTTCTTACAGCTAATACCAGTACTGAAACTATCTAACGATTGAGTGTTAAGTTTTGAACTTTGATGTCAGGACCACATCGTTCATTAAATGTTAACACCACTTTGGGTGTTGTTGTTGTTCGTGTGTTGCCAAAGTGTTTTGCTTTAATTGACAAATCTTTGTTGGTCTATTTTTGGTAAGTTTTGCTTGTGAGTTAAAACAAAAAATATAACTTATAGCTTAAATGTCACATGTCCAAATGTCAGTTAGTTGCTTGTTGTTTTTGCTGTTGTTTATCAAAGTAAAAGCAAAACAAAGCTCACACCCAAACACACATACACACACAGACAGCAAAAGCAAACAGGCCAATTAAAGGTTATCAACAGCTTCACGCAACGTTAGAATATATGTGTGCATGTGTATTTGGACTATACATCCTCACACCCATCCATCAATCAAAAATGGTAAACTATGTGTATGTGAAAACATGACGAAAGCACTACAAACACACTTGTCTCTCTGTGAGTGTGTGTGGGTGTTTGTTGTGCGAGACGGTAAATGTTAAATGCCAAATAGACAAATGGAATTTTTCTTTCCTTTACTTTTTCCGACTTCACTTATCGAGCTAAAATTCATTTGCAGTCATTTAGTCAACTTTTGCTGGACACTAAGTCATTCTTACTCATACATACAGACGAATTTGGGGTGTTGGTTTGTTGTTTTGCTTGAATTCTCCCTCACCCTTAAAGCTTAACTTCCAATTCACATTGTTGCTGTAGCTAGTGTAGCTTCGTTGTTCTACTTCCGTTGCCTGCCGTTGTCTGTTCTCCTTTATCTGTTATAGGACTTGCACTTTACTTGCCTGACTAACTGGCTGCTTGCTGCATACAAACGACCTTCTGATTTCAGCTTCAGCGACACACAAAAGTATGCTACAGTTTTATTAATATCCCAAATTAAATTAAGTTCGTTTCGTAAGTTTAATATGTGCTTTTACGATACATTTAATAAGTTTTGTACAATTTTTGAACTAACTAATGAACATTATTGTCGAACTTCTTCATTGTAGTGTATAGGTTTTAGGCAGCATAAGTCTAGTCCCAGCTCCCGTAGGCTTAACTATTTCCCACAAGCACAAATTAACACACCCAAACACACACACACGCACACACACTGTAAGTTTCTAATGTGACGATAAAGTTCCTGAAAATCCTTTAATTGGCTTTGCATTGGAATTTTTTCCCCATCGCATTCTCTTTCGCTTCACATAGATGAGTAGCCAAAAAATATTGTCAGACTGTGTTACGATGTAGAGGATGAAGAGATTGACACTGAGGACATGAGATTCGCAATTATTGAAGCTGTCAAAGTTCTCAGAGATTAGGTTATGTATGGAGGAAGGGGAGAAGTGAAGTCTCTCTCTCTGTGTGTGTGTGTGTGTTGTGCTTTTAGATTTTTCTTTCAATTTTGCATAATCGATTTTCCGGGGACATGAAAACTTTTCGGAACGCCTGTCATGACCGACGGAAATTGTCATGACTCGTCTAAAAAAAAGCTGATATGCAAATAAACACACACACACACTCACACACGCATATGTGCGAGTGTGACTTACTTTTTCGGTTTTGTGTTACGTCAAACAATTATAGATATTTATGATGATGTGTTACAAAATTTTGGAGCTAAAGATACGGTAACAAAACAACTCAAACAACACACAACTAATTCCAGGACAAAAGCCAGCGAAACAAAACAAATTTTAAAACCATATTGACATGAATAAGCATACACGAGATATATCCATACCAAACCTATCTATGTGTTGTTCTACACTCACACACACATCAAATGTTTGACAGAACAATGGAGCTCTAATAAATATGTATATGATATGTATTGTATGTCATTTTTTTTATATATGCAATTTTGTTGCCCTTTATTGTTGTCTTTAAAATTGGGTGTGAGTGGCAAAAAGTGGCACACAGTGCAGAAGCTTTGACAAAGGAATCCTTGGGGAAAGGGAAAACAAGAGGGAGAGATGCAAATATGTTTCTGATACCCTGTGAAAGGTACTTCAAAAGGTAATTATGTTTTATAATTTTTAAATATATTTTTAAAGTACGTACTATAAGTTTTTAATAATTCATTTCTTATTTTTAATATTTTTTAATGCATTTTAACATAATTAAAATGTTATAAAATTCTTCATAATGTTATTGCCCTTCTATAAGGTATCTCCCAGTCAAGCACTCTCCGTAATATATTTTTAAAATACGTACTATAAGTTTTTAATAATTCATTTCTTATTTTTTAATATTTTTTAATGCATTTTAACATAATAAAAATGTTATAAAATTCTTCATAATGTTATTGCCCTTCTATAAGGTATCACAAAGTCAAGTCCTCTCCATTTGCTTTAATTTACTTTCTTTTTTGGGTGAATTCATTGATAAGCTGGCAACATATTTGGCTTTTGTTTTTACGGGCCCTGACAGTTGGCCATAGATCTTCGTACCTGCACTTGGGGCATTGTTCTTAGCCATAGCCCATAAATGGACACTTCACTACACCCAGTTCCACTTTAATACTTTCGTGTGGCTCATCGCCACCTGAGCTTGCTCCAGTTACACTTTGTAGACACCTTGTGATGGGCTGCATACACTTTAATTGCACTCACCTTTTGTAATTTATGGCTAGCTTGTAAATGAACCAAGTCACAATGTTTTGCAGGCATTTGAGTTACGTTTAGACATTAGCAGTGTGGTTAAGTGTGCTTTTTGCCTGTTGCTGTAAAATATTGCTCAACTCCTAGCTGAAAGCTTCAAGGCTTGGATTGAAAGTGCTCCAGAGCATTGGTCACAGCAGTTAATGGTCAGTTGAATGAGTCCATGGAACATATAAAAGTTAAATTTAATCAATAAAGATTTGAGTTGTAAGTTAAAGCTTCTTTAAAGCTCTGTGTAAGCTTTAAGTAAAGCTGTTTCAAAGCTTTAAGTTAAAGCTCTCTTAAATCTTGAAGTAAAAGCTTTCTTAAAGCTTAAAGTAAAAGCTCTCGTAAAGTAAAATATCTCATAAAGCTTTAAGTGAAAGCTCTCTTAAAGCTTCAAGTAAAAGATCTCTTAAATCTTTATTTTAGCTCTCTTAAAGCTTTAAGCTAACTTTATTGAGCATTAGTTGTTATAGTATTTAAAACTCTTCAAGCTTTAAGATTCAAGTCCAGTTGATTCCCCATTACCCACTTATTTTAAGCTGCTTTTAATCTCTTACGAACTTTAAATCTGTCTTTCAATACTTACTGTGCACATAACAATTAGAACACCCAATCTACTTTTTGCAACTTTAATGACTTTCAGTTATGTAAACTTTGCCATGTTGAATTTCGCACCCTTTTTTGCAATTATCGCACTTCTTTTTCTTGCTTTGAGATTTTTCTCGTCCTTCATTTGCAATTTGCCAAGACTCTCATTTCCACTTACATTTCCTTCTTTCTTTTGCCCGGCAGCTGTGGCAGTGTCAGTTCTTAATTTCATGCCTGGACATACTTCATTCATTCAGACCGGAATGGTAAATCTATGACTTCGTGATGTCAATTTGGACTCTACTTTGTGTAATTTTTCCTTTTTTTCCATTTTGTACAACCCTTTTCCATTTTCCACTTATTGTTACTGGGTTTTTTTAATGTCACTTCCTTTGGGGAAAAAAAAATGTGAATTCATGGCTCTTTAATTACAATTGTAACATGTGTCTTGGCCAGCTATATTAAGCCTGTGGCCTTAAAGTTCTTTTGACCATGGCGCTTACGTATTAATGTCAACTCATTAGGCACTGTTAACCATAATCGCCATGAGATATCCTTTGGGAGAACCCAACTAAGTTCTTCCAGCACTCGGACTTGAATGCTTTGCCTCTCTCTTAGTTTGGATGCGAACACGTAGCAACGCATAATTACAACTTAATCGCTTGACAAACAAAACAGACTCAGCAATAAACATAAAAAGCAAACATAGAAACTGTGGGAAAAGAAAAGAGAGTGAGAGAGGATGGGTTGTTGAAGCGTGTGGCAATCTAGGATCTGTGGGCGTGCCGTAACTTTTAAACAGTTGCCAAACACTTTAAAGACCTTCCAGAGCCCAACCCTCAAGTTGAATTGAAGGTACTGCTTGGCTACATGTTTATGGTCTATTGTCTCACGGTTAATAGTTAATGGTCGGTTAGCCGATATAATAAAAGGCAATGCGAGGGTCGATTGTACAGTTGCTGAACGTAGAGTTTAATTGAAATCAAGAGAACAACCTTAACAACTTCCCAATTCAGATTATACTTAATGCAAACATATATAAATGTTAAAAGTGTAATGTTAAACATATAAATGGAAGCTTTTATCTTTTTCTAAAAGTTTTATTACTGTTTCATCGTTAAAAGTTCGCAATAACTTAATATGCTGAAAGCATAAACTCTCTTTTCGCGAATACTTTTTAAGCCACCCTTCGTCACTTATTTGCATTTAGCTTTAGCATAGTTTTAAGCATATGTACATAGGGTATTTACATGGACTTGTTTTGGGGACATGTAAAAACTATTTTCATGTTTGGCTACCTTCGTAACGCACACACACACACACACACACACACACACCCCCCCCCTAACCAACCTTACCCCGAGCACACATTCACTGAATATTTCATGGCAATTAAAATGTTAACTCTGTCAAGCGTCAACGCACGCACAACTAACCCATTCCTTTCTATGGTTTCGCATGCAACATTCATGGCGAATAATGCTGCGGTCAATTTCGTTGGCTCCCTGCAAGTATGTGGTGCTGGGGGTGTTGGGCTTGTTGGTCCCTTGTCGCGTAAACGTTGCGTTCACATAGCTTTGGCTTATTGGCATTAGGCAAAGGCTACGCCAGCCTTTTGGCTTAGTTTGCATTGCTGTTGTTGCTGTCGCTGCTGCTGCTGATTTGACAGTTGCCTGCGGGTAACAGCAGCAGCTAGGGGGCGTGAGCAACATTTTCATTGTTGTAGGTCGTGAAAGCGGCTTAAGCCAAACGTTAAATGATTCAGCAGCTGCCTGGCCTCAACTTTAGATTTGGATTTTGTGCCTTTTGTGCGGGCGTATCACAAAGATAGCGCGTTAGTTTGATGGTAAGGGCATCCATAAGGACATCCATATACATCAACATCACTTCATTATACGTATCAACGTCAGCTGCACAGAAGCTGAAGCAACCGAAGCAGCGGCAGCAGCAGTTGCGGTTGCACATGCATCAATATTGCTGGGATGTTTGGCTCACAACGTTGCCCATTGGCATTAACATGCATCATTTGTCAATTTGTTGGACAAAAGGCTCGACTCTCTTCTCTCTGTTTTCCATCTGATATGACGTATATGCCGGGGCCATCTAATTGCTAAGGCATCGCTGCGTCGGCGTCTGCATTAATGTCTGCGTCACTGTTTGTGTGTGTGTGTGTGTGTGACGTCAAATGCGGGACGAGATTAAGCAACAAGGACGAGGACGTGTTAGGTTTCATGGCACTGGCTGCTGTTAAGTGTTGACAACTTTGCCTTTTCCCCAGCCAGGCTAGAGAAAATAGCTTGCAACTTGAATGGGGAATAACATAAATTTGTTAATTGCATTAAGATTTAACTTAAAGTAAGTTAGATATATGATAAGAATATATTTAATCTTTAATTTTTATATAGCTTTTAAGTGTTGTTCTGAATTTCTTTTACTAGATAATGGACATGTTTATTGGCGACACTGTGGATCAGTATACCATAATGTCTGGAGATCGTGCAAAAATGAAAGATTTGCTTTTCAATCGTCTCACTGAGTGCGGTTGGCGAGACGAGGTGCGTCTGCTGTGTCGAAATATTCTGAACGAACACAGTGCCAGCAAAACTGTTGATGAGCTTATAACGGAAGTGACTCCCAAAGCACGCAGCCTGGTGCCCGATACAGTGAAGCAGGAGCTTCTCGATAAGATACGCAAGATTTTAGCTGAAGCCGGAAAAGATAACTCACTTAAATAATCATTTTAACTGCTAAAATATAAAAAACCTGCATTAAATTTATTTTATAGCAAATCAACAAACAAATTAATATATATATCTAAACGAATAAAAAGGAATTTTCTTAACATTCCCTCTAAAGCTAGCTTTTTTCTGTTTGTTGGTTTTAGCAGCTCAGCTCTGTTGGCAGTTGCGAATACCTTGATTCGTTTGCAACCGATATCGTTTAAGCGTATTAAGTATACGCAACGTGAACTGAGCACACTCAACTCGCGGCTAGCGACTACGTTTAAAAGGTTTTCAATTTAATACCAAACAAAAGTGTGTTAAATTGTTATTTGATTGAGTTGGAGGATGCGGTTGGTTATTCTTTCAAATCTGCTTTGCTAAAAATAGCTTCTGTATTTATTTAAAGCCCCTTAATATTTGGGTAAGATACAATATAATACAAATGTGTGTTTGGCTATAAAGCTTTGGTCAAATAATGATTTATACATTTATAGAATTTATTTTGGGTAAGAATAATAAAGCGCGAAATGTTTTTTTTAACAAAGTTACAACTAAAAATAAACAAAAAAAATAAAAATACATTAAAATAGAAGATTTAATGATTCACAAGCTGAATTGTCATAAATAAGCAAACAAATCCAAAAAAAAATAACAAAGCGAATAAATAAACATTAAAGCTAAACAAATTTATTTGCAATGAGAAAATATTAATAATAAATGAAACGATATGAAATATTTTCAAAAATATCATTGCAGAACCGCAAAACGTAAAACGCAAACATTTGTTGCGATTATATTAAATATTTAGAAAGTGCATTGCAAATGTATTTAAAATATAATAAAAAGCAAAGCTGTTCAAACCATTTAAGCTCTGTGACTTAAATTGGATTACAGTGAACACAAAATAGTGCAGGAACACATTGATGTTATTAATTTTTGATCACGATGTGCGATTTATGTACATAAAGCACTTAATTGGTTGCACAGTTAAGTTAACGTTGCAAAAAACAGTTAGCGGATTGAATTGATATAACTGTTGTCATTAAAAGTGATTTCTTTTCGCTGTCAATTAAATGAAAGTGAAACAGCGAACAATTTATTTCATTTTCTGCTATCATTATTATGAAATTATGCATAAACAATACTCGTATTTAAAATACGAATTTAATGTATGCATCATGCCGTATACATAATTGACCAGACAGTAATTACATATACATATATATATATATATATATATCTGTTTTTTTTTTACCAATTACAAAATGCAGCGCAAAAAATTAGAAATTAATTATACAATCGCAGTCTGAACGTCAAGTGGCATTTTATGCCATTTCATGCCTCGCATCGAGGACGTTAATTAATTCTCAATTTGCCAATCCTTTTTATTTTGCCTACACCATTGTATTAATATATTTATAGCTGAAATTCAAATCGCGTATGCAAATACGCATTTATTGCATTTCGTTTTGCATTTTTTATTTGTTTAGAATTAGCAGCAATTAACATAGTTTTGCCATACTAATTAGTTCTTATACATGGTATTAAATGCAAAACTTTTGAAATTGATTTTATTTATTTACTTGCTTTTTTTCTGCACTGGCAAAAAAGTTGCATTAAAAAGTAAATGTTTTATTATTTTAAAATCAACTAAAATAAAACTTAAAAATGTTTTAAAATTTGTTTTATTACTTTATTTTGAGTATACATTATTATACCCTGAACCCATTATAAATAGGTAAATGGTTTTGTGCAAAAGTATGTAACAGGCAGAAGGAAGCATCTGCGACCCTCTAAAGTATATATATTCTTGATCAGCATGAACAGTCGAGTCGATATAGCTATGTCCTTCTGTTCGTTTGTATGAACGCATCGATCTCAGAGACTTTAAGAGCTAGAGACTCCTAATCCCTAGGCAGTATAAGTTTGTTTTCGATTTTCGATAACTCTTCCCGTTTCCGATATACGCATGTGGTCGATAACAATAAAATTTTGACTTCGGAAAACTTGGACATGACGTTTAAAGATATAGAGATAATGGAAAAACAATAATTTTACTTTGTCCATGTAGATCGCCCTTCTACGCGATTCTCAAAAATTCAAGTAAGGCATTAAGGATTTTGATCTTATTAGTAAAGTTAAGCAATGAGTTTATACCAGTGAATGTTCTCAAAATGCTTTTTCGGGTATCAAATGTCTCTCTCGCTCGCTCTCTCTCTATCTCTCTCTTTTTTTTCTCTCATCTGCGACTCTTAATCGCACATTTTTTTTTTTTTTAAATAATTTTTTTTATTTTTTTGATATTTTTCCCATGCTTAAATTGAACATTTTTCCAATTTTTAGAGTTTTGTTTGCGTTTTCCAGTATTAAAGCAAATATTATTTACTCAACAATTGATTTAAGTTAATATTTAATTACATAAATAGTATTTAATTTTTTTTTGCCATGTCGCTTCTGTCAACATTTATTTAATTTCAATAACATTAATGCAGAAAGTCAACATTTATTAATAATTTCCACACACCCAACAACAACAACAAGAACAACCCTGGGTTGTGCTTCAAAAAGTCACACAAAATATATATCCAAAATAAATACTGGGAATATTATGCATTTACAAACTGATTATCCAAGCCAATGCACAAAATTCAGCTTAACAAACTGAAAGTTGGAATAATTTGTTATTTGTTGTGTGCATAACATAGAATCAAATTAGTGATCCAATTAACGTTAGTTTTCAGTAATTAGCAATAGATACAAATGTATCTAATGTGTAAATAAACATTAAGTCCCTAAATATGTTAAATTCGTTTATGTTGGCATCATGGATATCCTATATTAAGGCAACAAAATTATATATATATATAATTATCCAATTAATTGCTGACAGTTTTGCAAAGCAACCGCAAGAGGCAGAAGTGAAAGCAATTTAGGCATGAAAATGGCTCATTAGAAACTTTTTAAGCATAACAATTTGTTGGCTAATTTCTGTTGAAATAAAAAACGTTGCCAAGTTACCAAAAGCGCGAATGAGAGAGAGAGAGAGAGAGAGCGGGAGGGAGATGTGAGATAAAAGATAAATTCTTTAAGCTAACTCACATGTGCGATATATATATATATATATAAATATATATTTAATGCGTTAATTTTCAGCGAGAAATGTTTTTTGTAATCTAGCGAAGCGTAAATGTCAGCTTTCAGCTTTCCGGTGTGGGAGTGGAAACAGGACACGTGCTAAGGATTCTTAGGAAAATGATGAAACGAAACGTTGACGTCATTTGCAACTACGTCTTTATCGATGGTGCTGCCAGGTGGGGATATGCTCCCTTTTGTTGCTGTTAACGTTTTTGACTTTTATCGATGCTAATATGCGTCAACAGCAGCAGCAGAAGCAGGAACAGCAAGACTTTCAACAATCTTAACCAATTTAAAGGTGCAGCCCTTCGGCAATATTCTTCTCACTTATATATATGTATATTCATATGTATGTAGCATATTTGAAAACTTTTGACTAAGGCTTCATTTGGGGCCAAGTGGCAAGTTGGCTGAGTAAGTTGAGGAGGCATATGAAAAATTGTGCGCATAACTCGAACTTCAGTCGGGGAAAATCTTGAGTAACAAAACAATTTACGCAAGTCAGCTAAAGTATTTCAGGTATTTTGTTGAAGACCTCTGACTCTGCCTCCGACTCTGCCTCTGCCCCCTTGTGCCTTTTAATTTAAAAAGGTGCAAAACTATTTTGATGTTACTTCTTCTTCGTCTTCTCTGGCCCACATATCCCAGCTACACATAATTGGTACAGGTTAAAGTTTGTAAAACTTCACCCGAACCCCCCCACCACTAAGCTCCCTTCTCTTCCACCCATCTGCCCATTTGCCACACCTGTACGTGCCACCATGCTTGTGGCATGTTGTATTGAAGCTACTTATCGTTCGTTGCAAGCAGCTTTAGAAACTGCTAAATGCAAACTATGCCGTTTATAATGTTGCAGTTGCAGTTGTTGTTTTTGTTGCTGTTACTGATTTTACCAAAGCGATGTTAACAGAACAGAATGTTACGGCACAGGCTTAACAGTTCTCGCAGTTAACAGCCAGTAAATTTGAATGCAGTTTTTGGCATTTTATTATTGTGTTGAAATTGAAATTTGTTGGAAGCAAAAATGTTTAAGTTTAGTTTTGAATATGGAATTTTGAGCTAATAAATATCCATCTCTTTTGGCAACAATTTAACTGCGATTTTAAGTATAGCATTTGATTATTTCCTATTGCATATTTTTAATACTTTGCATAACATTTTGTTCGGTTTTTTAATGATTTTTGAATCGTCTGCTTTCTTCCTCAAGTTAATTGCATTTGGCTGCTTTGGTAAATACCCTTAATTGTTGTTGCATGTTAATTAGCACCGATGTTTTTTTTAGTTTTTTGATCAAACATGCAAAATCCGCTTTATTTGGTTACAACGATTTAATCCAAAATTAAATGCACAACAAATAAGATTTCAAAATACTTTTGGCTGCCATGTAAGCTAACAGCTAACATCGACGCTTGCTTTAACATAACTCTCGGCTGCTCAGTTGACGTCGCTGCGCAGACTTCGTGTCGACAATAACATTTTAACTTCGGCTCTGTAGGCTGCTGTTAAGGTTGCTGCTGTCGACGTCGACGCTGCAGCAGCAGCAGCAGCGCTGTTCGTATATCCGTTTTGTTATTTCAGTTCTTGGCTTGAGGCCTGCTGGCGCTTGTCTCAGTCACCTGCCAAGGTTTGAGCGCGTCGCAACGCAGCGGCAAAATTATCGCAACGGTTTCCTAACGGTTTGTTCTGTGTTCTCTCGCATTACGTTTTTAAGTTTTATCTGTGTGTGTGTGTGTGTGTGCATGTGTTTGTGTTAAAGCGCGTTCATTTGCTGTTGTGCGTGAGCTTTGTTTTTATTTACATTCTTTATAATTCTGTGTTGCACTCGTAGACTCGTAGAGATAGTGTTAAACGTCATTAGAAAGAAAAAGAAACACACACACACATACGCACCGAATCCTCCTTAAGCAAAACCAGTTTTTCCTTTTTTTATTCTAACAACATATTTGATTTGAACTCGATTCTCGATTCTCAATAGTCTCGATGGCCAACGGCTTTTGTTAATTGGCTGGCATGCAAGAATTTTAAGCGCGCGTCGCATGACGTCCCCTCGTATATATTACTAACCTCTCCCTCGCACCAAGCACCTTTCTCTCTCTCTCTCCCTCGTACATACTCCCAATGCAGCTGCACTTTGATTGCAACTTTAGCTATCGATAGAAGCTTTTTCGTTTTTGTTTACCGTTACGCGGTTTTGCTCTCTCTCTCTCCCTCGCTCTCTTGTTGCTGTTGTTATTCTCGAGAGCTGTCCAGTCGCGTCTCGCGTCTTTCTCCTCTTGGCCAACGAAGCGTGTGCGCTTCATCTCTTCTTCTTGTTCTTCTCGGCTTTGGGTGTTTAGAAAGCCACTCAGCGGGCTCCAGACACAGCCAAGTTTTGTTGTTCTGCTTCTTCTTTTCTCTATCAACTCATTCTTCTTCCTTCTCTGCTTTGGCTTGCTTATTATCATCGTCAAGCGGTTCTCTTCAGTCTGCAGTCTGGCGGCTCCAACAAAAAAGCAACAATAACTTCAACAACAACAACAACAAAAACAAATGCTTAATTAAATTTAAAGCAAAAACTTGGTCTTCTTTATCTTCTTCGGTTAGACAGATTGAAAATTGACCGAGTTCTTGTACCGAAACCGAAAAAAAGCCGTTAATTAATTCGATTGTTGTTTCTTCTTCTCCTTGTTCATATTTATTTGTGTTGGCTAAACACAGTTTAAAGCAACCTTATCAAAGCTCGATTATTGTATTAGCTTAAACAAAGAATGTTTAATGATTAAAATGTGACTGGAAATATATTTGATTAATGATGTTTATGGTCTTGACAAAATATAATGATCTTTATCCAAAAATATTCTATACAAACTTGAGGAATTTAAGTTCAAGTTATTCAATGTTTTTTCTTTTCATATTAAAAATTGCATTTCATGCAAAAAATTCAAAAATCAAGCAAATAAAAATATCAAAAATCATTTTTTACTCAAAAAAAATCCTTAAAAAATTCTGTGATTAAAATTTTTATACTTTTGTGGATGGATTGCAAAGAAAAAAAATATTTATAAAATAAGGAGGAAGAAACTTAAAAAACAATAAATTCAAGCTAATTTATAGTTGTACAACAATCAATAATAAAAAATATATTTTCATGTCAATTAATTTGATTTTATCATCAAAATCGCAATTTAAGGTTAGAATTTTGAGCAATAACACATTATTTGATTAGGCAATTATTTGCTTATTGGCCAATAAGTTAGCACACAATTGCTTGGTAGTTACCACAAATATTTCAAAATTGTTTTGCCAAACAGGTTGCCACAAGCAACTGCAACAACAGCAACAACAACAACAACGACAAGAGACGCACACCTGCAGGGCTCAAATAAATGCTAACAAGAACAAATCAAAAACAACAACACCAACAGCAGCAGCAACAACAAAGAAACAAACAGTTAAATATCAAAAGCTAACCACGCGAAAAATATCAACAAAAAAAAACGCGCGCGCGCCAACATACAACAACAACAACACATAATAAACAAAACAAAACGAAAAAAAAAACACAAAAAAAGTCAAAACACGAAAAATGCTGGTTAAAAATTAAGCAACGAGAAGAATAAAAAAAAACGAAATTTTTAAGCGCTTTGTTTTTTTTGTCAACCTAACCAAAAAATAAAAAAAAATAAAAGAGAAGGAGCAAAGAGGGCCAGGCGGCAATAAAAGCGCACAAGTGGCTGCAACAACAACAGCAACAACAACAGCAGCAGCAACAAAAGGCAGCGATCCTGTGAACCGAACCAAACAACAACAAAAGCGGGCGAGAGAAGTACTAGAGAAAAAAAAAACCCTTTTGAACCCGAAGGCAGGAAAACGCTTGTTTCGACAAGGCAGTGACAACAACAACAACTACACAGGTGAGTGCATGAATGAAGTTGAATAAATGAATGAATGAATGAACCCAGTGTGGGTGGGTGGTGCGGGTAGGTGAGGATAGGTGCGTGTAGGATGGCATTCAGCCACTTCTGGTGGTTGGCAGCGACAGTGCGATTCGAGAGTGATTGAAAACTGATAAAAGAATAATAAAAACCTTCTCAGATGAAACGAAACAAGCCGCCCTCACACACCCTCACCTCACCCCCTGACCTGATCAATAAGCAATTAATATGCACAATTGTTGGGGTGTTTCGGGCTGACAACTGACAACTTTTTTTTTTCGCATGCGTCTCGATAAGGAAAAGCAAAGGCAAAAGCAAAAGCAAGGCAAAGAAAAGTCGCAAACGAACCTCCCTCAGAACAATAAAAGTTGACAAAATAACAAAACAACAAAACAAACAATAAAATAAGTAAATCAATAAAAAATCTTTGTCATTGTTTGTTTGTATGTTTGCTGAACAAAACTAAACATAAAGTCGCACAAAACGAAACGAATATTCTGTTTTGTTCTCACTTTTCAATATCCCATCTCAATTCGACTTAAACGTTTGATGTTTTATTCTTTAGAGCTGAGCTTATGAACTGAGATAAGAATAAGAATTGATAAGATCAAGTAAAGAGGGTTTTTGTAAACTTTTAAACGTTTAGTTTGAGATTTTCAAACAGAAATTATAAACATATTGTTGGTTTTTACACAAAAATTTAGGGAAAAGAAAAATCAAATAAATAATGTTTGTATACTTTAAGACGTTAAATTCGAAGTTAAAAAACAAACAAACTACTTGGGTACTTCACAAATTTTCTAAAACTATTCTTACTTAATAGTAATTATTAAATATAACATGACATTAAATCATAACTTCATTTCGTATATAAAGTTTCTTTACATTTACTTTTCCGTATGGAAAAATTTCTAAGAATAAATAAACATTTAACTAAGAAAGGTTTTTATATATAAACTCTAGTATATTTATTTTATACAGATAATCCTTATAAAACGTTATCCTAAACATTAAAGCTGTCAATCCCAAAAATCAGTTTAGTAATAATATCTAAGATTCAAATTTCTAAAGAATAAACTTTAAAAGCTTCCTTCTTCTTGTGACTTAATCAGAATTGTAACTGGAAACAAAATTTGAAATTGTTAAGTCAGTTTAAGCAGATTCTGTCTGCTTGGATTGTGATTATTTTTTAGTGTCTTTAACTTGATTTTTATGGTCGCAGTCACGACTTCAGTCTAATTCAAGCCAATTTGTGTGCGTCTTTGTCAGATATAAGGGAAGTAAAAAAAAGAGGAAGAAGAAAAAGAAAACAAACAAGCAAAACTATTACTATAATCCGTAGTCTGTCGCAGAACTTTTACAAGACAAGTGAAGTGTAGCAAGAAGAAAGACAAAAAAAACAAAAATAAAAGTAAAAATAAAAATGCTAAGAGAAGTATCTAAAGAAAATAAGAATCTTGAATGTCGAAAAGAAAAACAAAAAATTCTGCCACAAAGGGTCTTCTCGTCTTGTCGAAGACAAAAACGAAGATGTAGACAGAGTCTCAGCCAAATATCGCACATATACATATACATATATGTACATAAATAAAGAGAGTAGAGCAGTTGTTGTTTTTGGTAAAAATAGAAATTGAAGAAAAGTTCAAATCAACACAGGGAAATATACAAGTAAACAAGCACACACAGACAAACAGACAGACAGTCAAAGGCAAACATAAACACAAACAAGTTAAAATGTAAAACACAATAAAACTGTCTTAACTGTATAAAGAAATGAAAGTCATAATATGCGTGCAAGTCTGTATGTGTGTGTGTGTGCTGGGCCTTAACTCCCCATTTCATCTGCCCTTCCGCTCGCCACTTTGACAGCATCTTCTTCTTCTTTTTTTTTGGCATCATTAGCAGCAATTGAGAATTTTCGGCTAAATCGTTTTGTTCGACACAATTTTATTGCCATTTTGCGTCTTCACACTCTCTCTCTCTCTTTCTTTCGCACTCTTTCTTCTCTCTCGCTATCTCTCTCTTGCTTTAGAAACTATAAAGCTTTTAACGTTGATCATGAACTCAAAAATATGTGAAAAATGTGCTAAGGTGTCAACGTTTGTAGAATTATATATCTTAACAGACGAAAGTCTCAGCCTAACTTAAAGAAGAAAGCGTGCAAATCTTAACTGTGTGTTGTGTGTCTGTGTGTGTGCGTGTGTCTGTAAGTTGATTAGAAAATGCAAGCAGTTAAAGTACAGTGGTTCATTATGCTTAAATAATGTAGAATATAATAATGTTGAAGTTAAAAAAGTGATTAATTATGAAAACTAAACTAAAAATCCAGAAGTTTTTCTTATAGCTTATTTCTCTTCCCAAAAATCTACAATACTTCCAAGCTTATTAAATAAAATCGTCGGTCTTTTTTATTGCTTTTTCGCTGAACATAATGAAAACATTTTAAATTCTATTAGAAAAGCCACTTCAAAAAAATTACTGAAACTACAATTTTCTTTTCTCAATTTGTTCTTAACAAAGAGGTTAGAAAAATTACACAAATATAAATTGTTCTCAAGCCATTCCCACACTTATCATTTATTTTCAAATTACTCAATCTTCTCAAAAAAGTAACCCGCTGAATAGTTATTTCCGGCCGCACATTCACCTAACCTAACTAATTTGTAGCCCATTTCAAAGCCACAATTTTAGTACTTCTTTTTTTTTCTGTTTTTTTTTGTGATGTTGGCCACTTCCTTTAGAAAAGAAAAGCCAAAGTTTCCCACTGTTGAATTGGGTTGGCTCACTCATAATTGAATTATGATCACCGACTGTGTCAAGCGTTCACTCAAACAGACAAACTAATGAACACGCCGAGCCGGGCCGGGCCGGTCCGGGCCAGGCCAGAAGGGTAGTCAAGTGAAGCACATGATGATCATGATGATGATGATGATGCTAGTTTCTGATGCAAAGCAGAATGAAAAAAAACCAAACCAAAGCAGTGCAAGTGCCAAACCAAACTCGGAACCCAACTCAAACTCTTTGTTTGTTGTTGTGTTACAGCAGCAGCGGCAATGAACTCAAAAGAAAAAAAATGCCAGACAAACACTAACTCAAAAAAGCAGCTAGCAGATAGAACAGCAACCGCAAACAAACATACAAACAAACAAACGTATACGAACCAGTAATGCAGTCAACAAATACCAAAGATGCAACATTGTCAGTCAAATAAACTGAAGATTTAAGATGCAACCGCAGTTTCGAGTGGACTTTGAGCCAATTAGAGAGAAAGAAGAGCATTAAGCTGAACGCATTCTTCTTAACTATTTATACTGCCGCCATGCAGCAACTGTAACCAATTTTGGTTAGGCCTTACAAAAAAGATAGAGAAAGAAAGACTAAGAGAGCGAAAGAGAGAGAGAACTGTTGAGGTCATTCATCCAGCGAAGCGTTTATCACGATTATCATGCCTGGCCTCGTCGGACTATATGTGTGTGTGTGTTTGTATGTTTGTGGTAGCTTTATTAACATATTTTGTATACCCTCGCAGCAAAATGTTTGTTCGAGCTGTATGCATAATGGGCGTAACAAATGTGGGAATGCGAGCTATCAAAACTAGCTATGCATCTACTAAGTCACCAAGCTATATTTACATGGATGAAAAATGAAATGCTCTTCTTGGTTTCATATGAAAATTTCTTAACAATAGCATTAGAATTTTGGAAGTTACACAATTAAACAATTATAAGGGTCTGCTGGGCAAACTTGCTCTAACAAATCATAAGAATAAAGTAATTAATAACTTTACTATCCATTTTTATCATTATAATAAATTTCTTTATTTAATAATTTTTTGTGAGAAATTTTCTTAGGTTTTAATGTATTTTACTAGACAAAGGTGTTAAAATTGCGAATATACTTTGCCTGAAATAAGCTAAGAGTCTGAACCATGGGTGGACATGGACTTTGTCTATATTTTGAAGGTATATAATGTTAAAGAACTTCCAAATTTCCATTTACTTTCAAATATTTTTATATATTATTGTGAAGCTATTGATTGATTGAAGAAGCTTTTCTTGAGTTAAGAAATGCCAATGTAGAGTAGAGTATTTCTTTAGCGCCACAAGCTCTTTAGCATATTTTGGTCTGTTGTTGATGTTGTGTTTTTTTTTCTGTTTTCGTTCTTTCTTTCTGTTTGTTGCAGTGGCCCCATTTCCTTTTTGCATGTTTCGCTCGCGCTCGCTCACAAAAGAGAAAAGGCGCCACAGGCATAGGCCAGACGTACTGTGCATACTAGTGTATACATAGTCGCTAGGCAAAAGCACTCTTTTTTTTCTAACCATTCCTTCTTGTCTTGCAACAAGCAAGCAAAGCACCCCTGCTAGTATTGCTGCTGCTGTTGGTGACGCACAACTTAGTGGCCCTTTATGCATTTTAGAATGAATGCTCGCTCCATCATGTTGCGTTGCGTTGTGTTCGTTCGTTCGTTTGGTTTCTGGGGTTTCTGGCCAACGGGAAATGGCCAACATTAGACAGTTGGCACGTGTTTTCAACAGCTGCATGGCAAGTATGGTATATGTATGGTATATTTATACATATTTTATGTGCAGACGGAAATGCGACAACCAACATTCCACAGAATTTATTTATATATACTTCATGCACATATAGTAAAGCTGACAACTGTTTGCATTTTTCGCTTTATAACAACAAAAACAGAAATACGACCGTTAGCTAAGAACATTATATATACTATTATATATAGATACTTGTCATAGCAAGTCTTTCCAATTTATTAGACACTATTTCATGCACGTTTATCAGCCACCAACTTGGTTGCAAGCAGCTCAATTTATGCTCAAACTTCTTTAATACGATATATATTTTAAATCAATATATATTCTATAACGTTTTATACTCTCTCCTTAAGTATATATATTTTAAATCAATATATCTTCTATAACGTTTTATACTCTCTCCTTAAGTGTATTCAATCGTTGGTCGTGTCCAAGAATATTCTTATTAATTCCCTTTTTTTTTCTATGGTGTCTTTGCATTCTTTGCCAAATGCTTGAACGCTTAAAAGTCACGCTCACCAAACAGATGCTGCTGCTACCCTCATCTCTCCCCTCTCAAGACCACCCACCCTGCTTTGGCATTCACCATTCTTATACGTTCAATATTAACAGCATGCAGCTTCTGGCGTTTGCCCGTTGGTCATTATTGGTTAAAGCGATGCAAGAAGAAGGAAATGAATCGCCAACAACTTTCTTTCATTCTTTTGTGTTTTCTTTTGGCCACGCTGTTGAGTTGTTGTTGCGGGCAAAACGTTTGCTCTCCCCCCCATCCTTCTCTCATAGTTTGTTTTGTGGCTCATTTGCATTATTTTAATTCATTTCGCTTTTTGGTAATCGCCCATCGTTTGTGCCCCGAACATCATCATCATCAGCCCTATAAATAAAACCGAAATGAATTCCAAAGTGAAATCTTCTTGCACTAAAATTATGCACTGCATACACTTCATTTACTTTATTCTGACCAGCTCTAATGAAATGTAAAAACCCCAAACAACAACAAATAAAAGCGAAATAGATGAATTGCAATCGAAATCATATGCCAAAGTTTGCAATTCAATTAAGATGATTTTTTTTTGCAGCAAGCCAAAAGACAAATTACCAACTTTATTTTGGGCAACTAAAATCATAGCAGATAGTTTTACGCTACTTCAGGTAACAAGCGAAGAGTGAAAGAAAGCAAGAGAGAGAGAGAGAGAGACAGTGTGATAAGGAAGGAAGAAACAAACACATATAAAGCTATAGGAAACTTGGTCCTGGCAATGCCAGCAGGACACTTAAAACAAATTGCAATTTGTTCCAAGCCAACACGCACTAGATATTGTAGAGAGACAGAGAAAGAGACAGAGAGAGAGAGAGAGGGTCGGGGGGTTGACAGCTTGACTTTACGCTTTTCACATCGAGGTGGAGCCTATAAATTAAGTGCTGCAATTAATAATTAAAATGTGTGTTAATTAGAGAACGGTACCCAACATTTGCCGCCTCTGGCTAATTGCAATTTCAATTAGGAGCATTCGCAATGTGCACAGCTTGCTCTCACTCTCACTTTCCCTCTCCCTCTCTCTCTCTCTCTCTCTTGCTCTATCTGCATCTGTGTGTGGTAAATACAACATTACAAATCTAATCAACGCTTGCTGTAAGCAATTCAAAACACAAACAAACCTATGTGTGTGTGTCTGTGTGTGTGTGTGTGTTTGATGAGCAGGAGAAGTTCATATGCTTGTTTTTAGATGGATAATTCGATTTAAATTTCTTTAATGTCAATGACCATATTAAGATCTTAAGCATAATGTATTTATGCCATATTTTATTCTGGCACAAAACGAATCTAAGAAAAATTTAGATAAGTAGCTTAAATATATGTGTTTGATTATTCTTTTATATTTTCTTTTTGCTAGCAATTATATTATTTAACTAGCGTCATCTCTTTCTCTCTTTGTGTGTGTGTTCCTATGGAAATAATTCATATTATTCTTATCAACATTTTCTTTTTCTTTCTTGCTTTCTATTTGCGCACCATTTCTTTTCATTTCGTCGTATGCCAAAATTATTTTTTACGCTCAGACAGACAGACAAACATACAGAGAGAAAGACAGAGACAGAGGTTAGGCTTTTGTGTTTCCACTCATAATTCATTCGATGATTGTAGAAAGGGGGGGTGTAGAGGGTGTGGCAAAGGATGCACCAAGGAGATTGTCTGTTATCCTGCCGACGATTGCTGACTGCTGCTGAATATTTCAGCTGGTGAATCTTTTATTACATAACACGGATTAGTTGCTGTGTGTGTGTGTGTGTGGTAGTGAGTGTGGCATGCCCCACGAACACTTAAACGCAGCCTAAATGTCCCACAGCTGCTTTCTTGGCTCTTGTTTGTGGCATGCCCCTCACGTTTCATGGCTTCAGCCCATTTATTGTTTGTTGTTCTTGTTGTTGTTTGCTGTCAGGCCGCGTAATTGAGTTATGCTGCAAGCATTGGACAAACATTCCGTTTCCTTTAAGCCCAATTCTCGCATACACACATTTACACGTACACAGATACACACATACACAGATACTGATGTATATGCATTGATTATTAACATCAATCAGTGTATTGGTTTTATTCTTCTCCTTCTTTTTTTTGTGGTTGTGGCACACAACACGCAATTAGCTTGCAACACATGAATTCAATTGCGTTGGCAAATTCATTTTTTTTGTTAATTAGTAAATTAAAGCTGCTGAGAATACTTCATCAATATATACAAAGCCAAGCGTTAATTAAAGCCTCACCAACATATCAAATCGTATTCATTTCTCAAAATACATTTTCTCAGGGCATTAAAGTTGTATTCATGTTTTAAAAGGTTAAGAATCATGTTTTTCAATCAAATTTTATTTCTTACACTAAAAATCTGCAAATAATCACATATGTGCATGTTCATTTAATCATTCCTAAACATTTGTTAAGCTAACAAAAAACTTTTCAACCAACTCAAAATATTTGCAAGTTAATCAAATGCATCTATTACGATTCAGCTGTTGTATAACCAATAACGAACAAAAGTCAAATCAAACACATCGACAACTTACAAAAGCAAGAAATCACAGTTAGCCATTTAATTCGAATCTTTTAAGTCAAGCGAATAAATACATAAATACCTAAATTGTTCGTTGCTGCGTTTAATTCTTATGCAACACACAACACAACACACATTGCGTATGCTTAATAACTGTGCAAAATGCTCATATTTAAGCCTTCAATTTTTACGGTTTTTGTTTTTAATTTATTGCACAACTAATTTAGCATTTCCTGGGCACCTGGTTCAACCTGCAGCAACTAAATTCTAATTCAACGTTTTTAATGAAGCACAAATACCAAATAAAAACCATTAAAAAAAAACTGCGTTTCAATACTTTGTAATAACAATAACTAAAAAAAGCATGCGGATGTGATTAGAGCAAATTTAAATGAGTTGCAAATATTTTGAATTATTGCTTATAAAAAAAATTTAATAATGAAAAAAAAGCTGCACTTTAAAATACCCCAAAAAAAATAATTTCTAAGCTTTTACTTATGTTAAAAAAATTAAAATTATAAAAAATCAAAAATAATACTCATTAAAAACAAAATTCACTTGTTGCGAAGTTTATTGTTCCCTGCTTAAAACAGGGTATTTAAAGTAATGCAACTGATTGACTGATGTAGCTAATTGATGGCATGACGAACTGACAAACTGATGGATTAGACGTACTAGCGGACTAGCTGACTGCAGAAAGCCAAACGAGCAGCAAAAGTGCTCGACCCAAATACCAAGCGTGAAAAAATAAAGCAGCAGCAAAAAACAAAGCAAAACAAAAGGCAAAAAAAAATTGTTTCTAATGAGGCAAATTAAGCAAGAGCCAAACAATTAAAACAAAAGCAACAAATGAGCGCATAATTATTTTATAATTAAATTCCATTTAACTTACACACACACTTACATACTTACTCACACATGTAAGTAGTCGTCTGGCTGTTTTGGAAGTTGGTAATTTTGGTGTAAACTTTTGTGCATTTTTTATGGAGAGCCAGAGCTTAAGCCAACGGGCTAACGGTCCAAAAGCGCAACAGGTGTAAATTACAACACATTGCGCGCCAAATGCTTAGACAAACAGAAGGGGTAAAAGGGGATAAAGGGGGCGAGAGGGTTGAGCGGTGCAGCTATAATTGCTGTAATCAACTGAATGAGCAAAAATTCTCTTGCCACTTTGAAAAAAGTTGAAGGTTTGGCAATAATAATAGCCCAAAAGTTGAGCAAGATTAAACAGTTAACACTTTCACTGCATGCTAAAACGAATTGTTAATACCCTAACCTACGATTAAGCTATTAAAAGTTGTGCTGATAAAACATATATTTCATGAGAAATCTTTCCAATTTATAATACTGAAAAAACTTCAATTTTTCTTTTACAGAAAAAAGAAACAATTAGAAATAAGCGTTTGGGGCCGTCAATTAAGAATGAAAGAAATAATCAAAATAATGATTGTGATTGAAAAAGAAAAAAAAATTATATTGATTTAGTTTGTTTTGTACGTTATTGCTTTTGGCATTGTTGCAATCGAAGCAACCGCAAATTGGTGAAAGTCCACACAAAGATATTTGAAGAAGGGCTGCATTGTAGACTGTGTTGTTGGCTGTCTGTCTCAGGTGCGTGCAACAATTTGTGGTCGTGTGTGGGTGTGTGGCAACAACAAAAAGGAAAATGCCTAGCTAGAGTCGGAAAATAAAAGAAAAAAAACTTCATTGAGCTTCTTGAGAGCTTGAGATCGGGCGTCGTGAACTAGTTTCCCATTTTAATAGCCTATCGTCGACGACGTCGTCGTCGTTGGCGGCGACGGTAAAGAGAGCATGAAATGTGCAACGAATTGTGGCAGCCACAAAGATTTATTGAAGCCCAATCGTGGCAGCAACCGGGGCTATTAACAAAATTACTTAACAAGCGTCCAACTGCAATGGACAGCAGCAAGCGGCCAAAATGCATCGCATTTTGGTCAACACGCCGAAAGCAGCAGCAACCAACAAACCTCCCTCTCCCCTCATAAAACAAACAACAATGAACAACGTGTATATATATATATAGCAAGTGAACAACGCTGAATTATTGCCAAGCGAGTGAGCTTTGAGTTTGAGCAGATCTAAGAGTGAGTTCTGCTTTCAGAATTTCTGTCCTGTTCTGTTGGGCTTTGCCAAACGATATATTCTATTTAATTGCATATTCGTGGTCGATGCCAGGGCATCCTTGCATAGCCCAGCACATCCCAGCACAGCAGGACACTAAGCCTGTCTCCCTGAACGCCACGCCTTATACCCTCCCCCTTTGGTCAATGTACAGTGGCGTCGCAGCCGAAAGGGATTTTCTGCAGAAATTTTAATCTCTGGCTTAAAGCTCTGACAGCGCAAGAAGTAAAATGTATAATGCCATCAAGTGCACTTCAGTAATGCCTTGATTTATGATCTCTCTTTCCCTCTCTCTCTCTTACTCTCTCTTGGGCTGAAAAGAAAGAAAACGAGTACTTGCAGCGAATGTTGCATTCTTTGTTGTAATGTGCAATGTATTAAAAAAAAGAAATCAGCTTAACTTTACTTAAAAATAATGTTCAACGAGAGAAATTGCTTAAGGCATAATATAAAACAACGTAAAAAAGATTTTATGTCTAGATAAATATATGAGAACCTTTTTAGTTATATATATAACTATCATACACCACCTTTTTTATTATGGCCATAAATTTACCACACACTTAGTTTAAACGAGATTATTTAAAGCAGCTTGTCGATTAAAATTCATTTGACATTATAATTCAGTACTTAGCCCTTCAAAGCCTAACAGTTCTCGACTTAACTTTCAAAGAAGCAACAAGAAAAACATCCAAAGTCAGCAACTTTTATTTGTTCCAGTCAAGCTTAGAGCACGAAGAGTGAGAGAGAGTATCTTTTGTAAAGTGCAAGTCACTTGCTTTTTGTGTTGTGTTGTGTTGTTTTGTTTTTGTTTGTAGCTCGTGCTGCTCACGCCCCGTTAACAATCTACGCTAACGACGCCTCTGGCGCAATGGGTTGTTGCTGGAGGGTCCAGTCACAGCAACAGCAACAACAACAACAACAATTCTAGCTGCAATCGCGGTTGCCGCCTGCCAATCGGCAAAAGTTGCAAGCGGCAAAGTTGATGACCGCAGTGACTAAAAAAAAAAACACGACAACACAAACACAAACAACAACAAGAACAGAACAGAAACACTGTGGCAACATCGAAGGCAATTTGTTATTTTGAATTTTCGCAATTTTCGAGTTCAAACTATTTTTGTGCGGCAGTAAAAAGCAATCACAGAACACAGAACAAACACACACGACACAGAGAGAGGCCTAAACCACCATATAGTTAAAAAGGAGGCGAAAAAAAGTGGGAGGGGCGAAGAGTAAGGAGCTCAAACCAACCAACAACTGACAGTTCCTTTGTGGAACAAAAGCAAAACCAATGGCAAAACTGCAACAAATATTTAATTAACTGCTGCTTTGACTTCAGGGTAAGAATTAAACAACAACCAAACAGAAATAATCTCAGAGAGAGAGAGAGAGAAACTCCACAGGGATTCGAGTATATCTAGCGTAGGCTATCATTAAGCTGTGATAATGATTGCTGGGTTCAGAGTCACAATAAAATGATACCTTTGCGTCGCCGCTAAATATAAATCTTGAGCTATTTTTGCCAAGCACTTAATGTATGTAGATATTCTCATCACGTTGCCATCTTCAAGCACCTTTACAGATGGATGAATGGATGAATGTTTGTTTAACTGCTAGCTTATTCGATTTATGCAGTTATATCTTTATTTTATTCCACTTACCTCAGTCTGGCTTTTAATCCTGCACTTAAACAACGACGAACAAAAAGAAGAAAAAGTCGTTGAGTTCAAATTTCAAGTCAAGGGCTAAATAAACTTTGTCGCGTGGCGCTCAAAAAGAAAACTAAAAACCTTTTCCCACAAATATCTTGGCATCTGCTGAGCGAATATCAAATATAGGAGTTTGATAGAATATTGCTTACTCTTTAATTGTTTGTTAAACTAGAATGTGCTTAAATCTTGCATTCTTACTTTTTTCTTATCTACTCTAGTGTCTTATTCCAACATATTCAATATGTCTATCAACATATCCTCCAGACTGTCAGTTATCTCGCAATCTTCACCGACATACTATACACATATATCTATAAAGATATATATGTAGGAACACGTTATGCATTGCAGTTAACATCTTTCGCTTATAGTGTTTTCCTCACTATGCAAAATTTATTGAATTTATTATGCATATTGCTATAAAATTTATGCATTTTTTTTCTCTCTCTCCCAGCATTTTGCCAGGCTTTTCTTCTACTTTTCATATATCCATTTGTTATTAAATTTGCAGCATTAAGTCGTAAATTTGTTGCTGTTGTTGCTATCGCTGCTGGATTTTCAATTTTCATTATTTTTCTTCTTTTTTATTTTTGTATATTTCCCAGAAATGTGATAAGTGCTGGCAGGCGTGTGAAAAATGTTTTCATAAATAAATGTACAAATATTGTTGCTAGTGTATATATATATATAAGCTAGCTCCAGTGTTAATAATAACATTTTTCTACGAAATATTCGAACCGAAAAAAGTTTATTTGTTTTTGCCTGACAGCTTAACTAGCTGAAATTGATGTTTTGCAAGCATCGATTATGGTCGAATGGATACAATAATAAACCATATTTAAATTCAATTGATATGAAACCTGACAACTATTTGGAAATTGATCGATTTAAAGCTATTTCATAAGATGAGACTTTAAATATTTATTGAACAGCTTGTTTTGACTAGCATTAAACAAACTTTAAATAACTTTGACAAATAATCTAAAATTCTTTCTCCGTTCTTTTTTCTTGTCTCTTTTCAGGTATGTAAGAAACTTTTGTAAGCTGTTGAGATAAACTTCAAGGTAAATCTGAAATTTCTCATGTTCTTTGACCCAGTCTCCCCAATTTTCGCTGAGCTTAGCTAATTACATTTAGCAGCTACTGTATGTGTGTGTGTGTATCTGTGTCTTGATCACTTCTCACTCAAAGTGCTCTCGAATGACCCATTAAAACGAGCCATTAATTTTTAGCCCAAATGACCCTCTTAACAGTCAGCAAAAGCCAAATTAAAATGAAAATAGAAACTCAAATAGAAGTAGATAAAGCAAAAAAAAATAAATACATATTTCTGTGTTGTTGTTGTTGTTGTTGGCTGAAACGGACATAAAACAATATAAATAAGCAATTAACGGCAAATGTCAGAATTAACACTGTGATGGCTGTGCTGGGCGGTAGGGGGGGGGCGTGGCCATAAATTTGGTGCGTGAAATGTAGTGCGAATATCATTAATTAGCCATAATGATTTGGAGCCAATGGGGTCCGATTGAACTTCTGAACGATTGCCACATGTGGCATGCGTACGTCTGTGTGTGTGTGTGTGTGTGTGTGTGTGTGTGTGTGGCAAATGTCACATGCAACATTTAAGTGCAAAGTACAAGAACACACACATCAATGCGGCTAATTGCCAGGGCCAAAATGTATGCCCAGCGGGTCCCAGCTTACAGCCCATAACACGTAGATACAGAACGAGACACAGATACAAATGCCATTAAGTGACAGATACATTTGGCAATACAACGCATAACAAACACTTATATGACATACTGATCTCTATATATATACAACTACACAAGTTGGCTCATAAACTGTCTGTTTTTAGAGAGAGTGTTAGGGTGAGAGAGAGAGAGAGAGAGGGGGGGTAGATTAACCGTTAATAGCATCAAATTGTTGCCACGCTTTTTGATTTCTGGACATTTCGCTTGTTACGCAGTTTTTCCAAACGCTTTTCCTTTGGTATGCGACTCAACTCGATTGACTCGTTTTTCGTTTCTCTTTTTACGGTCATCTTCATAATGATCACAATATTGTTGCTGAGTATGATGATGATGATGCTGATGATAATGATGCTGATAATGATGTTGATGATGCGGTAACTAAATCTCCTCTTATGCTCCATCACACTTCACATCAGTTTGTCACTCCATTTGGCCAATATGCCTGGGCATATTGTGTGTGAAGTCGTCTTTCGAGTTCCACTCTTCCAATTTCCAATTGAGCTGTACATTTTGTTGTTTCGTTGAAATACCAATCTTCAAATACACAAATACACACTCTTGCACACACACATTTTGTTTGTTACATTTCTTATTTGTTAGGTTTTTTTGCTTTTAAGATTGTTTGGTGTCCGATAGCTTGTTTTTCGTGCTTTCGTGCTTGAGTTAATAGTTTGATATGTGAAGGGGATCGCATTTCATTGATTGAAAAGAGTTAGGAGTTTGTTTTCAAACTTTTAGATAGGTATGTCGAGTAGTTAAGTTGTTAAACAAAAATAACTTTTCACATATATCGATAAGCAAGAAATAAAGCAAGTTTTCCAATCCACAAAGTGTCAAATTGTTAAAGTGTGTTTTTTTAAAACCATTTTCTATATAGAGTATATAGATAAAAAGAAGATATTTACTAAAAATACTTCTTTAGCATCTTTTCTATATCGCTTTTTGAGTTAAGTACAAAGTACTTATACTAAACTTTAAGGAAACTATTTATTCATTATTTTCGTTAGGCATACTTCAAGCCATATGAAAATTAATAAAGTTCCACTTCTTAAACTTCTATTATTCTTTTCCTAATAACTAAGCTGAAATTGCTCTTCTCTTTTAAGGTCATCAACGTTTATTGATAATCACATAACTGTCTTTTAACTTAGTAACATAATATTTTTGCTCCATTATAATAAATACATTATTCATAGTACATTCATTCGTCTGACTTTCTATGAGTTAATGTTAGCACGTTCTATTGAGCATGTTAAGTACAACCCACAGAAACTCAAAGTAAGAAAGAAAGACAACAAAGTAAATATACAATAATTCAGCATTCAGATGACAACTTTAGCTGTATTTCAACATTTTGGATTACTTACAAATGAATTACATAGACAGATACCCACGCAAATCTCTTGGCCAACTCGTTAAGAAAACAACACCAAAAATGAAAGAAAGAAGCGGGTCTTCCAAGTCCAGACAACAGTTACAACATACAACAAACAACAACAACAACAATCAAGCTGAAGTCATGCGTATTAAATACCACAAAAAAAAAACGAATGAAGAAAAAGCGGAAAAATAAATTCAAATCGTTGCGCACGACCAAATTGTAGGCAATCATTTGGAAATATACACACACACACACAAACACACACATGCATAGAAGATGATGTGTGTTTGTTTGTGTGTGTGTGTGTTTGCTTAAATATTGATAGTTAGTTATTCATGTGTTTAAATAGCGCAAATGTCATCGCATTCATATGTTTGTATGTGCTTATGGTATGGCTGTTATTTCATTGTAACTGTGTTTAACTGTTCCACTTGCTAATAATTTATCACAAATAAGACAGCGAAGGGGAGAGAGCAGGCGGGCAGGAGTTGATTTAGAACAATTGACGGGATCTAAACTAAATCAGTGCAACTAACAGTGCAACCTGTTTTGAAGTGCAACACAACAAAACCCGCATGATGACAACCGCTTGCAACACACACACACAAGCACACTTGAAACAAGTCTCAAATGCCAGCAGCCAGCAAATTGGCAACATACAACACCACCTACCCCACTTCGCCAAATTCCCCCCCCCCCCCACTCCTTTCTGGCAACCGCAACTTGTCGCGTGTGTGTTTGGCAAAAGTGGCAGGCTGCTGCGTCCAGCAACGAACGGGACACTTAACGTTTTGGGCCATTGACAACGATTAAAAACAAGTTTGCCTCCTTTTGTCGTCCACCCATCTGCCAAGCACATCCTCTCCCTCTCTCTCTCTCTCTGTATCAGATGTGTGGCACAAATACGCTGCTGTTGCAAACTGGTAACGAAACCGGGACCGGGGCAGCAACCAGACGCGACAGCATTGCTGACCCAAATATATATATAAAAGACATTCAATCGACGTTGGTGCCGCCGCTGCTCTTCCACACTCAACTGTATTTTTATAGTCTTGTTTGTGTGTCAGACAGAGACAGAAACAGAGAAAAAGAAAAAGAGAGAGAGAGAGTGTGGAGTAGCGACAAGTGCCGGGTATTATGATGTGGTCATGAAGTTTGGAAAGCCTTTGCGACCCAAAACCAGCTATAAAACAAAGAAAGAAAAACAACAACAACAACGATGCAGAATGTGCGACACATCCTAACTGCATATATGTAGAATAAAAGCAGCGAGCGAGAAAAATCGTATCATTCAATTTTATAGCTTAACAGTTGCAGAATGCATTAACTTAAAAATCTATAAAGTTAAAAGTCAGTAACCGGCGGTTTCCCGCCATAAACCAAATAGTTCACATTTTCCGGTACCATTTAAATTTTGTCGTTCTAGATATTAACATCAAAAAGATGGAAATGATTTATTGCAATATTATAAAATGCTTATTAAATATGTATTGAAATTTCTCAAAAGAAATACTTCAAAAATTAATTTGAGAGACATTTTAATTCATTCAAAAACTTAATCAACTTTACCTACACATATTATGTATTCAAAAACTGTTTACATATTTTTAAAAATTTTCCTTTTACTTAAAAAGGTAAAAACCTTAAGCATAAAACGATTTTACACTCTCTGGCGTGCAAATATGTAAATTCTTTTAAATAAATCTTTAAACAAAAGCAAATTCCAAACAAATAAATGCAAAGAGCAGAAATGCGTCGAGGTGCAAATTGCAGTCTGCGATTCATGTTTCGAATATAAATAAAATATTGAACGGACCAAAAAGGAAAGAGAAAAACGGTAACCAAAATGTTGCAAAGAGCAAGACAGGTGTGGAGGGTCAATCGGTGCAGCGTAGCGTGTGTGGAAGGAGTGTGGGGGGACGCTGGGGAGCAGGTGCTACAGCTGTTGTATTGTCGTCATCAAAGCGCGCGAATGCAGGTGTGTGAGTGTGAGTATGTGTATGATGATTTACCGTTGTGGCCTTATGCACACAACAGCACCCAACAACAACAACATTTCCATTGCATTGAATGTTGAGATCTGTTCGCCGGCTGCATTCGGTTCGTTTCGTTTCATTTCGATTCGTTTCGTTTCGTTTCGTATCCTCGGATGGCAACAATCAAGCTGTGGTTGCCGAGCAAGTTCTCCTTTGTTTGTTTGTTGTTGTTGTTTTTGTTGCAGTTTGCCTTTTTTTTTTTGTTGTGCCTATTTGAACGTTAGTTGCACGTAGTTGGCTTGTTAGCAAATGTACGGTACTTCTGCACTTGCACACTCACACACAAACAAAAACACAAAAAAAAAACACAAAAACACACACACACACACTTGCACACCTTGTTAACATCAAAGTGAAACGATTCAATTTTAATGCGTAATCAAACTGTTGGCCAAGGCTTAAACGAAATTTTCACACACTTCAATTGATTCGTTTTTATTGTACCTCTTTCCACTCTTCCCACTCGTACAGAAAAGTTGCTCTTTCCTAATCTGGCTATTACCAAAGCATGACCTGAAACTTAAACGATTCGCAGGTGGAATACTCTTAAGGATATTTGGCTTGAAAATTTGTTCAAAATTACCTAAAGAAATTATTTCAATTTGTATTGTAGACTATTTGGCTTCCCCTAAACTTATTTTTAACTCTATCCTCAGAACTTAAAGACGAGTTGAAAAGTCAATTTTATCCTTAAAGCGTATTTGGTATAGATAAAACCTTAAAATTGATTTTATTTCTTTTGCAAAATGTATTTCAAAGTTTTGCAGACCAAATCACAAGGTCCAGCCTTTCACACACTCTGCACTTTCGAGGTTACACAATTTGATTTACTTTTTATGAAATATTTCTCACATGCCTGACGATGACGATGATGATGACGATGATGATGATGATGATGGTAATCAAAAGAGCAAAGGGGCGGAAAAAAAAGTGAGCAAGAGTGACTGAAATAAAAGAAAATGGGCACAAAACACCGCACAGGTGGCACCTGCCACGCCCACACAATAGCTAAAATGGGCGGCCGTGGGTCTAGCTAAAAAAAAAAAATAAAACAATAAAAAACAAGAACACAAAAACAACAACGACAACTTTTGCTGCTTGAAAGAATAATGCCCGCCAGTCATTTGCAGTTTTGCGGCATGGAGGGCAAGACGTGAGGTTAGTTACTCTTGGAAGGGGTTGGGGGGTGGATGATTGTGGCACAGGCCTAGTTGCAACATAAGTATTAGCTTCATTTCGCGCAGCATTTAGCCCAAGCCACAAGTCAAACTAAAAAGCTGCAGCCCATCCGTCTTCCACCCCCTCCGGCCCCACTCAACCGCTTCACCACCTTCTTCCCTTCCTCTTCGCCGCTCTGCGACGCACAAAGCTCCTTCAGTTGAGGCCTTGTCTTTGTAACTTTGTTTGCGTTTTTTGTTGGCAGACCTCAAATGAATTGAATGTGAAAAATTTAAATGCAAACAGCGGCAGTCGTTGACGCAGCATGCAACCTGCACTCTGAACATGCCGCTGATGATGATGATGTTGTTGCTGTTGCATTTTGCCTGCGTTGCACTATAAAAGCCTCCGACTTTTGACTAACTAACCTTACACGCAGAAAAAAAGGAGAGCAGACATTTCTGAAAGATCAAATCATTTTTGAGATTTATTTTTAGTTTATTAAATAATATTTACATTTAAGTAAGTTTAAAATTCTTTGGAAGATTGTTTTCTTAAAGCAAAATTATTGAAATATTCCTGAAATATAAAATCTTTATCAATTGAAGTAATATTTCTTTAAAAGTTACAGTTTTTAATTCATTTGTCAACTTTAAAAATAATAAATAATGACTTCCCTTAAGCATCATTTGCTTAACAGTTTACTTAACTCCCCATTATAATGTATTTCTTTAAGTGTAGCTCCTTTTCCACACACAGCCACTACTTTAGTACAAAATGCTCCCAATGCTGTACAAAGTTCATTGTACCGCGCTTAGGCTAAGAGCCGCAGCAGCAACATCAGCAACATCAGCAGCAACAGCAGCAACATCAACAGCATCAACAGAATTCACAGTCGCAGCAGCCCAAAAGAAAAACGCTGCCGCTTTTGATTGCCAACGGCTTGTGTTGAGTATGAATATAAGGGTTGAGCTTTGCGTGGGTAGGGGGAATGGGGGTAGTTGTGGGTGTATATAGTGCTATAGGTAGCCAGGTCATAGACTTCAGCGCCTCGCTGTGCTCGTTACTTAGGCCTGGTTAGGCCTCGAAACACGCACAACATTTTTCTCATATTTGTTTTGATTCAGTTTTTTTTTTATTTTCATTTTATTTCTTTCTTTTTTTTTGCAGCAGCACTGCTTGAACTCATGAGAAATTTTTATTGTGGCATAGAGTTTGTTTTTACCCAGTTGTTTCTTGTGTGTGTTTATTTTGGGAGCGTGTGTTGTTGTTGATATATATGTATTTGCTTGTATATGGGACTCCATAAGTGTTGGTTTTGCGATTCAGTTGAATGGGCTTTAAATGGTTTGGCCATAATAGCTCAGTGACTTGTATTGTTTGTTGGCTAACTGCAGCTGACAAACAATATAAAACAGTTGACTCTATAAGAAGTTACAGCCTTAAAGAGTTGAAGTTTTAATCATACTAAAGTTTCGAAAGGTTTATACACAATCAATGTCTACCTAAATCTTGTGGGCTTACAAACATTTTGTGCTTAATGCTCATTCGCTTATGATTGAAATTCTTAATATATTTTCAAGTGGCTTAAACCCTCTTTAACGTCTTCCAAAAAAAAGACGCCCCAAAAGCCTTGTCAACAAATTCAAAGTCAATTTCATTGAATCGTTTTTTGTCACCTTTCAAGCCCATTTCATGTGGTCAAAAACTTTTCTGTGACTTTCTTCATTGTGTTTACCTGTTGTTCGTGTGTGTGTTGGGTTCGATGTACTCACGCACACACACACACACACACACACATACATGATCTGTACACGCTTTAGCACCTTTTTCATTGACCAACCATTCTCTTTGACTTTGGCAAACTGTGAACTTTCTCGTGTTTTTTTTTTGTTTTGCTGAAGTTGATGCATGCAAAGTCAACTGAAACCCTTCACACATGCTACAAAATTAGCACTTTAGAAACCACGCATGCCACCAAAATTAGCGACTAACCAACTCACAAAACTGAAACTACACCCGCGTTCACTATTCTCATCTCCTCGCCTTCGTTCGTTTTCTAGTTTATTTTATTCGTGGCACTAAATAATACGCCCTAACGCGTTCAAAACATTTTCTCTGCTACTGAAGTGGTTCCTATTCAAATGTTCTCTGTTACAACGCTTCCTACTACTACTTCTCTCCCCTTTCACTCCTTTTACCACTTGCTCACACTTTGCCCGCATCTCCATTCTACTCGCGCTTACCCGCAGCATTTTCATTATGCATCGCACGCGTTCACCATGAGTCCCTGGCAGTTATCTATGAAGTCCTAGTCGCGCCGACTGCCAGATAAGCAGCCACATTAGCACACACCTGCCCCCTTTCCCCCGCTACACCATCTCTCTATTCTCCACTGTCTGTGCTACTGCCGCTTGCATAAACATTTGTATTTTTTTTTTTACACATTTCACTCAGCGCGAGAGCTGTTTATGGAGTAAGGAATCTTTACTTAGGCTGGCTATAATAGCAAACACTGTTTAACAATTACCCCAACAAACTAAATCTCAGTTTTAGAGTTAAGCGATTTCAGGGTAGTATGAATTTGTTGAATCTGTAACTTATTTAAATGATATTTCATTTGAAAACCTTTTAAGGGATTCATGGCAAGAAAATAGTTCTCGTTTTGCATTACCTAAATAGAAACTTCAAATCTAGTCTAAATATATTTCGTTTCAATTATAGTAAAAATCTTAAAAGCTGTGATTTAGCCAAAACAAAAGAAGAAGATATTTAAACTTAGTATTTCTATATTCTATCTATTTCTATATTTTTTTAAAACATTTTCTTTTGGTTTCTTAGATATTTTCATAGGAACTTTAAAGACAATTTGATATGTTGATAGCTCTAAACAGAAACAAAATATTATTTTATCCCAACTGACAGCTCATTTGAGTTCAAAATATAAGAATCTTATACCTAGCTTCCTGTAAACAAATGTTAAAGCTCCTCCCCAGACATTCCATTGTTCTTTGGTGCGTCATTCTTTTGCTGCCACACAAGTCTAGATTGGAGAGTGGCATCTTTGTTAGCAGTTAATGATTGCCCCACTACAATGGTATGGCAATCTTTTCACTTGCAGTCACAACAACAAAACACACACACCAACAAACATATAGAGCAGATGCAAAACACATAAATTAAGCATACGCCGCATTGGCCAGCCTGCCAGTCTCAATTTATTTTTTTCTGTTATTTCTGTTTTTGTATTTGTACTTTTTTGCTATTTGCCTGTGCCCCGATGTCGTGGCCATAGTATATATATAGCCTCTGGGTCCATTCATCATTTTTCATGGCGTTGACACTTTCACTTGTTTAAGCAAACAGACAAACACACAACAACAACAATGACAACGACAATCACAACAGCAACAAAAACCTGCAAGCAAGGTTGACAAGTCTATTTTTTTGTACAGCCACGCCCCCTATTGCAGCTCTGACTCTTTTGTTGTTATTGTTGTTCTTAGTTCTTGTGCGGTGTCGGTTACGCGCTGTCAAATTTATTAGTTTTAATATAAATTGACAACAACAACAGCAAACATTTGTCTATAAATTGTTCTCACTCATTTACATATGTATAAGTTGTTGTTATACCCTGTTAAGAGTTACCTTTTGTTTTTGACAGGTAGTAAAAAGTTATATTCCCAATGCGATCTGCTAGAAAAGGATTTCACATTCGACTACAGCGTATTTACAAGTCGATCACACTCAACTGAAGAGCGTTGTCTTATAACTTTATTTATCACAACGTTGTCATCTTTTTGACTTTTTGAACTGTTTACAAGGGGCACTGGCTTTAAATTTCACTCTTAACTTAGATTTATGTGTCGACCTTACCTGAAATTATCATAAATTGCCCCTCATTACGGCTATAACAAATAAAGTGTAGTAAAAGCAAAAGCGAAATGCAAAAGCAGTACAATATAAAGTAAAGCAAAACATAAACATAAACGAGCCGACAAATAAATATGAAAAGCGTTTTTCAGTTTCAGTAATGTGCCCATAGCTCACTTCAGTTGTTCACTTTGAGAGTTGAATTGAGTTCGGTTCGGTTCGTTTTGGTTTGGTTTTATATTCGGTATTTTACTTTAGTTTTTCTCTCAATGAATGCTTTGCAGTGAAAATCGCTTTCATCTTGCTGCCAAAGTGTGTGTGTGTTGACTGTGTTGTCCGTCCATCCAAGCAGCGCTCAAAATCCAACAATTCAACCATCCGAACTATGTTTAATGCCTTCACTTTTATTGTTGTTGCCGACAGCAATTTTAGCTGCTGTTACACTTGATGTCTTCATTATAGTGCTCTGTGTGTGTGTGTGTGCTCGACTATGATTATTATGGTATAGGGGTTCAGGTAAATTTTTCTAATGAACTTAATTAACATCGGACACACGACTTTCAATGTCAATGGCAAGTGGCAAGTGGCAGGTGGCAGGTGGCAAGGTGCACGCATATAAATTATATTATATTGTCTGCTATAGCAACGTAATGAGTTAATTTTTCTTTCTTTTCTCGTAAACAACAAAAAAAACACATACACAAGATACCAAATGACAAAGAGTCTTTTTCTTATGTTCATTAAACATAGTTGTGGGTTGCACATGAGGCGAAGACAAAGCTAGGCAATTGAGTCGAGTTGATTAATATTGCGTTCGCATATTGCGAATATGAACCCATGTTTTGTTTGCCTTAAGCTTGCCATTCATTAAGCCAACAAATGTTGATATTCAGCCGTTGCAACGCAAAGGTTAAAGTTTGTTTTAAAGGTTGGCTACTGTTGTTTGATTCGAAAGGGTGAACTTTAAACTGGTTGACAAACATTTAAACAACTGACAAATAGTATTTTAAATATCAATAAACTTTTCAGTTAACTTATAATTTGTCATAGCTTTAGTTGCAATCAATCTTTGAACAGACCAACACAAATAACTGGCTGGTGCAATCAGCCTTCAGCTCTTTTTAGCCGCCAAACATGCATTTTATATATATAAACAAACACACTTTGCGAGGCAATTCACTTAGCTTTATTTGCTTGGGGAGTCTTCGAGACTCGAGTGTCGAGAGTCGAGTGTGTAAACTATGGCAATCTATCTATCATAAGCTCCATATACCGTGCATTCGTACTATTTACAACTCACTTTGGTCACACTTGACCCAGCAAACGATGACGATGGCGATGACGATGGCGATGGCAATGACGACTCCTCGTTACGCAACTCGATCAGATGCCACTTTTGTGGCACACAACACAAGCCCCACTTCAATGAGAGTCACTTGAAAAAAATGTTAAAAACTTCACAGAATTAAACATGAAATTCTGTTAGACAGTTCTCAATTTGTTATTTTTATTGATTAGTTTGGTTGATTGCTGTTGATATTGGCTGACCTTGCCAAGTGTATTTCAGCTACTATTCAAATGGAATTTAAAATTACAAAGCTCGCACGTTAAGCACTTCCTCAAATGCCAAATATTTGACTGCCCACATCATCCGCATTTGAATGCGTCAGCGTTGAATAAACCTCATCAGCATCATCATCATCATTTTGGCCATCTGACATTTTGGACAACGAAAACATATTTTGTTTATAATCTTTAAGCATTTTACGCTTCATTCTGCTTGTTGAGTTTGAGTTTGGTTGTTGCTTTTCGTTTCGTTTTGTTGCTCTTTTTATAGACTTAAAATTAGCATTTTAAAGATATTTTCTCAACGTGCAATACACTTTATAAGACATTAAACGAAACTTTGTCATTTTTATCGGCTTCTTTCATTTCAGTTCTATGAGTTCCGTTCAAGTTTTTCATCATCATTTGTTCTCCTTCCTTCTGCGATTCCGTTTCCTTTCATTGAGGCAATGGGAAAAGTTTTTTTGTGCAGTTGTTGTTCAATAAACAGGAAATCGCAGACGAAATGTCGTTGCGATATTCGTAAACAAACAAAAGTTGTTGCCATTTGCTAGTTTTTGTTGTTGTTGTTGCTGTTGTTGCTCATGTTATTATGATGTTTGACTTGAAAAACACATTTGTAATTTGTATGGTTGCTTCATTATAAACAGCCGGTTTATTTAGCAAGTTCTTAATGTGAAAAAGACATAATCTTTGACATTCCACGCATAATCTAACAATAAACTGGTTTATAACAACTAAAGTTGAGTTAGTCAAAAATATGATTAAAATCGAAGAATAAATCATATCAGGCTATGAAAAATTAATAGAACCTTCACTTTAAAGCAGTTTAGTTATAAGTCTGGCAAGAAACATCTCTAGATTATTGGATACAAAGCTCACCAACCTTAAGTCTGTCTCTCAATTGACTGCACTCAACAGCTTTTCAAAATCAGTTGAGCTATTAATCACTCATCCATCGAACAAACATCAAAACAAATGATCTCAACACTGCAACAAAATCTTTTAATACATCGTACAAATCATATTTTTACACAATTTGGCATATGGAAAAACCACCTTAGCAATCTTCTGCCAAAGACCACGTACCAAATCACTTTACAACTGTCAAGCGAAACAATGCTAAAACACTAAAAGAACATACAACAACCCACCCCTCAATGCTGTCCAACGTTTGACTTTATCACACAAATTGATTGCATGCAGGTCCAAGCATATGCCAAAATATTTGATTGATAACTTATTAGTTGGGTTGCTTTCATGTCTCGCAACTGGAACTAATCCCTAAGGGAGGACACTGGGTGTAGCCGGGTGTATTAAGGGCGTGAATGCTGCTGCTGCTGTTGCTGCCCTGTTTCAATATTTTGCATGGCTCTGCAAAACTTTTGTCCTCTTTTCTCTCTCTCCCTCTCTGTGTCGTTCTGTTCTGGAGCGTTTATCGACTTGAGCTGAACGCATGAATGAATGCCTCATAAAGATGAATACACCCAAAAGATACGAATAAAGACACACTCGTTTCTCCAACCCCGAAACCTCTCAGAAGCCAGCTGGTTTAAGAACAGCAACAGCAAAATATAAAAAATTTAAATATGTATACACCTAACATTTTTTATGTGTGTTCTGCTTAAAAAATACAAGTTTTCTCTCTCTCTCTCTTAAAAAAAATTGAAACGACTTTCGGGGAGTTACAAAATTTATTGGCGGTCCAAGCCAAATGCTAATACAAACAAGCGGATTTTGCGGCTTATGCAAATTGTTGCCCAAAGTCACAGCACACAAAATAACAATAACAACTAGCTTTTTTGTTGATGTGGTTCGTTTTTATATATAGAATATATTTATATTTGAACGTGTTTATACAAACTTACGCATATATCGTGTGGATTATTTACTATAAAAATAAATAAAGATTGTATGTTAAATCGTTCAAAGTGCTAAAATAAAATAAAGTGCAAGAAAAACAATTAAATCAGGGTTACATTTATTGAAGTTAGTTGAATTAAAGATACCGTTACAAATATAATCAATGTACTGCTAAATTTATTGTTTATTGTTTTATTTTGAAAACTTTGCACAATGATTTTGAGATTTGTAGACCTTGCATATTAATCACTAAAAATTCATTAAATACAAATTGTTATTTTGTATCTTTACTTCTCAACAACTTAAAAGTCATCATTTACCCCGAAAACTGTTGAAATATATATTCAACCTGCATGTTCATGTGTTATATAAATAAATATGTATAATATGTAATGTTTGTATATATATATTTTTACTATTCGTTTGCTGCTCAGCTGGCAAACTGTGCAGTTCAAGGCTGAATGTGGCCGACTGCCTGGCGGGAATTGGGTTTGCCAGTGAGTTGCGTATCATTTGCTTTTGGGCGCTCTTCCAATCTGTGCCAAAAAGTGCGGGTGGCAAATGCCATCAAGATAATGTTGCTTTTGTTGCTGCTGTTGTTGTTGATGGTGGATGTTGTTGTTTTTTTTTTTGTGTATTGTTACTTTGCTTCTGGTATTTATTTAAGAGCCGTCAAGTTCTTGGCGCAGCTTCCACCAAATCACTGTGTATGATTCATTTTCATTTTCATTTGGTACTATGATGTTTTGGTTGGCTCACAGATGTAGGCCTAAAGTGACGCCCAAGAGCAATAATTCATTTCATGCATGTCCTGTGCGAGAGTGTGCGAGTGTGTTTAGAGTCGACGTGTTGAATTTGATGAAAAATCTTTTTAAATTCAATTCATTGCCTCATACAACATTTGGTTAACATTTCAAATGGAAACAACTCAGCTATGTGCAAGTGTTTCTGTTTGTATGTGTGTGTGTGTGGGTTTGTTTGTTTAAGCCAGTGTTAGCTGCTACCCAACAACGGTTGGGGGTCGTTGAATTGATTGCATTCTATTTTTTATATGCTATATATGTGTGTAGTAGATATATATATAGATTCGAATTTTTATTCATTAGTTCGTTTGATTGGCGAGGCTGATGCCTGTTTTTGGCAATTCAATCTACAAATCGGACGTAGAGCGATTGTTTGTGTTTGTTTTTCATGTTGTCTAAAATTTGTTTTTTTTTATATTTTTCTTGCATTTAATATTTGCGACATGTGAAACGATAAGAAAATATCCTTTGCCGAAGGGCAGCGTTTCAAAATGTTACAACTTATTGAAATTTTGAAGGAAAAGTCATTTAAATATTCAGTTTTCATTTCCTAACCATTTTTCATTTATCATTTTCTGCAATTTATTTGCTTTTGCATCCCCAATAAATATTCATGTACCCCCGAGACAAGTTTTAAATGCACGTAAATCGTTTCATTGCTCAATGCTCGATTGCTTTGGCTTGACTTTAGTCAGATCTTTGTCCAAAATATGCAAACACTCATTAAACACAACAAAAGCCATTTCTCGTCCATAGCCACTGGCAATTACAGTTGCAGTTGCTCTTCTTTCAGTTCTATTCGTTTTACTTTTGCCATTTTTTTTTTTACTTTTATTTGTTTTATTTACATTGTGTCTTTTTTTGTTTGTTTGTTGGATTTACCCTTTAGCTAAAACTATTTTTAGTTGCTTTTATTGTTATATTCTCTGCTTGGATTGGCGGTCATAGCAGCTATTTGCAAGTTTTTGTTTTTACTATTATTATTATTTGACAAGAGCTATGAAAAATGGTCAGAAAAATAAAATAGAAGACAAACTTTTTTTTTTATATCGTTCTGCGGGTGTTTCCCAGTTAGATAAACAAAACCAGTGTACAACCAGCAGTAGCACAGCTAGAACCACAAAACAGAATTGCAACTTTACACACACCCACACACACACATGAGTTATACTTGCACACAAAAACCAAACTAAAGTTCTTAGCAAATAAAATGAAATATTCATATATATATTTTTAACCTCCATTTAATATTTGTCTTTTCGTTTATATAAATTTTTTGTTCTTCTTTTTTAGGTAAGGCAGAACTTTGAAGTATACAAAAATTATTGCTCATATCAATGGGATTTTATTGAGCACAGCAGTTTATGGGGTAAGTGAAACGTGGTAACTGGAGCAACTTCAATTTTTTGGCACGACCTCAGAAACCGAACCAACAATACCTGACCTTCAGCGCTAGCGGAACAATGGATGCAAAGAATGACACTTGTATTTCGCAATTGCCTTGTTGCAAATCTAGTATCTAAAGATTCGCATCGAAATTCTTGAGCATTTTTTGTGTATGTTTTCGGGTCAGTTGGTCGTCGCGAAGTCGCTTAGTTTAGGGTATTAGTAGAGTAGTAGAACTGATTTTTGTCTACGCTTTCCAAGACACTTCCGTCTCGACAGTCGCTACAAACAGGTGCGGACTTAAGTCAAAAAGGGTAAAGTCTCAAGAAATATATAAAAGTTAAAGAACTTTAAGAGATTCTTTTCAAAGTAGATACAATGTTGTTGTTGAATCAAAATTGTATCTCACAACTTTTTCTAATCTAGTGCTGTTCAGTTAATGAGCTCACTTACTGAATGCAACTTAAACCGCTCCTAGTTTATTTTACAAAGAGCAACGCTTAGTCTTATTGTCGCCACAATTGCTGCAGTGGCAGTTGCAGCCTTGAGTTGCCGGTTAGCAGCTTTATAGACATATCACAGAGCAACTTGATTGCATCTAGCACGGCGTCGCAAGTGTTTACTGTTTACACTCATTTTCGTTTCAATTTGCATTTTAATTTATTGTCTCAAGTTTTTTTTGTGTATCACTTTAAATACTCTAACAAAAGGGGCTAAAGATTTGACTTAATATAAAAGTTTCTAGTAAATATTTATTTTATTTATTTATGTAGTTTTTTGTTACATATACTCTCCTCTCTCTTCTGCTTGCTTGTTTGGTTTAATATCAGATTAAATGCTTTATAGTTTTCTTAATATATATTTCATGCAAGGGTATTAGATCTGTTGTGTACAGAACGAAGTTAGCATCATTTCCCCCTTTAGCTCTTTGTTTAAGAGTATTTTTGGCGCTTTTGTGCGCTCGTTGCACAATTCATGAAGTTGTCTCCGTTGCCATTTGGCTCTCTTTACATTTCGTTTTCCACTGTTTTTGTCGTTTGTCTTCCGGCTTTGCCGGTTTCTTACAATTTATGCACTGACCTGTTTCGTTTATCCACCCATCCCCCCGCCCCCCTGGTGTTGTCGGTTTTACGAGAGGGGAAGCTGAAGCTAAACGCTGATTGTTACCTTTAATTAATATTATAGTTGATTTTGTGCCAAAGTGTCGTTGTGTCACAATCAACGAACGAATGCAATGATTTTAATGACATTCTTCTATTATTTGCATAACAAACAATTGTGATTACTTCATTAGAAAGTTTAACATAATAAACGAATGGTTTTATGCATTTAGCGCTTAATGAATAAACGGAAAGTTAGAAAAGCATTTTATGCTTTGTTTTAAGTAGAACGAACCACAAAACCACAATTGCTGCATTTGTTTGTTGGAATAAAACATTAGAACAAACAGGGAGATCGTTAAGCTCGTTTGTTTAGTTGAGCTTAATGCTTTAGGGTTTTGAAAAGGTTCTTTACAACTATTTAAAATATTAATAATAAAGATTTAAAGCTATAAAAAATAATGACAAACTATCAATATTAAAATATATATCGCATACATATTGTTTAATATTTATTGCAAACTCTTACAATATTTGTTCCGCTGACTTTTTTGTCATTTGTGCAATGTGCACACGATTTATTCATGTTAAATACATAAATACACATACACACATATATGTATCTTATACGCAGTACAAATATGAACACGCACACACACATGCATTAACAATTATTATTGTTTGCGGCTCATTTAAATGCGTTCGTTCGTTGTGTGCTTTTGGCAGCAAGTGATAAACACGATTTTATTGTTGCTGTGGCAACCCTTTTAAATAATCGAACAATTAAAATCATACACATTCAACATCAAGTAGAAAAGTTATATTGAAAAACAAATATGATATACGGAGCAGATGCTCTTAAAGCTGCAAATGTTCGAACAACAAATAGCTAACGGATATAATCGTAAAATATAATTTGTTCAACGCGCAATGGGATTGAATTTATGCAATTTTTATATATTATGTTAAAGGTCGTTTTCCACTTGAACCTGCTTTTGACAGCGTTTTAACCTGTTTTTGACTTGATATGTTATTGGTCATAAATGTAAAATATATAGCACTAGTTTAAATACCAAATGTAAAATGCTTCAGAACCTGTTAAAAAAGATTAATACTTAATAGATTTGCATATTTTATTTGCATGTTGACAATCTTTGAATGGTATTCAAAGTAGTTGTGAATAAACGTAATATACTTAGTTTAACACCAAAACTCATCACTCAACTCAACAACTCAAAAAGGAAACCACAATACAAACTTTTTTAATTGACCCAATTGCAAATGGGAAACGAAACTTTGTTAACCTGTGTTAACCGCTTTATCTATCCATTTGGCACGCACTTGTATAATTTTATGAAATTTGTGTGCAAAGACAGATAAAATATTCGTTTAAAGAAAGAGAGAGGGAGAAAGCAACAAAGCAAAAAAAAAAAAAAACTGTTTGAAACAAAGCAAACTGAAAACTCAAACAATCGCCCAAAACTTAAATAATTTTGTGCAACTGCAGAAAGTTGCGAAAAACGGCAGCAAAACTTTTCAGTTTATCATTTTCCATTTTCGTTTCGTTGTCGTTTTGTTTTGTGCTTTGTATTTTTGTGCTGCTTCTTTTTAACTCCCAGCTTCCCAGACTGTCAGACTTTGTCTTGTTGAAAAATTGCGCATATTTCCGTTTCCGTTTTGCAGCCAGACTTGCATGTGCGTGTATGTCAATGACTATGTGTGTACGTGTGTGTGTGTGTGTGTAAATGTTGTTTTGGGGGTCGTAGGGCTTAAAACCCCATGCGTCAACCTTTGTACCTTTGTTGGGAGCTGCCTGCCGTCTGCTGATGTCTGCGCATAAATTATAATAAAATTCATTTCACACACACTCTGCTCCATGTGTGTAAATTAAAAACCAAATGCAACATGCCATATAAATGAACAACTTTAAGGCAACGCACTTTTCGCAGCATCAAAAATTTCACTTCAAAAAATTCGTTATAATCTTAGCGTGGCCCTAAATATTGTCCCTGTCAATCCCAATGGCATCCTAAAACCTCGCTCATCATTTAGAGAGACAGCCAATTTATGCATGAATAGCTATAGCTATAGCCAACATATATATATATCAAATTCGTATCCCTTTCGCCTCTATTTCACTGTGCAACATTTTATATTGATGAAATTTTCATTTGCCACACCCACATTACGGTTTTTTTTTATGGTTTGGGGATTATCTTCTGCGTCTACAATGTTTTTTTTTTTTGTAAATTGTTTGACAACATTGGGAAATGGTGTTATTTGTGTGATGAACCAAACACTGTCTATATACAAATATGTGCATTTGGCCCTTACGAAATGTAAACTAGCGAACGCTGTTCAATCAACATCTCTTTTATTTATTGTACAAAAAGCCTTCAAGCAACTCTCGCACCAACATATTTGCTGTATTTCTATTTGATTAACCCAGTTAAGTACAATTTCCAGGAAAGGTATATTCTATAATATCAAAAAAAAAATATGTAGAAAAGTTATTTTAATTTTAATTGTATTCAAAAGATATTTAAAAGTGGTAAAAATTATTTTTCTCACTTTTTATTCTTTTTTTAAATAGTTGAAAAATTCTCTTACTCCAACCCAGTTGCATTTCTTACAGGATATCTGTGCTTTCGATCATGTGTACTTAACTAAAGCTTGGCCAGTTAATTTTGTCGGCGTTGCGCTGTGTAAATTTTAACTTTCGTCAATATGTGGCGTATATATTCCATGCTGACGACTGATTGCGTATACGTAATGTGACATTTACTGTAAAAATAAGAGGGAGAATATGTTGTTACGTATGCGACGTGTGTGCACACAAATAGTTGAAAGTCGTCATCAGACGACAAGCTGAAAGCATCCGTCGGGGAGGGGGAGAGTGTGTGGTTAAGGGGTAAGGATTGCAGGGAGGTTTGGGTTTTGAGGCTGGCAGATGTGATTTTTAATTTAACAATTTTTGACATTTGCGTTTGCATTTATATTAGATTTTACAAGGCCAAAATTTGTGCAACCCCCTCGACCCCGGCACACACACACTAACCCACTCACACACTCCGTTGGCTTCTTTGCCGGGTCAATGGAGACTGACAAACCGAATGGGTCGAGTCAACGAATCGTTGCAGGCGTGACAAATGGGATTTGCCTGAACCACATACTACAACCCATATAGTCGTGTAGTATATTGCAACATATTCCCAACTCGTTCATATGCCAGCCACGCTTCACAAAAGGTGGTTGTGGGTGGTTATGGGTGGTTGCGGGTGGTAGCGGGTGGTGCGGTAGTCAGTCAAGGTAACGAAACCTTTGCCGAGAACACGTAGAACACGGAGTTGCAGATAGCAGCAGCAGACTGCCGTTGCTGCATGCAGCTTAGTTGGCAGTTAAGGTTTTAAATGCTGACTGCAGCTCATAAATTTCACTGCTAAACTTCATTTTACCTTTCGGCCATTTAAGCCAATTTTGGCCCTTTTCGGCTTAGATGTGTGCACTAATTAAGATATTAAAGTGAGCTGAAATGTCTCAATTTGGATTTCGATTTGTGACGAAGTGCGAAAATAATGCGCGGAAAAGATATTGTCTTGCCTGTGGCATGCGACACAGTTTTGCAGCAACATCATTAATTGCAGCAGTGTCCGCAAAAGAAGAGAGGAAAAACAAACCACAACAACAACAACAATCAGTTTGCAACGCTGTTGGCAAATGGCTGTCACAAAATGTTGTTGCAGCCACAGCCAGCAACAGTAGCAACAGCAATGTGCAACAAGCGGCAAGCGACAGCCACAACTTTACGCCATCAAATTAATTTTAATAATCATGACGCTTATTTAACGAAAGTAATCATTATTAAAGACTTGCCCCATAACAAAATTTGCCGTAATAATTAATTAAACTTTAATACATTTTTTAATGAAACATAAACATTTAAAGTCACGTTTAGCTATAAACATAATGCGTACTTTTTTTTATATATATATTTTGTAGCCGTTAAAATTAGACTTTAATGCAATTTAAGCCAGCAGCTGAAAAATAATAAAATAAACTTTTGCTGCTTCTCTTTTTTCTCTCGCGTTGGAATCAAACTTTATTTAGTGTGAAATACGAGATGAGTTTTTTTTTATTGGCAGCCAAAGTTGGCAGCAAATTTTTATACAATATATATGCGCTACTCGAATAGCTGTGAAAAGTTCTATTTATTTTATTGAATTTTTATTCACAACAAAAGCTTTCAATAAACTAAGCAAATTAAGCTCTAAAATTTCAACAAAAATTCGTATCGTATGAAAATTAAATTCAAGGAATTTAAAGAAATATTTATGTCATAGTTCTATGCCGAAATTCGCCTAAAGGACTAATGCCAAATTTAGCTTTGCCAAAAAGCAATAAATTTTATATTGAGATGTCTCTAGATAAGTCAATTTATGGTTTAAGCTTATATCAAAACCATAATCATAGTTTCCATTTGAGTAAATTATTTTCAATGCAAACTCTTCAATAAATATAACTAACAATATTCACTTTAAACTCAATTAAAATATTGTCTGTTGAAGCTGCTGGCTTTTTGGTTATCATAATTCTATTTATATATGTTGCACCGCAATTATTACATTGAAAGTATTTGATCAGTTGCAATTGACATCAAAGAAAAGCCAATTTTGTTGTATTTGCATAATGCAATCAACTATATACAATCAACAATAACAATATGTAAGATTTCTAGTAAACAACTTTAGCAAAATTCCTAATCATAATGCATACAAATTGCTAACACACACAACAAATACACACACACACTTACATGGTCGATTGCACATGCCCAAAAACACTTGGCATCTTCTTTGGCTTGCTTGAACATCATTGCGACTACATCATTATGCCGTTTACAATGAGTCGTAAAGTAAATTTAAGCGGCTGCCGTTTAACTTTTGTATGTGCGCCTATTTGACTTTGTTGCCCTCCCCCTCCCACCCCTCCCAGCCAACTTCTTTACGTTTCCTCAAAGCCAAGTCATGTCAGGCAGGCAGGCAGGCAAGACAGGCAAGCCAAACGAACGAACGAACGAATAAACGTTAGCTACAAATCTCAGTCGACGTCGATGGCGATGGCGACGGCAAGAACAATGGCTAGATAAATGGCAAAAAGCGCAATAACATTAACCGTTAGAGGCAGCGCTGCTAGCGTCGGCTGCTGCTGCAGGCCAAAAATGCGGCATTTGACCCAATTTTCGCGAAGCTTGCGCGTCCCAAGCCTTTTGGGAGCACATTCAATCGTCTGCGTCATTGGCCAAGCGACGTAAAACGTTTGTCTGTGTGTGTATGTGTGTGTGTGGGGCTTACTGTGGCAACATGGCCAACTTTGTCTGCGTTGCTTTAGCCATATTTGGCACACACACACACTTACACACATACAATCAGACGCACTGTTTGCCCAGCCAGGCATGTGTTGGTCTATCTCTTAAGCACCCAGCCAGTCACTTATCTACGAGTCTTTCGCTCAGTGTATGTGTATGTGCCAAACCACTGACGTAATTTTCTTGAGCTTCTCCAAATGCATTTAAAGCTAGAGATGAGCAACATTTTACCAAGACCAACGATAGTTGAGCAAAAAGTATAAAAAGAAACAACAAAAACTAATTAAATATTATTAAGTTAACTTCAAACAATGATGTATTGATTTTAAAGTAATGTAAGGGATGATTAAAGTAGAATATAAATTTTATAGGCATTTCCCATTACTCATATTGAAAACTTGTTAGCTAAGATATTTTTTCATCATTAATATAGAATTTCAAATACAAAAACAAAATATTTCCACTTATTGTTGTATTTTTCATTACCCAACTTATACTTTTTAAGTACATCTCCTTAAGTTTAGAATTTCTGATGCGTGTTGTGTCCGCAACTTTAGCGCAAATGTTTGTGTGGCAAACGTTCCTGTGTGTGTGTGTGTTTGTTTGAGAGAATGTATCTAGTGTGTTTATGTGTGTTTGACTCGATGCGTTTGTGTTAGAAGTTGTTTTCCAATTGAATTTCCAATTTGGTTGCTCCTTCAATTGGAGATTTCAACTTTAAGTCCGTCTCGTACGTTCTTGTTCACTTCACTTGCCAATTTAATTAGCCATTAAAAAAGAGATGAAAAAAAAGTACTTGTACCAGGTCTCCTTGGAGAATCGGTAACGTGCCGACATTTTTCATAAATAATTTTATTTTTGCACCAGTTTGCCATTTTGATGCCCGCCAGCTATAAAATGTGGCATGTTCAAAACGAGGGTGTCAAAATTGCAAGAAATATAAAATGGCCAAAACGAGACATATCCATTAATGAAAATGATGGATAAAGTTGATTAACTATACTATATGTATATATAGTTAATACATTAAATAATTTGTCGCATTGACAAACTAAATTCAAAATAAAATTTTATTTTCAGTTTAATTTCCCTTTGTAGGGCATTTTTGTTACAGGATATCTTCGGCGTCAATCACTGTTAACAACTAGCAGCATCTTAACATATTTATTATCCAATTTTTTGTTGTAATTTTGGCTGTAATTTGTTGTTGTTGTAATTTATGTGGCTGTGCTCGAGAATTTACGCAGATTTCTCTCGACACTCTCTCTCACACTCACTCTCATGTTGCAAGCAAGACTTTAGCCTCGTATGAGTGAGATTGCCTCATCATCATTTGCTCGTCGTTGCTGCCACTTAACACCTTTTGGCAGCATCTGCCACGCCCCAGCAAGCAATGTTAATAAATGTTCACTCTTTCACACACACACACACACACACACTGCACGTGCCTCTCATGTGCCGAGACTGAGACAAGCGAGTTGATCTGCGAAAACCCAAAAACAAAGACAGCAAGAACATACATGAAAATATGAGTAAGAACAAAAAGTATAGAAGCAAGAAGTAGAACCATGCAACGCGACTTAAAGTTTTGTCAGCCAGCAGCTTTCGCCCTTTTCGCGCAAGGGTATTAAAAAGTTTCAGTTAAAGCCGTTTATAAGAATTTGAGCATGCCGGTAGAAAAGAATGTTTTACTCAACTTGTTTGCTGGCAAATATGTTTTTTTTTTTTTTTTGATATATTTGAATTTATCGCACCACAAAGAAAAAAAACAAACGAAACACAGCTTACAATACTGATATCCAATAATCCAATTTTTTCAGCTGTTGTGCGAAGTTTTTCTTTGAACTTAAGTATAAAAATAAATATTTAACTCATGTGTAAATTTAAAAATGTGTCAGCTAAAGTTAAAGTGATTGTTAAGGTTGAGATATCAATGTTCAAGTACATTCTCTTAAGCATAAAATGAATAGGCTTGAACGATTAGCTTAACTAACTATTGTGACCTTCGCTTAAAAACTTGTAAATAAATATTGATGTATTTGATTTAATAATAGAAGAGACTGACTTAATACTTAGCTAAAGACTCAAACTTGAAGCGGATGTTGTCACAATTTAAAAATTTAAAATGCAAGAAGGCCAAGCCTTAAGAGCTTCACAAATTTATAGACATGCGGGCGTTACGAATAACCCACACAGCATACGCACACACACACACACACACACGCACACACATATCCATAGAGCAAAAAGATGACAACACTGCTAATTGCTGGCAAACAATTGGCATCTTCAATTACAAGTATTTGCAATCACTCTTCTTCTTCTACTTCGACAGACTCAAGACTCAAGTTATTCAACCTTGTGTCGAGTGTCTTTTTCGGTTAAGTACTTCTTGAGTATTTTCATCATTTTGACACACCCCAAAACTCGTAAATTACAGACACACACACACATACACAGACGGAGATACAGAGATACGGAGACAGAGATAGACAGCTCACCGTCAAGTGTTTATTTATGCATACAGCAAATTTATAATAAGCTGCTTAAGTTTGGATTTAAGGCAGCTGCCGCTGACAAGCCTAATCAGGCAATGTGTGTTATACCTCTTTAAAAAAACACAAATGTTTTAAGACCCATAAACCAAAAAAACAAAAAGTGTTTGTGTACACAATTTGTTGATGGTTTGCTCTTTGGCACGTTTTAATCTTAGCTTGAGTTGCTTTTTACGCCTTTTTTTTATTAATGTTGGGTGTACTTTTAGTTATTGAGTTGTGAAACTTATAATCGCAGTTCAGCACACTTGAGTTTTCATATTTTATTTAAATCTCTCTTTTTTTCCCAAACGAGATGAGTATGCAAATTTGTGCAGCTTGTCTTGCTGCGCGATTTCCCACAATTATATTTTATGTGCCATTGTTGAAAAGAAAAAGAAATAATGTAATAAAAATGTGTAAAAGCCGCAAACTAACTCTCCATTTCCATGAAAATTAGATCTAAAAGAGAGAGAGAAAGAGAGAAATTGCACTATTTCCTTCATGTGCACAAAAGCGGAAATCCTATTAACTCAATTTCATTTAACGTAAAGTCCCTTAAGACGTGTGCAGGACACAACAAAGAATATATAAAGAAAATATACTATACAAATATATATTAAAATGATTCCTTTTTCATTCGCAGCTACTTTTCAATTTGCAACCATAGTGGAAGCCATATTATACGAGTTCAATAGAAATTGAAAATCTCAACAAGTCCTTGCATCTAACTTTTATTCTTTTCATCTCTCTCCCTCTCTCTTCTTTGTTGCTTGCATCTCTTTCTATGTCTCCTCTGTCCGTCTGCTATAATTCAATTTTGTGTGCTCTGGAGAAATGAAAAATAAAAATGTTTTCATTAAAATTCAACTGCATCAGCAAAATTGTTACATTGCCCGCACACCAAACATACTACTACTGTTCGTATGTGTGTGTGTACGTGTGTGTGTGTGTGGTGATACCACAAAACCAGCAGCAAATCAATTGGAAAAGAACTTCTTCCATTCAGCGGCCATTTCATGCCAAATTGATTGTGAGAATTTAATTAATTTATTTTTGCTTTTTTTTTACTATATTTTTATTGAAAAATACCACATTGCACAATTTTATATTCATATCGTCTTTTTTTGCAATTGTGTTTGTGTGTGTGTGTGCGTGGAATTTATTTTTGATTTACTAAGTGGATTTGCATTTATGGTGCCAGCCAGACAAAAATGCTTTCCAAAGTATCTCCTTGCAATGACACAAAAACTAAAAAAAGAAAATCCTTTCTGGCAGCCATCATAAATTGTAATTGGATTTGCCTAACGACGACACTAGCTTAAAGTTGATCTATATAATTGGTTAGAGTAGCAAAGAACTATGCTAGCAAGTGGAAAAAAAAAACTTACTTCAGCTATTTTCGATACTTGACTTAAAGCCAGAGTTCAGAGTAAAGTATTTATTTAACTTAAGTGAAACTGCGAACATTGTGGCACGTTTACAAGTATCCTGCTGCAACAGCTATAAATACAAAATACTTAAACGATATTTATTTACTTTTAGTGCTTTTGCATATTTTGGTTGGAGCTGTTGTTGCAGGGTTAAACAAGCTGAGAAAGACCCTCAACTTCCGAGACGCTAGCTCCCTTTCCTTCTTCCCAGTTCTCTGGCATGTACACAAAACAATTATAGCCCGTAGGTAATTTAGTGGCGCAACATTTACAAGTACCAACGAAAGAGTGAGAGAGGGGGGGAAACAGGCGCAAACAAAAAAGAAACATAGAAGAAATGTTTTATGTGATGATGTGGCCATAAGGCGGAAGGGGGTAACATGTTCCCTTAGCGAGCTTAAAATAATAATACTCTGTTAAACATGGCCCACAAAAACCAGAGAGAGAGAGTTAGTTTTGAGCTTATCATGTATGTAGGTATGTATGCAACTATTTTGAAGGAGTCTCGCCTTGGGCGTAGACTTGTGTTTACCACTTGGTATGTAGGCAATTTTCATGTCTCAAGTTGAAGTTGCGCAGTTGAATTCAAGTGCTTGAATGCCTTGTTGCCTGTCATTCGAAAGCGAACGAAGTAAAGTCTCGTTTTTTTTTTTCTATTTTGAGGTACTTGGCTAAAATGCTGCCAAGCCTGCAAATGGCTTAAAAGTGCTACACAGACAACAGACCAGACTAAGCGTTGAGTGTTGGAGGCAACAAATGATTATGTAGTTAGATGTGGTTGTACTACTATGTTGCCTTGCAGACATAAGTGTAAATGTATTGTCTTGTTTTAATTGATAATGATTGCAGGAAACCGTTTTGCGGGCAACTTGTGCATTTCAATTTTATTGCGATTATGTTTTAAACTTAAAGTCTACAAAAGCACCAACTAAAATTAGAATAAGTTTAGATACAAGTTAAGAGCTATGAATATCGAGCCATATATAATATAGAGGAAATATGCTTTTGAGTTCTAAACTCTCTCTAAACAAACGTTGTGCTTTCTGTGAAAGCGCCACAAAGTCTCAACTTGTCGCCTGTGACAATTGCTCTCATGAATTGGGGTCCCAGATAGAGACCCTTTTCACTAGATTTGGTTTCATCATCCAGGCGTATAACATAATCCTTGCTGATCAAACGATTTGAAATATCCTGCTCCAGTTTGGGACTTAGTAGTTCGTATAAGCTGCCAGCGCTACAATTAACATCTCCGCCCGCACCGCGCTTCTTGTCGACAATGGTGCAACAATTCTCATTCTTAAGTATTTCCTCAAACTGTCGCTTGACCTCGGCCTGTGAGCTGCGTTTCGGATAGCCAGCGAGTCTTTCAAAGCACTTGTACTGATAGAAACGACGCTCCAGCTCAGCCAGTTCATCCAGCAGGAACTTTATATTTGGCGGTTCATTGGAATGGGTTCTTGAGAGTCGACACAAATCGCTCAAGAGCTGTTCAATGTGCGAGCTGAACAAGTCCTCCACGTGAGCATTGCTATAGATGTCCTGTTGGAGAATAAAACAAATGAAAATTATAATAGCATTTAAAGAACTAATTAAATAACTCTTAAATATTTGTTATTATGTGACTTTTGTTATTTGATTTCAATTCCTTAATATGTGTACTTTAAAACCAAATCCAAATCTTTTTGAAAATGTTTATAAACTCTAAAAGTTATATCATCGAAACTTACAATCAATTTCAAAATTGCTGTGTGCAGTGTTGGGATTATGGTCAGCTGGTAGATTTCGCTCATGTTACGCGTTTCTAGATAGTGTAGCACCTTCAAGGCCTCATTCGTGTCATCAAAGAGCCGTCGCTGCCTGGCAACAGCTACTGGTTGTGCCTGCTGCCACACCTTTTGCCAGGTATTACCCTCTGTAGTCATGCGCACGCTCAACTGATGTGTTATCTCGCCAGTTTCTAAAGAAAAATCATATTACAAATACATTGCTTGTATATGAATTGTTCTTCGCTCACCACTCTGCACCTCCTCCCAGTCTTTGGGACTGTACCAGCGTATAAAGTCTTCCATTTTGCCGCGTGGATTGGCAGCTTTGAATGCCTCCATATCGGACATTAGGGATGTGCACATCATTTGTGTGCTTAAACCCGAACCAGGACCGAGTTTTAACATAACCTCGGCATCGTCCTGCAACTGATCCTCTGTCTTGGGCACTGGCTCCTGAGTTTCGGGTATATACAGAAACTCTTCGGGCTCATCGAGCAAACGTTCTTCGGCCAGACGTTTAAAGCGACCCTCTGGCTTGAGGCTTAACACAGCTTTAGTGGGTGAGCTGCTTTTGGAATTTGGTTCATCGCAGTCATAAAATTCACCATCATCCTCCTCCTCTTCTTCATCGTCGCTAACTAATTTCTGGTCTTCCTGCTGCTGGGGCTGTTGTTGTTTGCGTTTGCCAAGCGCTTCGCGTTGCAAGCGACGCTCCACACAAACATTAAGCATCTGCAGCTTTTGGTGCAGCAGACAGGTGCGGGTGTCGGGAAAACCAGGCGCAATCCTGTTTTTAATAAACAGAGAGAGAGTGTCAAGAAAATTAAGAAATATTTGTTTAGTCACTATGCTTAAAATTTTAATTAAAAATTCTCGAAAAATATTGACACTTGCTAAAAGCTAAAAAGTTTTTCTTCACTAAATCTCACCACTTACAACTCGTTTGATAAAAAATCAAATCTCAAGTCTATTTAGTACGCAAAGCAACGTATCAACTATAATATTAAATGATACGTGCAGATACGTATCTGTTCTTCGAAATATGTGATATGATATAAATAAACTCAAAATATATATATATGCAAGAGACTATTGTAAATATGTCACATTTTTGCATATGGCACATACCAATGCATAACAAAGCCGCCAATTTGAAGTTGTGAGCCCCGCCTTCGAAGACATCATCAACAAAGTGGCAATAAAAGCTGACGCGGGCGACATCATCATCATCATCATCATCAGCTGTCTGCTGTGCATAGATGGCAGTGACAATGGCAACCTACATATGATATATGTAGTCACAGATATATTCATGCACATATATATATAGTGTATAAAATATCTTCAATCCATGACACGCACTGTCTTAACGTACAGACACAAAGAAACGAGTCGAAAGAGAAGCGAAGAGTTTTTTGTCACCGTTGTTGCCGCTGTTGTTCGCCCATTTGGTATTCAAGCTGTTGCCGGCTTTTGTTTGTGTGTGTATGTGTGTGTGTGTGTGGCTTTCAAGTTGTGCATAGCAAATGAGCTAAGCGGCATAGCTTAGATGGAGTTGCTACTCCCGTGAGTCATGGAACAACCAAAAAAAAAAAAAAACAGAAAAAAAACTATCTGAAGAGTTTATTGAACCCTTAAGTTGCGGCAATATTGAACAGTTATATGCTGCATTCATAGCACTTCGTCAAAACGGAACTGACTTATTGGGTTGCAAAAGCAGCAACGACAACGGATGTATCCAGCACCCTCTCTCCCCCGCTCTATCTTTTGTGCATTTGCATAAACTTCGCTTATGAGTTTTTTGTTTGGACACCTGCAGGAGCAGGAGCAAGAGCAGCAGCAGCTGCTAAAAAGCTTTTTAAGGCAACTAAAAACCAATTGCTAAGTTCTCCTTTAACAAATGTTGACCACAATCGAGAGAGCAACTAACTGTTTTGGTCAGTTGTTTAAGCCCGAGTGCTTTCGCTCTCTGCACCACATTAATTGTAAAGGGAAGGGAATTAAACCAGACTTCGAGTCTCATCAACGCCCAGACATAAACTGGCCCAAATATATGGCCAGCACAAACGAAACATTTTAGTTTTTGTGGCCAACACACACATACACACAGACACATAAAGAGCAATTTGTTTTCTGGCCAAGTCACTTTATAGTTATATTTATTTGCACAGCACTAAGATGTGTGGAATGGATAAACAGAACAGACACATGCGGAAATTACCCAAAGGCCTTAAAGACTTCAATGTGAGTTAAGAGACTGTGACAAAAGTGTAGAAAATAAAATATATATTCGCTCAGAGACTGCCGACTTAAAATGTAACAAATTGTTGTTTAAACAGGCATTTCAACTAAAAGTAGCTGAACTAAAGTATTGTTAAAGTTGAGTTTAGATAATTGAAAGCTTGACTACTTTAGGTAAATAATTGATCATATCAAATCCGATTTAACTATTAACTATAACTATTTAGTTGAATAATTAGCAAGGTTTTTTTGATAGCTACTTAATCTGCCCTTAACTCAAGTAGTTCTTAACTAATCGTTTTAGGTTGTTCATTATTCGAACTCGTGCCAAACGAAACTGACGTACTTAAAGCTTATCACATTTTGCTACCAAAATTCAGTTAAGCCTCTGCTTTACACAGATTGATTTATCAATGTGACAGACAATACCAAAAAAACAAAAACAAAAAAGTTAGTAACATTTGCGCAATTATAAATATACAAAAAAATACTATATTGTTAACGTTCATTATGTGGTTGGTGTTAAGTATTAATCTAATCTCTGGGTATTTCATCTGCCAATAATGAATAAATCTAATTCGGTAGCTGTTTGCTAAAAGATAAGCCAGCTGCTATTTGCGATAGATCCTTTTGTTATAAAAGCAATGAAATATAGCGAATTGGAATTGTTCAGTTGATTAGTTTGAAGACAGTTGGCAAAGCGAACGGAACGCAAAATGAAAGGTGAGATTCACTAAACAGAAAAAGTTTAATATTAGAGAATAAAAACACTTTATTGCAGTTAGCCAGTGTCTTTTGGCATTAGTTGTCTTGGCAGTGTGTGGTTTGGGTCAAGGTCAACGCATACAAGATATTTGCGAGGTATTCTCAGAAAATACGGTTATACGTGATCCAGAATCATGCAGTCGCTCAATCACCTGTATCGATCGCAAGAGCGTTTATAGCACCTGCAAGGGCACAACACCATTCTTCAATAAGGACACCTTAAAGTGTGTGAGTTCGCTGGAAAGTGACGACAATTGTGAGGTATCGTGCGCGGAGTCAGTGCAAGCATTTGTTGCAGATCCAAAGTCCTGTTTCGGCTACTATTATTGTGCGGATGAGAAGACGCCCCTCTATGGCACCTGTCCCGATAACACGCACTTCAATGCAACGTTGCAGGAATGCACGTGGACACATGCATCCGATTGCCATTCGACCAAGTTTGATTACTGCAGCATCATCAAGAATGGTGTCAACTTTGATAATGTCCTCGGCTGTGATCGCTATCATGTGTGCACCAAGGGTGTGCTTGAGGATAAAACCTGCAAGACGGGCTACTATGAGGCCACAACGGGCACTTGCATTGACAAAAATTTAATTAGATGCGATGCTCATCCACTGCCCAGCAATGTTTGTGGCACCGTGAAGAGTCCCAAGAAGAATGCCAAGATTGCAGATGGCGCCACCTGTCAGGGTTATTTCTACTGTGCCGAGATGGAAGATGGCCTACCCGATCCAAATCCTGTTTGGCACAAGTGCGGCAATGATCTGTTCTTCGACAAAACCTCACAGCAGTGCATTCATCCCAATCAGGTTGCCTGCACCGAGGATCGTTGTCAAGGACGTACGATTCCATTTGTCCTTAGCTCTACAAAGGGTTGTCGCCACTATCTGCGCTGTGCCGATGGTCGCACCATCGACGAGAAGAGTTGCGGCAATTTCTTCTTTGATGAGGCTAACGCCGTTTGTATCGAAACGATATTATTGTTTCCCAGTTGCAAGTCATAAGAACTTTACTCAAAATCATTAAAAAAGATCTTATTTTCAAGAGCACTTTATTGATTTCTATACTTTTAGTAAATAAATACGTGTATGTGTTAAGATATTTTGAAGAATCAAAGCTTGTTTTTGTTGGCAAAGAATGTGGATTCTAGACTTCGTGCCATTAAATATTTGAAGTCTGACAAATCGTCAAAAATAATTTATAGCACTTGTAGATTAACTTATCGTCGTCAAAACAATCGTCGAACAAAACGCCGTCATAAATCATAAGATTAAGTCTTTGTATTGTTTATTTAGCAAATCAAAAACGAACACAACAATTTAACTGCTTATAATCTCAATTGTTGATTATAAGTCGGTGCTTGTTATTAACAATTAACTTAATTACTGAAGTAACCGATAAGCAACTTATCTCAAGGTGGAAGGATCATATTTAAGAAAAAGCTTGGTAACAAAAAACATTTTAACAACAAAGCTAACTTATAAATAAATCAATGGTGTTTTCGAAAATCGTCGTAGAATGCTTAAGAAAAGAATCTGGCAACGCTCAAAAAGCTTTAATATAAAGCCATCAACAATTTTAAACACTTGAAATGAATTTTGCAGCCCAAAATCAACTTTAAAACTACATTAATTACTTTCATCCCCCAAAATGGAATTTAATTTAATTTTCAATTTAAATATGAGATGACCTGAAAGATTAGTACAACAAACCTAAATCCAGCTAACACTTTTCAACACACGCACACACACATAAGTAAACTTTTCAAATGACAACTTTTCGTCTTCAGTACCCAAAACCCCTCAACAACAACAACAACAAAAAAGCAAGCAACTTTTTTTTTTTTACACCTGCACATTCTAATCCACTTAAATGCTTAACAGAATTATCATGCGGTCGGCAAGCCACGCCCACTATGTGGCGCCCAATCTGCCCTCTGGCAGCAGCTACAAAAACTCCTCGCTCTTTTGTTAAATAAAACTTCAATTAAATCTCGTTTTAAGTGAGGCTCAGACCCTTGGGCAAAAATTGTTTGTAAGCGGTCCCAAAATAGATGGAAGACCAAAAAAAAAAAAACGTTAATGAAGAAGAACAAAAAAAATGTTAGCTTCGCCTCTGCCAACCAACTCTTGGCCCATTGTCTTAAAATGCAAATTTGGCAATGCGCCCACAAAATAAAAAAAAAGAACACAACAAAAAAGTGAATAATTATGCGGCAGTAACAAAAGAAAAAAAACATTTACACCTTCAATTGGTGAGAAAAAAAACGAATTTGTTGTTTTTTTTCTCTCGCTTTTAGTTTTGTATATCTTGCCGCAACTTTGCTGGCCAACTGTACTTGAATCGTTTTTCCATTCGGTTGTACTTTTGTTTCTTTGCAATTTTCGCACTTTCGCGCATTAAAACGATTCTAGTGATGCAATTAATACGACGACGGGCGTCAGTGGAAATACTTTTCCATGCAAGAATTAAAAACACAAAACAAAAAAAAAAGTGGGTGCAAGAATTTTTTAATTAAATTTTGCGGCTGGACAGCCAAGTGAGAAATGAGCGCTAGATAGCAAAAAAAAGCAGGGAGTTGGGTGCAGGAGGAGGAGGAGGTGTCAAGTGGAATGGAATGCATTCAAGCGCAAAATATTTGTTAGCCACGTAATGCAATTTCGACATGAATTGTACAAAACATAAGAAAGAAGAGACAAAAACAATAGAAGAAATAGCAGATGGAAAACTCAAAACTCAAAACGCAAATCGCAAATGAAAAATTAACTCAAGCATAACGACAATTTTGAGCCGCAGGGCCAGGGCATAAATAGGAAATAATAATAATGAAATCAATGTGGTGCTAACAAAAAAAAAAGGTATCAATCAAAAGACAAAACGTTGATTAATATTGCGAGGAATCGAAGCGTGCAGCTTAAATTATTAATCATTATTATTATTATTATATTTATTTGCGGTTTCGCGGATGGCAAGCAAATCAATGAAGCATTATTCGCTGCGGCAGGCAATTTGTTGAGGGAGCTGTTGCAACATTACTTTTACTTTTGCCTTTCAATAATTCAGCCAAAAAAAGTGTTTTTTCGGTTGAGTTAAGTTGGGATAAATTTAAAAATCGAAATTCATTGAACCCAAATGATAAACAAAAAATGCTATGGCAAAAAAATGGCAAGCTGATTAATAGAAATTATGTTAAAATTAATATTTTTTATGGGAGAAATATGTAAACATTTTATACAACTTTTGATGATGTCTGATAACTGAACCTTAAAGAAGTTTTTTAAGCATTATTTATTCGTAACATGAACTTTACAAACTGTTGTTTTGATTAGCCAAGCATTGACCTTTTGCCTCGCACCACACAGGGCGAATGCGTAACATTTATTTAGTGTCCATTCAACCCGTCTGTGATGAGCGAGTTGCCTTGCCAAAGAAAACAATAGCAATCGCAATCTCTTCAAAAAGTCTAAAAATAGACACATCACCTCAAATACGAAAGTTGTGAGGCTTGAAAATTGAGTGCGGCCATAATTCATGATTATGCAAAAAGGTCAACAGCTTTGACTGGTTCAGAAAGGTCTTTGTTTTTGTCCTTTGTGCGAGGAGTGGTGGTGGAAGGATTTTTACTCTTAGTTTTTTTTTTATGACGCGCCTATCGCGTTGGCAAATTAAATTAAATGTTCGTCAAGACACACACACACACACACACACAACGAGATTGTTGCTGTGAAAAAGGATGCAGGATTAATATTGGGTCTTTCAGGTTTTTTTTTTTGTGCATTTTTTATGGGCAATAGAGCTGCGCTCACCGGAACTGACAGGCTTGGGCAGGACAGAACAGACAGGCAAATTAATCAAACTAAACTACCAAAGGATCAAGAACAAAATGATGAGCAGCATCAAAAGGACGAATGGGTAGTATCTTAAGACAAGCTACTCTCTCTCTCTCTCTCTTCACGCACCGTTTGCTGTTTAAAGGGCATAAAAATAAAATTGAAAGTAACTAGAGACAACTGATTGATAAAGTAGCTAGCCTTTTGACCAACTGCTTTGGCAGCTGGCTTACATATTCATTACCTAATCAAAGTCATCCATAAAACGTATCACTTATCATTAATTTTCTTTCGTGTTATTTTACAGCTCTATGCCGGCACCAAGATGAGACGCAGCAGCATACAAACAGCGACCACAACGCCCACAAATCGACAGCTTTGGCTGCCGTCGCTGATTTTACTCTTAGCAGGCAGCACCAGGATCAATGCACAATGTCCTTGGCAACGAGATGTGCCAGATCTGCAAACAAGTTGCATATGTGCCTATAATCTGGGACGAGAACTCAGCGTACAATGTGATCAGGTAGGCAAATATGTGAAGAATATCAATATCAATATCTTAGTTAAAAGAATTTAAAGTTAACATCTTCAGCTTTCACTAATTATATTCCAATATAATTTTCTTTCGATTTCAGGTCGAATTCTCACAACTGCTCGAGGCGATGAACAAATATGCAAAACAAAAGCCTGTAGATTTGTTGTATGTGAACAATGCAACGATTGAAGAGCTGACCGATAATATCTTCAGCAATCTGAGTCTGCACAATGTGCAGTTGTCCAGTTGTGGCATTCAAAGGATATCAAGTGGCGCCTTCAAGGGACAGGAGTCAATGCTAAAGAATCTCAATCTGCAGGATAATCTGTTAACGGAGGTGCCAGTGCAAGCACTTAAAGTGCTCAATCGACTTAATCTGCTCGATTTGTCGCGCAATCAACTCACCCAGATACCCGACGATGCCTTTTTGGGTCTCAATAAACTGTCCACACTGAAGCTGAATGACAATAACGTAACGCTATCGTCTGGAGCATTTCGTGGCTTAGAGCAGAGTCTCAAGAATCTCAATTTGAAGGGCACGAAACAGCGTCGAGTGCCGGAATGCATACGTGGCCTGAAGAGTCTCGCCTTTCTGGATCTCTCACAGAATGGCATCAAGGAGTTGCCCGGTGCTGGTGGCATACGTGTCTTTGATGGCCTCGACGCACTCACTGCCCTCAATATGGAACGGAATTTGATTCAGAGTATTGCGGAAACTGCCTTTGCGGGTGTACGGAAAACATTGAGCTCGTTGAGTTTACTTAACAATCTGTTGGCCGAGTTTCCCATCGGAGCGGTGCATTCGCTAAAGGAGCTGCGTGTGCTGGACATTGGTTTCAATTTGCTCACCTCGTTGCCGGAGGCAGCATTCCGTGGCAATCCGAGCATTACGCTGCTGGCCTTGGACGGCAATCCACTCAGCACGGTGCCGGAGGGTGCGTTTGCCCATTTGAATTCCACGTTGCGTGGACTCTCCTTGGGCGGTCGATTCTTGCATTGCGATTGCAAACTGCGCTGGGTCGCCGAATGGATACGCAACGGTGATTTACAGGTGAGAATGCCTCGAGGCATATGATTTTAAATCAAGCTTCGCTTAACTTTTACTTTTTCTACAATTATTTTTTTTTCATTTTTTTGTAGGTCACCTCACGTGAACGGAATCCTCAGTTTTGTGGCACACCGCCACGTTTCCGTGATCGCGGTTTCTACTCCATACAGGCGGAGGAGTTGAGCTGTCCAGAGATTGCCGATGCTGCGCTTCGTGGTCCTGTCGGCCTGGCCGACAATCTAAAACCCACGTTTCCCTCTTCACCGGACTCCGTAGAGTATGAAACGGGCCTTGGCACTGGAACAGCCGCATCATCACCTATTGGCAATAGTGTTGCTCCAACAACACCAACAACAACTACATTCTCTACAACAACAAAAACAACAACAACAGCTGCACCAACAACTAGTTCGAGTACAGCAGCCAGCACGGTGAGTTTGTTCTACAAAAAAACCAATTTTGTAAATGCGCCAGCTTTGAGTGCAAAATGTAATTGATTTAAGGCAAATGTTTGCTTAAAACTTTCCACAGCCATATTTGATTTGGCACTGACCTTCACTTTGTTATGAATCATATTTTAAAAGAGTTCAGAAATAGTTTTGATGGTATTTTTTGAAGTGAATTTAGGATGAAAAGTATTTTTATAGGAGGAAACAGTATAAGCGAGAGTTCAACAATAGTTTTGATTGTGTTTTTGAAGTGAATTTAAGAATAGAATTTTTATAGGAGGAAACAGTATAAGCAAGAACGCAGGATTGAGTGAATCTGCATTCGCTTTGCTCCTCCTGAACCACTTTACAAAACCGGTACGCTATGCTTTCAGCAACTCCGGCTAGAAACACTTACAATGTAACGACACTAGACACTAAAAGCTTGGAGCCACAAAAAAAAAATTACCATAAACTGAGCAATTTAACAGCAAATTTTGAGAATGTCAGCAAGTGATTTATGCAACATCGACAACATTTACGCTTCTCTCACTCTCTTCTAGACTCGTCCGCCTACAGCTGGAACGACGACAACAACGAAAGGTGTCCCATTGCCAACAGCTGGCATCAATGGCACTGGCAGCGTTCAGGCCACGGCCATTACAACAACAAGCAGTAGCAGCAGCTCCTCCTCCTCTTCATCATCATCATCCACCTTGCATACAAGTGGCAAACAGGCGCCAGGCTGGCGTCAAGGCGCCAATGCCAATGGCAGTCAACATAAGCCACAAAGACCGCCGCTGGTGCTAGGCTATCCGCCACAGCGTGGCACACGAATCGACGATGCCAACGAGGTGCAGGTGAAGCATGCCTTCCGTCAGGATAGCGCTGTCATCATACAATGGGACTCGGAGACGGCCAACATATTGGGCTTTCGGGTAGTGTATCGCCTGTTCGGCGAGAAGGCCTTCAAGCAGGGTCCACCGCTGGAGGCGAGTGAACGTGAGTTCAAAATCAAGAATGTGCCGGCACAGGAGTGCATCATAGTGTGCGTCATTTCGCTGGAGGAGTTGCATGTGACGCCCGAAACGGTGCCATATCAACAGTGTCGCGAAGTGCGTACCGTTTCCTCGCAGACCTCCAACATGGATAAGATAACTATTGCGGCAAGTGCAGCCATTTGTGGCACAATCATTGTGGCCGTGATTGTCTTCATAGCGGCAAGCAGGTAACTCTTAAAACCACTTTTAGCTAAGCTTTAAATCGAAGATAGTGTTTTTAATTATATTCCTTACGTACTCAATGCTATCTTTTGCAGGCGCTCGCGTAAACTGCAAAATAACCAGCAAAAGAGTCCATTGCCAATTGGAGGTTTGCCCGTTAATTGTTGCGGTCCAACCGGTTCGCCAGGACCACTTGGCTCCATTGCCACGCTATCGGCATTTAACAATCACAAGGTGAGTGTTCAACTCTTGCCAATTGGCCATTAAACCAAACCAAAAACAAAAACAAAACATAGATGTTGTAGCCCCCAGGCTGTTGCTAAATTGGCCTGCGACTCGGAAATTGAAGCCAACGTTTTTGTATATTTATGGGCCAACAAATTAGACTGCTACGTGAAAAAGGGAAAATACATTTTATATATATATTTTTTTTTTTGTCAACGTTCTTCCGGCTGGTGCCAAATAAAAAATATACATCTAGCTAAACGTTGACTATTAACTAGATTTTAATACAACGAAGCTGCATCCAAAGCGAAATTAAATCTTTAAAATATCAAAAAACATTTTCAACTCCCTTGGCACGTTGCTGTGGGAAGGGATTCGACTTAAGTGGCACAAAGTGTGCCGAGTGTGACTAACTTTCTGATTTCGTTTGCTCCGCAGGAATGGGATCAAGTTTCTGCGTACAGTGGACGCTCGATACCGCGTCCACGCATCTATCCCGTTGAACAGCCCGACGATATGCGCAGCCATTTCTCTGGCATGCCCGGCAAGGTTGGCAAATCAAGGTAAGCACCAAAGGGTATCAACTAAGTTGGTCTGTCATCAAAACATGCAACCCGTAACTTATTAGAAATGTAGCACAAATATTTGCTTGATTTTACACGCATGCAAACATATATATTTTACTTGTGTTTTTATATTTACTTAATTATAATTTCATTTCTCATTATTTTTGTTATTTATTCATGCACACAAACAACACACACACACACACCCACACACATACATGCATACACACATTTGGGCGTCATATAGCAGATCCATAGCCGATGGGCAATCACAACACAGTTTCTCGAATAATTCGCATCGCGGCTATTTGGGCAGCGCATTCCCCACAAATCTGGTCAATTCACGCCCAGAATTGCGGCAATCGCGTCAATCGCTTGCCGCTGCCTCCGAGCGCATGTCGCGCGCCTCCTACGCCGGCTCCATACACAATGGCAATGGTGGCGGTGGCGGCGGCGGCATCGGTGGCGTTGGCGCCATGGGCGTTGGCGGCGGCATGGTCAACGCCGGCAGCTTAATGGGCATGAGCGGATTGGTTGGGCCCGGTGGCCCATCGAGCATTGCATCCAGCAATGCAAGACGCTCGCGTCCGCGCTCCAGATCACGCGATCAACTGAACACAACGCATATACATAACCATCGACCGGGAAGTCGGTAAGTAGCGCAAAGAACATCACACACTTCCCCTTTTCAGGCATTTCCAGACACACAATAAACACACACACAACACTTGCAGCTTAAAATGTTGCTTCGTCACCAATTACAAAAGTCACACTTTCAATTTTTTTTTGATTTTCATTCAATCGTTTCGTTCGTTCGTTTGAAAGTTTTCTAAACAAGTTTTGATTGTCTTGCTTTTTTTTTATATGTCTGCCATTAAGATTTTTTGCTTTTCTCCCTTCATTTCATATCTTGTTAACGAAGATGCGACACCGAAATGTTAAGAAGCTTAGTTTTTTATTATCTTTCTAAGCGTATCATCAGATTCAAATTTATGTTTATGAATCAGATTGCACGCATTAATAAAGAAATCGTTTATTAAATGTCGCACACTTTAAGAAAAAGAAAAGAGATAACATATTCATAATGATATATAAATTCCGAGTTTTTTGTAGATTTTATAGGTAGAAACTTGGAAAGGAAAGGTTTTTGGATTGTTTTAACTGTAACAAAATGAAAATTATTAAAAATTCATTTCAAGTTAGAAAATAATCAAAATAACAAACTATTAAGCTTTAAAAAAGTGTTTTCTTTGATTAATAGTTGCCAAACAAGATTTAATTTAATGTTATGTGCACATAAATAAGCTTCAAAATTCAGCGAAACTTTATTAAAAAACAATCATTTAATATTGCAAAAAAAAATAACTCTACGTTTAATCAAGCTTGTAACATTAATGAATACATTTCAACGCTTCGATTAGTTAATTAATAAACTTCACGCCGTCAATAGCTTACATTTTTACAGTATTTTTTGATCGAACGCAACAAACGGTTAATTTAATTCATTATTAAAGCTTTATTCGCTTGTTGTTTGCTTTGCTCAATGTTGTGAATTTGTTACGTCCATTATGCATTTAATTTCGTTTTTTTTTTTTGTATATTTGTTTGTGTTTCGACAATTTTGCACAAGTCATTAACTTGGCTTTCTCACAACACGACAAACATGGAAAAAAAATAGCAAATGAGTAAATTGGTTTTGTTGTTGTAATTGATTTTTTTTTTGTTGTAGATATTCGCAAGCGGGTTCAACGCATACGCTGAACAATTATTGCGATACATCGGATAATTGGACCGATCACGATATGGATATATATATGGCGCGCAATCCAACAACGCGCAACGGTTTGGTGCCATTATGAGGGCGGCTTATGTTATCCTGATATTTCAATGTTGTACTAAATTTGGATGGCATTTTCTGACAATATCTGACGCCGGCAGCCATTGCAGCGGGTGGCCATGGTGGACGGCGTCAACAACAACAACAACAGCGAGAACAGCAACAACAACGAGAACAGCAGCAACAGCAGCAGCAGCAGGAGGAGCAGGAAAGAGCTGCAGCACAACAACGACAGCAACAACAGCAACGACATAGAAACAATCAGCAACAACAGCAATTGCAGCAGCCATATCAACAACAACAACATCGCTTACAATACTACAATACAGCGCGAACACAACGTTGCACCTCGCCGCCCGATGTTGTGCCGCGTGCAGCAAATTTCCATAATAACAGCAATAGCAGCAGCCACGCGAACAGCAGCAACAACACCCCTAATCAGCAAGCATTGCCGTTGCAAGCAACGACAGCAGCAGCAGCAACAACGAACGTTGGCATTATTGTTGAGAATTATTTCAACGAATATGAGCGTCAGGAAATCATTTATCATCCCACTAGCAATAGCAACAACAACAGCAGTAACAGCAGCAGCAGCCACATGCCAGCAACACGTTTGGACAGCAACAACAGCAATGGCAGCAGTGGCAGTAGCAGTAGCAGCAGCAGCAGCAATGCTTTTCGTTTACAGTTACCCGCAACAACGATGGCAACGACTAACAACAATATTTTCTATAGACGAAACAATTATTTAATAGATGCAACTAATGCGCATATATTTAGTGATAACTGTAACTGTACTTGTAATTGTAGGCTAAGCGAACAGCAGCGGCAGCAACAAACAGAAACAGCAACAACAACAACAACACCATCAACAACAATAACAACTGACAGCAGTCGCGTTGACACACAAACAGAAGAAGCATCATCCTTGGCGCCAAGCACCTCAGTGTCAAGCATTGAGCAAGTGCAGCCAACTAAGTATGTGCATGACACAGCAACAAATGCAACAGCAACAACAACAACAGAAGGAACAGCAGCAGGTAAGGCCTTGTCGGTGTTGAACTTGACATTGGCTGACATTGAAACAGACTTGGATCTGGACATGGACAAGCTTTAAGTGCAATAAACGTAAAGTTGTTGTTACAATATAGTTGCTATTGTTGCTGCTGCTGCTGCTGCTAGTTTTTGTGTTCTTGTTGTCGTTGCATCCTAAGCAATTTGCATACAATTCAATGCAACAAATATCAAAAAAAAAAAAAAAGCAAAAGAAAGATAAATTCAACTTAGCTAACTATTTTTGTATGCAGTTTAAAAAGAAAAGAAAACAAAAGGAATAAGTGCAATGAATACATATTATATATATATATTACACATTATATATGATTTGTGTACATATAAATCTGTATCTGTTATCAATAATCTGCAATCTGTTTAAACGCTTCTTTTCCTCATTTTTTTTGTATTGGTTCTTTGTCGTTTCTTTTTGGTATAGCGACAACTTGTTAAGCAATCAAAGAACTAAGATCTTAAGTCAATATCTTATAAAACAAAACAAAAATGGTACTAATCTATACAAACAAACACACACACATACACACTTAATAGCTATTAAACAACTAACTATAAACGTTATTTAATGTAGAATATATACAAAAAAAAATAGTAATGATGAAAAACTATTTCTTAGACATTGGTACGGCAAGCATAGAACATTTAAATTTTTATTGAACATCATTTTTTTTAGTTCATAAATTGAAAAACTAACAAAATTGTATATAAATAATTTTAAAATTATTTTATCAACAATATTTTTCATTTTTGGAATGTTCTTTCAAAACTTTAAACACCAAAAGCTTCAATTTGATTTTAAAAATGTATTAATTTAATTTATGCTTGTCGCAGCCAGAAAAAAAAACACAAAACATTCCATTAGCTATTTTTGCAATTTTAGCTTTTTATATTGCCTTGAATATTATGATTTAGTTTTTGAGAAAATGAATTTTTTCTTAGATATTTTGTTTTTTTAATTAAAGCTCAAGAATTTACTTTTTGTATAAAAGCTTCAGTCGAAACGTTTGTGTGCTAAGTTTATGTAACAATTAATTGTTTAATTTTTATGTTTAAATATAATTTTATAGTGAGATTTTAATAAATAAAACAAAAATATATATATTAAAATATATTTTATGCTTATAATTTTGTTTTTAGCTTGAATTTTGGGTTTGTATATTTTTGTTTTTTAAGTGAAAAGATTTTTCCATGAATTTAATTTGCATTTTTTGCATTTTCTTACTTATTTGAAGCTTAGCATGTAAATCAATGTACATAAATTAATAGCCCTAAGCTTTAAAATTGAGTTTCAAGCATTTTTAACGATGGGATTTGCCTTGCCGCAAATCCGAGAGAACACAGTTGACAGTTAACAATATTTAGTGCCGATTGGGCAGGATGATGGCTAGAATACGAAATGATAGCCGAACCCAAACAACGTTCATATCTGGCACTAGATACTTTAGTGAAGTAAGCTATATATATATATAAAAATATATCTATTAGAAATCGATTTAAGAAACAAGTTAAGACAACGCTTTGAGCATTAGACAAGTAAACACAATTTAGATGGAAAACGGGAGCAATTATTTAGAACTACAACAAAAACAACAACCAACAACAACAATAAAATTACTTAAATATTTAACAAATTGTAGGCAATGAATTTTGGAGAAAGGAGCATGAAAAAGATTAAGAAAACACCCAACAATTTTAAGGTTTAAGATTTAAATCTAGAGCAAATGCAAATGTTTCACTTGTAAAGTAAGCAAATTGGCTAAGAACTTAAATATTATATCGATAACACAATAAGCAACTGCGCTATCGATTATAGCTAATTGTAAGCAATTTAAGATCAAACTTAGTATTTAAGCTTAATAACACGGAATTAAATTAATAAACTGCCTTAGCACCAGCGAAAAAAAAACAAAAAAAAAAACAAGTTTAAAGTATTAACAATATAAAGAAAGAAAAAAGCACTTGCTTAGTTTTTAGTTTAGCAGCACTTTAGATCAAAGAGATGAGCAATCTTTATAAAGAAGAGTATCCTTAACTTACACAAATACTGCCAAACATGAAGAACAAGTACCAATAATACATATTCACGTGACATTTAGCCAGTTTTGCAAAACAATTCTTTCTTTTGTTATCGAAAACTTTAACGATTGAAGCTTATGTTAAGTAGTTGTTTAACTAGCTGAACTTCAATTCAGTTGCTTAAATGTCACGTTTCACATCGACTCGAAAAAAAAGCTCATCTCACTGACGACACCGAATTATAATAACGAAGAGAACACCAACCGAATTTTAGATCTTAGAACGGATTGTAGTTACTCATACACTTACCATAAATGTGCGTTAAATTGTTAATGTATTAACTAACGTGTTAACTTTGCGGCTTCAACAGAACAACAACAACAAAACCAACCAACCTAAATATTGTATTAGTAAACGTTGATTAGAGACAACTTTTGGCCAAGTTTCGTTTGTTGTATTGAAAAAAACAAAATAAACACGTTTTTGTTCGTTTATATACGCATCAAGTTCCAAATAAAGCATATTTTTGTTAAGTTGTTTGTGCGTTTTAATATTGCTTTAGAATTGATTACTCACCCGGGCACCGATAGTGAATTATCCCATAAGAGACGCAGTTGACGTGTAAAGACCGCCCACAGCTGTGCCATGCCCTCCAAACTGCCCAGATGGGCGTGGCAGGTGGCCAACAGAGAGCTGAGACGGCAAACCAAAGAATCAGCAACGGCGCTCTTAATGCGCATCGGATCGAACTGCAACAGAAAAAACGACTTTTTATAAATAAATATTCGATTAAACTATCGTAGATATGCTCACCTTATCCTTAAAACTGTGCTTGGCATAGGGATAAAGTGCCAGTTCTGGATGCATATCGGGAAATAAATAAGCGAGCAACTCAGCCAATTCACTTTCCATCATGGGTCCAGGCAGACGTTTAGTGAGACCTGATTGTGAGGGTATCTTATAGTTGCGTTCCTTTCTAGCTGTCAACTTGTGCTCGGTGAGCTTGTCCAAGGGATTTGTGTGCTCAGCGCCGCTGCTGGTGCCAGAGAAATTGCGACCCACATAGGAGTCGAGAGTGCGATTCACTTTGCCAACTGCCTGATAATCGTTAAGACAGAGCGTGAGATAGGAGAAGGCCTCGACAGATAGGTAGATCTTGCCCAGTGGCGCTTTGGAGGGCAGAAATTCTGTGCGCTGTTCATTGTCATAGGCCACACTCTCCGAGAGCTCGGGCCAGGTGTAGACGAGATAGCTTTCCGTACAGGATTCGGGCGCATAGCCATGGGGCAAGGCATAGAAGTGTTGCACATCAAGACGCTCTACATCGCCATCGATGACAATATCCTCGGAGATGGGTCCATGAGCGAAGGGTACATACAATGGCATACGAATGCGCACCGCATCCAGCGAGTATGTGGTCCTTACCGATACCCTTGCTTCCTGGGCATACGAGGCTGGTAATTTGTCATGGAATAGCGTCAGCAAACCCATCAAATAACGACACTCTGACGGTGCCTGCTCCAGTCCAATGAGTCGGAAGTTGGTACGCAATGCAGGCGCCAAGGCCACACCAGTGTAAAAGTTCCATTTGGGATCGTAGATCTGTACAAAAATCGGCACCACGCTGTTAACTTCAGCAGCAACAACAGCGGCAGAGCTCAAAAAGAAATTAAACTCTGATGTGGATTTCATATAGTTGCTGGCCGCATTCACCGGATGCAGCACCACAAATCGACGCAGTCCATAAATTCTCGCTAGTGTGTGCAGCTCACTAGAGTTGCGTATTGGTGGACCAAAACTGTTCCAACTGCACATTAAATCGTGATGACAATTTGTGCGTTGCAAGCAACTGCTGAGTGCATCTGCTGATGCCGGTGTTTTCCTTTTGGGCAGTTGTGCCTCATAGTAATCCACTGCAATGCCATTGCGTAGCATATTCAATGTTTCGGACTCCATATGCCATTTGCATTTGTAGAGCTCCTCGGGCTGCAGTGGAATGCCAACGTCGACGGCCACCTCCCATTTCTGCAGCAATTCACCGAGCTGTGCGTTGAACACCTCCCAATCCGAGTCAGCGCTGAAGTTTTCGCGATAGAAATCGTTATCATCAATTTCTTCTGCCATTATATCTTGCCAATTTACGCGTATCAACAAACAAAAGGCAAACAAGACAATAAAATACAACTTAATGCTGCCAGCTGGTCTGACAGAGTTGCCAATACATTTTGTTGCTAGAGATGGATGTGAATGGCAAAACAATTTAACGAATAAATTATAAGTTTAAAATAGTTATATACAACAAATGAATAAGTGTTATTAAAATAATTGTTTTTCCAACATATAATTATTATTTTATTTTATTTTAAGAACCCAGGATGGTATGCACTTACAAGTAAATGTTGCCAAAGCAAAACGCACTTATCGATTTCCGCCTATCGCCAAGCGAATCAACAACTGGATCAACAAGCGCACCATGAATTACAAAAGATGTACGTAAACAATCAAATTATGTGATTTTAATTAGTTGAATAAATATTTGAATACATAAACACCGCAATGTGTCGTATAGACAAGCGCTTGTTGTGGACACCAGAGCCGACGGAGCTCTTTCTGGATCTGTGGCAGGAGTACATTGCAGAATTGCGCGGCACTCGATATAACACGCACATATACATGGACATGGCCGCCAAAATGTCTAAATTTTTTATCACACACGTTGAAATAAAGGCCAAAGTGGACAACATGACCAAGAAATATAGGTAAGTGTCTCTTTGTACATCATTTTAAGTTGAAATTCATAGTATTATATTCTTACAAATTTTAGAATGGAATTGAATCGATGCCCAGATGACAGCCCTTCTGAATGGGCGCATTTTGAACGAGTGCAACAAATATTGTGTGAATCGCGACCTATAAAAGCGAATCTGGTCATGGCAAATAGCTTAGGTAATAACCTTATACATTTCAATTTATATAGCCAGCTAACATGTTGTAAGGAAATGTTTCCAGATTTTTCGCCGTTTGAAGATTCTGATGGCAACGATTCGGACTCCTCAAATCGTAACAACGACAAAAGTTTTACAGAAGAACCAAGGCCAGAATACTCTCCAGTAAAAGCCAAACGCACAAGAAGCAGTTCTGCTTCTGACCAAAGTGAACATTTTCCAACGAAAGCGAGACGAGTTCGAGAAATGAGTCCTGCTTCTGTTCAAAATGAATACACTACGATAAAAGCAACACGAAGCCCAGAAGAAAGTCCTGCTTCTATTCAAAGTAAATACCTTCAAGTGGAAGCAAAAAGCTTACAAAACAAAAGTCCAGCTTCTGTCCAAAACGAATATTCTCCAATAAAAGTAACACGAAACGTAATACAAAGCCCTGCTTCTGTTCGAAGTGACTCGGCGTTCTCGGTAAACAGTTCCAGGCCAGCATCAACGGATAAAGAAATCTCAGATAGATTATTGGCTATAGAGGAGGAGAAATTAGCTATACAAAAAGAAACACTGAAATCCCTAAAGAACCTTGCAGATGGACTGTCAACGGTACGTAGGGATTTTCTTAAAGTTTATAGATATTACTGTAGAAATAACCATTAGAAGAAACCTCTAACAATAGTTTTTAAGTATTATGTTTTCAACTGGACAAATCTTACAAAGACAAAGTAAATGTATGGTATTATTTAAGTTGCTGCATTTTAATATAAATAACTGTTAAAAAAAATGAGCGCGAAACAGCTGTTTGCTAAAAGAGATAACATATTGGCAACGCTTAAAAGAAACGGTATTTGCGAAACTGAGAGCGATAACTTTCTATCAGAAAGATTTCTTTATCGATGTGACATATTCAAGCGCGTTCATAAATTCGCCAATTTCGTGAAAGTGATTTTAAAATTTACCAAATTGTTAAATTATTAGCCAACCAAGAAAAGTGGCAAAGGTTAGTTATGTGAAAAAACTAAAACTTAATCGCTTGCTGTTCGGTTTGTGGTTTTTTTTTTGTTTTTTTTTGTTAAGTTGTTTTTATTAATTTACATCAATCCATTCACTATTTGCTGTCGCGCGGGAGCTTTGCTTAAAACGTAAACAACATACTACACGGCTTTAACCAACGATAAGGGTGCCCTCGTCGGGGAATTCATGGGTGGGCACTTCCAAATTCAATGGCGCCGGTCCCTTACGGATGCGTCCAGAGGCGTCATAATGAGAGCCGTGGCATGGGCAATAATAGCCACCAAAATCACCAGAATTTGCAATTGGCACACAGCCCAAATGCGTGCAGACGCCAATAACAACTAGCCACTCGGGCTTGATGACGCGTTGCTGCAGGACAACATACAAATATGGTTAATAACAATTAGGAAAACATGTAACTGTTCTTTATACGCACATCATCAGTTTCGGGATCACGCAGCGCTGAGGTTGGAACGGCTCTCTCCGTTTCAATTTCGGAGGCTGAGCGATGACGAATGAAGAGCGGCTTGCCGCGCCACTTGAACGTCACCGATTTGCCTTCGGGTATGTCGGCAAGCTTAATCTCAATTTTGGCCATGGCCAGCACATCGGCTGAGGCGCTCATTGAGCCGAGGAAGGTGTTGACTAGGCCCTTGGCCGCATACACACCGCCAACGGCGCCAGCACCCACCAGCATATAGGAGAACGCTTTCCTCTCCTCGGCGGACTCGTTGCGGCGACGTACATCCTTCACCGAGTCACGGCGATAGGGCGAGAAATCTGGCACCTGCAGATCGCTGTGAGCCTGACGAGTGGCTAAAAATAGAGTTCATACATTAGTTATGCTTTTTATCTGGCGTTGATCAAAAGTGCGATTGATAGTCGAACAAATGCGTTGGAAGGCGTCGTGACCCGAGCAAAGCCGCGCATTGCTTGCCTTATACACTCATTCGTCAATCAGCTGTTTGCATTTGGCCACGGGGCGAGGTTATGTAGAAATTACGTAAGGAAATTCGCAACTTTGGACATTTAATCATTCAAAACATTGCGAAAAACATATTTTATTGTACATTGACACTGCACCACACACAATTTATAAGAATTGGGCTACAATTATGTAATGCCAGCTGGAGTTGTGTATTGTTGATGCTTACCAACGGCATTGACGGCGACTCCGCACGTTCGCAGGCTGGTGGACAGCGCCTGTGCGCTAGCGCGCACATAGGCACAGGACACGGCTTTCATCATTTTGTTAGCTTGCCTTTTTTGTATCTATTTGTTTTGGTATCGAAAATCTCGTTGAAGAGACCAACGTCGTCTGCTTTGCTGATGCTGTTGAAAACCAGAGTGACCGCGCGCTGCAGACGTGAAAATCCCAAACGATTTTACTTGCACATCGTGAACAGCTATTGTATATACAATAAATTAATACTTCTTCCAGTTATGTTTCTATTTACAAGTATACAAGTATGTTTTGTTGTGAATTAAAAACGTAAAAAACTTCTTAAATTTGGTAGAAATGAATATTTATGTGACTTGTCATAACGATCAAGTCATATTGACGCAAAGTGAGTAACGTTACGCAACTGCGTAACGCGTGCGCGAGCAACGTAAGAGTGTTAAGTTGGTTGCGCGCAATTTTGGCTACGCGCGCGATTTAAATTGCGCAAAAAACTTGAATAATTATTGAATCGAGTGGCTTATGAAAATAAGAAATGTATGCACCTAGACATTCTTTAACATTTTTTCCCCAACTAAAAAGCCATAATTATCTCACTCTAGAATAATTTCTGCTCTTCTGGATTAACAACCGAGAACAATTAATACATAAAAATAATCCCTTATTTCAAAATTTCTTTGCAGCATCAACCTTTTTAAAAACTGCAGGACAGTTTCCCAGCTAATAAGCCTTAACACAATCTTCCCCACCCGCTGTGTGGCCCGAGTGGCAGCAAGGTAAGCGATCAACCCTTTTAATGAAAACTTTTCCCTCTTAAATTAAATACTGCAACAATTTAGCTTGCGCCAAAATTCCATAGAAAAGGGTTTTCCATAGAAAACCGGTTGTGCACCACCAAAAATCCACCACCACCATTAAAGTTGACAGTTTGCACGGTTTTCCCGATTGCATTTCCCTCCGCCTGCTGTGCCACATGATGTCACAGATAACATTGTTTGTGCTTTAAAGTTTTTCTGTGAATAGGGAAAGGTTTTTCAATCCTCAAAAAAAAAAATTGATTTTAATTGCCAGATATTTTGTTGCTTGTTTTTCGCTGACCTCATCTTGCTCAACCGCAAAATCAATAAACATTAAACGCATAAAATGGCAATAAAAAATGCATAAAAAATGCGAAACTTGACAACAAATAAATAATACTCATTTATTATGCGCATAAAAGTAGGCAAAAAGCAAAAACAACAACAACAAAATTCGCCAAACTTTAAAACCAATCCGCAAGCGAAATAAAAAAAAAGAACCCTACAAAAAAAAAATGAAGAGAAGTAAAAAAAAAAAACGCACAGCCGGCAAAAGTAATTCCTTTGGCGCCAGGCCTGTGATTATCGAAAGTAGTTCTTTTTGATGTCGAAAGTTTTAGCCTCCCTCCGCCGCCTGCGTGCCTGCCTGCCACCCACCCATTTCTGCCTAACCAACTCAACTCACCACTCACTCCACCACCCGTCGCTAGGTGGCGTAGCCAAAAACTGTAAAAGTGAAAGGAGAAATGCTTCTGCTTCTTCTGCTAGCGGCGTCCGTTTCCATTTCCAGGCATGGCAATTTGCGCACATAACGGCGCCTCTATGTACTTACCACGACACTTACACACACACACACATACTTATACCGAGAAATGCACATACACACACACACACAGTATACAGATTCTAACATTCTCATAGAGAGAGGCGCACAAAAAGTGCGTAAATTTTTGGGCAAAACAACAAAAATCCTAGCGAAATTTTAAGCAGTTGCAACGAACTTCAAATGCTCTTATAAGTAAAATCTAAAAAAAAGATTTCAAAAAGCTTTTAAAGGTGGTAAAAATATAATAAATATATATTAAATAAAAGTTATAAAAATCAGATTAATAAAAAAATAGGGGGGAAAAAAACTAAGACTATCTAACTATAAAAAAGAAAAGAAAGAATATGCATAAAAAAAAACTCTTGTCAAACCAAAACATTATTTTTCATTTATAAACTAAGAAGTTTTGTCCAACTTCTAAAAAGTTAATACTTAAATGGAAAAGACAAGAAAACATGTTGAAACTTTATGAAAAATATTTCTTTAATGCAATCCTTTCTTCAATATTTTCACAATGAGATAACTATGTTAACAATTCACAATAGTTTGATAACTTTGTCTCAAGCTAATGTACATAAATAACATCAATAAATAATTGTTAGTTAATAAATACATTTACAAGATTCTCTTAAGTATCAGTTGCCAAACTTCTTTAAGTAGTTTACTATACCCTATTTTCGGTGAGTGTGTTTGCAACAGCACAGTTAAAACTATGCCGCATAGGCGACGCAGCAGCGGCAGCAGCAGCTCCAAAACCAGAAACCAGGCTCCCCCTTTGTTAACCAACACACTCCGAACCCCATGCCACAGCTCCCTCTCTCCCCCCCCCCCCCTCTCGTTAACCATCTGCCATGGTTAACTGCGTTACACTTTTCAGCAACTTTTACATTGGGCAATGGCGCCAACTACAAAAGCAACAACAACAAAACAGAAACTTGCTTCTGCTGCCTATTTTTCAAGCTCTCTCCGCCTACTTCTTAAATGCCGAAGGGCTGCTAACAGCTCCACTGTTGTATCTCTGTGTGTGTGTGTGTGTGTATGTGTGTGTGTGTGGCGTGTGCAGCGTTGCGGCTGCGGCTGTGGCAACAACAAAAACAATGACAACGATGACAACAACAACAACTGCCTCTCCAGCCGCTTATCGCAACATCAGCCAAGCATAAAGCTCAATACGCACACCCAACCCCAACCCCACCCAATCCAAACCACCCACTCGCACCATCAACCACCGCCCTGCAACAACAACAGCAACAACAACAACAATAAATGATGCCTCCTTCCTGCCTTAACGAAAGTTGAAAGTGGAAAATTGTGCGTGGCAGCCAAAAGTTTTGAGACTCAGGCCTGAGCCTGAGCTAAGTTGAGTTGAGTTTCGAATTGAGCTGAGTGACGGCCTCCTAAAGCTGACTGACTGACTGACAGTTAAGGCTGACGCCCATGCACACCAACCATACCACACCACAACCCCAACCCCTTCCCACTCTCGACTTACCCCCTTTGTTATTATTTTTGTTGTGGACTTTACCTTGGCATCATGCAAAACCCATTTACTCCTTGGGCGGCTTCTCTGGAAATTAAATGAATAAGCAGCTTCGTCCTGTGCATCGAACAGCACAACAGCAGCGGTGGTGTGGGGGTTGGAGATGGAAAGGGGTTGGGGGTACGGTTTGTGGCATGTGCAGCCTTTTCGTAGCTGTGTTGGTTGCGCGGTCTCGGGTCCCTGGAGCCGACACCGCCAAAATGTAGCACAGCTGGCAGTCAATTTTTTTCTTTCTTCTTCACTTGTCTCTCGGTTTGCATTTAAAGTTATTTAGCCAGTGGCAACATTTCAGTTTTTGAGCTCTATATATTTTGTATGTATGTATATTTTTGTTGTGCTTTGTTGTTGTTGTTGTTGTGGCACATGCTTAGCTGCTGCTCGCTTTGCTGACCAACTTCCGACGTCGTCTTTTCGCCTTTTTGTATTATTTTCCTGAGCCATTTTGTCAGCCAGGATTAGGTGACCATGACAATTGATCAACGAATGGCTTTGTTTCCACTAACAAGTAGAATTTAAAGCAAGATTTTTTGCAACTTTTTGTTAAATACTTCTTAAAGCACTCAAATATAATAGTTTAGAAAGAAAGGCAAGCCTTATGACTAGCTCCTTAAGTTATCTCATCGGTACACTAAGTAATTATCGGAACTTAAAGAACTGTGTTCAGCAATCATATTTTTAAAATTAGTATATTTTTATTTGTGCAGGAATCGTTTAAGATTTACCTTAACTAAAGAATTTAGCAGTCATTTCGTTGTGTGATCAAAAAAGTTCGAAACATATGAAAAACTAATTACAGTTCATCGTCAATTTTGGTCTTGTCTGTTTCGATTGGAATCTCATTGTCCTTGCCATTCCAGGCTAGAGCCGTGTTAAGAGCTGGTTTCAGGTCACAATCAATGTGCATCTTATGGCCATGATGATTAACAAGTTCGCTGAGGAACTTCACCAAGTTGTCCAACGCAAAAGTGCCCTTGAACAGTGAGTATTGGGAACGATCGCAGCTGACCGCAACCAAAGTAGGATGGCCCGATTTTCGCACTTTCAGACCCTCTTCGATGATGGGTTGTTCGCCAAAGACGTTCCACAGCCAGCCAAAGGAGACTTTCTCTTGCTCGAACTTTGGCATCAGTTTGCGTAGTATGTGCAACATATTGTGGCGACACTGGGCATTGCAAATGTTAAGCGAAGGCAACACAGCGATTACACACCACGTTTTCTTATCACAAGCATTGTACAAGGCTTCATCGTCGATAAGTTGCAACAGTTGTGGCATCTTCAACTTATCCAATGACCAACTAATGATATCTGCCGCCTCAGGCTTGCCATTATAATCGGTTGCCTCGCTTGCCAGCTTTGAGTTGGCTGGGAAGTATTTGATCTTCAAGTCCTTAGGACATTTTTGGCTTAACTTATATTCGACTGCTTTGCTCTCGTATTTGCTTATGTCAATGGCACCCAGTTTGATGTCCTTTCCTTTGAGTTCCTTAGCTGCTTTGGCAAACTCTTGAGATGGACTTTGTCCCTCACAACCGTAGAACTCGACTAGCCAAATCTCATCGGAATTGAAGACAAGCTTATCAAAGTTATCGCCCTCTAGTTCAATGACGTCACTCGTCTCAACATCTTCCTCCTCTTCAGCATCTTCCTCCTCTTCTTCCTCCACGTATCCACCATCCAAGACAAGTTGAATTTTCTTTTCGATCTCCGCAACAGCAACCATTGCTATGTCGTTGGCACGTCTTGAATCAGTATATTCGTAGGGTTGAGTTTTATTGACGCCAAATATTTTGATCATGGGATAGCCGTTGATTTCATATTTGGTGCACAGATCATAGCTATCCTCGCTATCGACCGCGCCCACTTTCACCACGCCCTTCAATGCCTTGGCCAACTTCTTGTACTCGGGCACCATGCTGTGACAAAAGCTGCACCACGGCGCATAGAACTTAACAATCCAAATCGCATCATCTTGCATCACTTCTTGTTCAAAATTGTCTGTCGTTAGCTTCACAACGTGATCTTTGGCTGTATAGAAGTCAGTTTGACTCGATACGTACATTATCAGCATTAAAATGCTGCCAACAACCACGAAAGCTGAAACTATTCGTCGACCACTCATCTTTGTCTTATTTTGCTCGTTGTTCATAAAATGTAAAAAAAAAAATCCAAATTCGGAAATATTTTGCCACAGAATATAATATTTCGATATTTTTGTTGCTTAGCACAATCAAAACTTTTCTGAATTTTGTGTGTACTTTGATATAGATCAAGTGAAAATGAATATATGTTTTATGTCTTTGACTTTCTAGACATGTGTTTGCTTTGATTCAAAGTTTTTGAACAAAAAGTTAGGGTTAACAAAGTGCAAAATAGAAGAAAATGCAGAAGATTTCTGAGGTAAAAAGTTTTATGATAAGCTTGCAAGCATTTCCTTCATATATATAAAATAAATTTAGAACCTTTGACTTCAATATATATTTTTTAATTTATTTAGATGTTTTACCTCTGAACTTTCGTCTAGATGATTCGATTTTGATGCTTCTTTCTTTTCTATACCACAACTTATCTATTTATTATAACATTCACTTGCCCCTCTTCTCTCTCTCCTTCCACCCCTCCACTAGTAGCACTCTAAACTTATGTTGACATTTTTTCAATTTGTGGTAACTTTTCAGCTTGAAAATTTGAAAGTTTTTCTTTAGGTTTTGGTTGTTTTTTGCTTAGAAGCTAAGAAAAGAACACACAAAAGCAGCATCAAGGAAAAAGCGTCAATGAAACCTGCCCTAAATTCGCACAAGCGGCTTAAAACAACAACAACAACAATAACAAACGAGCAAGAAGCAAAGAAAAGAAAGGAAAGAAAAAAAAATAAATATGAAATAAAAACACAGAACCACAAAGCGTGGAGCATAAGAAAAACAACAACAAAAAGCATAAGGCGCACAGCGGGGTAAGCCAAAAAAAGAAGAAGAAAGTCGAACGAAAAAGAAGAAGAAGAAGGAAACGTCGACGCTGCGTTTTTCCTTTTTGTGACTCCTTGTTGCGTTTTGGGTCGCGCGTAGGACACGCGCCAAAGGAGGCGCAGCACGCATAAATCTAATGCCAAATTACATTATTTTGTCATTTTGAAGGAGCGGCTGGGTTGGGAGGTAGAAGGAAGCGGAGGATATAGCCTCCCACCACAACGCGTTGCTGCAGTGTCCTGGCCGCAGGGCATAAAACACTGTCAAAAATAAACTTGCGCCAAAAAAAAAAAAAAAAAGCAAGCAAGAAAGAAATGCAGAAAGCTCTTGGGGTAAAAGTTTTGTTTGCCTGCCAGCACAAAAAGAAACGAAACGAAACGAGAGCGAAAGCGAAAAGTACATTATATGCAAGCATGCAAAGGGAAGCGAGGGAAGCGGCGTGCAAGGAAAGAGGAAGGATAACACACTATGTGTCTATGTGTGTGTGTGTGTCTCTGTGTGTGTGTGTGTGTGTAGGGGTTGTGGTATGGTGTTTGGAATTCCTGGCATTGGGTCTGGGGGTTGTTTGTCAAGTTCGCGGCCAGCCGAAAGTGAAAGTAAATGCACAAAACGAAGCTCACGCGTCGCAGTCGCTGCGGACGCTGACGCAGCGAACGCAGCCAACGCTGGCGTCGTGCGTTTACCAAATATCCTTCGGCACGTTGCTTGGCCAAGGACATTGCGGCCATTAAAAATGCCTGGCATTCAAGCTTTTATTTTCCAGCCAGTTTTCTTGAGACGACGCGATTGCTGCACCACACAATCAATTCTCTCAAGCTAAAGCGCACTCTCTCGAGCGTTCTCTCGCTCTCTTGCACGCTCTCTCTCTCTCTCATTCTCTGTCGCTCTCTTTGCGTTTGCGCTGTGCTGCAAACTTTCACTTTCTTTGCCTTGTCCTTTGCCTTCAGAGGTTCACGATTCACACGATTCACTTTCGCTTTTCAAACCCTGAAAAAGTTCGACGACGTCGACGCTATTCATCTCGCTCTCTCTCTCTCTCTCGCTCTCACTCTTTCGCTCTGTCGCACGCACTGCGACTTCCTGTCTGTGTGTGTGAGCTTCCGGTTTTGTTTTTACAACTGATAAGGCGTCAGCCAGGCGACGTTGGCCCCAAAAAGTATGCTATGTGTTTTTCTGTTTTGGGAAGACGACCAGCAGGCGCCCCTTTATTGTTATTGTTGTTGTTGTTGTTGCTGTTGTTGCTGTTGCGCGTTGCAAGGATCAAGGACGTTCAAGTTAACTGAAATGGGCTGACTGTGCCTCGGCAAACTCGGTGAAAACGACCACGACGACGACGACGATGGCTAAAAGAAATGCAGGGCGTACATTTTCATTTACTTGGGCGGCTTTTATCTGCTGCTTCTTCTCTCGGTGTGTGTGTGTTGTGTTTTTTTTTTGTTTTGGTGGTGGCTTGACTTTGACATGGGTTTGGGTGGTTGGGGTGCGTTTTCGGTGGGGTTTTTTTTTTTGGCGTTTGTTGGGTGGCTGCAGCTGCCTTCGTACTGTATATAACAGATGTGCGTGTGCGCCTCTGTATATGTATGCGTGTGTGTGTGTGTATAATGGGGAGCTGTATGGGTTTGTGAGGGGAGAGGGGGCAAGAGCTCTGCTGCGGCTGCTGCTGCTACTGCTACTGCAGTCCTTTATTGAGCCCAAAACCACCCAAAAAACCACTTTGGCTTCAGCGACAGAAGCCAGTCAAAATGAGCTACACAGTGAGAAACATTAAGTATGTGGTTTTCACAAGAAAAAAAACTTAGTTAAATGAAAAATATAGAAATTTTGGTAAAGTAGAGAAAAGTGAAGAGGAAAATGAAAGAGATGAAGAAAAAATAAACACAGAAATTAAGAGAGAAAGACACAAAGAAAGAGAGAGAGAAAAGCACAAAGAGAGAGAGATAGAAAGAGAAAGACAGAGAAAGAGAATGATAAAGAGATAGTGAAGGAGAAAGAAACAAAGAAAGAGGTAGAGAAAGTGAAAGAGAAAGTGAAAGAAAAGGAATAAAAGATAGAGAAAGAGATAGACAAAGAGAGAGTAAGATAGAGAAAAAGAAAGGAAAGGGTGCAAAAGAAAGAAAGAAGCTTGAGTTTAATAAAAATGAAAGATAAAGATTATTTTTATTATATCTATGAATTATGTATAATAACAACCCAATTTTTCTCAGTGCACTGCGTATAAACGAACGACCGCTTGCTGCGTTTGTAATTTTGGCGCTTTTTGTGCGTGTGCAGCGAGCGATGGAGCAATGGAGAGAGAGTGAGAGAGAGGAGGAGAGGCAGTGGCAGGGGCAGGAGAATGAAGGGGGCACAAGAGTGAAACAGTGAAAGGGGGGAAACGCTTGGGAGCGGCATTGTGAGTGACGTTGATTGTTGTTGTTGCTGTTGCTGTTTTCTTCCGAGGGAGGGGGGGTTAAGTAGGTGGGTGGGAGGGTGGTTGGGTTGAGGCATGTATATATATAGGCTTGGGTATATAGCAGCTTAGGCTTTGTTGCTGTTGTTGTTGCTTTTCTAAATTGCGTAGTTTTTGGGCAGTGCACAAGGCACAAAAATGTTCATTGCCTTTTGGCATTTTCCTGCTGCTTCCTATTCACTTATTTCGCTTTTCTCTTTTTTTTTCGGGCTTTACTTATATGGGTCGCAGCGGGCTTTCGGGTATCCTTATCCATATGCGGTGCATAGCAATGTCAATGGATGCCTTTAAGTGTATACGTGTATATGTGTGTGTGTGTGTGTGTGTGTGCGTTCGTTTAAAGTTAGGCAAAGCTTTGACATTTTTCTTGTTGTTGGGCGAAAGTTGAAGGTTTTTTGAGGTTTTTGCCTCTCTGCTTTGTGCCGACGACTTTCCCTAATAAAGTGCGTGCCAAATGTCGTATGTGGTTTTAAATGCGGTTAAATTTCATTTCCTTCAACTGTTAATTGCCAAGTTAAGGCTTTCAAAAATGGTCTACTATAAATATCTTTCTGTTAGCAGGAAACGAAATTAATTTCAGCGCTGAAATGATTAAAAGTTGAGTTTGAACTTCGTCGCGACTAATTACCTAGGGCAAACTATATTTAACAAGGGAACTTTAACTTACACAAATATAAATGTAAATATTTGAGCGACTTTATAAAGTGTTTAGCATGATTTTGTGATACTTATAAATGCTATTCCAAGATCTTAAAACCTTAAAAGTTAACAGCAACAAGAAAGTTTTATTAAAGTTGATTTTTGGCATCAACAAAACAGTTACACAATATTTAACTGATTGTACAGTTAAGCAAAAAGCAGACCTTCAAGTAGGCGTAATATCCTGCTATATATCATCCAATAACGTTTCATTGTCTCTCCATCTTGCTCTTGCTGGAAAGAATCCCAATGCGCATTCATCATTTGCATGCAACGTGTCGCCAATCACTCAATTCTCAATGCTTCACAGCGCTGTGGCAGCTTTTCTATACACTGACAGCACCTGCCCATCACAAGTTGTTGTTAATGCCAAGCAGCCATTGCGCCCACTCGCACCACCCTCCCCCCAACCCCCCCTCGTTCTGCTCTTCACTTTCTTTGGTATACAATCTCGAAAATGTCAATCAAAGCATAATGTCAGCCTGCAAGCGTCACAACTTCTATGGCCTCCCCCCGAGTTCTCTCCATCCACGCATAAGATATTTAAAGCGCAATCATTTCCCAAAACAATTAAAAAACTTTGCGAATTAAATGTATTTGTAATTATGTATTAGCTGTGGCAGGAATAAAGTACGAATACAATTTTTGCCTTTGAGCTTTGAGCTGATGTCGCAGTAACAGTCGTTCTTGTTGTTGTTGTTGTTGTAATTGCTGTCATGCTGATAACACACACATATACACTTACAGCCTTTTTTGGCTATGTAAAAGCTTTCTTCGGCAAGCTATGTATAAAGCGACAGGAAACACGCGCAGCGGCGACGTCGACAGCGACGCTGATGTTGTTGCATTAGCAGACGCAGCCTACGCACAAGCCGCACACAAACACACATACACACACACATACACAGACTGTACACACTTTTACTCATACAACTGCAGAGTAATTATGTTTCCCGGCATCCCTCAAACCCCCAACCCCTGCGTACAGTTCCTAGACTTTGCTCTTTGGTATTTTTAGTTGTGCCTCGTCTGCGTTGTTTTCATTGCATGCCACCAACTCCAACCATCCATCGACGCTTCTTCTATGCTTCACTAGTTGTGCGTACGCTGACGTCGACGTCGTCGTGGACTGCGCTGCGCAGCTCATTGAAATTTGAGGATTTTTGTCTCAGTGCCCTAATTAATTTTACGTACCATGAAAATCATTGTTTGTTGCTTTGCTTTTTCTCTACACAAACACACACACATATATATATGTATAGGTATACATATTTGTTTGTTTTTCTTGTCCCAGTGTGTGTGTGTGTGTGCTTGTGCGAGTCGCATTGCAGAGACCTGTTTGAGCCTAAGCCTACGCCTACGAAGTACAAGAGAAACAACAAAAACAGCAGCTCTTGCCGCATCTGAAATGAATATCATTTTGCAGCATTACTCAGCAAGATATACACTGCAATTAAATAATTAAGAAACCATTAGGAAGCACCAAAAAATATCTTTTCACTTAACAAAACATAGCTAAAAATCTAATTGCACTTTTAAAGATTTACTTTCAACTTCTTTCCTTTCCTTCACGTATCAATCATTCCCTATTTTCGCACAGTGCACTCTAACGTAGCTGCTACCTTCCCTCCACGCCCTACACATTCCCCGCTCATTCTCTTAAAGCGCACTTAAACTGCGCCATATTTTCCACACTCAATGTTGTTCTAGGTATTTTTGTTGTTGTTGTCGTCGTCGTTTTGGCCGTTTTTGGAAATTTGAGAAAATTAGGTTTTGTTTTAGCTGCTGGCGCGCAAGCCGGCAAAAACACAACGCAATGTCCTAGGCACGTTTTTGGCTGCGTCTTCTGTTCCAGTTGTTCTAACCTGTTTTTTCTTTCCACTCACCCTCCTCCTCCTCTACTTCTTCTTCGTCGACTTCGACTGCCTCCTGCCAAAAGTTGCTGGCGTGGTTGGTTGGTAATTAAATGCTGCGTTGCTGGACCACAGCGACGGCAACAACAACAACAAAACGAGAGCAGGCAATGGCAGGATACCTAATCAGCAATCCCAGCGATGCTCGAATCTGAGCCGCTTCTCTCGCTTTCACCCCATTCCCCCAAAATGCAGGGTGAAAATTATGCAAATACGCGTTGCCAGGGATTGAGCACTGTGGAGGACAGTTTAAGTACAGGACGAAAAACGACGGACGTATTTTTTGGGGCTTGGCAAATTGTTTTTCATTGCTGCATTTAAAATATGCTCCAGTTCTCAGTCATTTGCCATGGCTACAAATGGTTCGGGCAGTTTAATTAAAAACTTTCACTTTCTTCGATCCACTTTCACACTCCATCCGGTTTTAGCGCATTGTTCTTAACCCCAGTAAAGTAACATAACAGCAAACGCATTAAAGATATATATCTTTAAGATCTTTAGGACGATAACAGATGTAATTTCATGAGTAATAAAAGTATTTAGCTTTGTTGAATCATAGAAAATATATGTTTAAAACTTTAAGATTTAATAACAATTATTAATAATGTGAAGAATCGATTATAATACCATTTTATACTATTTTTCTAATACCCCAAAGATTGTTATTTAATTTAGAAACATTTTTAGTTTATTCCCAAAGTTTTTTTTATCAACTTTTCTCTACCAAACGTAATATTATATTATACAATTTTAAACTCTTATTAGTTTTATTACTTTGCTTTGTTTGTTTGACCACTTTCAACTTTGGCTTTTCATCCCCCTTCGGTTTTGTTAGTGACTTTTGAGGATTGCTCCTTGGCAACCCTAATCTTACGCATTTTACTGTCATCAATTAGCCTGATGCGCTGTTTAGAGTTGCTGTGGCTAATTAAGTGCCCGTTAGGCCATAATAAATAACAATTTCTTTGCATTTTTTATGAGTAACAAATATTTAAGCTGAAATTCGAAGTGCTTAGTCATTCTGTATGAAATATACTTTGAACAACTCAAAGGACATTAAAAGCTGTGGTTTTTTTTGTTGGGTTAGAAGTTAAATTTAAAACATTTACATACTTGATTGTAGTTATCCCTCTGAATCTTCGATATATCAAGGATCTTTTTGAAAAACCGCATCGTTTGACTGCAGTGCCTCAATGATTTATGCGTTCAAATTTGTTTTGGGGGGTTTTGTGTCGTTGTTACCATTAAATTAATTGCAATTTATCGATTTTTAAATTGCAATCTCAACGTTGTTGGGTCATAAAAAATATTGCCGGCCACCGCCGGGCCGCATCACATTCGAATCCCAACCAAAATGCCGCAGCACGACCCCCAGCGATAAGGGGTGTCCCCCAGCTTCAAAACATGCGTTGGGGCATACCAGTTACAGTACGCTACGGTGGGGTTTGGCCAGTGCCAGCAGGGCAGAATGCAGTCGTGAACTTTTGCGTCCTCTGGTGTATAGAAAATAAATTTGGAACCCAAACACACACACAGACTGTGCGCGAGTCTGGCATGCGTTGCGTATACGTAACGCGTCATTTTTGTGAGATGAGTAAGTGTCGTAAGGGGAGAAGGGGGTAGAGAGAGATGAGCAGTGGAGTAGATACCTTATATGAATAGGAGTTATTAGCTATAAGATAAAGTTTGTTTCGACGAGCTGATACTTAATAAAAGAGTTACAATTTGCAAAAGTCTAATCCAAGTGTTGATCTACAATCCACAAATAATGATTTTACATCTATATAAGATCGCTTCGTCTAAACGTTTGGGCTGTGCGTTGATAGCAGTCAGTCAGTCAACTAGAACAAACAGATTTAAACGCATATATTAACTTATTATTATTTACTTTTAAGTTGTTGGCAACACTTCTATGGATTCGTACTCAATTAAGAGATTATGAAAGAGCATCAAATAGTCGTTGAATTGTTTTGGGATTGCAAGATATCCACTTGTTTGACTAGCTATATATTGCTTTATTTTTACCGTGCGTTCTTCCTTTTTTATTTTACTGGCAGCAGCAATAATGAAAAATATATGTGAGCGCCATTAAAATACATCAGATAGGCATAGATCACACCACACTCTCTTCGTGTGTGCGTTGTGTGTGTGTTGTGTGACTCCTGCTGGTCATTTGGTGTGGCACATGCATTGACATTTCTCGCCCAACCATTGAATTAGAGTTGTTGCTGTTGTTGCCTGTTTGTTATACGGCTGCTGTCGCGTTATCTTTGCTGTCACAGCAACGTTCGTTCGTTTTGGCTCCCTGGGCAATCACATCATGTGGGTGTCTGGGCAGCTACACTGTATGTGTGTAAGTGTGAGTGTGTGTGTGGGAGTGTGAGAAACGCGTGCAGCTTTTTGCAGGCTGTTGTTGTTGTTGTTGCTGGCTTGTTAGCGCAATGTTACTTTAATGAGGTGTTGCCCCACACAGCACTCGAATCCGAATCCTTAAATACTTATGTACATGGTAATGGTAAGCCATTTCGGGTTGAAGAGAGAGAGAGAACCTTGAGTGTTTATGGCTCCTAGCTCATGTACCTTATTTGTCCATAAGCTAAAGCCTACGGCAGCTTCAAGTTTTCTAGGAAATATAAAATTATATGTACTTGTTCTTTCTAAAGTATTTATTGAAAAATGGTTCTGGTATTAAAATCCTTAAAAAAAATTCGAATTCAGTAGAAAATGCTGCTGAATGATGTTCAATTGTTGCGCTTTTGATAAGCTTTATATTATCTCCAAGATGAATTTTATTTAGCTTAAGGGTTTTTAACACTAAAAGGTGATTCATACTTTTTGATGTATAAGTATCTTACTGAATCATGTTTGAGGAAAGTAAAGTTTCTTGACTGATAAAATATATGAAACCATACATTAGGTTAAAACAATGTCCGTGGAAATTAATACCTGACATCATGATTGAACTCTGATTGATAAACAGTTAACAGTTTTATGAAAAAAGAAGGTATCGGGAAATAATAAAAGGTAATGTTGTCATTTAAGTAATAAACGTATCTCAGGAAGTGAAAGCTTGACATCATGATTGAGCAGTGATTGATGGAAGTGCTTTTGATGATTAAACAACTTTTAAACGCATTCCAGGAAGTAATGACACGCTTCTCAGCTCTCTCTCTCTCTCATTATTTGGTCAAAACTTTTGTAAAAGTAGCGCAATCAAAAAGGGAGAAAAGACAATCATTAAGGTATTTAGGTATTGCTCTAATCCACAAACAAGCATATATGTATGACAAAGCAGCTTATGCCACTTTAAACTCGATGCCTAAGCAACATAAATTGCGATGCTGAAGCAAAGAAGGATAGCAAAACGGGCAGGATGGGCCAAAATATATTTCAAGTGCTTCTTGACTTGCCCTACTTGTTGTAAATTGTACACCGTCGTACACAAATAAAACAGAAGATTCAGAGGTAAAGGCAACGTCAAGAAATATGTGAAGTGATGAAAAAGCCGAAAGCACAAGTTCTTAGCTGAAAGTAACTTTTTTTTTTGTTGTTGTTGTTGTTGGGGTTCGCATGTGTTGTGGTCTTCCATCATGGGACCCCCGAAAACTGGTTGCTTGTCTCGCTGGGTAAATACAAGGAGCATCAAGTATGCGCACCGTTGGCCAGCCATAGAAAAAGAAATACACCAAACCAAAAAAAAACATAGCTGCCTCACTAAAAGTGAACCTAAAAATTGGTTGCGACGCAGCAGGCAGCAAGCAGTAAGGAAGTGTGTAGGGTGGAGGAGCAGGCGTGGCAACTTCTGGGTAAAAAAAAAAAAAGTGCGTGTGTCTGCATTGTAAAACTTTTAATGGCTTGTAGCTTCAGGCTGAAGGGATCTCGAGCAGTTTATCCTCCCAACCCCTCGACACTACCACACACACACACACACACACATATGTTTTACGCAGGTGTGCGATTACCCTCCCCCACAACTTGTTTATCGCTCAGCCAGAGTTGCCATAATCATTAACGTTATTGCGCCTGTTTGCTGTGCAGCTGCTAAAAATCTTTTGCCACTTGAATTATATATATGTATATATATATTGTTGTTATGTTTTGTTTTTGTTTCGAAATGCATTTTCAATATACACGAAAATGTCGCCAATTTATTTTGTGCCTGCTTCTTACACATAAATCAAAAATGCGTAAAAATTTATATGTCGTACGCAATGGCAACGTAAGCTGGCAGGGGGCAGAAAGGAAGACAGGAAGTATGCGTGTGTGTGTGTGCGAGGCATCTACTTCCTTTCCTTTTTTTTTGCTGTTGTAGTCCCCTGAAGGCAAACCCCAGGCCCATTATCATCATCAACAGTCAGCAAAATGGCCCCAACTCGAATGTTCAATGGCAAACGGCAACAGCAGTAGCAACAACAGCAACAACAACAATTACAACAGTAGCAACAAGAGTTGAAGAGGAAGAGACATTGGCAGCAACAAGCAGCCGCACCTGAAACTGGTAGCAAATACATTTTTTCGTTTCCGTTTTTTTGGGGGAGGGGATTGTGCAGGCACAAGTGGACGGTCATGTGGGTGTTGCCAGTGGGCGTGGTCATGGGTTCAATTGAACAGTTTGCAGTTGTTAAGTAAAGAAATAAAGCAAATATAATCTTATTTAATATATTTTATGATATAGGAAAAGATTTTTCCTAGGCACGTTAGCATAATCTATATTTTAAGAACATTTTCCAATGCCTGAACATTTGATTACTCTATAAACACATAAAATATAGCTTTATTGTGTATTTTTTTCAATCATTTTTATATCATTTCTATGTTAATAATTTATTTATCTAAACTTTCTTTAACTTTTTTTGTACTTTAACATATTTTTAGCTTGCATTACTCTTCTTCAACTTCTTTCATTTTCGCAACTTGTCACTTTAGCAATGTTTTCTATTATCAAATTTCCACACACTTCTCAGTTGACCCTCGTTTTACCACCCCTTTATCCATTGGCTGTGTGTTTTTTGGCAACAACGTTGCAACAACAAATACAACAACAAACTGTAGTAAAGGCCACCAGCCGTCGCTACAAGTGCCCATGGCCAGAGCCAGAACCAGAAGCTGCAAGAAAACGACACACAACAACAACAACAAAAATAAGGTAGCAACAGTAGCAACAGCAACAACAGCAACAGTAGTTAAGGGCCGGGGGTGGTAAGGGAAAGCGCAAAGGTGCGTACAATCATTTTATTGATTTATATGCCGAAGCTATTACAACTGACATTCGAATTTTCCAACACAAAATGCGGCCCAAAGTTTTTTGGTGTACATGGCCAGAGTAAGAAAGGGAAAGGGAAATGGAAAGAGAGAGAGAGAGAGGGGGAGTGTGGAGGATGTTAAGAGTGAGAATGGGCAGACAGTTTGAAGGCGGTACGGGGGCGTAACGCAACCCCAAACCAGCAAAGAATATTGCAGTCGAAAGTAAACGACTAAGAAATACTCTAACAACTAGCAAGAAAGCAGATAAAGTTTGGGTTAGAGATAATGATTATAAATCGTTTAAATTGAATATATCTGATAAATTGGAAGTGCTTAACTTATCTAGAGGTCATACCCAAAACAATATCCTTTCAATATCCATTGTGCCTTTCTTCATTTCCTTACAACTTTCATATGAACAGCAAAAATGGCCACTGCACAAAACCAATATACTCTTTTGTCATACTTGTTAAAGTATACAAAACCTTTTGTCAATGTTGTTGGCGGAGCTGTTGCTGCTGTTTCTGTTGCTATTGCTGCTGTTGTTGTTGCACTTGGCTAAAGCTGAAGCTCATGGCCATGTTGTGCCTCCTGCGTTCTCCCTCCAACACCCCCCTTCAATGTCGTCGCCGGGGCAACCTGCAAAGATGAAGACGCAGCAGTAGAAGCCAGCCGATAGGCAGCTACGACCGGGCTCTTATATACTTTTGTACCTTATGTGTAGCACACACTTTTAGGCGTCGCTTTTGTCTTTTTAGTTTACTTGAGCTTGTTGTTGTTGTCGCTGAGCGGGTGAGCGGGTGAGTGGGCGTGTCGGTGTGGCTGACAGTCTTGACAGCGCACTCGTTACTTTGACAACACAGCAGGCAAGCAGTAGCACCCTCCCCTCCTCGCCGCTTCCCCCTTAACCATCACGACATCCTCCCATTCAGAAGTTATACACCAGCTGCCATAGCTGGCTCCGATTCTCAACATACAACAGTTTGTTTGTGTATCCGTGAGATACTTTCGCGCTGCGCTTTTTGCACTTGTTTGCTTTGGTGTCCCTTAAAAACTTTCACTCAGTGAAAATCAATTTATCACAAAGCTCGATTTTCCCAGAAACACTTCCTATACAACATTTTTGAGATATCTGTATACAAGTATGTTTGTATGTATGTATGTAAGGGGAATGTCACTGGGCCAAAAATTAATTAAGGCCAAAATGAATCCCCGCTACAAAATTTCGGTTTCTATGCCGCCTTCTCTCAGATGTGCGTGTGTAAGTGTGTGTGTAAAGTCTAATTAAAATTTATATATGCGCAGTTGATAAGTTTTTAGTGGCTTTACTTGTTGATGAGCAGCTGAAGCAGCTGTCTTAAAGGAATTCCATTATTGGTTAACATAAATGTTTAATATCCGTTGAAATAGCGAAAGATATAGCATATAAAAGCTATTAGCAATATTAGTTTATTCCAGGAAACTACAAACTATCATTCCTATAAGTTTTTAACTTTTAACTATCACATTTTAAGCTGAAATATTTTGCCTTTCTTCGAAACGATTATCTTCATATCATGTCAACTTCTCATACTTGGCTTTAACCAACTTATTCAACCTATTTCAACACTTCTGCTTATTACTTGCACCTTTATGAATCCCAGTCCACAAATTACATCTCTGGTCAGCTAAATAGAAACCTAACTAAAGCTCAGTGAAGTGGAAAGCACAGTGGCTAACATTTATGACAAATTTTTAGCAAATTGTAATCCAATTTGACATATTAATTAAGTACATTGTTAATTTGTCGCATTACACATACACACGCACACGCACACCAACCCCTAACAAGGACATGGCACAGTTTCAGCTACTCCCCCATCCTCTTGGGCTTTCGCTCTTTCTTTCTTTCTTCACACTCTACGCACTTTGGCGAAATGCTGGCTCTAACTCTAAGTAGTGAAAGTAATAGCCAAAAACTTTTTGACACACTTTGCGCACTGCGGGCACACGCACACCAAACACAAGCACACACACACACACATACAGGAGAAAGTATATTTGGGACAAAGAACAAAGGACACAGGACATAGCATACAGCATAAACAAACCAATGTTGGTTGTTGCTTGTATGTATTGAAAAAAGGGATAAGCATGTGGAAATTTATTGTACGCGTATTTAGTTGTACATAAGCCAGCAATATGTGTATGTGTATGTGTGTGTGGGTGTGTGTTTGTTGTGGCAAGTGCAGCAAGCTTAGCTACAGGACACAGGACCCCAACAAAAAACAGTTAACTCAGCTCAACGTACTCGTCCTGGCGTTAAATGAGATATTTAAGTCATTCGAGATGCGTGCGAGATAAGCAAATTTTTTGGGGGTCAACAACAAGAACAACATTTCTGAGCACCTTTTGTGATACCCTATAAGTTTCTTAAGATCTTAAAAGGTATGTTAAAGTGTTAACAAAAGTAAAGCTAAGATAAATGCTTTGAATAGTATGCTATGGAATAAGTTTTTTTATATATGTTTATTTTCTTAAGACTTTTCTTATAGTAAGGTATCTTTTAGTTCAATACACTCAAAAATAAAACAGTTTTTGTTCTCGCTCTGATTTACCGCTAACCACAACAACAGCCAGCTTGGGCTATTAAAGTATGTGAAAATAATGCAAAAGGTCTGTTTTACATACAAAAAGAATAAAGAGGCCAAAATTTGCCTTGCTTCATTTTATTTACATATTTTGCATCTCTGGGTGGAAAAAAAGGGCTGGGCATAATTACTTGCAGCATCTCTGGAACCCTTAAACCTTTATTTTTTTTTTTATTTTAATCTGTAGATTAAAAGTTGTATTACATATTAAGTGGATCAGTGGGCCAAGAGCGATTCGAAAGTAAATTTGTTTAACATAACTGGAAAATATGCTGCATACTTTGGGGCGCCAAAGTTAATAGTTTATGATGGTTGAAGAATAATTTTGCTGGGCCTCAGAGTAGTTTTAATTGGTTCCCATTAATGCAAATATTTTGACAACCTAATATAATTTCATTTACAATAATCAAATAATTTTAATCTTAACTCTTTTTCAACCTAAACCAAATATTTTAGTTAATAAACGTACTTAAGCCAAAACAAAATACTATAAGATAAAAATAAATTCTTACATACTAGACAAACGAGCATAGATAATACTAGACACCCAAAAAAACTGCCAGACAGACTCGAACACGCACTGAGAGATAGAAAACCTTGAGCTGTTCGTCACTTGTAGATGAAACCTAAAGCCCAATAAAACTAATCGAGAGTCATTAAAAGGTGCGTTGCTTTTGTTGTTGTTGTTGTTAGTTAGTTCATGGAAGGCGCGATCCGGCAGATAAGATAAGATCTGTATACGTTGGCGTTGTCAAAAGCTTTATTTTTCTGGCGAAATGACATATAAAAAACCTATGTATAAACATATGGGCACGCATTTTACGCACACATGTAAATATATACATGCATATGTGTAGATATGTTTGTGAATTTGTCTATTTTGTATTTTGCTTTCTACGCTCTTCGTTCTTTCTTCTCTTTTTTTTTACTATTTCGATCGCACGCACTCTCAGCATTAGATTGACGGTCTCCAATCTTACCTCTTATCTCTCCACCAATCCTCTCCCTTACGCCACACAATCAGCAATAGTTAATGCTAGTTTTGCTCTATTTTTTTGGTGCTGAGACCTTCCTCTTTTTTTTGTTCTGTTTGCTTTTTGTGTGTTTGATTTAATGGCACATACCTTGAACTTCACCGAATTTCGCCATTTGTTTTGATATGTGCGAAAAAAAAGAAACAAAATAGAAGAGCCAACTTGTTGTTGCTATTTTGATTTCGCCAACATTGATAGTTTTTTTCTGGTTGTTGTTGTGTGGGGGAGTGTGCGAATTATATTTTGATTGGCGTCGAAAGTGCGTAATCAGAACTATTTTGTTTGGGGGTTGCCTTATGTCTGAAACCCAACAGATTTTTTTTCTCGTTCTTTTGTTTGTTTAAATGAGTCATAAAGGTTTTGGATAGTTGAACTACTACTAAGAAGAACGCTTAAAATTGGGTTGCTTAGCTTATGAGTAGTATTATAAAGATTGCATCTAGAGGGTCAAAGAATCTTAAGTAATATTATGTTATAGTTATAAGTTTATGTCCAAAGATAGTTTTCCATCAAAATTAAGTAACATTTCAACTTAACGAAGAATTAAAGTAACTTATTTCACACTTTAAACTTTTTGCCAATATTTTTTTGTGTTTTACGTGACTTGAAATCCAATATGTTATCGTTGTGACGATATGATAGTATTATAGCATATCATATCTGCATTGCACATACATAATCGTCATGATAAGATTAAATGTAGTTTCACATAGCTTTTTGGACCAGGTGGCATTCCCTCACTGCCAACATACTATCATGACAAGCAAATTACTTTTTGTTTTTCCATGTCGATTAACCTGCAGTCAAATTTCTCAGAATTATATAACCTCACGCTACACGAATGCATACGTTGCCCTGTTTTTTTGACCAGTTAAAAGACATAAAAACAACATAAATTACCCATAAAAAAGTGCGTAAATATATATTTGCATTACAAACAGTGTTTCAGTGACTGGTCAGCAGTTAGAAAAGTCAGCTCGCCATCTCCCTCACACGCCCTCCTTCTATTCCCTGTTTCTATTTTGCGTGCACACAAAAAAAAAATATATATATATAAATTATGTTATTTTTGTGCAAGTTTTTTTTGCTTTTTGACTACTTTTTTGTGTGTTGCTGCTGTCGCTGCTCCGAACTTTGGCGTTGCGTTTCGGCTTATTCTTTTTCGTGTGTGCGTGTGTGTGCGTGTTTTTTGGCAGCGACGTGAATGAACTTTTCAAGGTGAAACTAGCTAGAATGGGCATAGTGTAGCGTAGACAACGACAACGCCAGCAGCAACGCTCGCAGTGACTGAAGCAGCGTTAAACAAGTAGGAACGCCTTAAGATAGAAAAATAGCATAAGAGATACCCTAGGATAAGAATAAAAATAAACTGTTCACAGAGAACATTTATGTAAGAATTTTCTGAAGCTTTGTTATAAAACTTTAACTTTGAAGAAAATAAAAGAAATGAAGAATTTTGTTGAGTAAAATTTCGATTGTCAATTGTCGAGATATACATTTATTTCTTGAAAAATATTTTTAGAAATAAATCTGTTGAATCTTGTATATTATTTATTACGATTTTAAGTGCATTAAGCTTATAATATTAAATTTTTCTATTGCTGATAGTCATAAAAGACTCTAAACCCTCCCCCTACTAAAACCGTTTAGTTACAGGGCACACAAATAACATAAGAGCTTGCAAAAGAACAGGAACAGCTCTTGTGTGTGCCGGGAAGCGTGTGATTGGCGCTGCTGTTGCTGCTTCAACACAACAACAACAACAGCATCAACACGAACAATAACAAATCGCGCACGCATTTGCTGGCCGGTTTAGGGACAGGTTTTTTTTTTGTTCTTGTTCAAGCGTTTTTCATAGAAAGAACCAAAGTCAGTCGCTTGCAAGTCGCCATCGTTGGATACCACGCAACAAAAAAAAAAGAAACAGATGAAAAGAATAGGGAGACGAAATAGAAACATCGAAGAGAACGCAAAATTGCTAGACAAAAAAAATTTGAATGAGTCCATAGAAAAGTTTGACTTTGGTTTTAGCTTTAGCTTCGTTCTTGCTGCTGATGGTGTTGCTCTTTCAGATGTTGCTGTTGTCGCCGTTGTTATTCTTGGTTTGAAAGTCATTTTTGTGGTCTCTGTTGTTCCTTGCCTGCTTCTTCTCATTTGTATTATTTCATCTACGTTTCTTCTATTTTCTAACTCAACCCTGCCCACAGACATTTGACGGCTCGTTAATGGTTTGCACTGCCCCACACAGCTTTGGTCACTTAAAGCCGGGTTCGATGTTTTTGCTCAGCACTTTTTTTTTTTTTTGCAGCAGCATTCGTTTGTCTGTAATTTACAAATCATTCACTTAAACCCGAATGGAGTGTGAACGTGTCTTTTTATGATAATGAGACTTTCGAACGTGTTTTCGTTAAGAGTTCCTTACTCAACTATTCTATTGTTTTTGCTAGTTTTGCTCTGCCTAATATATAACATCCCATATTCCATCATATTCTTTAAGACAAATTCTATCGTTCCACCTAGTTCTTGGGTCACACCTCTTCAATTTCCTATGCCCTACATTCTGATTCTTATACAGTTTCATGTCCTCGTGTTTCACGTTTATGTTTCAATTTTTTTTTATCACTTTTCTTTCTGTTTCATATTCAAACGTTCCAAGCTTTTGTGTTCCACTTCCACCTGTTTCAATCTTAAAGATTCAATTTCAATTTCGATTGTTCCATTTTCCAGTGTTCCGTTTTTTTCTGTTCCATATTCCATTGTTCCACTTTACATAGCTCCAAATTCCTTTATTCGACTTTTCAGTGTTTCAAATTCCACTGTTCCTATTTTCACTGTTTAAAATTCCAGTGTTCCACTCTCCATAACCACCTTTTGCTCAATGTTTTACTTTATTAATGATTTATTTTATGGATATGACTGTAATAGAACAGCTACCACTTGAAGTACTACAAGACGGCACGATTCAAGTGCTGCTGTTGCTGCTGCTGTTGGACCCACGCTTAAAGTTCTTTTTCGCATTGTAAGTAACTTCTTTGAATATCCAATGGCTTGCCAATCAATTTACAACGTCCAACAATAATCAAGAAATAAAGAATAGACAAACTGTTGGTTAATTAATTGCTTGGAGCGCATAGAACGCACCATCAATTTATTCAAACTACTTCACACACACACACACACTCAAAGCATAAATCGAGCCTATGTATAGGCTATCTGGATATCTTGTGTCGATGTGTTTTTTTTATATATTCTTTTGTATTTGTATGCAGAGAGTGGAATGATCGCATCTACAACATTTCAAGGTTAACGATGTCTTGTTGGGCTTCGCCATGCCAAAGCTGACATCGAAGGCATCGAAATTGATTACCAAACTCTCAATTTTAGCTTTTATGAAAAATTAAACGGATAAAGAATTGTTGATTGAGTAGAATTATAATTAAATATTGGGTATTTGTGAAATAGCTTTTGAAAATAAAAGTATGAATAATCATGAGTTTACTTTTTTAAGCCTTAAGTAAATATTTTATTAACATTTCTACTCAGTTGAAACCTTAGCCTTCTTATATATAGGGTGTTCTATAAGTCGTTTCACGCACATTCTTTTCACTTCTATCAATAATTTGGTATTCAATTTACTGCGCAAACTGATTTGCATAAAATGTGCGTGAAGTCAAGCTACAAGCTTCAAACTTTTTTTATTTTTTGTCGTTTGCAGCTATTTGCTATTGTTTGTTATTGCTGCTGCTGTAATTGTTGTTATTGTTTCTAGTGGGTGGTTTGTAGCTAAATTGAAATTTATGCCTTGCTAATAGGCAAATGTATCCTAAACATCTGCATAATGAGCCGCATTAATTGAACAACACTCGAGCTGTGCAAGAAGTATGGGAGACAAGACGCCTCTGCAGATCGTGCCACAAATTGGGCACACATGCGAACAACAGCTCAAGTCACACAGAGAGAGAGATAGAGAGAGTGAGAGAAATTCACAGAAAAAAACACAACACTTGAACTAAACGCAAAGGAAATGCCTCTGCTCAGCGACAGCGTCGTAGCTGATTGGTGCACGCCAGCAACAACAGCAGCAGCAGCAGCAACGTCAAGTTTTGGCAAATAATAATATAATATATATTTGTACATATATGTATAAGCATTTCTAATGAAGTCAATGAACTTTTTTTATGCGCGCGATGCGGTAATTTTTTTTGTTGCTTGCGAATTTTGAGCATTATCAAAATACAAACAAAAAAACGTACCACAAGTCAAGCTCCGAATTGAGTGCAATGACTGCTACAACAAAAGCAAATAGCAACAGCACAGAAAAAAACCATACAAAAAATCTATAAATAATCTGATTTGTGTGGGAGCTGCAAAATAAACGAGGCGTATACGCAATAAATATAGTTTTTTGTGTTAAAAACAATAAATAAAATTTAAATCAAAATCATATAGAAGCAATGTGTGTCATCTGGCACAAGCCCCCTCCAAGACCCATTTTGATAAAAAGAAAAAAGTGATAGTGCTCAGAGTTTTGTTGTTGTTATTATTATTTTATTATGTATTTTAGTTCTTGCTTTCATTCGTTCTTTCAGTTGGTAAACCGTGCTAAAAAGCAACTTTCGTTATAACATTCTTGGTTTTTTTTTATTTGCTTTGCCAGGAACGTGCCGCAAAGGTATAAAAAAAACGATCATAAAAAAACTTATGAAAAAAAAGTAGCAAATATCAAAAAAAAACAAAAATATATTTGCCAGACACATTTAAAAGTGTGTGTATGCGTGTGAAAAGTAAAATTAGAATTTTTGTGCGTACGGCGCGAATAGCTAATCATAACAAAAAGAGACAAAACAAAACCCCATATGTATAAAAGACTTAACTTAAGCCACATGACCATGAAAAGCCCAAAATACATACATACAGCCCCAATAAGTTGTTTGTCAAGGTCATGAAAAACTTTTACCTACTTAACAAAAAAACAAAAAATGCTCATAAATTTACATTGAGATAACAATTAGCTGTACTGTTAATTGCTTTTATGACAGCTGCTGAGAAAAAAGTCAAAAATAAGTATTTTTTAATAAAAAATAAACTTAGAATATAATTTTTGACAATGGAAAATAATTATAAATAATTTAAATTGAGACTTTCAAGACAAATCAGCCTGGAAGTATGCAAAGATATCAACTAATTAATTGATTAAAATGATAAATTGCTAAATCTATAAATAATAATCAAAGAAAAAATGATTAAAAATCAACAAAAAATATAAAAAAGCAAAACTATTATTAAGGTAGGTATTAAAATGCTTCTACAATCTTTTGCTTACTTCTTTTACGCTTTTTAAGCTCTTCGCTTTATTAAGTTTTGCGTTTTGCGTCTTCTGTCAGTTTGTAATATTCTTCTTCTCTCTGTAGCTTCTCTCGCTGTTCTTGCCAATTAGTTGTTGTCTTTCAAATGCAAAAAACTTGTTAAGTGGACTTTGATGAATCGCCATTTTCAGTGCGTGGTTCTTGTTGTTTCCCTTACCGCCCATCTTCTCCCACTTCTAGTTCTATTTTGGCTATTATTCATGCTATGTCTGTTCAAACCTCAAGACAACGAACAAAAAAGAAGAACTCATCCCACATGTGTTGTTGTTATGTTCTAGCGAATTCGAATCAGAAACAAAGTGCAGAGTGCGTGTGTAGAAGCAAAAACCAAAAACAAGAAAGCAAAAATCGACAGCAAAAAAGAGTTGAAGACGTTAGAAGCAGTTGTTGTAGTTGTTCTTGCTGCTGGCGTTGGCGTCGCTGGGCCAAAATGCGTGTATTATTGCATCATCAAAAATTTAGAAAAACAAATTTAACGCACAGCAACAACAACAACCTAGCAACGATTTAACGAAGCATAGCCGACGAATGCTTGACTTCGTCTTTCGCCTCGTTCGCTTCGTTTTAGTTCGTTTCGTTCGGTTTTCTAGCTGCGACCGAAACGCAGCGTTGCTGCTGCTGCTGCTGTTGATGTTTGTTGTGTGTTGCTGCTTTCGCAATGTAGCGTTTGTGCATGTGTTGGTGCGCGTGCCTGCCTATGTGTTTGTGCGTTGCGCATTTATGCTGATCATTGGAATTTTTTTGCACCAATACAGTCACACACACACACACACGCATACGCACTACATTTGCCCGGCTAGTTTAATTGTTGTCGGCGTTGCTGTTGCTGCTGCTGCTGCTGCTGCGTTGTTGGTTACTGATATTCTTTTTTCGGTGATTGTCTTGTCGTTGTTGTCGTTGCTGTTGTTGACGCTATTGGAAAGTGCAATAACCTCGCCATATAAAACGTTCTATACACAACGCTGAGCATTGCGTAGAGCAAATTCGGTGCAAATTTCAAATGGCGTATACTTAATTTTGTTTGTTTTTTTTTGCAAACTTAAATATGGAAAATATAAAAAATATAAAATAGCACCATTTAAGTGAAATATAAAAAATCCGGTATTGTTATTAATTGGTTTTACACGCATACTTCGAAAATTAGAGTTCATAATCGTAAAAAGATTGATTATACTTTCAAGCTGAACAATATGATGTTTGGCTAACATGACGTATGCGTAATTGAACAGGTCTTTACTTGGATTATGTTTAAATGAACTTTACAAAGGGAATTGTTACACAGTTATGCTAAAAAAATCTTTTTTTTAATAACTAAACTCAATGCATTATTTTTTTGGGATTTCGCTGATAGTTTTATAATTATTTTCATTATGATTTTTGATACAACTAAAGATCTTAAGATCCTTTTATTTACATCTGCTTCATATCAAGTTGCAAATCTATTCACTTGTCTAATAAATGCCAGATGTTGGATCGCGGCTTGCGAACCTAAAATCTAAGTTCTCAGATCTGTTCTTTTTGTTTTGAAGCTGCGGTTGAGCACATAAAGCACGCATTCATCACATGATTTGATGTTGCTGCCAACAAAAAAAAAACAATTCAACGTAATGCCCATGCACACACACACACACACACACTTAGATACACATACGCACATTTACATTCACAAAGTTTGCTTGGCAGAATGAATGCTGCTGTTGCCGTTGCTGCTGCTCCGGGAACTCAATAGTTCTCAGCATTTGCACCACACAAAAGAGCAGCAGCGAAAAAAAAATAGCAACAACAACGACAATAACTGACTAAGTTGTTTACGAAAGTGCGTGGAAAGCAAGAGCAATAAGAATTATTCAGTCATTTGGCAAATAGCAATCAACAACAACAACGTTGCCATAGCCATTGCCTTTGCCATTGTTGTTGCTTCTACAAAGTTCTACCTGCAACGTCCCACACACACACACTCACACACACTTATACACACACAGATAATAGCACAAAACAGCATAGAAAACTACCTGTCATTATTATTTGTGCCTTTTTTTTTATAGTTCGCATTCGGTTTTTTTTTTTCATTCTATCTTTTTTTTACTTTGCTTTTTTGTTGCTTGCTGCTTCTATGACATTTTTTTTATATTATTTTCGTTGCTCTTTTTCGCTCCTCACACGCACTGCGACTTGTAAAATCAAAAAAAAAATATGTGCTCAATTAATTTATTGTTGTTGTTGCGCTCTCACAAAATTTGGAGGGGAGAAGAAAAAAACTCATACGAAAAAAAAATAGAAGAATTGCCTCTATCGCATTTTTCAAAGTCAGTAACCCTCTAACCTTGAATGTTGCTCCTATGATTCTTCCAATGCGATGCCGACCCGCACTGTGCCCTCTTCTTCTTGCCCCTCTCGCATGTTTCTTATGCCTTATGCTCCACTGCTTGGACCATATATATATTCCAGTGCGTGTATATATCTTTTTGTTATGTTCTTGTAGTTCTCTTTCATTATGGAACGCAACGGGGTGCTATTAGACATATGTACGTATGTATATATACATATATATATATATATATGTACGTTATGCTAGATCTTTGTTCTGTATTATAAGTTGCAAGTGCGTATAATTAATCTCTATTATAAGGTCACTAACTAAAATAGTTTTGCCGCTGTTTTTGGTTGCGTTTGTTACAGTGTATGTGGCAAGGGCTTGAATGAGAATGCGTGCGAACTTTTGCATATACATTTTGAATGGATTTATTCATACTAACTTGTATAGAAGTATCTACAAGTTTTAGATTTGCATTCTTCTCTTCTTTGCTTTTCTCATCAAAAACAATAATTAGTTCAAGTTGTTAAGTTCTGCTTAAATATATATAAATATAAATATTTATTTTTTAAATCAAATTGAAATCTTTTAATTCTTAAGGCATTTTTAAAAATCTTTTTAGGACCCTGATTATTTTTTTTTTTATCTTTTTCAATTAATTTCATGTTCTTTTGTATTTTATTCTTGAAAAATATTTTTTCTTATATACTTCTAAGCTTTTTCAGCATTTTTCTAAAGGGTATTCAAAAGTTTGCATACTTTCTTAGTATTTTGACGTTTGTTGCAAGTGCGTATGATGAATATTTATTTTTAATTTTAGTTTAATGCCTATTTTTACCTATGCCTCGTTAAGACTATTATATTTGTTTTTGGCTGGATCTATAAGCATTTCCGTCTGCTAATGACACGACTCCTCTGCTGCTGCCCCTGCTGCTGCCCCTGCCGCCGCTGCTTCGAAATGTTGCTATTTTATGATTTTTCTCAGTTTTGTCGAAATGTTTATGGATTCTATTTCAGCGCAAAGTGCGTAAGCTGCATGAGACACAAACAGCAACAACAGCAACAACCATAATAAAACAATAACAAATGGCAACAGCAAAATGGCGCTGCGTGTCTCGAATGACAGCTGTCAAACGCTCGGCGATGAGTATTGCTTTGATTAATGCCTAGCCGCTTGCTAATTTTGCATTTAAAGCATTTACACACACACGCACACACTCGGACACACACACGCACTTTTAGTGTGACTTGTCAAACGCCTTTACGAAAATATTGGATGACATTTTCCTATGGGTGGTCTGTCTGTCCGATTTGTCTGTTTGTCTAGATAACTGTCTGGCCTTAGTTGATTTCGTAATTTATGTGATTTATTTTAAAGCTATTTTTTTGTTAGTTAACTGGTTAAGTTTATGTTTTAATCAGAGCCATGTTGAAATTCTACGTATTGAAATGTTAAAAGATTCTTGCATTAAATACAAAAACTAATTATTCAAGGTCAAGAAAGTGTTTGAAATTGTATGAAAGTTTTATAAAAAAACCAAGTTGAGATTGAAAAAATTTTTTAACTTTTTAGACATTAAAGATAAATATTATTCGCTAATTGGTTTCAACTTTTTTTTTATAGTTTTTAATTTAAATAATATTTTTATTTATCAATTATTATCAAAATCAATATTATTTAAGCACATTTTTTAAGTTTTTTAAAAGCTAGTTAATGTTTATTAGCTTGACTTAGTTTTTTTTTGTAAACTTAAAACCTAAGATCGTGATCCAAACAGAACCTTCCTTTGGAGTTAGGTCAGAACTTTCAGAAGTCATAACTCCCTCAAAACTTAACCGATTACCATTTGCAACATCTTTCAAGTCATAGCTTAGCATCAAGATTAATACTGCATTTCCAGTTTAAAACATCATTTTTAATCGATATTCATGATAAAATCTCACCCAAAAAATCAACTTGAAGTTAGGTCAGAAAAATAGTTAATGTTTTTTAGTTTGACTTAACTTAAGTCTTGTCTCTATGAGAAACTCAAAACCAAAGTTCATGCTCCAAAAAAAAACGTTCTCTTTATGATTTAAGTCACAATTTGATTTATTATTAGCTGAGTTTCTTATTTGCAACGCCAGGTGGCGTAAGTATTGTACTCAAACACACAAGCACACACGACATTTCGTCATAACTGTCAACTTAATATCAAAATAAAATAAATCAAAAAGACACTCGCTTGGTAATTAGAGAACAGTAATTAAAATGTATGTTCCAAAACCAAAAAACGAAAAACAAAAAATGAATTCAAAAGCGAACACAAAGAAAGGGCATCCCACGCAAAGTAACCCTCCCAAGTAATAGGTGACAACTACAACTATGGTGCAAAGAGAGAGAGATGAAATGAAAGAAAGAGTCGAAAGGAAGGCGAAAAAGAGTCGCGTGTGTGTCACACCTTTGAAATGGGCCTAACCAAAGCGGCAAGTGTGAATATGTAATTAAATTTTATGAAATAATCTCATAAATATGTGCACATTTTACACATGATATACATTAATATATATTTTATAGGCACACCTCTCTCTCTCTTTGCTTGTTACTTAAGTTGTACGTGCCGTATACGCAATTTTCTATTTGCTTTAAATATGCGTGCAAGGCTTTGATTTATGATTAAATGTTTTAGTTACTTCTGTGTGATAAGTCAGTGACAAGTCCGAAATGTCCTGCAAACAGCGAGAATTAAGCATTGTGCCTGAAACTAAGTCAATTTTATGATTGAGTTTAGAAATTCTTGTTGGCAAGCTTTCCATAGACTTAACCTTGTCAAAACTGAAGCGATTTTCAAACCTCTAAAACGATACTGCATTTGAAGCTGGCAACTGCATATTTTTTCGAAAATCTTTTCGGAATTCATCGACACGTTCAAAACTTTTCACTAAGTCAAAATGGAATCAGATTTGATTGTAAAAGATTCTTATTCTTGTTTTGACTACTAGATTAAATCTACTTTAACATTTTTTCGATTTTCGAAATTTGAGATAAATTAATCTTAGAAAATCGCCAAGTTAAACTTTCAAGCAAAGTTAAACCGAAACCTGCCTTCAAACACATAACTAAATGTTAAATATGAAATTTTACATAAATTCATAAATTTTTTATAAGTATTAAAGACTTCCTGTCTCATCAAAACGATCGCACGATCAAAGAAAAACCTTTAAAAATGCACACAATGCAAACTTGATGGGTTTTTTGGTTTAATAACTTTGTTTTAAATTCACGTGCATCATATTAAAACTGTAGTTTTTCATGGGCATCTCAAATGTGTGCGTGAGTGTGCGTTCCAAATGCAAGCAATCAAACCGACGACGAACCAGTTAACAGCCAGAGGTCAAGTTGACGACAAACAAACAATAAAAGTCGAATAGCTGACCTTGAGAATAACTTACAATTTACAGCTCTATTTGAATATTTGAATTGGTAATAGTAAGGGGTGTGACTAAAAGCGAGTTTTATTAGTTTATATGTGTATACCCTAACAAAGGGTCAACATTAGCTTGCTAAAAGGTTTTAAAAGGAGTATAAAATAAAAAAAGAAATATTACTGGTAATATTTATTTTTGAGTCTATACGAACAAGCTATTCAATAATAAGTATTTTTTGTAGAAACTCAGCAAGGAAAAATTTATATAATTATATTTAAACATTTTACTGTATAAAGTTATTTGTTTGATTATTTATTTTTATAATTATTAATGTTTTGAATATATTTTCAAATAAATATTAATAAATTAATACACGACAGAAAGTATTTTTATAGAAACTAACTTGTTTGAATATTTTTTTTAAATTTAAAGATTTTAATCAACGTTTAGACACTAAAAAATAAATATTGATTCTTAAAACAGAAAACAACAATAATCATGAATATATATATACATATATATGTTTAAATTTGTGCCTTATCCAAAGTTTACTGCCTAGTTTTTCGTTATATTTTGCTGCACGCAACTTTTTTGGGTAAATGTTTTGCCAGTTGTCAAAAGTCTCATGTAAAAATACCAAAAACTGTACGAAGCAATCGAATTGATTGACCTTGGGTCAGTTCAATGCTTTCTGCAGTCTTCGTGTAAAGTATATATATACATATATATATATAGTTTATAATACTTGTTTAAATAAATTTTGTATACGTTCGCTGCTGTTGCTGCTTCTAATCATATTTCTCAGTGCGGAAATGAACGCACCAAAAACCCAACGAAAAGAAACAAACAACAAAAACATACATAAAAACAACAACAACAACGCTCTATAAATGTAAACTTGATGACTGAAGGGCCGCAACAACAACAACAATAACAGCAACAATACCAGCATTTAATTGATATACGCATTGATAGCGCAGTCAAAAAAACTTTATTTAGCTTTTTTCCTAGAAGGGCAATGCGCAATGCTCGCCTTGGCTATTGTGTGTGTGTGTACGCGTGTGTGTGTGTGTGTGTGTGAGTGTTGTGGGGCCCTTAAAAACTTAACTCTGGCGATACTTGAGCTTTATAAAAATGCCCAAGGTCAGCAGCGCCCAATAAACAACAACAAACAACAGCAATCTTTTATAGACAGAAGGCAAATCAAAATGTTTACTTTACAGCGAATGTAATAATGTCAGTAGAGCTTATAGATTGTTTAATACTGCAAGAATGCTGTTTAGAACTGAAGATCACTTAGAAACGTGCTCTCTAAAACCTTCATAATAAAATTATTATAATCCATAGTGTTTTTGTGAAGATTTTTGATAAAAAAAAAAACTATTTATAAGAATTTGTGATTGCTCAGATTTATAAATTAATAAATTAAAATATTATTTGAAATGAGGATTAATAATTCTTATGCAAATATATAATTTGTATCTTCTTTTAAAGATAATATTAATAAATTAAAAAATATATAAATAATTAATGATAGAAATAAAAATATCGATTTAAAAATTATTTGGCAGCTAGATTCACTATATAAATTCTTCGTTTAGCCCTAAAATATTTACAAAAAGATCTCAAAAATATATGAATTACTTGAATATATTAAAATGAATTACTTGAATATATTAAAACGTCAGCTAAAGTCAACCTTTTCTTCAACGGGGGAATCACGAAAACATAAAAGTTAAACTAAATTAAATATGCATAACTCAACTAAGACTAAATAGTTAAAAAAGAAATCAAAGAATACAATAAAAAAAGAAGAAAAATTATATTATTAGGATAAATATCAAGAATTTAATAAATATTATGCTCAAAATTGAATATTCAATAAAAAATTAGAACAGTAAATTATTGGGTTTGATTGTAATTGAATAATTGTTAACTTTTATTAAACCTTGAGAAATATGTAATTACAATTGAAATGATCATTTTAATAACATACTCCACAACAACAAAGAAATAGTTAACTCAAAATGTATCTACGTGTATGTATCTGTATCTACGTGTATGTATCTGTCTCTGTATTTGTATCTGTATCTGTGAGTTTGCACTGCAAATACAAATCAGTTGCGTAAATAATGCGTATCGCCAGCCGCTAAACTACAACATTTAAAAAAAAGACAGAAAAAACTGCTTGTTAGGCATTTATAAATTACAGCTAGCGACAGGCCCGAAAGAGCATTAAGCATTTTGATTAGCAGCTGCAAAAAAAAAAAAAACAACAACCTTTTACTAATACATAGACAAACTGAAAATATGCGTGAAAAGCAACAACAAAGTGACAAACGCACTAACGAAAAAGACAGAAAAAAATGAGAATCGAAACAGAAATTCGTTGTCGATGCGATGCGTATAGCCCTGAACATAACCTTGAACAGAGTCGCGTTCAGTTCGTTCAGTTTTCGTCCGTGTGCGTGTGTGTTAGAGTGTGTGTGTGTGTGGTTCATAAATATTTGTTAGTGCCCAGGCAGCAGTGTTAAATAAATGCGTTAGAGCGAGGCGCAGCGAACGAATACACAAACAAAAATGCGTTACGCAGAGAAGCACACAAACACATACATATACAAATCATAGACAAAATGAGTGTGAGAGAGATGGAGATATTTGTGTACCTAGTCGCAAGCGCATGACACTTGAGAGTTATGCGTTGAAGCTTTTCTGCCTGTTTGTTTGTTTGTTTGTGTGTGTGCTCGGGCTGCGTGGGCTGTTCGCATGCGCTTCAAACTTTCGTTCAACTTGAGCGATGCGATGCGATGCGTTGAGAATTGCGTAGAGAGGCGTAGCAATTGTTACAAGTGTTCATCTTCATCTTTGTCATCTGCATAACAATAGCATAAATATTTTTGTACGTGTGGGTGATTTGTCTATTTTTGAAATATTTCCATTAGGCTTAATGATTGGTTACTTTGGGCAATACAAGAGCATAAATATTGTTTAATATGGGATTTTATATCAATTTAAGTCAAAGAACTTTTTTGTACTATAAATCTCTTATTGAAAACTTATTTGAACTTCTTAATACTTTGAGAATTCTTTTATTGATTTCAAAAATAAACTTAAATATTTTCTGAAGACTTCTTTTAACTTCCAATTGAATGAAATTGTCTTTTAATACTTTGAGAACTCTTTTATTGAATCAGAAAAGCAACAAAAATATTTTTTACAAGTGTTATTATATATTAATACTTTTTTCAATTAGTTAGCCAATATTTGTAAATATTTTTTACCTTTTTGTAGGGCACTCGAGCTGTTTCAAATGCTCTTCAGCCTTTGCTGCTGCTTAAGAGCACGAAAATGAAGCACAAAAGACAGCAACGAATGACAAAGAGGCAACGAAAACGAAAACTTTGGCAAACGCATAAAATTCTGCGTAATGCGTATTTGCTTATGCTTTTGTTGTTGTTGTTGTTATTTTGTGTTTGTTTGACCGAAGCTGAGCTTGAAACAGGGCCTATAGAGGAAATCAACCTAAAAAGTTTTCTAGCCAAAAAAAAACCAGAAATTTTTTAATGTGAGATCAGCCAACTGCGATGCGTGTTGCCAACTGTGTTTATGCCTATATCGGTTGCTTCGTCTATCTGTCTCACACGCATTTTGTGCGTAAGGTCGCAGCCTCAGTGGCGCATTTATAAAGCAATACAATAACCGGTAATTATGTGGCCAAACATTGGGCATAAGCTCGCAGGCCTAAACAGCTAAATGACGCTGCAAACTTCAACTGAGAAAAACAAAAGAATAAAAAAAAACCTTTTTTTTTTATCTTTCTTTCGTGCCTGTTGTCGGAGTTTGGATATCATAAATCTTTTGCAACTTCCGCATTTCGAAATTGACTGTTGCCAATTAAACACATTTGTTTTAGTTTGAAACTTATTCAAGCTGCAAACCCGCCAAACTTAACGAAACGCGTTCGTTCAAATAATTGCCCTCACAAGACAATTGCACTCTTTGCTGCTGCAGTGTGTTTCTCTTGCGATCGTTAAACGATTTCCCCTTTCGTCCAGTTCGTGGAGGCTGTCTTAAATACCCCTCACACTTTAATTTGTATAATTTCCCATTTGTTTAGTCTCACGGACAATTGCACTCTTTTGTTGCGCTCTGCGCGCGTCACTTTTGCTTTCGTTCAAACTTAACGAACTGACTCTCTCAAATCTTAAGTGCACTCTTATCATCAGCTGTGCTTTTGCTCTCTTCCCACTGCTTTGTCTTTCTCTTTGCGAAACTCTTCAATATGATTTTGTATTAATCAATTATGCATGAAACGTTTAAGCTTATGCATAAATTGACTGTTTTTATGTGTTATCTACCATTTTGTCACCTCATTTTGTGCATATTTTTCGTTCACGTGCCAAATGTAACTTTTGTATTGTTGCCTTGCTTCGTTTTACACCTTGTCTGGGCTTTTATCAGCCTTTGCTTTGTTGCTAAGTTAATTACAGAGAAGTATGCGCGTTGTCTGATAGTAATAATTATCACATTTGGCCAAAACTGCCTCAACAACAAGTTAAGAAAATATAATAATATTTTTACGTATGCGTATACGTAATATGTGATACAAAAAGGGTTTCAAAATGGTTTTTAAAAGGTTCCAAATCGCCTTAACTAGTTGAAATACTTTCTGCAACTCAAATTACTTGATAAATATGAGGAAAAGCAATTTTAATTGACTCCAAGCCAACCTTTGCTGGCATCAAAAATGATAAAAACGCACTAAAAATGTGAAAACAAACAACTTGCTGTCGATTGACTGAAGTGGAAGATGGGGTCGACACTTGAACAACAACTTGGCAATAAATGTCAAAATAAAAGAAAACAAAGAGCAAAAGGACAAAACAGCCAAAGCAAAAGATGGCCAATAAAACAACGCTGTCACATATATATATATATATATATAGAAAAAGTTATAATGACAGTTCAAAAAAAAATCGGACAACAAGGAAGTTAAGAAACTGCTAATACAGAGACATTAACATGTGGCACACACACACACACACTCATACATAGCAACAAAAACAAAAGGAATCAAACGAAAGAATGAAAACGAAGACAAACAACATAAAAATCGGAAGCAAGTCACTTGAAGGTCCTTTTTTTTTGCCTTGTGCCAAACTGAACTGGGTCACGAGATGGCACTTCGTTAAGTACTTACACCCCCCTCCCCCCGCTCCCCTTCCCTCATAGCCCTCACCCCTCATACCTACCCCATCTTCAGCTCGCACTCTGACAACTTTCAACTTCTCAAAAAAAAATTCCTTACCAATACACTCCTCTTCTTTTATTGTGTTGTTGTTGTTTTGGTCAATGGCCACGCAAACAAATTGCTGCGTTAATAATGCCAATAACAACAACAACAACAACTTAACTTAAGGCCAAGCATCATCTATAGTCAATAAAAATATGTATTGTGACAGTTTAGATTTTTATGCTTGGGCACAAAAAACTAAGCTGGGTTCCTTCTGTATAGTTCCTAACAGCTTAGAGCTTAATTTTGTTGAGCTGCTTGCAAAGGGGAAATCCCCAATTAAAAAACTGAACTAGAGGGTAAAGAGTATTGTAATGTTGCTTGACTAAATACGCTCATGATGAATGCTTAAAGAATAGAAAAAATAATAGTAAAAAAATATTTATGAAATTAATATTTATATGATGCGAATAACTTGCTTAAATTATAAACTTAAATCAACTATTAATTTATTAAAGCCAAAAGTCTTCGCAATTCTCACACCCCTTCGCTGATAACTTTCACTTTCTCTGTCCTCCCCTCTCGCTGCTTTCACAAAATATGTTTGTATGTAAATAACTCTCTATCAAACGACTGGCATCATCTTTGGGGCCATTCATGCAGTTTCCTAGACAGCCCCAAAAACATTTGCCTTATCAATTTAATGGCCAAAAGGCGTCAGGCAGCTACCAAAAGAAAAAAAAAAAAGTGAATAACAAAAATACCAAACAATTCAAAGATATATATATATATTTATTTATTTTCACAAATGTCACAAACAGCAGCTAAAAGGTCAAAACAGACAATGTCACAGTGCACTATATAACCAAGTGAAGACATATATATACATATATATACAGGATGTACATAAGTTTAATACGTAAATAGGCGAAACATTAAATGTATGATGAACTGAACCAGTTCCAGTTTTCATTACATTTGAGCCACGTCGCCAGAATGCAATAACTGTGTCTGGCCCAAAACAAAGCCAAAAGATTAAAAACAAAACTAGATGAGTGTGCGTATGTGTGTGTGTGTGTTTTGTTGTATGTTGCTGGTTGGGGTAGCTTTATTTTGTTATGCTACAAATTCTAAGAAGTTAGTTTTTGTGTTACCCTTACAAAGGTTACATTCGGTTTGTTTGTTAAGTTTGTCTAACAAAGTGCAACTTCTATAAAGAATAAAAAGTTGTTAAGGAACTTAGAAGAAATGTTTCTAAACTGATAATTGGGAAATGTATCCCCTTAGATCTGGTTACTGTTGGATTTTTAATCTATATACTAGATAAACCTTTATGAATTGTATTTTTCGTAGTCAGTTTTAGAGTTCGATTTTAGATTTATCAAATTTAAATGTATGATTTTTTGGGGAATTGAAAAAGCTGGAAAATACTTAACTCTTACCAAAACAAATATGTTTAATAATTTATTTTAATTTTTTTTTCCTTTTTTTATGAATTGGTTTATTAAAATAGCTGGCAAATAATTTAACTTTTGATGGAAAAATATTTTTTAATAATTTTTTATTTGTTGAGAAACGTAGTAAAACTTTTACTACTTAAATCAATGCCGAAAGAAATGATTAAATAAAATCAATATACTTTGGCATAAATAAAAATATTTTTAATAACTTCTTAACAGATCAACCAAGTCTGTACTCTCTTGTGTCAAAGGGCATCAAAACTGCGGCAGTTGTCAATTAACTTTTTCTATCTTCATTTTTGGGCTTGAATCTTATTTTTATTGTGCTGTTCTGAGGCGCCACAAATCCTGCTTCCTTTTCTTATATAGGCTCTGCTGCTGTGGCAGCAGTTTTGTTTTTTTTTTTTCTGTTTTTCACTTGCAACATTATCAGCTCATTTTTGGTTGTTGTTATGTTGTGATTGGATTGCTTTTGGTCTTCTTTTCAGTTTGACGCGCTGCTTTTTTTGTTTTTCACATTTTTCTTCAACTAATATGAATGATTTTAGTGGCGCGCTTGAATGAGTTCCTTTCGCTCTCTCTCTTTTTCCTGTCCTGTGCTATAAATTTATAGTTTTTATTATCATATTCATTCGCTAGATTTCAGTTGAGTTCGGTTTGCTGTTTGTTTGTTTTCGCTTTTGTAATAATCATAAATTTTTGTATCTGCACCGACCAAAAATATGCATAAAAATTCACAATTTATAAATTGTGAAATTGACGAAAAAAGAAAATGCTGCGTCAGTATACTTAATACACATACGTGTATGTGTGTGCCATAAAATATTAAAAAGCAAATCAAAGTTTTCAAGCCTCATTTCTTATATCCTGCTTTTAACCTTTTTCCCCCTGCCCTTTAATGTCCTAACATTACATTATTAGTACAAATACTCATAAACATATATCAAATTGCAAAATTTGCATATTTTTTGGGACTGGCCTGCAGCAAAACAACAACAACAACAAACATGAATTATAATCAAACCCCCCCCCCCCCCTGCTCCCCCTACGGCACGCAACCAAAGGCAATTGAGGTCAGTTTCAAAAAGTTAAGAACAGAAATTAGAAATGAAAACGCAATTTTGCAATAAAAATCCATTGAGTCAAATAATTACATTTTATACTTGTACGAAAATTCGAACCAAGCCTCAAAAATGACACACAACAAGATATATACTATGTAATAGAGAATATATTACTTAATTGTTAGGGGAGGTAACGATATTATTATTATTATTATTGTCATTCATATTAGAAGCACAGAAGGTGGTCGAATCATAAACGAAGCGCAAAGAATGAAAAGAAAATATTTCCTATGCATGCCTAAAAAAAATTAACATTAAAATGCAATAAAGAATACAACGACAACTACAACAGCAACTACAACAGCAACTAGTACAACGACAGGCGAAAAGTAAATTTATGAGAAAATAATAAAACTAAAGAAGGCTGAACGGAATATTTGTGTTTTGGGCTGGGCGCACAGTGCGTATGTGTGATTATTTCTACGGTCATTATAATCATTAGCTGGCACACGCACACACATATGCACTGTTTGACCCCATCGTCACCCCTTGCGTATACAAAATAATATTATTACGCATACGCCCGTTTGTGTCCGCTTAGGCGCAGCAAAAGAAATAACCTCTTTTTTTAGTATTTTCTTTTTGATATATGTTCTTGTAATTCTTATGTTTCCTTTTTATGACTTCCCTCTGATTTGCCTGCGTTTTGGGGCATGTCAGCTAAGTGGAAGAGTAGGAGAGATGTGTTGATAGAGGCATGCCTGAGGTTTGGAAGGGTGCAGAGTGAGAACAACTTTTTCAAAGGTGTTTATGAAGAAGGTTTTCTTCTTGAATTTAAAATGGAAGCAGTTTAAGAAACATTTTCCATCTTAAAACATATTTGAAGAATCAAACTATTAAATATTTATTTTTTAAACATTTTGTTTCTGTTTTTGTCACTTTATCCTTTGAAAGAGCATTACAAAATTCATCAAACTCAACACCTAACCTATTCCTGGTTTGATTTATTATCGTATTCGTTTTTCTACGCACATTTTTTTGCTTTACGAGCAACCTGCTGAAAATGCAAATTACAATAATTATGTGTGTGGTTTTTTTTCCGTTCGGTTGCGGATTGCGTGAAGCATTCCGTGGCACGTTGAAAGGACCTGAGTGCAGCACACACCCTGCTTAATTTTTACCTTACCTTGATTCACACTTTGATTAATTACATGAAGATGAAGAAAACCTTCAAGTTTATAATATCTTTGTGGCTCAATCTGATAATTGCCTGTTACAAAAAACCTAAAAACAAAAAAAACTCAAAAACAATAGTAAATACAAGACACATTTCCGGCTGTTACAAGCGAAGAGCGAGTTGGATAGCAACAGAGTGGATAGAGGGGACAGAGGGGAAGAGCAAGAGAGAGAGAGCAAAAATGACCTACGATACAAGATTTTACATTCAGCTTAATGCGATAGAAGCCGTTGGCGCAGTTGAGCAAAACACTCAATTGACCAAAAGACGAAGAAGTAGAAGAACAAAGAGTTTCTGCATGCCCAAATGACGATTCAATTATACCCTGTAATAAGTTAAAGTAACGAGATTTTGTGCCAAGAAATATTAAACATACAATGTGTGGCAAAAATATCAGAAAATTAAAAAAAAAAATAAAAAAAATGTACTGATTATTAAAAAAAGTTTTTCAGGCAAGATTTTTTAATGAAAATAATAATTTTCTTAGAAACTTTTCATTTGTAAAATTTTTTTTTTTAATTTTCCCATGTATAATAATATTCAACTCAAGAAAGACTTTATCTGTGGGTACGAAATTTATGCCTATTTAAAAAGTTCTTCATCATCATAACCAACTTAGACTTATGCTACAGGGTATTAAGTACGTTTAAAGCAGCAGCAGCAAAAAAAAAGCATTGCCCAGAGATCATTAATTAAAATGTTGCTGGACCAGTTCTTGAGCGCAAGCAAAACACACACAATATGAGAGTGCGTGAGAGAGGGGGGGTTGCAAGGGGTAGGGGGAGAGCACGCACAAGTTACAGCAAGCGCAAAGCAGAGACAGCGCAGCAGCAGAGAGGCAACCGAAGCGGCATCGGCAGCGAAGCAGCATTAATAAAAGATCGCACGCTTTTTTAATCAGCACATAGAACATAGCAACACACACACACATATATAAGTCGTAGTGTGTGTTCGTGTGTTGTGGCCTCTAGCATACAAAGTGCGTTGCTTGCCCCAACCGCTCCACCGCTCCTCTTGCTCTATATGCGTGCACGCATTCCACGCTTTGCTTTTGGCTCTGCGCTTTTTTGTGTGTGTTTTTTTTTGCTGCTGACATTTGCTGCGATGAGGTAATCGCCACACATGCGTATGTGTGTGAGTGTGTGTGTATGTGTGTGTGTGTGTGTGTGTGGTTTTCGTTGGAGTGCGTGAGCGCAAAGCTTTGTGTCGTTCACGTTGCACGCGCCCTACTCTGCCCTGCCCCTTCGCCCGTTCTATTCTTCGCTTCGCATGGCCTTCTCTACAAATATATTTAGGTTCTACTGTACCACGGTCCGTCAGTCCGTTCGTTCGCTAGTTCGTTCGTTCGTTCGTTCGTTCTGTCTTTCGGTCTACTTAGTCGCTAGTCTTAGCAAAGCAGCCGTTCGCACAGATTATGGCCCTTTGACATCCCATAAATTTGATGTCCACGCAGCTCGCAGTTCCAAACATTGTTGGAAGATTAACGCAACAACAAGCTACAGAAAAAGAAACAAGAATAAATTGCTCAGCACAGAAGAACACCGATATGTAATTGCCCTAACAAGCTCTTTGTATTTTAGATTAGGCAAAGATTTGATCTATGTTTATGTTTAGTAAAATATATTAATGTCATATTATTCAAATCATTTGGAAAACATTTTTGAAGTGTTTGTTGAAAAAATATGTAAAAATCACAAGGAATTATCTCTTAACTATTTTTCTTTATATCTGTTTAACCATTCCAAGCTTTTGCTTACCTTAACAAAACCTAATAATAGCACATTACTTAACTTATTTAACCAGTTTTTACAGCTTTCATTAGTTTACAGCTCAACCAAAACATGTAACTACATACACAGTTACATTTATATTTCGAAACTCGGTTTCCTTTTAAGCTTATTACTTTTTGTACACTGCAAATATATTAAACTAAACATAAAACTACAATTTTTGCAATTCAGTTAACGTTTTTATGCAACACGCCGTAGTTCTGGCATGCGTTGACGATCGCAATAGCAATCGCCATTTTTGCGCATCCAATGGGGAACCAGTTGGCACACATTCTAACGTGCTGTCTCGCTCGAACGCAAGCGCTCGCATTGCTGCAGTTTTTGAGTGCGATAAGCGAAAGCTTTTTGGCGAGCATTGCAAGTATTAGCTATCTCGCTCGCACCTTAGTTGATCAGTAGTGCTGAATGCTGCGGCGAATGGTCAAAGAAAACTAATTAGCCGCAAATTGGCAGACATGATAGAAAATTGTTTTTAGTTTTGTTTTAGTTATTCTGCTGTCAGTGTTGTTGTTGTTTGCTTTTTGCACATCATGTAATGGCGAAAATGATTGATTAACTTGAGCGCCAAGGGCCCTGCAGGCCGTGAACTATGTGAAGCTTCTTTGCCGAACTGTTCGTAAGAGATGCGCAAAAATAAGTTGCCTAGTTCTAATTGTTGTTGTTGTTGTTGTTGTTGACCAAAGTCATTAATTTGCAATTAGTTTTGAGGCAAGCGGCACGCGTGGGAATTAAAGTTGGAATTGTATTTCAAATTGCTTGCGATTTGTTTTTCGGTAAAACTTTTGAGCAGAGCCTAAACCAAAAAAAAAAAAAAATAAATCCGAGAAAAAGGTTCGCAGTAAGCAACAAATGTTTATAATTACACGAAATTCAATCCCAACCCCCCCCTTCTACTTTCCTTTCAATATTCACAATTGGCTTTTATTTTGTTTTGTTATGCTTTTGTTTTCGTTACTCTTGTTTCTCCCCTTTCCCTAGACACTTCTTACACTCAATTGAATTCTTCCGGTTGTTGTTGTTGTCGTTACTGCTGCAAGACTCTGAAATTCCGTTCAACAGTTACAACTCATGCATATTAAACAAATAAAAAGAACGTTTATTAGATATCAATTTTTGGCATGCCCTTTAAAACTTTTCTTTATAATATAAGTCAAAATATATTTTATAAAAATATTTTTTAACATTTCTTACGGAATTTTTAAGTATCTTAAGATGAAATATTTCCTTAAATTAGTTAGAAAAACTAGCAAAAAGTTTATATACACATTGTTACATATTTGATTATTACAGGGTAGCTGAAAAAGCAGCAAAAATGTCTTGGAAAAATGTTTTAAAGTAACATTTACATTTCTTGGGGTTGTTTAAGACATTAAATTGTGCAAGTTTTTAAGCATTTTCGGCTTATTTTCATTTCATTTCTTTTATATATATATATACAATTTTTTTTTTTTGCATAAAAAACAGATATATGAATAAAGCATGGCAAAAAGTGCAGACGAAGATGTTTGAAAGAAATGCGTGGATATTTTGTGGTTGCTTTTGGTGGTTAGTTTTTCGCTGGTTTCTGCTTAATTTAATTTATGCTTAACCTTTTTGTTTGGGAAGGTCTTCCAATGGCATCAAGTACTTAATGTTATGATGTGATTATGCTTCTTATATATGTTATGTTCTGTTGTTATTGTTCTTCAAGGGGAGCGGGGGTTGAGCAGGAGGAACTAATGCTCTCTTATATGTATTTGGCTAATGGGTGGATCAAAGAGAGAATAAGAATGAGGCACGTAATCAATAAATATTACAGATATAAGGATTAACTTTTATGTAGTATGTGGGAAGTAGGATTTAAGTCTTATGGATTGTTACATGAGTTTTTGGAATTATCAATGTAAGTAAAAATAATCACAAATAACTAAAAAAAATAATAATAAAAATAAAACAAATAATAAAAATGAAAAACTAATGTTTTTTAAAAGCTTCACATTCTTCTAAATATTCTTAACATTTTAAATTTGTCTTTCATAAATATTCTCAAAAAAATCGTACAAGATTTGTCAATACTTGGCTTCACTTTTACCTTGTTTAAATCCTCAAGACTTGTTTAGATAAAGAAAAATAATAATAAAAATAGTAAAAGTAATCTTTGGGCAATCGGAAAATTAAAACAAAAGAGTTTAAGAGACTATAACAATTATTCTTAGCATTTTTTAACCTTTCATTAATATTCTCCAAGATATTATAAAATATTTTCCAATACTTGACTTCACTTTTACCTTGTTTAAGCGCTTGAGACTTGTTTATATGATTGAAACCTTTCGCAGATGTTGCCAATGAGACAAACCCTTCTTCTTCAACCCTTCCCCCTCCTCCCCCCCCCCCCCCACACACACACAGACAGACAGACAGACAGACAACCACCCCAACAGTCGCATAGCATGAAGCATTTTCTTTTTCACATTTTTCGCTCAGCAGGTTCCATAGATTACATAATTGCCCGGTGGTTGCACGCACACGCACAGACAGAGACTGAGACTGAGGCAGCGACGTTTGTTGCTGCTGTTGGTGCTGCGTTTGATGGATTGCATTCTGAGTGTTGCCACACAGCTGTTGTTGTAGAAGCACAGCGGGGCAAAGCGACGTCTTCAACACAAGCATAAAAGAGAGCGAAGATCAAAGGCATACAACAACAACAAAAAATGAAAAACAATTTACCGAAATTACAGCAGCAACATACAGAATTAGTGGCAGAAGCAACTGCGCCATCAGCAACATTGCAACATCAACTAAAACACACACACAGAGAAAGAGAGAGAGACGCACTCTAAATTATATGCATTGACCTAATTTGTGTAACCAAAAAAAAACTTTAACACGAAACAATTTTTTTGGGTCGAGAATTGCATAGCAAACACAAGAAAATGAATGCCTAAGCGACTGAGACAATGATAGAGATAGATAAAGAAAGAAAGAGAGAGAGAGAGGAAGAGTGAGAGAGAGAGAGGGAGACAGCGAGTGTGGCAAGAGATCAACGTGCGTCAATTAGATGCAAAGCGCAGCGCCACCCACAACAACGACAATTTTGGTTTGTAGCAGTTGTTGCCCCATCAAAATGTCAACTTTGAAGTACAGTCGAACACAAACAAGATGAACGAAGCGTTAACTAAAGCGTCAAACGGATGACGGACTTAAGAACAAAACTTTTCTTAGTATATATACAATAGAATTAACTTAAAGCTTCTGTGCTTTAATCATTAATGATGCTCTAAAAAATCGTTACCAAAACATTTCTTCAAATTTTGTACTTAGAAAGAGAAAAATGGATTAATGTTGCTCTTAAGAATCACTAACAAAAAAAATATCGCCTAGAAAAACTTTTTACTGAGAAAGCGAAAAAATGAATACTTGAAAAACGCATTTTTCCTAAAATCTTATTTTACTTTTTCTGCTCTTACTTTTTTTTTGTATTCACTGTAGTTTTATTCTTGTTGATTGTAATTTGCATGCGTAATCATTATCGCTGACTCTCCACCTCTCTCTCTCTCTCACACACACACTCGCTGTTTAGAGCTTGCCCCGTGTAAAACGTAATGCGTCGCATTGTCTGCCACAAATGGTTGCTGTTGATACCTCCAGTATCTAGTATCTAGTATCTTGTAGCTTGTATCTCAAAGCTGTTCGTAATTCGTATCCCATTCAAATCCATGCGTTGTTGTTGTTGTTGTTGGCTACTGCGCAGCTAACTGCAACCAGCCGACAGTCAACACATGCGTGCGTGACCCAATTTCTATACGTTTTTCTTTCCCCCTGCCCCCCTTACTTATCCCTTGGGTCATTAATAGAGCAACGCTTTGCTCTAGTTCACAAATTGCCCTTTTGAATTGCGGCGCAACAAAAAAAAACCAAAAACAAAAACTGAACTGCGAAGCACTTTTTTATTCATATTGAATGCAACTGATATGATTTGTTATAAATATATATGTATATATTTAATATGAGATTTAAATAAAAGTGCTCAATCGTCGCACCAATAATATATATAAATATTTTTATTATAATTGTTCTATTTTAAAATGTTGATGAGCTTAAACAAGTAAGATGGCTTTGGTATAAACATCCCGACTAGAAGATACCCTGAACCCTATACTCTACGCGTAAACTCAGTAATTGCAAGTATGTGTGAATGTGTGTGTGTGTATGTGTATACAGCATACTTGACTTAGTTTCTAGGTTCCATATCTATATAAGATAATCATTATTTCGTTTATAGTTCAAAACACCGTTTCAAAATGTTCCAAACTTAGTTTTTCTTTTATCGATTAAATGTGTATATCGGAAACGGAATGAGTTATCGAAAATTCTTATACTCTTGTCATAAGCTAATAGTCTCTGAGATCAAAGCGTTTTTTACATACGGACGGACATGAGAATTGGTCAAAACTTTCGACTTTCACAACATATCCATTATTGATCCAGTCTTTTAAATGTATATCTTTAAAGTCATGGTTTGATCTCTTAAATAATTCTGCATTTAAAACTCGAAACACAATTTGTGCTTCCTAATATTAAACATAACATTAAATAGAGTGTAAAAAGTTGATTCCATTTAAATTTGCTATAAAAAGTTGAATCAATAATTTTCATATTTTTTTATGGATATAAAACATGCAAAATGCCCTGATCTTTGACAATTAGCTCTTAACTTTTCCTCAAGTTCATTCACCCAAAACATTATAATCGATGTAGTATAACCCAACCAGAAATATAAAAAAGCAACAAATCACAAAAACACACAAAGAAAGAAAGAAAAAAATAAAAGGAAGAAAGGTAAACAAAGCCAATGTAACGATTCGCAAAGCTTAGAACGGGAAGGGGTAAGGGGTAAGGGGGATACTGGGCCAAGGTAAAAAGGCAATCAATGTCGTCGTCCTAGAAGCTCCTTAGCCGTTTCTCACTTCCTCTATTGTTGTTGGTGTTGGTGTTGGTGTTGTATATGATTATTTGAGTGCCCCTCGCGAGTCGCTGATTGTGCGTAATAGAGCGTTAAACACTTCAAGCAACAGCTTTATTTTTTATATATACACACATACATACATATATATATATATATATATATGTATTTGTTTGTTTCTTTCTTTTCTACTTTACTCGAAAAAAATCAGCGCAAGGACGTTCTGAAGTTCCTGGCGCACATCTTCAATGAAATTATTACATTAGCATGATGGCGGCGGGTATGTTAAAGGTAAAGGGATGGTCGAAGAGGTGTGGGGGGGGGGGGGGGTTGGCTCACTTATTGTCTGGCTGCCAAGAGCGTGTAAGGTAGTAAAAATTATGTGTAAAATGTCCTTGAACCCCTTTTTTGTATTTCCTTTGTCTTTGTCTTCTCCTTTTTTTTCATTCGCCTTCTTTTTTCTCTCTACTCTCAAAAGGATTTGTTTCGACTGCGTCATTGTTTTGAAATTATGGTAGAACACTTATTTACCCCCCCCCCCCCAACTTTTCTTCCTGTCAACGTCACAATTTGTATGGTGCTACCCGCAAGGCAACCCACATTCCCCCCATTGAGCTAACCGTTGGGTCTCAGCGGGTTTGGCGGTTTTTCTTTAAATTGTTGTCCTTAATTCAGCTTGTTTTTGCCCTTTTTTTTTGTTTGCATTCCTTTTTTTGTTTGGTTAAACGTCAATGTTTTTTAGCTTTGATGTCAGTCAAAACACATTTTTGTCATTTGCTTTTACTGCGGTTGGAGCTTCTTCTTGGAATTCGGAATCGGTTGTAAAGCAAAAATCATAAATGATTATGTTAAAGCAAGAAACAAACAAACAAACATTCAAAGGCAACTTGTTGATTTGACTTCATTTGAATCCGTCTAGAAACCGAATATTCGGTGAAATTGTAAGCAAATAAAATTAAATTAAATCTTTTTATTTTCGAAATATATTTTATTTTATTGAAATGAATAAATACTTTTGAATTCTACATGCGCTGTTTGGGCAGGGTTGCCGCAGATCAACTTCTTAGATCATTTATCGATTGTTAAGTGCACAAAAGTTATCGTTCAAGTGTATAAAATATCAAATTGCTTTTGAATTGGGAAATATATAAATAAAGTTTGCTCTGATGTTGCCCACAAAAATAACAGAGTGAGCCGAAGAAGAACATCTTAGGTAATTTATCGATTGTAAAAGTGCACAAAAGTTATCGTTCAAGTGTATAAAATATCAAATTGCTTTTGAATTGGGAAATATATAACTACAGTTTGCTCTGATGTTGCCCACAAAAGTAACAGAGTGAGCCGGAGAAGAACATCTTAGGTAATTTATCGATTGTTTAGTGCACAAAAGTTATCGTTCAAGTGTATAAAATATCAAATTGCTTTTGAATTGGGAAATATATAACTATAGTTTGCTCTGATGTTGCCCACAAAAATAACAGAGTGAGCCGAAGAAGAACATCTTAGGTAATTTATCGATTGTAAAAGTGCACAAAAGTTATCGTGTACAAGATCGTAGTTGCATCCTTATATACCAAAAAAAGAAGAAAACTTATATTTTATTTGTAATTTTACATAGTTTACTTGAAATATACGTAAGGGTCATTAATGTAGCTAATGCACTGCGATTTATAGATCCCGAATTTTTCAGTCCTCTTTCTCCCATGTCCAGAAATCTTACTAAATGTCCACATCCGCAATACACAGCACAAAATTTACATATTTCTTTCGTGCTTTTGCTTCCGAATGCTGTATTCATAATGGGAGCACAACCCCCATCGGGATTTGATACACAAACAAATTTCTCCAAGGCAACTGAATTGAAAAAAAAAAGAAAAACCAAGATTAGAATTAATTATTAAAATTGCGATCGAATCGCTTGAACCAAACGAATTTCAAATTGCCAAAAACAAACTTGATTTTTGTATAACTCGGAATAAATACGAATAACTATATGAATGTAAATTGAAATTACCGTTTAAAGTGTATAGATTCTGCAAACATACGCTTAATTCTGGATATTTAAGCGCTTCACTTGCCAATTTGGGTCTGATTTTGGCTACGTCTGCGGGAATGCCACCCACTCCTCTTGTTGAAGCTGCGCACGTCATTTTCCAAATGCGACTGCAATCTAAGCAACTATTAGGGCCTTCATCTTGTCCATTTATTGCTATTGAAATATATTTTAGGTTTTGTCGATTATTGAATTGATTTATTTTTATTTTATTTGAGCTCAACACTTTTTGCACTTACAAATAATAAGATTTAGAAAAATCACACCAAAAGCTAAAAGTAAACCCAAAAATTTTTTAAAATACATGTTGAGGCACCCGAAATAAAACCTTTAAAAACCTACATCGAAACTGCTTTTTTAAGCCTACAAATATGACAGAAAATAAAACCAAAGCTTGCTACGATTTGCAGCTTAACAAGAACAAGTATGAAGGCTCTAGTCGAGAACTACCGACTAGCAAATACCCTTACCTTACCTATTCTAAGCCTTAAAGCCTCGTATCGTGTTCAATGTTCCATATCTTCGGTTTTAACCGATTTCAATTCAAAGTTTCACCGATTCGTTTAGTTTCACACGCCATTTTCAAATTCAAGAGTTTATTGTTATCGATTCCATGTGTATATTATCTCTTCTATCTTGTTCTGCTTAAGGATTAGACGAGCTTATGTTCCAAATCTAAAGTCTCATCTGAGTTCAACAATAATCGCGATTACCACATTTTGATAAAAAAACATATTTGATCAAGAATATTTATATATAAATATAATTTTGGGTGGAATTATTAGAAAAAATTCTTTAAATGGTTTTTTTTTAAAGACATTTTATTGTATTGATATCGAAATGAACCTTGGTTACTTTATATGTATATATAGTCCCATTCGATAGATTAACTTCATTATGTGTGAATTTATCTTATCCCAGTGACAGACTTAAGAAGTGAACAAGCAATTACGTTTGTATTGAACAAACTTATCGATATAATTGTAACTTTTGATGATTTATGCATATCGATGTGAAGCATAGAGCCAACACACTTCCTTCGATAACAAACGAAGCGACATTTGATCCTGTTCCATTTTATCTTATAACATGTTCACATCCGCAAGCCTATACCATTTTTTCGCTCTTCTCTTGCTCATAATTCCATTGCAAGCTATAATCGGATCCATACTACACATGTTCTCTGTCAAGTCGTCTGAAGTTAAAAATATTGGAGATTATATTGTTAGAATGACACAAGAATCGAATCGAATCGATAAGTTTCGATTCTTGTATACCTATTATATCTTTATCAGTCGGCAAACAACTTGCTAAATCTGGATTCGCTACCTTATCTTTGCGTTCTACTACTTTATCCGAGTCGGCTTTCTCTCATTTTCTTTCTTTCCTTATCTGTCTTTTTTGTCCTCTCTCTCTCTATCTCTCACTCTGACTATCCTTTTTCTTTCTCTCTCTGTTTCTCTATCTCTCTCACTCTCTCAATATCTCTTTCTCTCTCTCTCTCTATCTCTCTCTCTCTCCCTAATTCATTGTCTCAATCCCTCTCATTCTTTCTCTCTCTATCTGTCTTCTTTGTTCTCTCCCGCACTCTTAACTATCTCTCTCTCTCTCTCTCTCTCTTTCTCTATTTCTCTCTCTCTCTCTCTCTCTCTTTCTCTCTCCCTCTCTCTCTCTCTCTCTCTCTCTCTCACACACACACACTCGCTGCCACTCTCTTTCATTTGGTCATGCCACACATTCTCTGGCCGATATTACTTCATCAAATTAGCACAATTACTGCCCTAGATGCATACATATTTACAGTTTGTTCGTATGTTATTCCTGGCGCAGCATATGAAACAATTTCATTGTCAAGTGTGCTTATGTGTGTGTGTGTGTGTTTGGCAGTTGTCATAACTGGTTCAAACCAATTGACAACGTAAAAACAACAAAAACACGAGAAGAAAGCGAGAGAGAAGAACATAAAACGCACTCATTGCAAGCGCCGTTAGCAAATATTATAACATACACATATGCATATGTATGTATGTGTGTGTGTGTGTGTGTATCGCACACAATTTGTTCAATGTTCGCCAAATGCTACGAAAAAGAAAAAAAAGCAAACAACAAATGATATCATCTGAATTTTTTTTTATTATCTGAAAGCGCAACCAAAAAATCCATTCAAAAAGCATATTTAGCTTCTTCTGTTCATGCAAACTAACTAAATGTGCGTATATTTGTGTGTATGCGTGTGTGCGTGTGTGCGTGTGTATTACAAATACAAACACAAACAGAAAGCGAAACATTTGGTTTTTTTTTTTTGTGCAATTGTATAGCTTTTTTTGGGTGGGGTGGGGTGTGGGGTGGGGTGGGGTGGGGTGTGGTGTGGTGGTAAGCCGAAGTAGAAGGAGGCGAGAAAAAAATGCAGTATACACACATAACATGGCAGGGTCACACACACAAACACACACACACACACACATAGCTATACATAATTGCCAAATAGTGTATATAACGGGCCTACGCAGCAGCAGCGACGCAGCAGCAGCAGTTGAAATGCGCGCACATAACAAATAAATGCTAAAATTTCACAAAAACGCACACCCAAAAAAGCAAAAGCACAAACACACACACACGAACATGCACACAGATACAAGCGCAAGCTGCAAAAGTGCGTTCGTTTGAATGCGAGCGAGTGGGTGAGAGAAAAGCAGCGGGCAGCGGGCTGGCGCCAAAAATGTGGAGCATACATATGTATATATATATATACCGCCCCAAAAATACTGTACATAGGCACAACAGCAACCACAATATACGAAGAGGAAGAACAACAGCAGCAGCAGCAGCAGCAGTAAACCCAAAAAATGATTTTGCTTTTTGTGTGTAGCTAAGCAAAAAGTGCGTGCAGCAGCAGCAGCAGCAGCACTGCAAAAGCTAAACGACGCCGGCGTCGCAGTTAACGTCTAACGTTGGCGGCCATGCCAAAATACGCAATACACATAGAATACATACATACATACATACGTATATATATATATATTGACACGCACGCACATAGAAACGAACGTACCGTACGTACGTACGTAGCTACATCGTGCATACACGCATATAATGGCCTGCATTGGTGTGTGCGCGCAGCAAACGCACAAAGCATTCTCTTATTGGATTTCTCGTAGGCAGAAAGCAGCAGCATAGGCAGCAACAGCAGCAGCAGCTACATAAGCGCCACTCACACTCGCACACGCAATGGCATAACTACGAGAGCGGGCAGCCGCGCCAAAAACAAAAAGACACCAACAACAACAACGCGAAATGCTCTCGACGCTGCGCTTGGTTGCGTTGACTGCGCTGCCCGCCGCTCCACGTGTTTGTTTGAATTGCGTAAACTTGCTGCGACTGCGACGACCACGACAACGACTCTCTGTTCTCGTTCTCGCAGTTTTCTGTTGTTGTTGTTGTTGTTGTTGTGTGTGCAGGCAGCAATAAAATGGCAGCGTTTCGCTTTAGTTTCGTTTTACTTATTTTTCGTTTTGTGTGTGTGTTGTTTTTGTTTTTTTTTTGCGCGCGCTTTGCGCTCTCTGAGCGACATGCGCGCTCCCAGCTGGGGAAGTTACATTATGCCGAAAAAGCTCAAGCACAAGCACAAGCTCTCCATCTTGCTCTCTCTCTCTCGCTCGCTCACTGCAAAATGAATGCGTATTGTTATTCTTTTTGCTATTGCCACTGGAAGCTTGCAGGAGAAACGAGTTTTTCTATTTCTGCACTCAAACTGAACGAGTCAAACTGAACGTGGGCTCTTTGAGCGCTTTGTTCGGGATCATTTCGCTTAAGACTGGTTGCTAATAATCAACATTTAATTAATAATAGAAATTTTGAATGCGTTTTGTAAACGATTTTTGTTCAATGCTTTTGTCATTAGAATAATGCAAAGGAATTTGATATACTTGTGGGAAATGTAATGGAAAAAAAAATTCCCAACATTTTTTAAGGATTTTTTCTTTCGATTTTGTAACAATGTATTGTAAGCTTTGTTAATTGAATAAACGGGTTTTGTTTTGAGAAATTTTTAATTTTTTATTGTTTTCCTTAAGCTTTTGTATTGAAAATCAAGTTATTATTCAATAAGAAGCTTTTTTAAGACTTTTAAAATTGCAAAGAAAAATGATTTAAAACTTCCTTAAAAACTATTTCAACTAGAATTTTAAATTGCTTTAAAAATCTTAATTTTGTTGGAAATGAACAAAAAGTAACTCATTTAAGTGTAAAGAGGAACTCCACCTGGCCAGCTGATGCAATCAGAGTTCACTTAACCCCCTTCCTACCCCCCCCCCCCACACACACACACACACACAGACACACCTTTCCTGTCAAGCCCACCCCACACCGCTCCTTCCGTCGGACATGCCTCTGTTTCTATTTTTAAAGCCTATTTCATTTTCCACATGACGAACTTGCGAAAGGACTCTCGCACTCTCTCTCTCTCTCTCGCTCACTCACACACACACAGTCTCTCTCTCTTTCTGTGGTGATTAGCTCATGCGACTTATGCAATTTGCCTGCACAGACTGCGCTCTCTCAGAGAGCCAAACTGCACAGCGACCAAGAGGGAGAGAGAGAGAGGGAGTGTGAGCGAAACTCACCCCAAAAAGCAGAGGCAGAGGTCCTGGGGGAAGGGTTGGGCAGTGCATACACACATACGTACACACAAAAAGCATAGTTGCAGCAATGACATCATAAATTAACTTAAACACAAACTTACAAAGCTTTGAGCAACTAAAGCTAAGCTTAACGTACAGTTAATTGATTAAGGGCAAGCTTACATAACATAGAATATAAAGCGTAAAGCTTTCCACTCAAAGCAGCAAACCCAATTGAAGATTGCAAGTCCATGCATTCCAATTGGATTAAACGCGCAAAAAACATTGCACAGCCGCTGCGCAAGTGGTTGTCAGTGTGTTGAGAGCGAGAGAGAGCAAGCGACGTGAGAACAGATAGCAAAGCAGAGAGAGCGCGCGCCAAAGTCCAATAAGAGAACCTAAAACTCGCTCTCTCTCTGTCTCTCGCACACCAATGCAAATTCTGCATTTGCAACGCAAAGCGAAACAAAATCAAAAACAAAAGCACACACTCACACACACACTGGCAATGCAAAATGGGCGCACTCTCACAGCAGAGGAAGCGACAGCGGCAGCGACGCCAGGCCCCAGTCGCAGTAAACTTGTTTTTGATACGAAAACCTAAACACACGAGAGAGCGCAAACCGAAAACGAACATCGCCGCTGCCGCTCTCGGCTTGTATTTTTTTTCGCTGCGCTTTGCTGCGTTCGGTTGCGTTTTTTCTCTTACTCTCTTGGAGCTGTTGCGCTGCTGCTGCGGCTTGCTGTTCATTGCTATTGCTGCTGCTGCTGCTGCTGCTGCTGCTATTGCTATTGCTATTGCTGGTGGTGGCTCTGCCCGCAGCCCGTCACTCTTCCGCTGTTCGTCTCTCTGTGTGTGTGTGTGTGTGCGTTTGGCCGTGTGTATGCGTGCATTTTGTAAGCTTGTGTGCGTCAGCCGCCGCCGCCTGCCTGGTTGATAGGCCATAAACGCAATTTTTGAATTTCATGCTCGTCTATTCGGCGCTAGGTTTCGGTGGTGCGCAGCTCGCAGCAGCAGCGTTCGTTGTGTGCATTTCTCGTCTCGTCTCTTAACATTTCCCCACAACAGCAACGGCAAACGGCAACAGCAACTGAAACAGAAGCTGAAAACTACTACAACAACAACAACAACAAAATTATTACACTTTTTCAAAGTTACAAAATATTTTAATAAACAACAAACAACAAAAAAAAAAACAGCGGCAAAATACGGAAATGCAAAAAAACGAAAAATAAATACAAAAAAAATTCATTTGATATACGAAAAGCAAAAAACAAAATAAAAAGTTTTCAAAATTGAACATTGTTTTTAGTTTATTATTTAAGTTTCGTTTATGTTTGAAACAATAACATACAAAAAAAATATATATAATATATGTATATATATGAAAATACGTCCAAGGCCGGCAAACAAATACACACACGCATATATATATAACAATTTGTGTGTGTGTGTATGTATGTGCGCGTAAAGTGTGTGTTTGTGTGTGTATTTGACAAGTGATTGAAGGTAAATTTATTGTTTATTGTTATTAATCAATAAATATATGCAAAATATGTTTACAAAAAATATTTAAATGCAATGCAGACTGTGTAAAAAATACAAAAATTGACTTTCATTGTCAATAATAAATATATTTAAATAAAAATAAATAAGTAAACGATAATTAAATATGAATAAATACGCATTTGAAATATTAGTCACATTAATAAATATGTTATAAAATTATTTTAAATAAATTTTACAAAAATAATAAAGACAAAAATTGATTTTGATAAATCAATTCCCATTTAAAAAAATGTTAAGTTGAAAAAAAATTGATACAAATTGCAATTTCGATTTGGGAGTGAACTAAAATAAGATACTTTTGGTATCCCAAAGATACATCTTAAACGCCAAGTAGTTACATTCTTACCTCAAGATACTTTTTGTATCTTTAAGATACATCTAAATCGCAAAGTAGTTGCATTTCTTAGCTTAAGATACTTTTGGTATCTTTAAGATACATCACAAAGTAGTTAAGTATCTTTAAGATACATCTTAAAAAAGTCTAAAAGTGTTGTCTGGACCAGCAGCAGGCAGCTCTACAAGTTCTCAACTCGTTTGGCTTAATATTCAGTTCCGGGTTCAAAAATCCATACAAATGCAATTTTCGCGTATCCGTATCCCAAATCCTGACAATGCGTATTTGTGTGTGTGTGTGTGTGTTTAGTGATTCTTAGATATGTATGTGTGTGTGTGTGTGTGTGAAGCATTTGGGGTTGCTGCTGCAACTGAAACTGGAAAACGCAGCAGCAGCAATAACAAAACTCAAAACGAGAAACGCGAAACGAAATCTTCTTCTGCATTTTTAATCAAGCAACAACAATGCCTAGAGCAACAACAACAACAACATTATGAACAACAATAACAACAGTAGTAAATGCGCCTCAAACAATAAACAACCCTCCCAACCCGCTCTCCTCCGCCCAACAGCGCAAAAGATTTCAAACTACCCAAAAAAAAAAAACTGAAACTGCGAACCCCTTTTGCCTTTCGACACGTGTGTGTGTGTGGTGTGTGGTGTGTGTGTGTGTGTGTGTTAGTGCAACATGAAAAGTGCATAAGGATTGTATAAAGAGGATTAGAAGTGCTTATAAGACTTAGCAAACTATATATACTCCATATAAAGTATAAACTAAAAACACTTGTTTGCTGTTCAAAATCTAAGTAAAAAGAACTGAAAGAAATAGAGAAAGGAATACGATTAAAATTGTTATTTATTTAACTTTCTACTAAACATTAAAAATAAAATAAAATAATAAAAACTAAAGACGCAAAAAAATATGATTTAAATAGTTTTTAATAAAACATTAAATAATATAAAATATAAAATAAACAAAAATAGTATTAAAAAGATCTTGGAAATTAATTTGAGATATATTTAAAATATATGCAAATATGAAAAAAATAATTATAAATGGATTTACAATCATTTAATCTATAAATTGCTATCTAAAATATATTTTGCAATTAAGATTTAAAACATTCAAAGACATATTATATCTTAAAAAACAAAGAAAAATTCCATAAAAAAATTTAAACTATTGAAATTATCACTTTAGACATGAAATATTCATCTTTAGCTAAGTTTAAATCAATTAAGTCTTAAAAATATACTTAGTATAGCTAATGGATAGGCATAAAAATAGGTTAGAACCTGGCTCGAATCTCTAAAGCTAAATCTCTAGTATAGTTAAGAGGTTAAAACCCAGCTCAGATCTGAGCTAACTCTCAATCTTAAATCGAGCTCAAACGATTCATAAAAGTTGCCGAAAAACCTTCTCACACAACATTACTGCATCTGCATAGTATTATTATGGTTTTTGAAATATTTCAGCGATAAGCGTTGACAATTTCCTGATGCTACGCACATGTTTAAGTGCCTCTTAATGCTCTATGAAATATTTCACAACCAAAAAAACGCGATTAAAAGTATCAAAAAAAATAAAATAAATCTTGCTCGAGTTCCAAATCGAATGCAATGCCTTATAATCTAGGGTTTAAGATTAAAAGAACTTCGAATTAATAGAAATGTTGGCGAAACAACAAAATTTTTTATTAAAACTGATAAGAATAAATATACATATATATATATATAAATATATATAAATGTTTTGACATTAATATTTTGCTTATGAATGAATTTTATTCGGAATTAATAAAACGTGTCATAAAGTAGAGCATGGGAAGTAGAAAAGAAATAGGCCGAGAGTGGGTAAATATCAACTTAAAGATACCCTATAACAGGATTCTTTTTACAACCTTACAACAAATATTCTAGTTCCAGATATAAAGCATAATTTTCTTAGGATTCAAAATGGAATGATTTTTGTTAAGAAAAATAAATTTTTGAACATAAGAAACACAAAATTTAAGCTAAAAGTTAGAACTTTAAACCAAATTTAATAGTTCTTGATCTAAAAGATTTATTTATTTATTCACAAAAGTATTTTTAAACATAAGAAAGTCAACATTTAAGCTAAAAATATTTAAAAAGGTTTTTGAGCAACTGCAAAGCAAATTTATTGATTCTAGATCTAAAAGATAAGTTTCTTAGTATACTTGAAAAAATGATTAAATTACGTTATTAATTAAATTTTCTTCCATTTTTTTGCAGTTCTCAAATGTCACTGTGAAAATGTCTACACTAACAAATCACGACAACAAGACCCAACATCAAAATCGGCGACACAAAAATCAAAGAATGCAGCAAAAAGCAAATGCGAATGCAATTTTCGAACATTTAAATAACTAAAAAAAAATATCACAAAAATCATAAAATAAAATATGTTTTATTTAAAACAAAGTATGAACTAAAAACAAGAAAATGAACTGATAAAAAAAACAAACATTTTAATGCAAAAGCAACGCAAAATTTCAAATTGGCAAAAATAATTTAGGGCTAAAAAAAAATTTCGAAAACAAAAACAAGAAGAAAAAAAACTTTTTTGGCGTGCAAAAAGCAAAATCTAAAACAAAAAAAAAATTCAAAACAAAACAAATTATTTGGCTAATTGAAAACAGAATGAAGAAAAAAAACACACAAAACTAAACAACATTAAAAAATTATAAGAAATCAAATCAAATAAATGTAAAGCAAAACAAATCAACAAAGCAAAATCAGCTAAGTAAAAAAAAACCAGGCAAAAAACCGCAAAAATTTAAGCAACAACAAAAATTGGACAACTCTTCAAAATTATTGGTTCGGACATAAAAACGCAATACTAAACACAACAAACACAACAACAGCAACAGCAACAATAAGCAGCCATAACAACAACAACAACAGTAACAACAACAACAAAAAAGAAGCAGCATTTAAAAAATATAAAGTGTGTGTTAGTTTGCATAAAAATTTCGTTTCGATAAAATATATTAAAATATATTATTGAAAAAAACAAAACAAAAAACAATTTCTTAAAATACAAATATATATATATATAAATATATATATGTATAAAACAAATAACTTAAGAAACTATTTGGTAAAAAGAAACATTTTTCACAACAAAAACTGAACTGTAAAAAAGAAAAAAAAATTTATAAACTTTTGGCTTAAGTGCAAGTGAAGTGCAGAATAGAATTACAATTAAATATTGTAATTTTAATTGATATATAAAAAATAAATAAAAATTACAAAACAAAAAGTTTGTAAACAATTTTTACACTTAAAAAACCTAAGGCATTTTTTGGATTAACGCGAAAAAATTGCAATTGGATTTTAAGGTGAGTTTTTAAATGAAAAAATATATTGAAAAAATATTTATTTTATTTTTAATACTGATTTTTGTATGAAAATGCTAGAGTTTCTTAGAAAAAATGTGTGTTGAGAAATATTACGCATAGAATATTATTTTTGATATAAGGAATTGAACTTTTGACTTTTTTTGTGCTTTTATCTTTGGAGTTTTGAATCTTGCCGTTAGTAAATGAATTTAAGAAAATTTTTTGATAAGAAAAATATTTTCCATAACAAATATTGTTATTTACTATATCAAATATTTGAATCAGATAAATTTTACCTTTTATACATCGAATTTTGAATCTTGCTGTTAGAAACTGCATTTTTGGAACATTTTTTGATTAGAAAAATATTTTCCTTTACAAATCTTATTATTTACCATATCAAATAATCACTTTAACGTTTTAAGCACTTAAAACCTTAACGAATTACTCAACACTGAAAATTCTCCCATAGTAATTGCAACACAAACTACGAAAAAAAAAAGCAAATGTTAAAAAAATATTTATGCTAATGACGCAGCCGCATTTTCACTTATGGTACAACTAACCACCATTATTAACACCACACCCCTCGCCCCTTACCCAACCTAACCATCGATTGTCACACTCAGTTACAACTAAAGAAAGTTTTCTTTCTTTTTTTTACATGTTGCGATGCGTCGCAAACATTTGCAAACATTTGCAGACATACATCATTCATATGTAACTATAATTTATGCTAAAAACAAACTAAAGTACTTGAAAAATTCATTTTTTTTTAAATATTTTCTCTACGCATCTTTTTTGTGTGTCTGTGTTGTGTTTTTGTTGGTGGAATATGATTTATGAGCGTCAACGTTGCATATTAATAACAATTAGGCCTTAACTGAAGAAAAGCAAAAGTTGCTTACACACACAAACACACACACACATACGTACACACACATTCATACGCAACGCATAATATTTATTTTTGGTGCTTCTTCTTTTGCATAAATTAAAGTTTTCTTATGCTGCGTCGCAGTCGCTGCTTACTTACTGCTCGCAACCCCCCTCGCGGCATTGACGCTGCTGCTGCTGCTGTCGCTGTCGCTGCCGGCGTCGCTGCCACTTTGACCTACTTTAAGCGCAGCGCGTTCCAAATTTTTGTGTGCCTTGTGCGTTGTGTTTGTGTGTGTAAGCTTGCTATCTTGCTCTAACACACTTGCTCGCACTTTGTGCGTGCGCTTAAGTGTAGTTGTTGTTGTTGTTGGTGTTGCGGTTTGGTTTTTTGTTTTTCAGCCTTTTGTTTTATGTTTGTGCTTCGTTTGCGTGCTTGTTTTGTTGTTGTTGTTGCATTTTCACTTGTCGGAAGTGCGCTTTACCCTACTCACCTTTTCTTACTCTCTGTCTCTATCTCTTTCTTGCCTCTAACAAGACGAGCATGCATTTGCACAATCGTTCAGTTTCCTAGAATACACACGCATACATACACGCGCATACACATCATTACTGAAAGCTTCTTCTCGCTCTCTCACTCTATCTCGTTTCATGCGTTCGCAGACTGCGCGGCTTTTGAGACTGACGCAACGCATTGCTGTTGTTGTTGTCGTCGTCGGCAGTTGCGCAAAGTGCGTTTTTTCCTCGTTGCACTCCCCTCCCCTCCCCCTCCGCCTGTATCATGTTCTGGTGCTCAAGTTACTGCTACTTTAATAATTGTAGCACATTTTGTTTTTATGACCAGCCCAACTGCAGTTGCTTGAATTTTAATGTCGCAGGCTACCAAGAAAACCAATTCAACAGCAGCAACAACAACAAGCTGCGCTCCTCAGCTGTTGTTATTACAGTTGTTAAGCTGCTGACGAAAAGTTGAAGGCAAGTCGGCTCTCTTCTGTTCGTAAATGCACTGTGAATAAAGCTCTTCGGGTTATTATTCATAATTGCTGAGCTTGTAAGTTTCGATGCGCAGTTCTTTAAGGCACTTATGGAATTGTGTACAAATGTTGAATAAATAATATTTTCTACTTCAATTTGTTTGTACATAAATAATTGCATATTTGTCTCTCAACCAAAACTAAACTCAACTCAACGAAAACCATTAAATGCGTTTTCTATTTGTGCAAACATACACATAACACATAAGCAAGCACTCCCACACATAGCGTACAGCCAATAGAGGGCGCTTTTTGTCTACTCTCACACTTCACAACTCTATCGGGGACTGCATGCAAAAGTTTTGCCAACACATTTGCCATTGCGTGCGAGCGGTTAAGTTGTAGAGGTTGCCAAATACTGCTAGTGAGTGAGTGAAAGAGTGAATGAGAGTGCGTTAGTTTTCTACGTGTGTGTGCTTTGGCGAAATGGAGCAAAAGGCAACTGGCAATTAGCAGCTGGGGAATAGTTTTTTTTGCCAAAGCATTGCACATAGCCAAACGCCATATCTACATACACACAAACACACACTCACATATGCTCGTTTACTCTAACTCTATGCTCTCTTGCACACACACATACACATTCGTACGTACACATAGTTTGCAGATAGCAACCATCATATTTGTTCGTATATGTTTGTATATGGGCTTAGGCCTAGGCAATATGGCCAACTCAACAACAACAGCAACAATACGAGAAAAACAAATACATTTAGGTGACACTGACAGCTTTTCACCATTTTGTTGTTTGCTGTTGGTTGCATGTTGTATGTTGTATGTTGTTGTATAATATTTTATAAAAATATTTATTCTCATAGTTTTGGGTTTTTCGTTTTCATTATGAATTAGCACCACACAAAGAAATCAAAAACAACAACAACAACAATGTTGATTTTCGCATGCAAGTTTCATTTTATTACTTCCTTCCCTTTTACACCTTCGTATGTATGTGTGTAGTGTAAAAGCTTAACCTAAGTTTAGTGCGTGTCTCGCTTTGTATTTTCGGATACACCATAAAACATGGCACTAAAAATTGCGTATTAAATTACTAGACTATATATGTACGTATATATGTTATATATGGGGTGTTAGTTTGACAATAGATTCAAAAAAATGCAAATCAAATGAGTCAACCGAATGCATTCGGTAGGGGAGGGAAAGCATACAAAGAGAGAGAGAGAGAGAAAGGTATGAAGAAGAAATCCTTTAGAATAAGATACAACATAATTATTATAGAGAGAGATAGAGGGAGAGAAAGAGAGTGAAAGGTATGGATCAGAAATCCTTCACATAGATACAACATAAATATAATATCAAACTGATAATAAATAACTCGAAACTGCATTTTCTTGTAAGAATTTTTGCCGTAAAAATAATTTCTGCTAAAAAATGTGTTAAATTTAACCTAAAAATGCACATATATTTATTTTCTAAGTAAAACTTACCAAAAATAATTATTTTCTCTAGCTTTTGCGTAGAAAAACTTAACGAAAAATGCATTTAAATATTTTTTAACTATAAATATTAAAATTTTTAATCAAACTTTGCTTTCTTGTAATGCAAATAAATCAAAAACTTAAAAATTACAACACTAAAACATGCTGATAATAATTTTTGTAAATCAAATAGTAAGAATTGGCGTTCAAACATACACACACACACACATTGAGAGGCGCAGCCAATAAAAAAAAAATGTTTCAAAAAATAAAAAACCAGACAGACCCCTTAATACATAAGCTTTACATAAGGAAATACATACAAACATACAAAAAATACTCATATATGTATGTGTGCGTGTGTGTGTGTGTGCAGCGCAAAAATAAAATATTTACACATTTTTTTTGTTTCCAACTATTTGTAGATTGTGTCCGAGTCGCATCGAAAATTATAACGGCCTACAATTAAAATGGGCTGAATGTTAATGCGTGGACTGTTTGTCGATGGGGAGGGGGAGGGGGGGTGTGTGTGTGTGTGTGATTTTTGTATGTAGGGGGCAAAGCGGCGGCCTCTGTCTACGCTCTATCGCCGAACGCCTGCACAGCAACAAAAAAACCTTGAGCTCGCACAACATAATTAAAAATGTGCGTAGACACACACACACACACATACATACGTTTGCAACGCGTTCGCTGAGCTTTGCCTGCTTTATAAATGACATTCACGCGCAATCAACACATACATACATACAAACGATTCAACTAAAAAAAAAACTAAAAAAAAGCTCAACTGCAAATACAACAATGCGTGCGCAACAACAACAACGACTAGGCACTAAGGAAATCTAAAAATGGCTACGTCGCTTTGCTAGCTAGTGCCAAAATACACAAACAACAACTAACATTTCGTAGGCCTACACATACATATATTTAAGTTTTTTTTGTTGCTCTCGCATAAATGCAAAAAGCTGCCAACGCTCTCTCTCTCACGCACTATTTCGTTATGAGCTTTTCGATGCGAAAGCTTTTGCAGTCGTTGAGATCGCCATGCGGCTGTGCTCGTTAAGATCTTCAGAGAGAGAGAGCGCATTAGTTAAGTTCTCGTCTCGTTAAGTTTGCTGTTTGGCTGAACGAAAACTTCATGCAGATAGGTCAAGAGCGTGGTGAATATTGAGCAATTGACCACAATTCGACAATGCAATGAACAAATAATTAAAACTTTGTTTTAAAATGGAACTACAAATCATTTTCCTATACATTTTTCATGCTGCATTCTTTTTCCCCCCCCCCCCACCAAAAAATCATTTCGAACGGAAGAAAAATGATTATTTAATTGTTTGGAACCCCATTCTTAACGTTTTCATTCTCTTTCCTTTCAATTTGTTTTTAATAACCGCTTATTAACTCAAGTATAATATACGCATATTAAACACACACACACACACAACAAAATCTTGACTTCTCTCTCTCCCTGTCTCTGTTGCACTCATTTGTTGTGGATTGCCCCAATCTTTGAGCGCCGGCGTCAGCACTCCAAAAAGCATTGTGTGTCACAAATATACAAATTGTGTTTTTTTTCATTTTGGATTTTCGTTTGTTGGTTACGCCTTTCGTCGAAAACCCTTGGGAGGCAAGTGAGGCAAAGACGTTTGGAGTGCACTCGAACAGAAGTGGAAAACAACACGAAACAAAACAAAAAGAGCACAAAAGAAAGATTGTTAAGGAAATTAAAAAGCATAAAAACAACAGCAACAGCTTCCGTTAAAACAAAGAAACCGAACGAAACGAAACGAATGAGCGAATGAGAGAGAGGGAGAGGGAAACAACTGGGGAAAAAAAGGGTTCCCGAAAATAAAAAGCACGCAACCCGCTCAACATATGCAGCATTTACCGTTACCTTCCTCAGCACGTCACGTAAAGCGAAAGAGAAAGAGAGAGAGAGAGAGGGAGGGAGGGAGAGAGAGTAAGAGAGTTGGGGTAGCTCCGCTTAATTGGTAGCTCGGTTACGCGACTTTTTCCAGTATGCAGCAATATATATATAGTACATCCAATACTTTGACTTTTGATGGGAAACAAGTAATTTTCATGGCAATTGCGGGTTCAAAATTACTTCAAATTGAAATTCTTTGAGTACTAACTAACGTTGTTGTAATGTCTTTTTAATAACTAGCTGCATTTGGATATAACTAACTAATCTAATTATACAAATTACTATTGAGAATAACGGAAGAGAAGATAGTTAGATGGATGGAAGAAACTTCAGTTGAGTTTCAATAAAATCTTTATCATTTTGAGAACTTTAAAAGGTAGCAAATAATTACGTAGAAGTTCCTTAAAGTACGGTTTCACCTGATTTAACATAAGCTTAAAAGTTTAGTCTTAGTCTCATTAGTTACTTCTTTTTCTAGTCTCACACTTGAAAGTATTGTACAATCTTGACTTTTATCATCAATTCCTTCCGTAATGATTCCTTATATGGTTAATTCTTTATATTCCTTCATATTTAAGATCGTTTTCCGTTTACTTCTTTAAAACCTTAAAATATAGTTCTTAAATGCTTTGATAGCTACAAAAGTTTCTTAAGGTTCCTAGTTGAAACGAAACCTAAAAGTTTTATAGACCCAGTTTTTTCTTTGGGTTTCTCCTCTTTTAAGTTTCACTTTAAAGAAGTTTACAATCTTAACTTTTATTGTCAGCTCCTTGTGCAGTTTCTTGATTTCATTCTATTCCTTCATATTTAAGATTGTTTTCAGCTTACTTTTATATCCCTGATTTGTAATATATCATATCATAGACTTTATTTTCTCTCCCCCTTTTCTCTTCCTCTCCAACTTCCATTCTAGGTTTGCACTTTGCACTTGTTTTTTTCCCGTTTCTAAGCCACGCCATAAAAATGAACGAAAAAAAACCTCCGAATTTTTCGACTACAGCTTTTGTCTTTATTTGCCCTCCCATTACTTTGTTTTTTTTCCTTTCGCTGCGCCTCTAATGAACACTTCACAGTGACCCCCTCCTACTCCCCCTCCTACTCCCCTTCTTGCACCCATCTATTCAATGGCCCTGCACTTGCAACAACGTTCAAAGCGTTGCGTTGAATCGTTGCCGTGGCTGCATTTTGGGTAATTAGAGTCTGGGTAACTAGGTGGCCAACACAAGTAACAGTAAGCCCCCCCCCCCTTTCCCCCAAACCTACTTCGCCTCGGCTGCTCGAACTGTCTATCAGCCGCGCAGCCATGTGTGCAGTTAACCCTTGCTACCCCCCCCCCCCCTCCCCCCTCTGAACCCTCGCGGTTCGACGTTGAGTGCACTTCAAAGTAGCAATTCAATTTCATGGTTACCAAGATTGCCGACGTGTTTTTTTTTTTCGGGCTGTCTCTCTTTTGTCTATTCGAGTTTTTGTTGTTTTTGTTTTTGTTTTTTGGGACTGGTTGTGTAAATCACGACTACTTCTGCTTCTTCTTCTTCTTGTTGTTGTTTTTTATGAGCTCATTCACACCGTCTAATCTAGAACTGCAATTGAATTCATTTCAAATTGTATAATGAGAACATTTTCAAACTTGAAATATGCAAAAGCAAACGCTGCAGGCGATCACAAACAACCGAACGAACGAATGGAAAAGTATATTCGGTTGTAATTGAGGTTTTGGAATCACATTTCATTATCATAGCGCAGCGATCAGAAAGCGCAGTGTGTAAATAAAAACACCTTGCCATTGCCATGCCACAAAAGGTAGCAACAATCACCCACGCATAACGTTCGCCTGAGAAAATGCATAAATTACTGCACAACACAGCTCTCCCTCCTTCTCCTTCTCTCTCTCACTCTATCGTTCGAATTTCGTAAGACTCCCCCAAAAAAACAAACAAACAATAGAGAAATGCATTGCTTCATGTACCATCATCTTTCTCCTCCTGCCCCCCGCACGTTGTAAAGTGTGACTTACAAGCGAAATTAGTCAACGAAGCGAAGAAGTTATTTTTGAGTCAACAGAGCGCAAAGTGGCCAAAAAAAAAAGCTGGAAGTTGTTGGCTTAAAGATGCGTTAACTGCATTTCTGGACTCTATAACTCTATCCGGGTTTGTGTTTTGCCTCGTTGCGTTTCTCTTGGAATGGGATAACCCTTATTGGAATAATTAAAATACTTCTAGCTGAGATTTTTATTATACTATTATTATACATTAAAAATGGGAAAAAAGGGGTATAATGGTTTTGTGCAAAAGTATGTAACAGGCAGAAGGAAGCATCTCCGACCCCATAAAGTATATATGTTCTTGATCAGCATGAACAGTCGAGTCGATATAGCCATGTCCGTCTGTCCGTATGTATGAACGCATCGATCTCAGAGACTAAGAGTTAGAGACTCCAGATTTGGAACTAAATCCCTAGGCAGTACAAGTTTATTTTCGATTTTCGATAACTCTTTCCGTTTCCGATATACACATCGGGATCGATAACAAAATCTTGAATTTTGAAAATTTTCAGATGGCGTTTGAAACATCAAATGATATAATGATAATCTATGATTGAAATCGCTTGACAAACAATGCAGTATGCAGTACATGCGCTCTCTAACACACACACGCACGCACATACACACACACCCAAACACCCACACACGCATACTTTCAAGCACTGACTGTACGCGTTAAGTATTGAGCTCAGGGTTTATTTTTTACAATATATATCACACATCGTTAATAGTAGCCAATATTTTTGACCGTTCTGCCTTAGAATTCCCAACTGGTTCTAGCTTTAAGTGGTATGGCTTTGCTATGTTTGCTTAGGACCTGTTCAATTTTTTTTTGTTTATTAGTGTATGACATACAGACACCAACAAATACACACCCACACCAACACATACATACACACCACCCACACCAACACATACATACACACACACACCCACACCAACACATACATACACACCACCCACACCAACACATACATACACACCCACACTAACACATACATACACACACACACCCACACCAACACATACATACACATACATACACACACATACACATACATACACATACATACACACACATACACATACATACATACATACATACATACACATACATACATACATACATACATACATACATACACACACACACAGACACATACTTTCAAGCACGTAAGTACAGGGTTCAGGGTATCTTCTAGCCGGGGTATTTCGACTAGAGTCTGCTTACTTGTTTTTGTATGTAATTTCTTTATATGAAAAAGTTCAGAAATTTCTCTAAACGATTTCAACTTTAAATGCAGTTCTTGATCAAATCTTGCATATATTGGGATTGTAAAACCTTTTTTGTTGATTTTTTTCTGATTTTTAAAAACATTTTCAATCAACTTGACTTTAAATTAATAAGCAGAAAACTTTTCCAACAACATGATTTTACCGAACCAACAAAAAAGAAAATCTGTTGACAAAACCTCCAAAAATGTCTATTTTCATATATTGTAACCCTTATTTTCAACCACTTTAACATAATGTTAATAGCTGCTTATAGTTTTCGACGCCCAAAATAATAATTTCCTTTTCTCTTTTCGCTTCTTCCAGGTAAGCGAACGCTTTGTGTGCCAACTAATTAGGCCGTCTAACTGCACGTAAGTTGTTGGTGTTTCCTTTTGTATTGTTGCTTGCCACTTGGACTCGTGCTTAAGTTGTGATTTTGGCGCCTGTGGCAAGAAGATGCCCAAAAGGCACATTTTAGACAGATTTTGTAATGTTTTTTTTTTGCCTGCCCCGATTTGTGGCCATAAATTTTGCAATTAACGACAAATGTCACTTTTGCAGCAGTCGCCTCGAGGCCGAGTCGAGGCACAGACGACCCTGCCACACACACACACCCAGAAGCTAGCCAACTGAATCTGAATGCTTTTAGATTGGGCCAACGAAGCGTAGCCATTCGGGGGGTGGGTGGGGGTGGGGGTGTTACCGCCCACTTACGGTCTGGTTCGTTCCTGCAATTGCATTAAAAAGCATAAATTTACTTTAGCATTGGACGTTATAAAATCCATTTATGCACTTCACTTGCTTCACTTCTTCTTCTACGTTTCGTTTTTTTCAGTTCTTGTCGTTGCATGCTGGTCAGACATTGTATGGTTCCTGCCACCACCCCCCCCCCCCCCCCCCCCCTTATACTCTGCCTGCCTGCAATGTACAATAATTTCTGATTTCCTTGCTGTCCTTTTTTCTGTGATTGTTGTTGTTGTTCCTCTCTTCTTCTTGTTGTCCAGGCTACAAAAAATGCCAATTTCTGCAACTGGCAAAGGCTAAAAAAGAAAAGAATAAAAAACGAGCAACAACAACAACTTTTCTATGCAATTTTTACGAGAAAATGTTAAAAAAAAAACCTTGCCAAACGCCCATTGAGAAAGAGAGAGAGAGGAAGAGAGGCGCAGTGCCACGCCTCGCTGCGGTGCGCTTTGTTTGCTGGCCGCCCATTTTTTCCATATATATGTATATATATTTCATTTTTTCTGTTTGTGTTGATGATGATGAAGTTTAATTTAGACACGACTCCTCGAGTGGCAGCCACAGCCAATGCCGATGTTGGCGTCGCCCGCATTTCCCATACCCCCCACCCACCCCTCCCTTCTCCATACATTTTCAACTGGCATTTTATTGCATGTCCTGCACTGCCTCCCCCCTTGCCTCTCTTCTTGCCTGCCTTCCATCACGATGCAAACCAGGAACAACAACAACAACAATGTACAACTTTTGTGCAGAGTTTTGCATAAGCCTTTTAAAGTATATATAGACAGCAATTTGTATACCCTAACCTAGACGGAAATGTACACATGTCTACCTAATTCGTCGTGCAACAAGTTTGAAGTGGAAGTAAAATGTGTTTTCCTGAATGTTAGAGGAAACACGAAGGCGAATAATGAAAGCTAAGAAGTTTTTGTGAATTTTCCACGTTTCCCGGCAGAGTTTTCCAAAATCCTTTCCTATCACATACCCTTAACCTTATACGAAACTACTGTGAAAATTTCAGCTTAAAAGGTTTTATGTTGTGGGCTGTGCGTTGATAACAAAAATATGTTTGTCAATTTTCCACATTTCCCGATAGAGTTTTCCAAAAACCTTTCTTAACACATACTTTCAATCTTAAAGGAAACTACTGTGAAAATTTCAGCTTAAAAGCTTTTATATTGTGGGCTGTGCGTTGATAGCAATCAGTCAGTTGGAAGAAACTTCATTGTAAATATGTTCAGATAAAAAGAATTAATATTCAAACTTATCGTTATCGTCAAAGTATATCAAAAAGCTTTACAAAATATTCAAAGAATGTTCGAAAGCAAAAAATATCTAGATTCATCCCCAAAAAAAAAGAATGCTGCTGCAACTTTGCATATTCAATCTAAAGAGTTTCTGTCGTGTACACAAATTCCAATAAACTGTCCAGTTGGAATACACGTATATATGTATATAGTTTATTGCTCGTTGCAGTTCTCACGCACACAAACACACATACACAGACAATAACTATGTGCAGTATTTGTTGTTGCTTTTATGGTATTCTGCTTTTACCTCGATTTCTGTATGCATATTTTGCACATTTCACTTTTTGCTTCTACACTTTTGCCACCCACTTTTGCCACCCACTCTTCCCGTTGTATGTCCATTTTCATTTCCGCTTTACTGTTGGCTAATATAATTTCGATATTTGCCTCGGGTTTTTTACGTCCCCATTCTCTCGCCTAAAAGTTCATTTCCTCTCTGTTTCGTATTTGGGGCGTGGCAAACAAACCTGCTGCAGTAACGCCTTCCTTACCCCTTGCCCCCTTCTCCTTCTTCTTCTTCTTTTGCACTGCAGTTCTATGCTCTTCCTCGTCCGAAACAATTCGCAAACTGCAGCAACAGCATAAAATAACATTTAGTTTCTCTTCTTTCTTTTTTTTTTGGTTCCCCCCATATATGATTTTTTTGTGTCTGGCCGCTTTTTTTGTTTGCTTTTGTAATTTGTTGTGCCAGTGTGTGTGTGTGTTAGTTTTTCTGCAGAATATTCGGCAATATTCCATTAATACTTTTGCCGTTGTCTCTTCTATACATATTTTTTTTTATGCTGGGGTTTTCTGTTTGTTTTGGCAGCGTTGAAAAAACTTTTTGATAAATAAATTTTTACGATAAAGTGCAATGCAGAATTTTTGTCGTCGTCGTCGTTGTTGTTGTTGTTTTCGGCAGCATAAATAAATCATCAAATGCATTGGGGGGATTTATTTTGCCGGTTTCCTTTTGGCGTTTTTTGCTTTCTATTTATTGAATGAGTCCCCAATTGCCTGCCTTCCCCCTTCCCATTACCCTCTCCCCATCCGTGAACAAACATCTGCAATCGAAATTGCATTTTTCTATGTTTGTGCAAAAGAAAAAGATATTTTTTATCAACCGGAAATGGAAATGCATGTGTCAGGTTTCCAATCTACCCTTTTTGATGGCTTAATATTTGGATATATGCAAATTAAATTGCAAAAGTTCAAAGAAAATTTAATGAAAAATATTTTAGAGTACTGAAAATGCTGAAAATGGATTTATTGTTAAATAAAGTAAAATAAACTATAAATGAAATTTTAAGAGTTATTTTTCGATATTTTATATAACTTTGCAGAACGTTAATAAACAAAGTTTCTAAAGCAAAGAAATATTCTAAAGCAAAGAAATATAATTTTAAAGATTCTAAAGCTAAGAATTATTTGTATAAAGATTCTCAAGCTATAAAATATTTTGAAAAAGATTCTTAAGCTAAAAATGATTATTTAAAATAGTTTAAAATGTTTGGTAGATGATGAAATCTTTTGCTTGTCTAAGAAAATTCTTAGAGGATATGTTTTGAGAATTCCTTTCTTTAAATCAGCTGATTTCTATAATGATTTATATTTATCTAGCTTAGATAGCTGACTTCTTCGTGAAAAATCTATCAATCTATCTAAAGACCTGAAATGTTGGAACACCTTTTTATAAAGCCAACTACAATTAGTATATTTTTAGATACCTTTAACATATTCATCTCAAATGCAAGACTTTTTAATTAGTCAACCTTACTTTGAATCAAATGCAATATAGCTTTAAAGCAATCTGCATTTAATTCAAAGAGATACAAAAAAATAGTTTACCTAACTAAGAAACAAATTCAACACAGCAATCTACATTTATTTCAAGTACGGAAAAAGAGATACAAAAAAAGATATCTAACTGAACTGTAGAAAAGGCAAACTAAGCTCAAAAGCAATGCAATTGCGATTGACCAATGTCCAATACATACATATATGTATTTCACAAACGATATTCCTTGCCTTTCAGTTTAGGGTTGCTTAGCTACGACGCCCATTTGGAAGAAGAAGAAGGAGTTTTTCGAGGCAGGCGAATGCAGCAAATCACACAAATTAACTAGGAGACAAAATTGCTGCAGGACACAAAAACCACAAGCACACATACTCACACATCCCAACACACAATCACACACACACATACGCACCCACAAAATTCTAATGAAAAATACGTCAAGCCAAAATGCGATAAATTGTTCAAGTGCAGAGCGGCCGAAAGAAAAATACGCAAAATACGAAAATCCGAAAATACGAAAATGCAGGCAAATTATGACCCAAACCACAAACAAAGCAAACACACAAAAGAAGATGAAACAAAAGGCTAGCTAGAAACCAAAGTCAAAGTCATTTTGAGCCTTGATTGTAGTAAAAAGTGTAGTAAAAAGAGTTGTAAAAAGTAGTAGTAAAAGTAGTAGTAGATAGTAGTATTACTATACACACACATATACATACACACAGGCCCCAATGAATTTTCACTCATTTCCTTATCGTCTGTGATTTCCTTGCCAGACGACAACACACACACAAACACACACACACACACACACACATATTCAACTGGCAGCCAACATGCTGACAATTTTAAATGAATTTTCTATGCAGGCAGCTATCTAGCACCAACCCCCACCCCCCACACCCCCTCTCCACTCACTGTGTGTCGTCTGTCGCATTGTCTGCAAGGAAAAAATGCAGTTTGTGTTCAACTGCAAAAGTTGGGTTTTATTTTTCCTCTCGCAAAGGACAAAAAATCAATGAAAATGTGACCAGAAACAGAGAGAGAGAGCGTAAAGGAGAGAAGGAGAGAGAAGGACGCATGAGGGTTGAACTTGCACAACGTCATCAGAGTCATCATGATGATGATGATGATGATGATGAGGCAGCATCAACGTTTTTGGCTTGTCATCATTATGAAATACAACAGCAACCCTCAGACTGCAAGGCAAAGAGGCGAAACAAAACGGCTGGAGGGGGTGTAGGTGGGTTGGTGGGGGGTAAGCGCCAGCTGACTGCACAACCCCCAAAAAACTGCAAATACGAAAAAAAAGACATCACATACCACCCCAAACACAAACACACACACACACACACACACTTTGTATGGAGGCCAAAAAAGGAGCAGCAGAAACTTTCACTTTTTGCATGTAGAAGATGATTGCCTCATGCGGCATTTATCGCATAGTGCAATGCGCCAAAAGCCCAGGCAGACGAGACACAAACACACATATATGTATATATACAACAAGAGAGCCAGAGAGAGGGAGTTATCGTGCGAGAGAGAGGGGCGACTGTAACAGGTTTTGGATAGAATGCAACCCTGTTATTCTATGTATGTTGCAATTATTTCATAATATTTCCATTTTCCAAGTGCAGCGCCAGCAAAACTATAGCATACTTTATAGCTCTGTGTGTGTGGTGTGGTTGTGTGTTGCAAGGGGTTGCAAATTGCAGCCCAAAAGGAGTGGGGGGAAAAAGGGGTGGTGTTGTTGAATTTTCTGGGTGGTTTCGTGAAAAGGAAACTTTCGTTGTACAGCGGCGTTGGCAAAAGGCGGAAATGCGAACGCTTGGAAAAACTTTTTGCCACCAGCTGTCTATGTGTGTGTGTGTGTGTGTGTGAGATTGAGTGTTGCTGCCACGGCCACATACTGTTGGGGGTTGCATGCTACGTGCACGAGTGTAGATAAAAATATTTTAATTTATTTTACTTTCGGCTGCAGCTAACTCCCAGACACAGCACAGAGTTGAGAACAGAACCGAACAGAGCACAGGCAGCTTTTTCCCCCTCTTCTCCACTCTCGTATTGTTGTTGTTGGTTTTTTGGGTGCCTGGAGCTGTGCATTCTGTTTGCACAGGCATTGCATATGGTGTTACATGCTACAACGAATATGTTTCTACACAGATTATACCCTGTAGATACGAATAGGAATATAGCTAAAGGCAATGCAATACTGCAATAAGGATTCTTACTTACTAAAATGTATCTTTAGCTGTCGAAGAGTGTTGAGTTGGTATCCGTAAACTACATCATTGATTTAGCTGTTATAGTTCTGAGAATAAATCACTAAAAGCTTAAGGCAATTAAACTATTTTCGATCCTTAAATGTTTATTAAATACTTTTTACTTTGGGTAAAATGTATTAAACGTGTTATTCAACATTTACTTGTCCCAAAACTACATCATCGATAAAGCTAGTTTAGTTTTGAGCAACTTTTTTCGTATTTGATATGAAATCACTAGAAAATTTAAGCGATTTTACTATTTACGAGCCTTCAATATTTATTAAAAAATTCTTTAGTGTATTTTTTATGGTTAAAATTAGTTCTTCAACACTTCAATTCATTTTACAATAATAAACTTAAGCTTGGCGCTCTAGAAAAAATTATTAATAAGCAGCATGAAAAAGTTAAAAAATTAAATTCATTGAGGAAAAAAATCCAAGCATACTATTTAAGTATCTGTTATTAAGACACTTAAAGCTTTAACTCATTATTTCAGTGGAATTAAAATATTCTTTTCTTCTTCTATAGAAAGAAAATGTTTATTACAGGGTATTGACTAGTCTCACAACTCTACTAAACACACTTTGCAGCTGCATTTGTCGCATGCAACGCCCCAAAAAAAAGTAGAAGAATAAGAAGACTGACTAGCTCCACCAAAATACAAAAGCGTTGTCTGCGTCTGCAGCTCGTTTAGCCATGTTTGTTTTTTCCGCTTTTTGCAGTCATTTTATTTATCTTTGATAAAAGGTTTTAGTTTTACATCTACGGGTAGTCTGGCATGTGTGCATGTGCATGTGTGTGTGTGTGTGTGTTTGTTTTTGAATTTTAAGGGCCATCAATAGTGGCTTAGGTTAAAAGGGTTTTTGTTCAAGGGATTTAACTAAACTCTTTCTGACATCGAATGCCAAACAAAACCGCTTAACATGAGCTCAAATTCAATTTCGCTAAATTATTTAAAAGGAAAGGGTAAAAACTAACAGATATTTTTGTATTTGTATGTACAAAACTGCAGTGAAATAAAATATATAAATTCTTTAAAAGTTTCTTATAGGAGGGATACAAATTTTTTTGGAAAAAGAAATCGTTAAAAATTATTAAAATTATTTTTTTCTAATTTTCTTAATATATATTTTTTGGATTGGGTCCAAACTTTCGACCATCACATAACTTCGTCAAAATTGATCCGAATTTGAAAAGTTATATCTTAAAATTCATGGTTTGATCTCTACAATAATACTGCATTTAAATCTCGAAACGCAAATTTGACTTAATTTTCATCCAAAAATATTTCTCAAAAAACCGTAATGGGCATTGGTCCAAACTTTCGACCATCACATAACTTCGTCAAAATTGATCCGAATTTGAAAAGTTATATCTTAAAATTCATGGTTTGATCTCTACAATAATACTGCATTTAAATCTCGAAACGCAATTTTTACTTAATTTTCATCCAAAAATATTTGTCAAAAAATCGTAAAGGGCATTGGTTAAAACTTTCGACTTTCATAACTTGGTCAAAACTGATCCGAATTTGAAAAGTTATATCTTAAAATTCATGGTTTGATCCCTACAATAAAACTGCATTTAAAACAAAAAACGCGATTTTGTACTTTATTTTAATCCAAAAATATTTGTCAAAAAATCGAATCAAAACATTATGCTTCATTATCAACAATTGCCACTTCAACTTTATTATTGACAAGCTGTTGTAACCGCAAAAATGAACAATGCATTTTGATATTCATAAATATTTTGTTAAATTAATAATTATGATAAATACTTTTATTGTTTCACAACAATCGCCCACAAAATGTCAAATGTTCATATAGAAAAAAACACAATTGCCATTTAATTTGTTATAAACAATAAGAGCAACAAAACAATAGCTAAAATAAAATGCCAAAAGCATTTCTTTCCAAAATTGTGTGACGCATTCAAAGACGCCCACGAATCAACAACAACAACAATAAACGCAACACACACTTAAACACCCACAAAACGCGAAGGGAAGAAAAAAAATTTCGTTTTTTTTTTGGGTATTCACATGCATGTAGTATATTTGTGTGTGTTTGTGTATATATCAGCTCTCTATATAGATATATGTGTATATAAAAGCCGGCACTCGAATATGTTCCAGACGCGTTTGTCACGACTTCAAAACTGACACAAAAGGCACCGAAAAAAAAAAACGAAACGAAACGAAACGCAAATGTCGCATGCAATTTACTGCAAAAAGTAAAAAATGAAAAAAAAATTTGCTTTGTCGCATGACTTTTACTTTATTTTTCTTGTTACACACACACTTAGACATTTTTATTATAGTATTGTTGCTGCTGATTGCGTGCAACAACTTGGGCGGCGGGGTGGGGCGGGGTTACCCTCTCGCTCTGTGTGAAGGAGACTCTCAAACTTGCCAGCGTCGTTGTCGTCGTCTCGAAGAAAGCGAAAGTTATGACATTTTGGCCAACCAAAACGAAAGTGCGACGCGGTCTTTTAGTTCACAAAGAGTATGTGTGTGTGTTGGTGTGTGTGTGTGTGCGTGTGTGTGTAGGTGTTAGATATGTATCTACAAATTGCAGTTGTCATAACGCTAAATTGTCTGGCACCAGCTGTTCGAAATTTTTTCCTTTCCTTTCTAGCATATCTAAAGGGATGGATACCAAGTTATATATAAATATATATATACATATATATTTATATGTGCTACCTTATAAATATGTCATTGTGAAACAATCAACTTTTCGTGAGTGTCTGATTATTGGGTAATTGTTTAGCACCTGCGATAGCTTAAACTTAAACTAAGGTTCGGAGTACAAATATTAAAGTTTCACAACTTACTCAAAACTAAACCGATTTTCAACTGCAATAGCTTTAAAATCACGATTTAACATCTTGTGTTAAGCTGCATTTAAAGTTAGCAGAGTTTTAACTCGTAGTGTTAAGTTGTAGCCCAATTTCCAACTCAAAACTTACAGATTTATGTCAAGAAATCAACTTAAAATGGTTCTTTACACAGTTTTAGAAGAAGATGCTTACTGATCATAGTTCTAGCTGTCGAAAAATAATGCATTTAAATCTGCCATAATATTTTGTATTAAATTTTTTCTTTCTTATCCCAAAAAAATTCACTTAGCAATGTTTGCAAACTTTCTGCTGCCATAACTTTGCCAAAACTGAACAGATTTGTATAAGCAAAAGCGTTTTAAAAAGGTTTTTATGTCCAGAATAGAACTGCATATAAATTTAATGTATAAAATTTAATAGAACAAGATTTTTTATCTAAAATATGTGTGCCTCACACATATTTGAGACTTTTTACTTATACTTACCATTAAACTTAAGCTTACTTCATTTAAGGCAAAGACAGTATAAACATTAAACCTTATATACCAAAAATAAAGCAGACAAAACTCTTTTACCCTCTTCAATATGTAAATACAAAAGCTTGTCTTCGACTCACATATAAATCAGTTATAATTTCATTTTCTTGCATGATTATGATGTGTGAAAACGCGCGTTTTTGGCTTGAAAAAGAAAAGCAGCAACAAACTCCACACACACACACTTCATTCAACCGACTGGCGCTTTCGACGCTGTATGAATGAAAAATATTTATGCATATAAAGCAGCAACAACAACAAGGCACACACACACACACAGAGAGAGAGAGCAAGAGATACGTTTTGTGCGGGCATGTAAAAATGGAAAGATAAAAAAAAAGTAGCGTAAAAAAGAAAAGGAAAAAAAAGGCAGCTGAAATAAAATAAAATAAAATTTATCTTGAACTTGAACTTGAAACGAAGACATCGAAGTTGTTGTTGTTGTTGTTGGGGGAAGCGTCGACGACGTCGTTTTGTCTGCTTGCTGTTGTTGTTGTTGTTGTTCTTGCTGTTTGTTGTTGTTGTTGTTGGTATAACATTTAACGGCAATCTGTTGTGTCAGTTGATAATGATGATGATGATGTTGATGATGTTGATGTTGATGCCGTTAATGATTGTGGCTTATTTATCACAAAATAAATGATTACAAAATGTTATTCAGGGTATATTTAGATATATGTATGTACGTTATTTACATAAATAAAATACATTAATTCAATTGCACTGCGCATTTGTTAATGCATTTGAAAAAAAAAGAAACCCCAAAAAAAAACCCGCATTTTTGCAATTAATTTGATTTTTTTTGCATTTGTTTTCACAATTCCTCCCCGCTCCGCTCCGCTCTCTCTCGCCTGACGCTTTCTGAATGTCATCAGCTCAATGTTGTCCAATTGTGACTTTGAAATTGAGCCAGACACAAAACAACAGCAACAACAACAACAACAAACGGTTGCAACAACAACGAACATGTATTCACTTTTTTGTTTTGTGTGTTGTTTTGGGAAAAAAGACACCCAAAAATGTATTTCTTAAATGTCAGTCTGCAAGTGGGGGTGGGGCTGGGGGATATATATATATTTTTTGTGTTTGTTTCCACTGCGCAAAACGCAGAGACAAAACAATTTAATGCATACAAAATATATTTTAATGAGATAATCGCTTAATAAATGGCTAAATAAGCTATAAAAAAAATACAACAAATGATCGAACTTTATATACTATAAAGTATATATATATATAATACACAAAAGATAACTAAAATAAATGATTTTCGTTTTAAGAAGCTTTAAATTAAATGTTATAATAACATTTTAATAACCTACAGAATGATTAATAAACAAAAAAAAAGAAAACTTGTTCAGCTGCTTTGAAATCGTTACAGATTTACAGGGTATATATATATTAACTACTTCCGCAATTATATAAAATGATAAAAAGAGGCATCAAAAAATTAATAATAATTTTTTTTTGTGTATAAAACAGAAACTGTATAAAATGACATAACAGTGCAAATAAATTTTAACCGAAAAAAAGAAATGAGTAAATAACTGCAAAAAACGAAATGCAAAAGTTCATAAATTAAATAAATTTATGTACACCGCAAAAAAAAAAGTATTGCACGACGCCAACGCAGCAAGCAGCGGCAAAGTGCAAACAACACCAACAACGAACCTCAAATTTTGTATCTTTTTGCAATATGTATCTGCAGCTGTTTGCCCCCGTCTCTCTCTCTCTCTCTCACTATGGCCAGTCAGTATTGCCATTGTATCTAGCTATCTAACTGTGTGCCGAAAAAAAAAAACATTTCGCTTCACGTCTGTCATACTCTTTCTTGTTGTTGTTGTTATTAATATTATGTATTAGCGTTATTATTTACTCGGTTTTTTTTCGTATTTCGTTGTCGTATCTTTGCGTTTAGCTTTTGGTTGTTGTTGTTGTGGAAGCAGCGTAGAATGAAAGATTCGTGGAACTGGGACACTTGTGTGCAGTGTGTCTGCGCTTTTTTTTTGATATTTCGGCGTTTCTATCTGTATGTGTGTGTGTTTGTGTGAGTTTTGCGTTTGCTTCGCGTATCTGTGAGATACTTTTGTGTTTGCCTTCTTTTTGTATTTGCGACTTTTGCAATGCTGCAAATGTCTCAGCTGCGATTGGTTAGCTCTCTCTCTCTCTGTGAATAGTTTTTTTTTCTCTCTCTACTTGCTGAATATAATATAGTAGCAACAATTAACTAAACAAATATTTTTTAGCATGGAAAAATCCATTGTTTGATTTTTAAAAAATATTGCAAATGCTAACTTTTTTTGTTTGATTTTTAAAAAAGTTTTAACATGCTTACTTTTGTTGTTAGATTTTTAAAAAAATGTTTAAAGTGCTTAACTTGAATATTGTATTTGAATGTTGTGCAAATGCTGCGTATACTTAATATTGCACTTCCGTTGTTGTAGGAGCTTGGTTGTCAAGCTGTTTTGCATATCTAAAAAATGCAAATATTAAATTTTTTTCGAAAATATTTCCAGAATAAAAATAAAAACAAGAATGAAAGAACACAGTCAAGATTGCAACCAAGGTCAGCAATGACGAATAACAGCACACAAAAAAAAAAAATGCGCTGCTTGCTTATTGTTGTTGTTGTTCTCTGTACCAGTCGCAGATCTGAACAAATATACACACACACACACACACAAGCTATACTACTATGCATAGTCAAAGAGTAAGTGCAAATGAGAGAGAAAGAGAAAGAGAGAGAGAGAGGCAAAGCTATTGGCTTGTGCAACGAGAAGAGAGCGAACGCAACCAAAAAAAAAATGCGCCTTTATTTTTTTTTATTTATTTTTTTTTTTTGTTGTTTACCGAACAAAAAGTAAATAATTTTTTATTTTGTCAGCGTCAGAGTCAGTTCGAGTCCGGGTTCTGTTCGGCATACATAGCGAAAATGTGTGTATATATATAGTAGCTATATACATTATATATACATATATATATAGTTATTGTTGACGATCGGTTGTTTGTACTAGTTGGAACTAAGTTTATTTGTGCATTTTTAACGTGACAAGTTTTAGTGAATTCTAACACGAAACATCAAAGCTGTGTAGTCAAGCAAATAATTGCATAAAGAACGTTCATACATATGTTATATGTTATATATAGAAATTTTGTTATATCATCAGCTAAGCACGAAGATGCAGGTATATATCTTAACTCAATGCTATTTACAATATGCTGCCCCTATATTATTACATAGTTCTAACAGAACAACAACTTTTTTATATATTGTAAAGTAGCATTACGAATATCAAGCAACATTCTTTATCTTAAAATTATATAATGTTGAATATAAAAATCGTTTTTTCTAATGTTTTTTGTGTTTTAAGCATCTTCAGGTTAAAAGCAACATTTGAAGTAGCAAAAATTTCAATCACGCTTGCAATTTTAAGATTCATTTAGTTTTTGGCACTCTTATGTGAAGGTCAATCCGCCAAAATTCCACTTCAATATCTTTTTTTTGTATATATATTCATATTTCACATGCATTAATTGCTTAATTGATGCCAATGTTCAAAACGCGCATTTATTCAATTCATTCAATTTCGCATTCATAACAAACAATCACACAATCACACACACACACATACATAGGGAGAGCGAGATTCAGAGTCGCGGAAAGAACTTGAAGTTTTAGTTCTCACCTTTTGCATGCCGGTTTCCAATTCCTGGAATTCCTTTGACTAACTATAACACAAAGTTCTTCATCTGCGATCTTCTCACACGCGCACCATACAAATTGCCAAACAGAAAGAGCGAGTGAGAGAGAGAGAGTGAAAAGAGATAGAAGAAGCGATGTCGAAGCGGCGCCGAAGATCCTTGAAAAACGCAAAAGCCGATAATAATAATAATGGCAAAAGTAAACGCAGCAGCAAAACATGCGACGCAGCCGCACAAAACTGCACAACAGCAACAACAACAACAACAACAGCAACAACGGAAAAGATAAATCAAACAGTAACTAAACACACACACACACACACACACAGACACACATTAATATACTGGCAAATATGCAGCGGACGAGCGACAACAACTGTCAGTTAACCGTTTTTATTTGGTTTTTTGTATACCCTATAAAAAGTAAAGTATTAGAAAGAGTTTATAAAAGTTAATATTCTATTTAACGAACTTGTTTCGGATCAGCATTAAAATTTTATAGCGAAAATATATAAGGCTCATTATCTATTTTTGGTACAGTATATATCATAAACTGATAGATATCAATAGGAAAAATCTAGGCATTATATTCAAAAGTACGCCAGCTTAGAAAGAAAAATCGAGGAATAATATTAAAAAGTACACAGGCTTAAAAGTTTTTCAACTAAAATGATTTAAATTATTTTGAAGCTTTTCTAGGATTTTTTTTGTATTATTTTAATACACCTAGATATAAAAAACATATTAAAATTTATAAATATATATATAAAATATATGAAAATAGTTATTTAAATAAGGAACAACATATTTTCCATTATTCCACAAATATTATATGATTCAACTTAATTGAAAAAAAAATCATAGAGCATCTGCTTGTTGATCACAGCCTATCCACACCATCCACTTCTGTGCTTCTCTTATTTTTGACAGTGCCGAATTCGCAGTCGCTGTCGCCGTCGCTGTCGCCGTCGCGGACTGAGCAAATAACTGCATTTGACCTTGTTTCGCAGTGCGCCTGTGTTGGTAGCTTAGAACAAACAAGATATGACGATTGTGTGCGAGTGTGTGTGTGTGCAGATATACAAGTATATATGTATATTTTTTTGATGCTTGTTTGCTTTGCTTCACATATTCGCAAAAGAGAACTCAAACTTGCTTTGTACGAATGTGTGTGTGTGTGTGTGTGTGTGTGTGTGTAGCACAAGTGTATTCAATCGGCAACGCATGACACACAAACTCATGGTGAGAGAGAGAGAGGGAGAGACAGAGAGGGAGAGAGAACTGACTCAGTTGGCGACGCCTGCATTGTGCCATAGAAGAAAGTTCGCTTCAAATGCGGAATTCGAACTATAAAAACTTAAAAAACAAATCGAACCTACGCAAAACAACAACAACACAAAAGCTCTGCTCTCTCTTTCTCTCTCTCTCTCTCTCTACACTTCTCTCGCTCTCTGTTACTCCCGTGGCGTGCACTTTTTTTCGCATTACGTTTTTGGCTGTTCATCGCTTTTGCCAAAAATACAAAATGTAGGTTAAATTTGCGGAAATCACGCGAGTGCGCAAAATAAAAAACAAGAATAAAACGCAAAATAAAAAGCACCTAGAAGGTATATAAATAATATGTATAATGGCTATAAAAACAGATACGTGAGCAGATAGCACACATACACTAATTCACTGTATTTGTATTTGTTGTTGTTGTTGTTTACTCTGACGTGTTTTCTGTTATTTTATATTGTGTTATGCAATAATCACCAAATATTATCTGATTGTCTTCGTTCAGTCGAACAGGTGCTAAAACTTTTGATGCCATTAGATATCTTAACTCTACATATGAAACCTACCAAATTATAATGATTCGTTATCTCTTGCCTTATTTCATTAACAATTTTAATTGACAATTTGTTGCTTAATGTTGCTTGTTTGTTGTGTCTGGCTCGTGTCTAAGCCAACAACGTTTTATCTGCCTTGCATTTCAATAAGCTTCATCGCCATTTTTGCGCATATCAAAGCGTCCAATCAGAAATGCACAACACTTATAAATAACTGCATGCGCTTGTATGGGTGCAGTTGAGAGAGAGAGATGGCGATAAGAGTGAGTGCGACATTTAACGATCGTTTAGTTCAGCTGGCACTCGGCAACACGGTTCGTTTAGCTTTCGTTGCAATTTATTCGCATGCGCTTTTTGCTTCGTCGTTTCAGGTTCGTGCAATGTTCGGCTTCGTCGCACGAAGGTTGTTCGTTTAGTAAATTGTTGTTGCTTTACTAAGTATTACATGCGCTATCTTCCCATTGGTCGGCTGTAGTGTAAAGATTAAAAGGTAGTATATAAATCGTTTTCAAGGTTAAATATTTAAGGGAAAATTATAATAAAATGTTGAAAAATAAATACAGGGTCCGCCAAATAACTTATTTTTTTTTTAATGAAATAAAAAAAAAACTTTTGAATATTCTCTCAAATTTCCTTCCGGTTAGTAATGAAAAATAATGTTCTATATTTAATAATCAATTCAAATACCATTAAAAATAATGCTTTGTTAACTTAAACTAATCTTAACAATACTCAAAACCCTATTGTATACCCAACTAATTATTCTCTTTCTCTTCTTTCATTGCAGGTAACTAAAAATATTTGCTCAGCAATTAAGTAAACACACAAACTCACAAACAGCTTCGTTAGCGTAAGTTTATGCCACTCACAGCTCATTATCGATTTTGTTAGATTTACATCCCCCCCCCCCCCCCCCAGCATTCTACCATCCTTAACATATGTCCAAAAACATCCAAACTCCCAGCAAAAAAATCAAAACCAAACACTTTCGAAACAGAAAATGTTACTTGTCGAGTTTCGTTAACCTCCCAAACCACCCATAGCAACCACCATCACCACCACCGCTAGCACCACCAGCACCGCTGATGCTCAACAGCTGAATGCACACCGTGTGCACCACCTTAACCCTGCCTACACTGCCTGCCTGCCACTTTGACATGCAACCACACACAAAACAACAACAAATGCAATTCCTTTTGAAGAAAATTCGAGTGTAAACCGTTGTTATCCTGGCAACCACCTTTTTCTGGTGGACAAATCTCGGACACGCAACGAGTGCAGTCTGCGTTTTTTGTGGCACGTGCTGCAAATGCGCTGAGCTGCGTCGATAATGAAGCAAGGAACACGTTGCACACGCTGCTTGCCTGCAACCCCTCTCCAGCACGACCAAAGGGTCGAGAGTGTGTGGCGCCCCCTTTTGTTGAGCAGGGGTGCTTTTGTTGCAGCTGCTGCTGCATGCAACGTCATCATCGAAAATCAACCCCCGTAATGCTGAACGTTGAAGTGCAACTGCAACACAGCAGTTGGGTCCAGTTAATTAAGCAACATCGTCAGCATCTTTGTTGCAACTTGGCGGGGCATGAAGGGTTGCTTCGTCGCTTTTAAGCTGTCAAAAATGATTGTTGCTGTTGCTGTGACACGCGTGTGCCGCATTTTCCAAACTAATTGCAGTTGCCACAAACAGCCGCTACTTTGATAAATTCTTCATTTCAAATCCTTAAACCGGTTTTGATTCTCCCAAGCTGCCTGATTTGCCCAAACTTAGACATTTGTCAAGCAAACACAGAGTGGAAGGGGTATGGGCGTGGTGGGGGGTTATTATATATTCTCTCTCTCTCTCTTTGTGTTTGTTGTGTCCTGACAGTTTGGAATTGCTTTTTAAAAGGATACTTGTGAAAGTAATTTGTCGAACCTAAATGCTTGGAAAGTGGTTTGTTTTTATGTTCAGTACAAATTTATAGCTATTTCCATAGTTGTCCCAAATGTTATTGGACTAATGAGAAGCTTTTTAACCATATTTTATGTATGTTTTCCTGTTTCCTTACTTTTATTTAGCTTACTTTGAAAGTTTCATAGTTCAGGTTATATGTTAGGATTGCACTTTGCCCAACATTTGTTTAAGTTCTATTAACTTAATATTCAATAGATTCAGAATCAGATTCAGATTTGTCTTATACATAAATAATATATATATCAATATCAGGTAATATGTTCAGATTGCATTATTCCCAACATAAGTTTAAGTTCTATTAACTTAATATTCAATAGATTGAGAATCAGATTCGCTAAGTTCATCCTTTAATCGTTCAATATTCAACTTTAACTTGAAGTAAACTTTTCATAGTTCAATGGATTTATAAGATATTAACTCAGGTTATATGTTCAGATTGCATTATGCCCAACATAAGTTTAAGTTCTATTAACTTAATATTCAATAGATTCAGATTCAGATTCAGATTTTACTTATACATAAATAATATGTATATCAACTTGGTTTCATTTCATATTCAGCTTTAACTTGAAGTAAACTTTTAAATATTACTTTTAATAACTTAATCATAAGATTTCCAAGCATGCTACAAAATATTTTCATGTTTCAAACAATCTTTAAGTTAGTCTTCGTTTATGGTTTCTCATTTTACGAAGCCAAAAATTGCAATCAGCTACAAATTATAGCTTAAGGCGATTGCAGGCACAAAATCTACAGATGCCATTAGTCTTCAAAAACCCCAAAGAGCCCAACTAGACTCCCCCCTACCCCCCCCCCCCCCCCTTCTTCAGATACCTCAATTAATCCCAGTTGCTGTTGCTGCTGCTGCAAATCAACTCAAGTAAAAGTGTCAAAACAATACAAACGACGCACATTGGCGCCAATCCAAAAGCCCAACTGTGCACACACGCATACTCACACTAACACATACACATACACATATATACATAAAGAGGAGCCGAACACGCACATTATTTATGCGTCCAATGTAGAAAAGGGAAACAAGGCAACAAGGCAACAAAAGGGACTTTCGAAAACTTTCAGAATTGCGTTTCGTATGCGCAACGCACATAAAACGCAGACTGCAACCGAAAAAATGAAATGGAAAACAAAACATAACTGCGGAAAAATCAATTTTCTTTTGTTGCTTTAAGGGTGGCTACAACACACACACACACACAAGCCTATGTGAGTGTGTGCCTGTTGGGAATAGTGGTAGGGGGATGACAGCAGCGGGAAAAAGCATCAACCTTTATTTGGCTTTTGGGGGTTGCACACTAACACCAACACACACACACACACACACGCACAGTGGCAGTTACGCATTTGTGCAGCAAATTGTCACCCAGTTTTTAGCAAATATTTACACACACACCCAATCCCCCCCGCCCACCACAACAAGTGAAAGGTTAGATTGAGAATTGAGCAGCGCTTTGAAGTGCAAAAGTGCAGCATAATTTTTGGGGCTAATGCAATTAGGCAATTATATATATTATAATAATGAAGAAAGAGAGAAAGAGAGAGAGCGCGTGTGTGTGTGTTTGTGTAGTCTTGCCAGCTGTGCGTTCTGCGGCTGCTAATTACTCATGCCGCACGCATTTTTGGCGCACTGAGGCGTATACACAATAATTTACAGCTAGGCCCGTTAAAACGTGCACTGAATGCGCAGAAAGAGACGCAAACAAAATGAGTAAACCAAACAAAAAAGAAGAAGAGAGAGAAAGAGAGATGAAGTAAAGAAGAAAAAGTGGGTGGGACACACAGGCTCGGGGGCAACTGCAGCATTTTGTATTTACACAAGCGCCTAAAATAACGAAACTCCAAAAAAAAAATAAATAAAAAAGGAACAACAAAAAGAAACGCACGAAAAAGAAAATGTCATTAAATTGCGCAGCAAATGCCTGTATGTGTGTGCTTGTGTGTGTGTGGCACGCACAACAAAAAATACATATATATACATATACATACATTAGATTTAATGACAAGCCGAAGTTTTCATGCCCTTTTGGAGAAACTTTTTGAATTTGCAGTAAAAAATATTAAATTGAAAATTTGTAGTACCAAAAAACTAAGAAAAATAAATAGAATAAAGTGCAGTTTTAATGAAAATTCTTCACTCTTTTCCATAAAATTATTGAAATTTAACTAACCTTTAGATTTGTAACTTTTTAATGATATATTTTCGAAACCTAATCCTCTAAACTGTTCAACAAATCTGCAATTCGAAGGTTCGCAAACTCTTTCCTCAATACGTTACTCATTAAGCTACAAAACTTCAATACCCTTACTTAGTGTATAGAAACGCAGTTGCCAAAAAGCAGTACACACACACACACACACACACATACAGCAGTTTGGGGGCAATGACGTCAGTGCCAGCCGAAAATTGTTGTTATTAAAAGGGTGGCAGTTGATCCAAGCAATGTTCGTAATGTCCTCATTGTTGTTGTTGTTGCTGTTGCTGCTGGGCAATTGAACACAGGCGGTGGCAGTGGCAGTGGCAGTGGCAGCGACAACATCTCAACAATTTAGTGTTGCAGGACCTTAACAAAAGTTTTTTTTTTTGTTTTGTGTTCGTTCAGGGACCCAAAAAGTAACCCAAAAAAATTGTAGGCACATAAACGTGACTGCTGTGTTGCAAGTGTGTGTGTGTGTGTGTGTGTGTGTATCTGTGTGTGAAGATTGATAAGGATAAGAAGCAGGGGTGTGAGGCAACTGACACTATTCGAAATGTGTCAGGCAATTTTCGGAGAATTTGCTAAGCTAAACAAAAGCTACAAGCAAAACCAAGTCGAAATTGTATGTGAAAAACTACAAACTAAACTTTCAATATTGAAATTTCTTTCAGATGTGTGTTAGGGGGATATATTTCTATATATATTGAGTGTCATTCTTATGTAGGAAAGAATCAAGCTAACATTATGAGAACTACTTGCAAAAAAAAAAAAATGTAAAAGCAGAAAAAAATCTTTAAGGTTGAATAAAAATCTTGCGTAAAGATTGAGTTAAAGAAAAACATTAGAAAAATCTTCTAGCTAGTCATTATTTCCTTCGTTAAACAGCTTTAAATAACTTTAAGATTCATTTTGTGCACACTTGATATTTAATTTCATTTTCAATATTCATAAGTTTTACGCAATATTTGAAGCGCCCTTTTTGTTTTTTTTTTGTGTTTTGTTGTGTCAACCCTTAACGAGTTGTGCGTGCGTGTGTATGGATGCCACGCCCACAATTTGGCAAATCACTTGACTTTTCATTAATAAAATTGGAGTTGGCTGATTTTTCGCCATTCTTTACAACAGTTTTTTTTTTATTTTTTCATTTTTTGTTGATTAAATACTAAAAACAAAAAAAATCATCAGACGCAAAGAGTTCGAGTGGAACGTTCGCTTCTCCTCCTTCCGCTGCACCCCGTTTTATGTGGCATTAGCTACACCCATGCGTTTAGCCTGCGACTGAACCCTTTTGCCACTCACACGCACACACGCACACACACACACTTTGTTGTTGTAGTATTTTATTTCATAATTTTTTCCTCGCAATTTTTCTCCCATTTTTTCACCATTTTTTTTTTTTTTGCGTTAACTGAGACACGCAAAATGTGGCTTACCAAAAAAGTGAAAGGATATTGCATTGAAATCGCGAGTTTGCTTATTTTGGCTCAACTTCTTTACAATAGCAACACACATACACGCACGCACACACACGCACACTCACACACTAATGCATTTGCAACCCTCAACATATTTATAACATTTTTTTTTTCAACTAAAGCTCTACAAGACCAAAAAAAATTGTTTTCCATACGCATTAATGCAGCAATGCGTGCGCTTTAGAGGAGTATGCTTTAAGAAAAGGGTAAAGAGAGGGGGCAGCGGGTTAAAGGACACAATTGCTGCCTGCCTGCCTGCCTGAACATGCGATTGGTCGACTGCAGCGCCATTCTTTGATATGCGTTTTTGGGTTCCGTTGAGTTATTACTCCAATTTTTTTTGTTTGTTTTTGTTGTTGGTTCAGACGGCGACTGATTAACGGCCGTCTTTTGTTTTAGTTAAGTGTGCTGGAAAGTGGAGTGGGAGGGAAAGTTTGTGAACTTGCGTTCCAGGAATAAATATAAATTTGTTAACAAAATTCATGCAAACAAAAAATTCTACGAAAATTCAACGACAAAAATATTTAAAGGCTTTCAAAAATTATTTAAAATTATTAAAATAAATAAAATAACTCGAGCTTGATTTAAATTGAACAGAAATTGTCTCTAAATACAAATTTTGAATAGCAAAAAAATGTTTAGAGCTGAACAGTAATAAAGAGAGATCAAATCATGATTAAAATGCTATAACTGTTGAAAAACTGTTCAGTTTTGAAGAAGTTATGGCAATAGAAAGTTTATAACTATTTCATCCAACCTCATAAAGTTTTATCTTACTTCTTGCTTTCTATAAAAGATTTCCTTAACTTCTCAAATGTTCGTCAGCCACAAAAAAAACTTTCAACACTCATAGAAATTGTATGTTGTAGTTTTCTATTGAGCAGTTGCCGGGATTTATGCTATCTACCACAACCTTTTTGAGTTCTGATGACAATCCGTGCAAATCAACGGCAGTTTTTAAGCTAACACACACGCACACACACACACACATGTATTGAATGTCGCGTCACTCGTCAGATCGCTGTTCAAAATTCAATGAGCAAAGTGCCGCATGGCCGTTGAATTTATTGAAAAATCATGATATGTGCCCATCAGGCCAGACTCTCCAGGAGACAGGCCAGGCCAGAAGTAGCAGCGGGAGCGGGAGCGGGAGTCAGCAATCCTTGGCATGCAAAAGCGTCGATATGACAGCTTGACTGAACTAAAAACCGCGTTCCATTTTAGAATGGTGTGTGGGTAAGGGGGGAGGGGATAAAACGAGGCTAGACAAAAGCCCGCACGCATATACGGAAATATGATTTTTTTTTTCTATCTTTTGCGTGTGTGTGTGTTTGGCTGCACAACGGGTGGGATCGGTAGGCGGTTGGGGTTGGGGGAGTGATGCTTGAACTAAGTCTGAGGCTGAGGTTGAGGTTGAGGCTGAAGTCTGAGCTTGAGCCTACCTTCTGTTGTTGCCCAGCCCACAATGCTGATTGACGTGCCTTTTATTGATGCTCTTGATTGGTTTTTACCTTTTACACACACACACACTCGCACATGCACACGCACACGCATAGATGCGGGCGAGAAATGCTACTCGTTGCACTGTGAGAAAAGTCTATAAGTAAACTTGGCATTGATTATGATTTGATCTTACAACTTTTTGTACATTTGAGAAATAAAAATATATTTCTTTCGATTTTCTAATATTATCTCATATTTAATAAGCTTAAAAACAGCATTTTTGAGCTTGAAATAAAAGATATTATTAGTATTTATTAAAGAACTATTATTGATAATGATTTAATATCGAAAAGAAAACAAAGAACCAACGTTTTTAATATATAAATATCGACAACAATTATTATTTTAGCATTTTATGTGAAGTAACAAAGTTTATTTCATGTTTAAAGATGTAGAACCAAACCTAACGAACTCACAAAAAAAGTTAAAAGGTTCTAAAAAAACGTTCCCTGTTTAAGGATTTTCAAGCGAAAATTTATTTCTTAATCCATTCTTAAAGTAATCCACAAAAAAAGCTAATAGGTTCTTAAAAAAACTTTCGGTGTTTCAAGGTATCACCTATTCATCTATCTATGATTTCTATGTTCCACCTTTAAGTTTTGATTATATTTCTCTGAGTGTATCCACACCCACACTAATCGCTACTCGCCACTCGTTCCTATCTCAAACTCTTCAAACGAGAGCTGATGCTGCTGTGACGGTCGTTAGTTCAATATGTGCGTATGTCCGTGTGTGTGTGCGTGTGTGTGTATGCTTTGAGCTCCCCACACACACACATAGTCACACACCCATACACACACGCCCACATAACAGTTATGATTTTTATTACAGGTGAATACGAGAAAAACGCCACTGATGAATTGTGTTTGTATTTGCTTTAGACATTCGTCTCTGTTAATTTTTTATGCGCGGCATGGATAATGCCCAAACGGACAGACAGACGAACGGATGGACGAACGGATGGACGGACGTATGGACACACTGGTTAACGTTAGTGAATCGAGTGAATGAGTGAATGTTATGGCTGACTGTTTGCGTTTTTAATCAAATGCTTCGAAAAAACCAAGGCGCGTTTCGAAAGCAATACTTTTTTTTTTTGAATACAATTCGAGAGTCCTTTTCGGTGTTCAGGTTTCGCGTATCGTTTGCTTATTTAACTTTTATATCGTAATTGCATATCACATTGAGTGTGAGAGATGTTTGTGAATATTGCAAACAAACTAATCAAATGTCTGCAATCGTTTGGACAGTTTCCACTTCCGTTTCCGCTTGTCCATATACTACTATCTCTCTCTCCCACTCTCTTCTTTTACTCTCACTTCTTCGCACGCGCTAATGCTTTAATCCTTGCCGAGGACCTTCTGCTGTCCGCGATGTATTATATCGATGAAGTATTAACGACTTAATTGCATGTTTGTTAGACATTTTCTACACCAACCCCCGCTACCCCACACCCCACGCCCTCCTGTTTCAGTTTTCAGCTGCCTGCCTGGCTGGCTGGCCAATATTCCTGTTTGAAGTTTATTAAATTCCCGCACACGGTAGGCGTTGCAGTTCTGTCCTCTTCCACATTTGATATTTATTGTAGTTGTTTTTCGTTGTTGTTAGCTCATTTACTGAACTTGGCAAAAAAAAATTCGATTAAATTAATGGCTTTTTGAGCAGCTTGTTGTGGCTGAACGTTTTTGTTAGAGAGAATGGGAAGGATACGCATAGGCCTATCTGTAAATGTTCAGGATTAAAAGTTAGTTAGGGTGTATTAATCAAGCTATTTATTTTTGGGTGTGCTTAAAGTTGGAGTATGGAAAGAGAAGGAAGTATTTGGCTATTTGGCAAAGAACTTAATGAAAGAAAAGTATTTTTTTTATAAAGTTTTTTATAAATGGTACCAATGCCCCAAATGTATACACTAGTATTTAAAACTCTAGTTTTCTTTACCACAAAAAAGTATTTAGGTAAGAAAAGAAAAGCAAATTAAGTTATCTAATGTTTGCCATGAACCTTTTATGAAGTTTTCTAGTAATTCTGCCAGGAACGCCTCTAATATGTTTACTAGTATTTAAAACTCTATCTATAACACAAAAATGTTGCGTTTTTGGTATTAAAAATTATTTATTAAACGAACTTCAATATGGAATCCAATTTGTTGCTTTTTAGAAGCTTACAAAGTTAGAAATAATATTTATTTTACATCTTTTTCATTGAATAATTGATTGCTTAACTCAAAAAAATATATATCTATGTTTGTTAAAATTCATCAAAATCTGTTGAAAACATTTTGTGTTTGTTTTCTACAACACTTTTGGCATCTGACAGATTTTCTGTCCAACTGTTATAGATCATATCCATGTACTTTGTTCATTGTTCATCGAAAATGTCAATTTAGAGAGAGTGAAAGAAAAAGAAATGGAATTAAAATTCGAAATACAAATACAATCCCTTATCATTTTGTGAAATCCTTGCCACAGCAACCGTGGCAGACATCTGTGTGGCAACAACAGCAAATTAAATAAAGCTCAATGACAAACTTCATTAGCCAAAAAATCAACTGGCCAAAATGCCAAACAACAAAAATAACAATTTGCCTTTTAGCTTCCCCTCACACACACACACACACACAACGCTTCTCACACACCACCCCCTCCCCAACCCAACTGTAAGCTTAAGCTCCCCCCTATACCACGTGTTTTGTTTTTGAGTTCAGAATGGTAGGCAAACGTTATGCCAAAAACTAAATTAAGATTGAAATGTAAAACTGAAAACGTTTTACACAATTATTGAACGCTCTAGCCAAATCGAATTGTCCGAAAGGTATGGCTCGAGGGGGGGTGGCGCCGGGTAGGTGTAGATGACATGTCCAATGCTAACAGCCTTCGTAATCGTACAGCGAAAGCCACTCCAAAAAATGGCTCTCGTCCAGTTTCCAGTTGCCAGTTGCTAACCCCTTTTGTGCGATTTGTGCGAATCATTCGACTGCATAACTTACAATACCGTAAATATAAATTTCGTCCAGTAACAGTTAAAGGGGGGGGCGTAGGAGTGGGAATGGTAGGCTTGCCACGTACTAATGAAGGTTCTACGTTGGTTTTCCGTTTTTTTTTTGTTGGGGAAAGTTGCCCCGCTTAATTTTATCACTCCAGCATGCATTTTGCAAATGAAACGTTTTCAGTACCAGATCCCAAACTTCCCTCACTCCACAAACCCCCTTTTATCTTATACAAAAACCCACCACACACACACACTAACACACACACACACAAAAGAAAAAGTCAATGTATGGAAATTTTTGTTCAATCACAAATCCAATGATGTTCGCTTCGACGCATTTTGACAGTTAGACAGACACTGGGTATGGGCTGGGGGGTATCGCAGTCGCGGGGGCAGCACAGTTGAGGGTCACTTTGATGAATTTGCAGCAGCAGTCGATTGTTGTTTGTTTGAAAGGTTGCTGCTATTCTTCTTCTTCTTCTGCTACTTCTTCTATTTCTATTTCTATGCTAACTGCATGTTCTGTTCGAATGTTGATAGGCCTCGTGTATATTTTTTCCCCCTCACTCTCTTCCTCTTTTTAAGTTGGTGCTGCACATTGTCCATTGATTGTGTTGTTGTTTTGCATTGAGTTTGATATTATTTTGCTGTCCTTTTTGGCATATGGTCTTTGTTCCAGCTTTCGCAGTGCATTGATTAGAATGTTTGGACTTGAAGTACGTAAATATTTTTGCTTGCTTGTCAATTAGTGCGCTAAGCTCTTTCAATGGTACTTCAAGCTAGAGGGGGTTGGGCTAAAAGAAAGCAATGCTATTGAGTGCTTGAAAGCTTTAGTAGAGGGGAGAGAAAAGTTTCGAAGGGGATGTTAAGAGTTGGAGCTTTAAGTGAGATGAAAAAAGTTTTAAAATTAAATTAGTTTATAAATATAGTTTGCGATGCATTTTATATATTACTTTGATGTATTTAATGTACTATTATGTTCAGTCAAATTTTTTGTGGTTTAAATAGAAGAAAAAGTTTATAAGAGCATTTATTAAATTAAAAAAACTTGTTGCTAAAACAAAAACTGAAACTTGTTTGCATTAAATTAAAATTTGTTTGGTATTTTATATATTGTAATTAAAAAAACAGTAATTTATTAATAAAAAAAAATATTTAAAATAAAGTTTAGACTAAAACGAATGTTCCAAGCTCTTAAGAAGCTATTAGAAAACGATATTTAATAATATAATTATTTAAATAACTTATCGCTAATCAACAATGGTAAAATGGCCGAAAGAAGCGCTTTACTCGCTCATCTTCACCCTCTCTCTGTCTTTCTCTCACACCTTCTCATTTCAATTAGCTTCTGTTAATCAAGCCCCAGCTCCTTCCCCCTATTAACACTTTATGCCTGCATAAAAGATTTTTTTAAAAAAACCAGCACGAAAACTGCATTTTGTTCCCAACTTCCGTTTGAACTCAAACTTAGCTGCTAAACTTTTGTGACAGCCTGCAAAATTGCGAAGACAATTTCAGCTGTCAGCTAGCTGCAACCAAACTGAAGAAGGTTAGGAGGGGGCTGGTGTGTTACCTTTGCTAGCTAGACACACCTGTCGTTGTTTTGACATTGAAAACAATTGCGCATACGACGCGTGTACTGCGTGAAAATTGCAACATTACCGCATGTAACGCAAATATCCTGCCCAAAAACTTGGCTGGCTGACTGTCTGCTGCTGCCTGTTACCTTTTTGACATTTGATTGAGATTTGTTATCGGCGTATTCATCAATGATATATACAATAAAAATACACACACCCACACACACGCAGGTTCTTGCAGCCAGACTCTCAACAAGAACGAAAAAAACAAAGTCCGAAACTGGCTTGGACTAAACCTATAGGCAGGAGCAGGGCTGGGGACGCGCACAGTGACATTTTTAGGCATTTGTTCAATACGTGGCCAGGACGATGCCAGGACTCGCCTGCCTGCCTGCCTGCCTGTTACATCTATTAGATTTTTGAAGCTGGCCGAAAAAAACAAGAACAAATAGAAGCACAACAAGCAGCTGCTGCTGTGTGTGTGTGTTTGTGTGTGTATTTTTGCAATAAAGCAACGCACACAAGCAGAGTAGGAGGAGGGTGTGGGGAGTTTTGCCAAACTGGCCATGCGTACCTTTCGATCCTTGTGTGACATTTGAATTCGTAGAATGGCCAAATGGTTAACGTGAGGCAGAGAAGGCAGGAAGCCTGCAGTCCACTGAGTCGCATCAACATCTCTTTCTCTCCCTTCTCTCTCTCTTCTCTTTCTCTCTTTCAGTGTGTGTTTCTTTTATAGAACTTTACCCCGCACCGTTCCCCAATTTGCGTATCTATTTTTTAATTTTGCTGACGAGGCACACACAGAGAAAGAGAGAGAGAGAAAGGAGAAAAGAGAGCAGGAGAGAGGCGAAAGGAGAGAGAGTAGAGAAAACATAGAAACGCAATTGTTCCTCGGTCCACAATGCATTCCATGGCGGCTGTCTACTGACATGTGTGCGTCTCATGCTGATAAGCAGCAACAGCAGCAGCAGCAGACTGCTCCACAATTCCCAACCCCTAAACCCCCTCTCCCCCACCGTTTGACGAACCTTGTGTGTGTTCGTCCGGCTCCATTCTGTCCAGCTCAGCCGCGAAATGAAAAGTTAAACTGTGTGACGCGCTGTAAATGCGTGGCAACGAGCGCGGAGCGGTTCAAGTTTGTGGTTCGGGCTTGAGCATTCGGTTTTAAGAGGTTTGTGGGGTTTTTGGGGATCTGTCCTTCGCTTTTTTTTTTCGGTTTGGCGTGATGAATATTTACTGCGTGCGCTAACTGCTAACTACCTACAGGTATTTCCATTTTTTGACATTTTTAATTGGGTTTGAGCAATGCACACAAAACAAACACAAACACAACACAACACAATACGACGATGACAAGAACAACACGTGAAGAATTTGTTGCGACAACTGACAGTTTTTTTTGCCACTTGACGTTTGTCGAGAGTCGCTTTCCCTGCTATATATTTATGTAGATGTGCAAAGACGAGGGTATGTTGCAAGTAATGGAACCCGCCATTAAAGTTGCAAGTGAATATACTCGATATAGCTAACAAAACAAACGGCAGTAGTTAGGTAAGCTTAAAAATGTCTTAGAGAAGATGTTCCCTAGGAGTTTGCTACTATTTAATATTTCAAGAGTTTTTGGAAGCCTGTTTAAACAAGCCTCAATCATTAATAAAAAAATACAAGTTTTAAAAATTATTCTAAACAATTTTAAGCATCTTGACCACTTTATTAAACTCAAAATATTAATAGATCTTTTGTTGTGTATATTTTCTTTAAGCCTTAAACTAAGTTTTCGTACTGGGAAAGGTTTTCCTCCTTACTTATTGATTTATTCATAACTCAATCTTTCTATCAGCAACAATTTAACTTATCTCCAACCCATTTTTCTCTAAGTTACAAGTTCATCTAACTATTAAGATAACTTAAACTCGTAAAATGAACTATTGAGCCTTAAACTTAGTTTTCGTACTATGAAAACCTTTCGATAAGTAAAGTCATAGATTTATTCTTAGTATTAGCAACATTTAAACTAACATCAACCCAATTTTTTCTTTATCATTCAGGTAACTATGCTCTGCCTGGCAACAGTTTACTTGTATTCTATATCGCTTTCCAACAATACAAGAAGAACCAACTGCTTAAAGCTCTGATTTTGTAAGTGCATAAAACTTCTTTCCCATACTAATTATGCGTTTGGTAAACAATTAATTTGGTTTACGCTTAGATTCTTGTTTATGTAATATCAAAACAATCAAAAGCAACAACAACAGCAACAATCATCATAATTACAATTCGTAATTGCATCAAGGCAAGCGTATCTTTAAGATACGCGTACATTAACACACAATGTTTCTTTTTCTTTTTGAGGTTATTTCTACATTTTTTCATATTTTTCTTTGTTGTAAGTTTTAGTTTTTTGGTTGTGTGCAGCGTTGCGTAAACATCTAACTGTCATCCATTTTTATTGCGTTTTTTTTCTCATCTAACATCATTTATTATTATGATGCACTTGCATTTCCATAATGATTCTTTAAACTGAAAGGCATAACTAATTAATCAAGTTAGAGTTGACTGATGTAAGAGTTATTAGGGGGAAGATATGTCTAGATATAAATAAATCAACAGGAAGTTCCAATCAAAACGCAGTTACAGGAACAGATGTGATAACATGGGTTAAGCAACTAAAAAATACTTTAAAAACTTTTACCTTAATCTACATTACTTCAATATTGCAATTTTCATAACATAACATACAGTTTCAACTGTTTATATTTTTAATGTTCTTAGAACATAATCCATCATTAAAATAGGAATAGCTTTTGGGTCAAAAATATGTTTAAAATAGTGAAGACAAAACTAAATTTATTTTCAAAACCGTTATCCTTATATTATTTCCTTCAACATTGCCGTTCACACCACAGCTTCAACTGTTTTTTATTTCTTAATGTTCTTAAAACAAAATCCAATTATTAAAATAGAAGCACTGAAATATACTGTTATGGTGACATATTGCCAAAAATAACCACATGTGCTGTCACAACTGCCGACAGATGTCGCTTTCAAACACACACGCGCACAAACAAGTCACATATGATGGTAAAAAAGCCTATAGGCAATTTATTGTGCAATCTTTTAACCTTCAATTATACAATTCAGTTAACGCAATTGAGCAACAATTTTGGTATGTTCTGTCATAAGAATATGCAACCGATTATCATAATCCCACATATTCACTCGTATGTGCAATACATGTTTAGCAGTTGCAACAGCACACACCCCTTTTTATATTTTTAGCATGTAGCAAGTGGAACCACAAGCTGTGATTTTGGGGGCATGTTATAACTTAGCAAAGGTTACTGCAAAGATTTGGCCATAATGCACGCCCCCTTTTATGCAATGTGCCATACATATAGAGAAAAAGAGGAACTCTGGTTGATACTTGGCATTGATGTGTGCACCATGGGGCGCCACAAAGCTAACTCTTTGTGTTACCCATCGCTTATATTCTTAGACGAATTATGCGATATTACCATACATATGCTTATAATTATTCGTATACTTAGACACACACAACCAACCATCTCGCACAGTTGCAACTGCTCGTTGTTGCACCATTATGCTGCGTGTGTAATACACACTTACCACCCAAGACATTTTGCCAAAGTTGCGACTGTCAAATGCAGCAATTGCTACCTTTTTGGCTTGCAAACTTTTGCCACTGACAGTCGCAACCTGTGTGTGGCAATCAGCCTCAAACCTCAAACCCTCACCCAGCCCACTTCTTGCCACATAGCGGTTAGTTCAAAGCACATCAAGCTCATCATATCCTTGGCACACCCACTTCCTGGATGGGCTCGTTCTTCTGCTAGCCGGGCCCACAACATTTTTCGTAAAGTTCATTTCAAAGGTTATCTTATATAAAAAGAAGAAGAAGAGGTAAGAACCTATATACATTATTACGAATAGCTAAATTTGGGGTTGGGCCCTGAATTTCCAAGGAAAATGTTGGGAAGTTTAGCAAGAAAAGTGTTAACCTAACTTCTTATAATATTTTTCACGGGTTTCTAAATTGATCAACTAGTAACAGATAGATAGAAGTAATTCTCTCTCTTAAAAAATCTTTTACTTCCTTGACATTTACTTCACTTCATAAAATCATAAGACGTTAGATAAAATTTTCAACTTTTTAAATGCCGGAGTTTTTTGATGAGAAAAAGGATGTTGAGCGTCATGATTTTCAAATATTATTGGATCAATTATTAATATTATTTATCGCTATTATCCTCTTCTGCTTTGGCATGTATCTTTTAAGTAAATTTCTTTCACATCAAAGCATAAATGTGGTTCGTATTACAAAAAGTTAACAAAATTAATGCTAATTTCAATATATACTCAAACCATATAGACAAAGTTGCGCGAGTTGGAAGAAGCTAGAAATAAATAGTAGCTAAAAACATGAAACATAAAAAAAAACAAAGAAACACTTCAAGTTGCAATTATTGATTGAGAAGCTGATCAAAAATGAAGACTTAAAGATTCAAGCAAAATAAATACCAAAATCTATTTGGATCATAATAAAGTGCGTCATTTGTTTGAATTAATTGATATTCAAATCAAATTAAGCGAATATGGCAACAAGAAAAAGAGCAAAAGAGAGAACTGATCAATTTATGAACTGCAACTCTTGAGAATGACTAATTTATTTATATATATATAAATTTTATTTTTTTTTTGTTTTTCTCTTTGACAACATTAAAATAGTGCACAAGGTCAATTAGTTGAAATACCAGAAAAATATATAACAATTAAATATTGAATTTGATTTCGAGATTTGATATTTGGTGTTGTTGCAAATGCAGCTTTGCTGCGAAACTATTGCGTAATTTTTTTTTTGGTTTCCTCCAAGTTGAACGATTTTTATTGCGATTCAATTGTTTGGTTTTGGAATTAGTGCGTTGTCGTCGCGAACAACCCCCAAGAAACCCGCAACAACAGAAAGTTCAAGAACAAACAAACAACAACAAAAAAAAGCTGCTCAGCTTCTTCCAGGAACACACACATGTTCCCTATATGTATGTGTGTGTGAAAAGGATTTACGCGTTGTTATTGTTCTTGTAGGTTTCTGCACATGGCCTTAAAAACAGATAGCTCAACAGATACCTGAGCTATTTTGCCTTCATAAAAACGAGGAACAAAAAAAAAAACACTCCGAATGTATTTCAAGTTCTTCCAACTGCCTTCAGGTGTCGTCATTTTGCTTGAACTGATCCTATGGAATTTGCTCTATTTCTTGTTCGGAACGACATTCGCATTGTTGTTTCTTGTGTAATTGAAAAATTTAGACAACAAAAAAAACATTTCATATGCAGCTGCGTAAAAGTTTTTTATTTTTTTAGCCCATAGTAAAGTACAGTCGCCTGCAAAGCTTTACATAAGGAACCTTTTCGAGCTTTTGAGCTGTAATATTTATTTTTTTTGTATAGCAAGATGGGCGTAGAATATTGTTGAGGATGAGTTTATTGTAAAGTTGAAGTGAAGATTTATTATATTAAGGTTAGGGTAAGAAATCCTTTCAGTAGGTTCACAAAAATTGTCTAAGCTTTTGTCAATTGAAGCTTTTGGTAAAAAGTTTAGATTTCTCTTAAGAATTTATACTTCAATTGAGCTATTCCAAGAAGTTTCAATATTCTTATGATTTTGTAATTGATTTCAAATACTTTTGGTGCTAACCCTATATAAGAATTCATATTAAAATCCTACACTTAGTACGATTATTTAACTAGCATACTTATAAAGTAATATAGCTAATAATATATTCAAAGAAGTTTCGATATTCTTATGATTTTTTAATTGATTTCTATTGTTTGAAGTGCAGCTTCAATGTAAGAATTCATATTTAAATCCTTCCCTAACTTAGATTATTTAACTAGTAACACTTACCTCAAAAATGTATATATGGAATACTTACCACAACTCACACAAAATATCCGCTAACATTCGATCAAAAAACAAATGCTAGCTGCTGTTGCTGCTACTTCAGTTAACAAAAAACAAAAAGGGAGCGAAACAAAACTGCAAACTTCCCAGGAATTTGCTAATAGCTTTTTACCGATATTCGTTTTTGGGGCCAAATCATTCAGCAAAGGCAAACGAAACCGTTGATTTTGATACACACAAACACACACACACACATATGTAGCCTGAAGGCAAAAAGGAAGGTTCTGGTTGCTGCTGCTGCTGCTGCCACATAACAGCGCAACAGGCGGGGCAGAGGCAAAGCTATGGGCAAAAGAGAGAAGCAAGAAAAAAAAGGGAAAAAAAGTTGCGCGTTCGCATTTTTCTAACGATTAAACAAATTCGAGGAAAAAAAGCGCATCCCATGCAACGCGCAGCCGCAACAGCGTTCAACAGCAACAGCAGCAACAACAACAACAACAACGTCGTGTTGACTTCCATAGGGACCGTCACCTGCAGTTTCCAGGAATTGGCGAATTGGCCAGCGTTCAAGGTTTTTGGAAGCAAGCAGCACACGCAAGTAAGGGGAAACTATAGACGCAAACCTCAATGAAGGCGCAGCAAAGTCAAAGAAAAGGGAAAAAGTTTTTGGTTGCATCTCTTAGGCGGCGGCGGCATATTTGAGCGCGCCTAATTCCAGGAATTAAATCGTATATCTTCGACTCTTTTTTTTTTGTTATTTTTGATGTGCTCCTCCACACTAAATGCTCGATTAATTTCTAATAAATTGGCTGGCTTTGCTGCTGGGCAACGGAAATACTGCTGCAATCGCAGTCTATAGAGCATATAGCATATAGCATATATAGAATTACCCAATACAAATGCATTTTGTTCGATTTCGATATTGCGACTTTGAAATTTGAGGCTCCTAAACTTTTTCTTAGAACTTGACGAAGCACACGAAGGCATCAGGCTAAAGGAAGAGAGAGAGATAGAGAGAGAGAGAGTGAGAGTGCGTGTGAGAGCGAGCTTTATGTTGATGTAAGCTTTATATCTGTGTGGTGTATATGTTTGTATTGTTGTTGTTGTTATTGTTGCATTTTACATTCGGATTTGAAGCTGAGAAAGTGCAAAGCTAAGCAGTAGCAGTAATAATAGCAGCAGGCGCTGAATTTGTCTTCTTGTTTTGTTGTTGTGTTGTGTGTGAGTTATGTCAACAACAACTTCGAAACGAACGCATCATCATCTTAACTAATAACAATCCAAAACAATTTCTCTCTCGTCATTCTCGTTGCAGCATTTGTCGTGTTCGGAGTGCGCGTACCGAAATTCAATTCAATTTGCTCTCTCTCATTCTGGAAACGAAACAAAACCAAAACAAATAACAAAAATAATTCTTCAAATATAACTAAATAACGTTGCAGCTGCAGAAATAAATAAATAAAAAATAAATCGAAATTAAATAATTGCATGCAAAAGTTGTTGTCAACGCTTTACAAACGCAACAAACAATTGCAAAATTCCCTTTGGCTAAGAATTTGTGGCGGCCAAATTGCTTTTATGCAAAGCCGGCTAAACAATTCTACGAAATTCCATTTTGGCAACATTAAAAACGACGTTAAAATTAACATCAACAACTACAACTACAACAACAAACAATTTAAGCAACATTACAACTATAACAACAACTACTACAACGAGTGCAACAAATTGAACAGTCTGCTTTGTGTGGACAACAGCAGCCATAGCTTCCATTGGCCCTGGCCGGATCCTTTGACCAACAAATCCTTTAAAGAAAGAACAACAAGAACACAACAACAACAACAAGAATATAAAGACGTACAAACAACAACAAAATGGATCCACAACAACAGTTTTGCCTCAAATGGAACAGTTACTCGTCCAATTTGGCAATAACGTTCTCCAATCTATTCAAATCGGATCTGTTAGCCGATGTCACATTATCCTGCGATGGTAAGTGATAAACATTCATTCTTATTACCATTCCTTTAAGTTGTTTTCTTATTTAAGTGATATTTATATTTTTGACATAAGTTTAAAAGTAAACTTTGTTGCTTTAAGTTATAGTTAAAATCATTAAGATTTTAATGGTGTAAAAGTTCTAAAAAAAAAGTTTCAAGGTTTTATTTTGATATAAAAATTCTTAAAACTAAAGAAAAATTTAATCGTTAAGCACTTCGGATTTCTTTTGGTATGATTTGGAGATAACTTTTCCAAAAGAACTGGTACTTTTTAAATATTTTACGAAGCCTTGGTTTAATTAAAATATATTCTTCAAATAAAAATAACCAACTTGAAAATTCCTAGGTAATAAGATAGGAATATTTCTTTATTGCAAATATATAAAAATATAAAAAATATATAAATTTTCTAAGGAAATAAGTTAGGAATATTAGATTTCTAATAAGCATAAAATTCAAATATAAATGGAAAAGAAAAGATGTAATCAAGAATTTTAATATTTACTTCGAAGAGTTAATATAGTTTGAAAACAGAGTTTTTTGATTACAAAAATATCCTATAAATATGTTTTACAATATTTTTCAATGGAATTGACAAGGAATTTAAAATCAGAACATTCTACACATTAAGAAATTCTGCAGGAGGTTTTAAAGCAAACTTAGTTTGATTCATTTAATATAAAATGTAACTTAGATTAGGTATGAAACCTTAAACCAAAGATATTAGACTTAGAGTCTTAAATCCCGCACAATCGATAAATCGACTTAAGGTCTATGTAATAAACACGCAAAGAGATGGCAAAGATAAGAGAGATGAAGGTCAAAAAGATAAACAGACAATGGAGACTGAAGCATACATAAATTGAGCTACATATTTCTTACTTCCACTTTGCTTTCTTTTGGCTAATAAGCCGCCAAAATGGCATAAAAGGCAAAAGAGGCGAAACCGGCGTAAACATTTTCCAAAAGCGACTGACATTGATTTTTCCGTTTCGTTTTGGGCAAAGGAGCAAAGAGAGGGGCGGAAAAGGCTTCCTTTTTATGAGATGTCTCGCTGTCTGTTGCTCGTTGTGAATGTGTGCGCGTGTGTGTGTGTGTGTGTGTGTGTTACTATTTCATTTACAGCATTTTACTACAGTTTTATGGCGGCTTATTAAATGAATATAAATGCGGGCCGAACTTCTTCTTTGGCATTTAGCTCAGCAACATAGGTAAATAAGTATATACGCATATGTATATATATATATATATATATATATAGGTTATGTTTAGGCCCATATTTGCTGAACATATTGTGTGAGGTCAGTAATTTTGTTGTTGTTGGGACTCATTTTCATTTCTGGGACCCTTCTTGGGTTGTGTTTGTTTTTTTTCGGTTTTTTTCATGCACGCATTTTGATTTGGGTTTTAAGATAATGTGTGTCAGCAGCATCTTGGGCAGGTTTTAAGGTACATTATGTTATGTAAGCTTATGTTTTGCTTTAATTTCCGCAACTTTAAAGTCTAAACAAACATTACACATACGCCGCGTATACCATATCCGTCTTATATGAGTTTACTTTACGCGTATTTACAGTTATTGAAAAAGCAAACTGCCAGTTCTCGTGTCTGCCTGATTGTTGACGTAGCCGTGCATATATTTTTCGTGTTGCTGGGATTATACCTTTACCTTTCCCTTTCCCTTACCTTTCTCCAGCACACACACACATATTGAGAGACTGGGGCCAGACGTCCTGTGCGCAAGGGTTTCCACAAATCCAGGCTTGCCAAAAAATTAAAACCCCTTTCTGTGCCTTGCTGCTGGGTTGTCATCCATATCAATCGAAGTGCTACTACTTTTGATTAAAATTTTGAAATGTTACCCACCCAAAAAACATAAAAAAAAAATCGAAAAATTTGTTTATTCTTGTCCGTTTTGACTGCTGCCTTTTAATTGTGGTTTTTAATATTTTTGTGTGCTTCTAACATATATATATATATATCATACGGATTCTAACGTATTCATATGGATGTTACGTTTGATTCTCTCTCTTCTATTTTTTTGCTGTACATTTCTGAAATGAAGCATTAAATATTTGCCAGCCCTTCGAACAAAAGCAAATAGCGTATGTTTTTGATTGTTTTTTAATATTCATGTGTGTTTTTTTTTGGTTTTTTTTTGTGTTTTTTTGGTAGTTGGGGTTGCATTGGTTTCGGGCACTTTCAGCACTTGAGAAATGAGCATTTTTACCAAAATGAACATTTGCTTGGCCTTGGGCCATTTTTTTTTTTTTTCTCGAACAAGGGGTTGCTTTTTACCGTAAGGCATTGGAGTCATTAGCAAGTACTAATGGTCTCAGACATGGGCAAAGCTCTTTTAGATTAACACCAAAAAAAACCCCCCCTTTTTCTTCAAACGAGTTTCTAGCTATTTCTTATGCATCATCAATTTGCTACATTTTAAGATTTTGGAAACAATTTGAATATTATTAACAACCTTTTTAAAGCTTTTACAGCTCCCCTACTACGTTTCCGTATCTTATTACATAATTATCAACTCAATACTTTACCTTGACTCTTTAAAGCCCCATAAAATCGAATGGCGTCGCACTATATTCAACTTGCGTCGAAAAATCGAACGCAATGCATAATAACAACATATAAATGAATCATTGGCACGTTGAGCGATGATAAGATTGTACATATATATATACACACGATCATATATATTCGAACCAAACGAACAACAAAAAACAGCTTTCAACTGTTGTCAAATTTTAAAGTGCACACAAAATCAAAACATATTTATGTTCTAGTTCAGTTTTTAACTATGTATATATGTTATATATATGTATGTATGTTTGTATATGCAGAATTTGCCAGGCAGAACGTAAACAACCCCAAATGGCAATTAGATTTGGCATTGTTATTAAATGTTTCGTCTAAATTTTTTGTTTCCCCAACCCGCATTTTTATTTGTTTATCAGCGAATGTTTTTCGGAATATGTCTTGGGACCTAAATACAATTTTTTGTGCTTTTCTTTTGATTCGCCTGTGACCTAATTTCGCTTCTATCAAGTGTTAGAAAATCACAAAAAAAAAAACAAAAAAAAATACAAAATTAAAACGAAATAAAAATGTGTAATCAACGATTATTGTTTTTTGTTATTATTATTTGCTGCGCATGCATTTTAATTAAACAAGAGTTGTACATTTTGTATACCCTGTAGTCATAAAAGTTCTCATTAGGGGTATATAAGGTGAGAAGAAAGCTCTTATAATCGAAACCCTTATACAAAAGCTTGATATGAAAGCAGAACTTCAACACTTCGAAAGTTATTCTGCTTATTTGTTTCTTAACTCTGCGTTAATGAACTATCGATATTTATCGCTTTGAATCGGCTTCGATAAGATCATTATTACGTTTATTGCTTTCCCTCTCTCTTCGTTTCCATGTCTTAACGTCTTGTTTTTGTGTTTTTTTTTCAAGAATTTGCCTCTTCTGATTAACAAATGCTTATCAGTCGCATGCCAAGCTCAAAATTGACACACATTTCTGCCGAAATATTTTCCTTAGCTGCATTTCGATTAGATTAAAGACACGCGTTCGAAACTTTAGTAGATTCTATATACGAAGTGTAAATACATTATTTTATTGCGATTTGTAGCCGCTGCTCTTCTGTTCCTTTATTTTGGCTTAACTAACTCGCGGCACAAGCACAACAAGTGCCCCATAAAGAGTCACAAACAAACCCCCAACTACTACAACTACTACGATGACCATTTTGCCAAAAAGTAAAAGCGTGAAAAAATGCCAAATACATAGAAAGACCGAGACCGAGACCGAGACCCAAAAGCCACCAAACCATCTCTGCTTGCCGCGCGTGCCCCTCGCGCGTTCCACAGAAATGTGGTGTATATAACAAAAGGCAGCCAGCGACGATACGAGTCAAGAAAACACATAAAAATATACTTATACACTCTCGAAGGGATGTTGGGTGTGGGTGTTGGGTTTGGGTGTTGGTTAGGGGTGGAAGGTTGCAAAAGGGATATTGCGTATACGCCAAGAACAGCAGCAGCTGGTTTTTGTATGTCACAGGTACACACACACACCCACACAGACTTAGAGAGAGACCAAAGATGTCGGCCAAGACGTTGATTTTGAATAATAACTCAGACACACACACACATAGATACCCATTTACTCCGCGCGCGTTTGTGTGTGTGTGTGTGTGTGTGTGTGTGTGTAGAGTCAAGAGCAAGGAAATGATTTCCTTGCTCGACTTTTATTATGCTTTTGTGTGCCTGATATATCTATGCTTATTTTTATGCGTGTATATGAGGTTGTGTTTGTGTCTGTGTGTGTGACATGATTTTTATGAGTTCAAGGTCTCTAAGCGTTTTGCGCTTAAGGCGCCACCTGTTGGCTGCATTTTATAGCCCCTCCCTCGCCTATCGCCAACAAGTATGCTTTAATTTCTTTACTATACGCAAATGCGTCAAAATGTATGCTATAAAAAAGGTTGTCTCTTAGTGGAAATATAAATCTTTTGGTGTTCGAAATGTTTATGTTACTTTTTGAGTGAGCTTTAAATGTGATTTCAATGATCAGCATTTCGCTTTAAGAATATCTAAGAATCCTACCTTACAGTTAGTGTTAAACATCTTTCAGAAAAATTTTAACTTATCTTTATTCTCATTTTTACATTTTAGGTGCCGTTTTTAAAGCACATAAATTAATATTGGCCGCATGTTCGAAAAAGTTTGCCGATCTGTTTGAGAATACGCCAACAAATGGACAGTGTGTTATCATATTGGAGGCGACCACGCCGGACAACATGGCTGCGTTGCTCGAGTTCATGTACAAAGGCGAAGTCCATGTCTCCCAGGAGGCGCTCAACAGTTTTCTCAAATCCGCCGAAAATCTACAGGTAAGAATTTCACACCATAAAATACGAATGAAAACCTATACTCAATGATTCTCTCTTGCAGGTCAAGGGTCTGTCCACAGAGACGGGCCGTTTGGCTGCACAGCAAGCACAGCAACAACACATGGGTGGCGATAGTTCACCACTGGATTCACCCACTGGGCGGCGCAATATGCGCAACAGTTTGAGTGGTGGCAATGGCAACGTTGGCATCGGCTTGGGTGGTGCCAATAGTGGTGCGATTGCTGGCAATGGCTTGAGCCTGGCTGGTGCACTTAGTGGCATGGCAGCTGCTGGTGGCATGGCCGCAGCGGCTAGCGTGGCAGCTAGTGGATTGAGCGCTCTGGCGGCCAGTGCTGGTGCATTGGATCGTTGCGGCAGCGCTGGTGGCAACATTATAAGCGGCTCAGCGGCTGGCGTTGGACCATTAAGCGCTGGCTCCGGTTCGGGCGTCGGCGTTGGCGTCGGTGGTGGTGGTGTTGGTGGCAATAATGTTGGCGTTGGCGGTGGCAACAACGGACCCATCAGTTTGGGCAGCGGCGCTGGCGTCGCTATGCATTTGGGCGGCTCAACGGGCAGCCTCAAACAGGAATGCGACTCACTGATGCATCCAAGTAGCTCATCGTCGTTGGGCGCCATGTCTGGCTATGTGCCGCCCATGTATCACCGTCCCATGTCCTTCAATGAACCGTTGCGCAAACGTGCTCTTCGCAGTCCCTATGCCGAACAGGAGCTGCGTGGCAGTGTTCTACGCGATGGCTCCAAGAACTCCTCGGAGTGCCCCAGCCCCATCAATAAGCCACCGTACCATCGACCCTCGTCCAGCGCCTCCTCAACGGCGCCCACAGAGGCAGACACAATGCACTCCGAACGTGCCTCACCGCAGTCTAGGTAAGTTCTGACTTCCAAACTTCTATATTTTCCTTATGCCCTAACATTGTCTAAATTGATCCGAGTTTTAAAAGTTATATCTCAAAATTCATGGTTTGATCTCAACAATAATACTGCATTTAAATCTAGAAAAGCCATTTTTACTTAATTTTCATCCAAAAAAAATTCTCAAAAAATCGTAAAGGGCATTGGTCAAAACTTTCGACTTTCATAACTTGTTCAAAATTGGTTTGATCTCTTAAATAATACTGCATTTAAATCAAGAAACGCCGTTTTACTCAAAACTCGTTCAAAAATTCTTTCCCTAATTCATTCATTCATTCTGATCAATAAATTGTATCAACGTGTAATTAATCAAACCTTCAATCCCATTTTACAGCCGCTATGAGAATCACAGTCCGAGCACAACCGCTGGCAATGGAAATGCGCCTAGCAATTTGGTTCGCATTGTCAAATCGGAACGAAATAATGGCAGTGCCAATGAGGCTAACGACGACGAACGCGAACTGATGGATGAGTCAACAGATGTAAAAAAAACTCTCAGCACAATACGCTTAAAGAACCTCTAAACTTCTCTTTCTCTCTCTGTTTCTCCTAATGTAGAATGGCGCTGAAGATTTGCGTGTTAAGCTGGAGAATTCAAACTTTTCACCACTGCCAGCGATTTCAAATACCTCATCGACAACACCGAATGCACTGTTGGAAAATCTTAAGAATGCGGATGGTTCGCTATCTGGCAATTTGGCTGCCTCGATAGCGCCCGCCGACATGTTGAACGTGTGGAATGCCACCAAGATGAACAACAAGAACAGCGTCAATACAGCCGATGGCAAGAAACTAAAATGTTTGTATTGCGATCGTCTCTACGGCTATGAAACGAATCTGCGGGCACACATCCGGCAACGGCATCAGGGCATTCGAGTGCCCTGCCCCTTCTGCGAGCGAACCTTTACGCGCAACAATACGGTGCGACGTCATATTGCGCGGGAGCATAAGCAGGAGATTGGTTTGGCTGCTGGAGCGACAATTGCGCCGGCTCATGTGGCAGCAGCGGCGGCGGCAGCGGCGGCCGCCAATCATTCACCATAGGAAGCAGCCGCAACGGCAGCGGCAGCAGTAGTCATGAGCGCCCACAAGGAGGCGGCTAAGCAGCGTAAACGTAAATCACTCAAAATGGCATTGGAGAAGTGTATGCAGCGGCGGGATGCGATGGCATCCGCTGAGGCAGTTATAGGAGGGGGCGAACAAGGGGGTAACATAGGAGAAGGAGGAGGAGCATCAAGTGGCGGGGATGCGGCAGCGACAGCAGCTGCCACAGCACTGCTCAGCTTCGAGCATCAGCAGCAGCAGCGTCAACAGCAGCAGCAGCAGGCGCATCACGAGTTGGCGTTGCAAATCAAAGCAGCAATGGCTGCCGAACAGGAGCAACGTGAACAGCAGCAAGCGGCGGCAGCAGCAGCTGAGGCAGCTGAGGCAGAGGCTATGGCAATGGACACCACAGTCAATACAACGACAACAACAACAACAGGGACAACAAATACAACAGGGACAGATGGCAGCGATGCCGAGGCAAGCGATATAAATGAGGCAGCTCAACAAAGGGCTAGCTCCATGGACATCGATGAGCCAATGCATTCGCCAGATCCGGAGTCGGAACTGGTTGTTGTTGAGCCCAAGATTGAGCCACTGTCCGACAGCGAGGAGGATGAGGAGGTGGCGTTGCAACATCAGCAACAGCTGTATGAATCTGAAGCTGAAATGCAACGCACGCCGACAACATCCACGCCCACCAGCCCCACAATGATGATGATGATGCCACACGATGCACCCACATTGACCTCAACGCCCAAGCTCAATGTGGATGTTAGTGAGCAGTAAAGAACTTAAAACACCCGCCACAAGTAAATTCCCCCCCTAAAGAAAACCCTCTAAAATGTTAAGAATTTAAAAAAAAAATGCCACACGAAAAAAAATAAATGATTGATGATCGAGTGATTGAGTGATGATAAACGTTTATGCGCAGATCAAGAACAACTGAAGATCTGTTGAGAAAAAAAGATGAAGATGATGATGATGATGATGTTAATATGACTACTGTTGCAACTGTTGTTGCTCTCGGAGACCACCTATATAAAGAAAAAGTCCCAGGCTTTGGGCAAAATGTTTACTATAAACTAATCTAAAACTAAAACTAACTTTAAACACATACACACAAACACACACACATACACACACATACAAGTACACAACTACAGTATTTGATGTTTAAATAATGAATTTTATTGACAACAATTTAATTTCTGACAACAAACAAACAGAAACCGAAAACAGAGACCAACAACAAATTAGCAAACGCAATTATTAAGTTTATTTAACGAAAAACAAATGCAAAGCAAAATGTAATAATACAACAACAACAACAACAAAATGCAATCCGGCTGAAAAATTGTTTTTTTCAGGGTGCTAATTAAAAAAAGAGAAACTTAAAAAGTTACAAAAGAAATCAACAAAAAGCAAGTCAAAGAAAACTGCATAAACAACAACAACAACAACAAAATAGTTTATGCTTAAAGAGAAAATAAGAAAACAAATAAAAAGTTTGAACGTTTTTGATTGGTGCCGCCAAACGTAGCTGAAAAATAATTGTAATTAAATAATTCACAATAATTGTTTTTGTTTTTAAAAAGAAAATACACAAAATTACTTTTTTAAACAACAAACAAAGAAAATAAAATACTAAAAGTTGCCTCAAATCAAAAGACAAAGCAAATTAACTGAATTTAAAAAATAGTAAATAATTGATTAAAACAAAAAAAAAACAAAAACAAATAAATAGCAACATAACTACAACAACAACAAACTACAAAGCAACAATAGCAACAAACAAACCGCAACCACAAGTACCTGCAATAATTAAATAGTATAAAACAAATACAAAAACAAAAAAAAAAACGAAAAACAAAATGAAAGAAAACTAAAATCTTAAATACAAAAAGCATTTAATTTAATTTTTTATAAGAACAATATTGTGTGAAAAGTCAACTGTTAAAGGTTTTTTGCCTAGTTTTTTTGTAAATAATTTTATTAAATTTATAAATGCGAAAGGCAAAAACAAACACAGTTGACTCTCACGCCCCCCCTTCTTTCCCCTTTGATGTGCGCTCTTTTTATAATTTTCTTTTCACTTTAAATTCCGAAAACAAAAACAAAAACACGCACAACAAACTTTTTTGGCCATAAAACAAAACACTTTTTTTTTTTGATTTAAATCAAGTTTTTTCAAGTTTTTTTTTCGTTCGCAACAAACAACAAATAATTAAAACAATTGGTAAATTGGGTGCCTATAAAACATAAATATTAAATTAAACAACTATTAGTAAAATTTTATAAACAATATAATGAGTAACAAAAAATGCTTATATATTTAAAGAAAAAAATTAAAGTAAAAATAATTATAGCAAAGAAAAAAAACAAAAAACAAAATAAAAATAAATCGAGAGAAACTTGTTAAAAAAAATATGAAAAAAATATGAAAACCACTCAAAAACGTTCTCAACAAACTTTCAAACAAACCAACAAGCAACAACACTTTACAGCAAAAATGTAAAACAAACAAAAATTCAAAAATTCAAAAGAAAACTTTTTGGCACACCTTTGGAAAACATTTTTCAAACCAAACACAACAACAAAATTTTATTTTGTCCATTTTCGCAAAACAAAAACACACAAAAACGAATACGAAAAAAATTCAAAATTCTTTATTTCGGCTCTATATAATTTTTGTAAACACAATGCTGTAAAAAAAACAAAAAAAAACCTAATTGAAAATTCTTGTTGTAAGCAAAAATAATGAAAATGTAAATACTATAAAAAAAAACTATTATACACACGCACACACACACACAGTTTAGTTGTAAAATGACATATATTGAATACTAAATATGTATATGTATATGTATATGTGTATATTAAGCGCATATGGTAGGAACACTTAGGCTCGCCAAAAGTTGCTTGCATGTAGATTTTTCTTTAAACAGTTTTTACTTTTCTTTTTACTTTCTTTTTTTTTTAAGTTGACACAATAGTGCAAGGATTTTTCGTTACAGGGTGATACACACATACACACACACACTTATACACACTAATACACACATACATACAAAACTACAATAGTAAATTACACTGAAATAGTATTCAAATGACAGAATAGCCAAATGTTAAAGTATATATATATATATATAAATATGATGAAAGATCCTAGTATCAAATGTTAAAACACATACACACACACATATACACACACACGCACACAAACACCAAAAGGTTGCTTTCGATGAGAATCGCATAGAACGAACCTTTTTCTTTTTTCGTTTTTTTTTTTCTGTAGCTCTTACGTAAAACTGTACCCAAAAACCCAGTTTGTTCTGTGATGTGCAGCGCTCGAACCACGTTCGACGCTGCAAAGTTTTTGTTTTCTATATAATTTTTTTATTATTAATAGTTCCCAAAACCCCGCCACACCCGCCAACCCCTCTTAAATAGTTCTTCCCCCTAAATAACTCGAACAGCTTACAAAAATTTGATGAAATTTTAATTGCAATATGAACCAACTTTATAATGAATGCACACGTATTTTGTTACTACCCCACCCGTCCCCATCCCCCTTATCCCTCTCCCTCCCCCTCCGCTCAATAATCTGCCTGTTGCATGCCCCAATTGTGTTGATTGCAAGAGCAGCGTCCTGTGTCCCGGCAGCAACGTTCTCTGGAGTCTGAATTACATATTATTTTTAAGTACGTTCGCTGTCGGCGCTGGGCGTTATGTTTCTTTCATCCGCAAAATGGGCGTCGCAGTTAAAATACACATTATGTTATATAAAGGAATTAAAACTAATAATCAATCAGTAATAATTATTTGTCGTATAATGCTTAGGTATTTCTGTTTATTAGCACTTAGTTTTTAATCTATATAAAAAATACTATGTTTAGACTTATGTACTTGAAAAAAAAAAAAAAGAAGAAATATGTACGTATGTAAATCAAACTCAGGAACTCATATACCTCAGAATGGAAACTACCTCTTTGTTTTTGTTTTTATCGTTTGACAAACAGCAAACAGCAAACACAAACAATATAAAAAAAAGATGCTAATTAAAAAAAAATAAAAAAAACAGCTTAAGTTCTTAGTCATGTATGTTTCGTTTGTTAAGTTCTTTATACAATATATGATTTAATCGTTAAAATCCTAAAAACACACCTTTATTATATAATATACTAATCTTAATATGCAAAAGACACACACACACACACACAAACACACACACGCACACAGCAATAGCAACAATTACAAACAAAACAATATTGAACTGCAATAGTTAACGAAACTACCTCAATGGGCCCCCAAATAGACTGCGCATATTGCAAAACAAACAAAAAATATATATATATAAATAAAACTTCATTACTTTTGTTTGTGAAATGGTGACACACACACACACACACACATATACAACAATACCTACACACACACACACAACTTTTGGCTTTTCATTTCGAAAATATTTACAAAAACACTTTTGAGTAATTCAAAATTCAAATGCAACACTTTTTTTGGCTTTAACAAAACAAAATTTTCAAACAACAACAACTTTGGCAAAATAAAAATTGGTTTTTGTAAATATGCGCTAAATTAAAACACGAAAAAAAATATTCAAAAACATTAAATGTAAAATTACAATCTTTGGCTATTTAAACTATAACTATAACTAATATCTAACAAATTCAACAATGTATATGTACTATATATATATATATATAGTATGTGTAGAGAGACAAGTAAGAAAGAAATATGTGTAAACATAATTTTCGGCAAAGCAACTAAATGAGGCAAAAAAAAAACAAAAAGAAAAACACAAAACAACACAAAACATTACAACTTATATTTAACTATGTAAAATGTAAACATACACACAAAAATGCAAAGAAATTATTTTAAGGCTATTAAAAATTATGAGAACTTGAAAACAAAATTTTCGAAAAACACATGCTAAATATATAACGGTATACTTTTGCTAGAGCAACGCGTAACTGTCCAAAAAACGAATTTTTGTTGACAGCCAGCAAAGAAAAGAAAATAAGAAATTAAATTGAATTCAATGCGAAACCCAAATGGTTATAAAAACAAAAAATATGTAAAAAAAATAAAAAATTAAACAAAAATAAAACTTTCTTAAAGAAATTTTGCCTGCATAAAAAGCAAAAAACCTAAGCATATAAACACTTTTAGGCTTAAACTTTCGGCTAAACATTAACAAAAAAAAAAACAAAAAACGAAAAAAAAACACATATTTTTATGTAAAACTTAACACAAAAAAAAAAAAAACATTAGGCACTCGCAGAACATAAAATATAATAATACCAGATATCTGCATAAATATTTATTTAGAGCGAAAAAAACGTAAAGTAATAAAATTAAGTTTTAGGCCCAACTTTCGACAAAAACAAAGCGGCCTAAAATAATTTCTTTGTAAAAATGTAAGTGACAAACAAAAAATTAAACACTAAATTTAACAAAACAAACAAACAAATGTCGCCATTTTGCATTTAAAAACGTTAAAAGTTAAAACAAAGCGGCAAAAAGCACCGAAACTAAAAAGTTAAGAAGAAAGAAAGAATTACAAAAAGTGTTGTGCAAAAAAATTGAAACCGAAAACAGAAAATAACTTTTAATGTACATAAAAAAAAACATAATTTAAATCATATATATAAACAAATTAAAATACAGTTACTTGTGTATGTACTATATATAAATATATATATATATATATTAAAATATATATTTGTGTGTAATTTTGTGTTGAAAAACATTTCAAATGCTGTACAATTATTTAATTGATTTAATTTACTTCTAAACTTTTTTCGTTGTATAAATTTATTTCTAAGCTTGAAAAGTTTTCGATAAACAAAATAAAACATTGTAAAACTTGAATATATATATATATATTTATGTATATACTATGTGTGTGCACAGGTACAAAGAGCTAAATTTTAAAAAATTTTAAAATTAAAATGCACAACAAAAACTGAGAAACTGAAACAGAATGCAAATTTCAAATAAATGTTCGTTGTATAAAAATAAAAAACGCGCGATGTAAGTAAAATTTTTGTTATATATTTTTGTTAGTACTTGTTTTCTATATTAATATTTAGTTAAAAATATCGTAAAACTGAAACAGATCAGAAAAACACCACCAACAACAACAAACAAGCCAATTGTACTTATCCCACAATGTTTTTTGTAATACTTTCCAACACTAAAAAAAAAAAACAAAATGAATACAGCCAGCAACTAGTCAAAAGGACAATGACTAAATTGGCATTAAATTCGTGTTTTTTAATGATTTCTTCTGCACAAAATCTTATCTAAGTTATTTGAAATAACTATAAAATGAAATATCAACAACAAGAAGAAGAATTAAATTTTAAGTGAACGTGTAAAATATATACCACATAAATATATATATATATTATACTTTATTATTTTGTAACATTATGTTGTACAATTTTTTTGATTTGCTTTTATCAGCACGCAAATTGGCTTGTTTAACTCTTTTTAATTTGTAACATTTATGTTTAAAACAACAAACTAAATTTATTATATATATATACACAAAACATACGTATATCTATATATATATATATATATTTATGTATATATATATATAAATATATGCTAAATTAATGCAACTAAATAAATGTTAAAAACCAAAAAAAAAAACAAATTTGACAAATTGGCAATTTTTTTATTGTTTTTAACTCAGTTTAAAAACAAAATTTACTATTTTATGATTTATTTTAGCACGCGAACAACAGCAAATTAGTTTCTATATATATATGTGTATGTAAAACCAACCTACTATACATAAACATATATATATGTTAAGGCAAAAAAGTATGCTACGAACAAAAATATACCAATAATGCAAAATGTGTTTAGGCCTAAGCGACTTTACAGTTCAGTTCAGTTCAGCGTTATCTTATATGTATGTGTATATGGCAAAATATTAGGCTTAGACCTTATAAGAATCGGTGTTCGTACTCAACTATTCAACACACACACAAAAACCCCTAACCCTTTCCAAACCCATCTTTGAATGTGTAAATCAAGTTGTTGTAAATTTGTCTAAATGAAAATCGAAGCGAGTACAAATTAAATTTAAAAAATATATATGTGCGTATTTAATTGTTTAACTTAATATTTATTTTTTACTCTCTAAATGTTTTTCTGTTAACCATGATTTCGAGTTCAATTAAATGTAGGTCACACTTAAAAAAAAAGAAAAGAAAAATCGAAAAAAAAAATTAAATAAAACAAAAATTTAAGGCAAGAAAGAAATGCATACAAAAAACTTTTGGAACAAAGACAAGTACAAAATTTTCAGGTAATACAAAAAATTTAGCAGTTAAATTTTAAATTAACAAATATATTATAAAAAAAAGTACGTACAAATTTTTCGGCATAAAAAATAAAATTTAAAAAAAAAATTAAAATAAATGGAAGAAGAAAGAAAAAAATACAAATTAAGTAAAAACTGTCAAATATTTGACAAAGGTGTGACTTTAGAAAGATTAAGTTGAAAAAACGAATGCAAATTATTTCCCATTATTATTTTCAGTTATTAAAAACAACAAAACTTGAGTTACACAGGAAAAAAGAAATATATAAAAAGTGAAAAGTAAAATTTTGAACTAAGCGCTGAACTGCAAAGTGTGCAAAATTTAAATAAAGAAATAAATCACAATAAAATTATGTTCTCGACAATTTTTGAAAAACTATGCAGAGAAAGAGACAGAGAGATGAAAAAGAAGAAAAAGTCCACTTGAAAATATATGAATTATGCAAAATGTACTCTAAATATATATATATATACTTACATGGTGTGTACATATACATATGTATAATAAAAAATAATAAAAAAAACAAGCATACATACATAGTTTTAAACAAAAAAAGAAAGAAAAAGAAATTAATTCCGTTTGGAGCAAACTCAGGGCATTATCAAGACTCACGACGATGTATACATGCATTTAATACAAAAAAAAAACTAAAAACAAAAAAAAATACTTAAAAAATAACAATTTTTTCGATATGTATTACAAATTAATGAAAAAGAAAACCGAAAAAAATGAAATTTAGAAGAAGCAAAAGTGTAATAATCATGCAAAACGATTATGAACAACTCAGGTATTAAATATAAAATGAAATATTTTTAAAGATCAAAAAGAACAAAGAAAAAAGAAAACGACAGTCATGTCAACATTTTCAAAAGTTGTGCAATATTCTTAAAGTTTTCTAAATACGTAATAGTATTAATCAATCTTATAACAAAAGCAAACGAATAACGAAAAAAACCAAAAAAAAAATATTGAAATGAAGATTATCGAATGAGTGTTCATAAGAGAGAAAGAGAGAGAGGGGGAGAAAAAGGCATGGGATTAGGCATGGTGAGTTTTTGATGCATATGACGACTTAGCATATAGTACATACACACATACAAACATTCATACATACATACACAAATATTAGTGTATATGAACTTGTTTATCATTCAAATTATTTGATGGACTTTTGTTTTTATAACCAAACCACAATACACCACAACAACAACAAACAACTACAACAAGCAACACACACACATACACACAAACAAACACACACACACACAAAGCGTAAAAGCGAAAATAGTGAAATAAATAGCTAAATGAAAATGAGTTTATATAAAGAAGGAAAACATAAAACTGTGATTACATTTGATTGTCGATGCGTTGATAAGCAAAACGTTAACGCATAATTAATTGATTGATTGAAATACGAATTGAAAAAAAAAATACAAAAATATGAGAAATGAAAAAAACTTATATTAAAACAGCTAATGATTTCTTTTTTCTATGTATGACGATGCGTAATGCGTAACTAAATAAATATTTAATTAGCCGAAATATTAAACTTCAAAAGATTTACTAAAAATTATAAAAAAAAAAAAAAACTCAAATACAAATTATAATTACTTATTAAATTGATTTGACAATTAGTGAATAATCAAAGTCATATACAAATTATTTTTTCAGACTTTTTTTTTCATTTCACAACAACTCATAAAATATTAAAAAACTAAAAAAAAAGAAAATCATATTTAGTTTACATTTCACTAAACACTTTCTGTATGTAGTGCACTTTAGTTAAAAATTAAAGTCTGAGATTTTACATTTAAATGGTCAAAGTATACACCTAATTAAAATTATATAAAAACCTTTAAAAAAAAACCCAAAAAAAAAAAATAAAGAATTGACTAAGTTTATAATTATTAAAAAATACTTACGAAAAACACACACACACAAAACACGCAAAACACAAATTTGTATTTGGCTATATACCATTAATGTAAAAAAACAAAAAACAAAACTTGAAAATTGTGTGAAAAAAAACTTTCAAACTGTATTTTCACTCCATGCGTATGATTTCTATATATATCTGGAATATGTGCAAGCGAGAAATTTAAGTAAACGGCTTAAATATATTTTTAATGACATTTCGGATTAAAAATTTATGATTATGGCATAAACTTTCGTGTAAAATATAAAATCTAAGCTATACACAACAAAAACTAAAACTTAAAAAAAACGTACAGACAAAAAATAAAACGCATTGTAACAAAAACTCACACAGCATGGAAAATGGGGAGAACAGATATTGAGCATGAACGAAAAATCTAAATTCAATAAACTTGTTGCTAAAATATAATAAAAATAAATAAATTGTTTGAATCTGTAACCTTAAAATTTCAGTGCAAAGTCAAAGACCCGCCATACTGGTAATGGACGGACATTTATATCGATACTAAGGTTTGATAAATTTGCGATATGCTACGGTCGTTTGCATGCTGGGCACACCGATTTTCAACAGCTGACAGCTTGTGCGCGAAACCTGTGAATGATAAGACGCCATTGTGTTACGTGCTGACGAATCGAGCAAGTGCAAATTGTTGTTAACCATAGTTGTTTGTTGTTTTAATTCGTCAATCACGGACCAAAGACATATTTAAGCTCTTCCTAAGTACCCATTCTTAATATTCCTAAAGACACATTATCATTTTAAAGCCCAATAACAGAGCACAACCATCCACAAACGCAAAAACAGTCAAAGTTAACAAAATGGTGAGTAATACGAAAGATATGAAAACAAATCCAACAATAAAGAGAAAAAAACAAGTTATTTTGGTTGCCGCCCTATCAAACACAAAGGTGCTCAATTGTTTTAAGATCCGATTGCACTTGTAGTCGAAAGAATTTGAAAACTGCAACTTTGGTACGGGTAGAGTTGTGGCCTGTGACCTAAAACTATGCCCATATATGGTAGTCGTCGTGGCGAGCCGGCTGTTTGGTTTTGAATGTCAGGCGGGTGGGGAAAGTCGGGGTCACTTATCAGCAAGTGTTGTGAAATGATTCAAATTCAATGAAATTTTCATTAAACCTGGTATGCAATCTTAAGATAAGACTCATATATATTTGTTTACAGTCGGAAATGCAAATGGATTGTGCGCTGGATCTAATGAGACGACTGCCGCCTCAGCAGATTGAGAAGAATCTGATTGATTTGATTGATCTGGCGCCCGATTTGTGTGAGGATCTGTTATCGTCTGTGGATCAGCCACTAAAGATAGCCAAAGATAAGGAGCATGGCAAGGATTATTTGCTTTGCGATTATAATCGCGATGGCGATTCATATCGTTCGCCCTGGTCTAACACGTACTATCCGCCGCTTGAGGACGGCCAAATGCCGTCAGAGCGTCTACGCAAGCTGGAGATTGAGGCGAACTATGCATTCGATCAGTACCGTGAAATGTATTATGAAGGCGGCGTCTCTTCTGTATATCTATGGGATTTGGATCATGGCTTTGCCGCTGTGATACTCATCAAAAAAGCTGGCGATGGCAGTAAAATGATACGCGGCTGCTGGGACTCCATCCACGTGGTGGAGGTGCAGGAAAAGACAACGGGACGCACCGCACACTACAAGCTAACGTCAACGGCAATGCTGTGGCTGCAGACAAACAAACAGGGCTCGGGCACAATGAATCTGGGCGGTTCACTGACACGACAAACGGAGCAGGATGCCAATGTTAGTGAATCATCGCCGCACATTGCGAACATTGGCAAAATGGTCGAGGAGATGGAGAACAAAATACGCAATACACTGAATGCCATCTATTTTGGCAAGACCAAGGACATTGTTAATGGTTTGCGCAGCACACAATCGCTGGCCGATCAGCGTGATCAGGCGGCCATGAAACAGAATCTGGCTGCGGAAATATTGAGGCGCAATGTTAAGCCCGAATCGAACTGAGCAATTGGTGCCGCCACATCCGGCACTAACGGCGTTTATAGGGACAGTAATCGAATTGGCCGAGTAATTCAATTTCATTATATGCGAAATATATAAAAAAAACTACCAAGTAAATAAAAGTGCGCATTTCTAGGCATTAAATTTGTTAACAAAATCATAGCAAAAACTTGTTAAATGAAAAAAAAGAAAAGAGAAAAAACAAAATGAATCATATTAATGTAAATTAACTAACCCACATTTATACTACCATTGCCCCAGCCTTGTTGCAATTAACACATATATACATATATATAATACATTCAAGTCCAATAACAATTATCGCGCCAGCTCCGTTCGCCGCCCTTTAGACAGTATCTTTTAAGTATTTGTATCTGTTTAATGCATACTACATATAATTTTGTATTTGAAAACGCGATGCAAAATGTTCGCATTTCTTTTTTTCTAATACAATTCGATTGGTTTTGCATTTTTTTTTTAAAATGGAAAACGTTAGCTGCGTTCGAGAATCAATAATGTGTTTATATATATATATATATATATAAAATTAATAAATAATGAATGTATGTGTATGTGTATTCTAACAATAAGAAGCTCGAAGCATAAATTTTACATTATGTACTTTTACTGAAACGCTCTGTATTATGTGAAAATACACATTACGTACCGATAAGCGAATTATGTCTTGACTTATTTGCTTTAAGACATTTCTTTTTATAGAAACTGTGTCATGAAATGATCTCATTCAAGTGAATGGTTTTATCTAGAATTTTCGCTATAAAATTTTACATTCATTTAGGTTCAACCAACGAATCCATTTGACTCTCGGATTCGTCGCGGCTCAAAGGATTGATTTTATACATGGTTTTTGGTTTGGTATGGCTATGTTTGTTTATTTTCATGAAAAATTGCAAAATACCCTACGAGTTACAATATAGTTTTTCATTAAATAAGATAAGATGTGTGGCCTTATTTATCAAATACATGAATACAAATGTATTTTTAGTTATCGGTTAAATCGAATTGCGTTTCGTTCTTACTTTCTTTCTTTCTTCATTTGTTATCATGATTATTACAGATAATGTTTATATATATAAATATTTGTTTTTTGTGTTATCAACTATATACAAAAAATATAAACGCGACAACATTGATACCAACAATCGAATGTGTTTGTTTGTTGTTGTTGAATGATAAAAGTAAAAAGAGTTTTTCGAAATGAATCGGAATTGTAGTTTTAGTACTCCATAAGTAAAATAGGTCGCGTTTGATATCTACAACTTAAGCTAGTGATTATAAATACATTAGATTTATTTAGAAGGTCGAAAATAAAAATAGTTCACGATTAGATACAATATTTTACACGGGGTGCTCGAAAAGAGTGCTTTTACTGACATTGGATTGGACAAATGTGAGTCGTGATTTAAAACAAGCGAAAAATAATATGGATAGCCTTAAGTAGAAAAAAAAGAGTAGAAGTAAGTAGTTAAAAAGCAGATTGCAGAAGAAGAGTTGTTGTCCAGCAAGTGATGCCCTTCTGCCGACATTTCGTGCGTTCAATAATAATAGTCGTAGTTATAAATAATTGTGTGTGTGTGTGTGTGAAAGTCTCTTAGGTACACAGAAATTGAGGCATGTCGCTTATTGCATTTTGGAGACTTCGAATTTAGTATTGATGATCTCCTCGTCGGAATCGAGTACTGGCAACGCTGAATCACCCATCGCTGATGGTATATTCTCCTCCACCCAACGCAAATCATCTTCCTCGGTTGTGGTTCCCGCTCGTGAATTCGTTGGCGTTCTTGCTGTTCCATTTTGACCACGCATTTTAATGCCATACGCATCAGCCACAAATTGTTCCTCCTCATCTGACAATGATAACAAATTCAAACAGTTAGTTTACAAACTTAGTAGATATTGAATATTCGCCATACCCTCGTCATCCTCATCTTCAGGTGCGTCTAGAAGCGGCGTAAACGCATAACGTTGATTGTTATTCGTTGGTCGCCACAGTATCATAATGACTAGCAGCAGGACAGAGAACAATATATGCCAGAAGCCTGTATCGATCCAAATATCACGCCAGCCCTGTTAAGGAAATGCTCTACAATATCTTTCTTTAAGTACCATATCGTCAAAATTAACTTACGGGCGTGCAATTTTCGGTTCTACGCAAACGCAACGCAAACAACATGAAGATAACCGATGCGATAACAGCAAATATCAGCGTGTTTGTAAAATGTCGATACAGCGATAGCTTAACCATGTTTCTAAAAAAAGATTAAATGCCATAAGAACAAAGCTAACTTATCTATATTAAATGTACCCTGTACCTGCGCAAACGCAACGTTCGTGTGGTTTGAACCAGCGAAGTAAAGATGCCCCAACAAATGCCTGTATCGAGCACAGCCAATGGAATTGTGGCCACCAGCAACTCACTGCGATCACTCTTCACCTTGGTAATGCGCAAATAGCTCTCCACGCAGGCCAGTATGAAGTATAAAGCACCAACGCCTACAACGCGATGCAGCATCGGTCCCAAACGAGGTCTACACAGAAGATAATGTTAGTAAGTTCCAATATTTCGTAACTCAATGAATATTACTTGACAATGCCAAAGCCCAGACTCATAATGATGACCAGCATGCGGGCGAGCGTACGCTTGGCACAGGACACAAATTCAGCAACGAGTTCGGCATGTTGCACTGGATAACCCGTATTCGCTACCGTTTGATACTCTGCATAGAAGAAAGCTTTCTCTAGCATGCCCAGAAGTATGACGCCACCAATCCAGAATTGTATGCGCAATAAATCGCGCCATTGTGCGAATGAAACAATCAGCCAACAGATGCCAAACATCACGTAAATAACGCACATATTCAAATAGAACTGTTGTAAACAAAAAAAATCAAAATGACAAAACAGATGTAAGATATAAAATGGATATCTTAGCTTACGGGCAGAAATGGCCAATCAACAGCCGATATATAGCCATGCGGACCCAGAAATTCAATATGTGCCGTCGCACGAATGGATTGGCCAGGCGGCGATGTCAGTATAGTCAATTCCAGCTCATAGATACCATCGTCGGCAATAGTTGCAACTGCTTTGGGTGTAGGTTTCTACGCAAGAATAATATAAACATAAGTTAAATTTATAAGTATACAACTATACAACAACGTTTGTCTGCAAGTTTACTTTAGCTTCGGTACCACATCACCAAAAACAGTTTTTCTCGACAAAAACCATTTGTTAGAGTAGCAGTTATCAGTAATTCTAAGACTTCCGCACGGAACAATTTGCGCAACCAGAAAATTACGATAAGTGAAGTTATTGATAACGCCTAAGTATTTGCTTAAGGTGCTGATTCATTCATTGTTTTGACATGTACGTGGAACCTACCGAAAGTGGATTTTGGCTCTGCTTTAAATAATGCACATCCTCTGGCTGCTTCTTGTTGGCACTCTCAGTGTTATCCTGCAGGACAATCAAATGCGTGCAGTTGGCATTGGTTACCGTCGTTTGTATGGGTAGACTCAGGCTCATATTTTGCTGCAGATTCGGATTCTCGCTGAGTGCTTGCAACTAAAAATAAATAAAACAACATTTAAGCAAAGCGCATCTTCTTCAATTATTATTACTTACAAAACGTCCCTCATAGAGGCATGGATGTTTAGTCAGCTTAAAGGTAATGATAAGCGGAACCTCTGCCTCGGACGCACATTCAACTGTGGTGGTTGGTTGAGCGGGGGAGGTGTGGGGGTAAATATTTTCAGTTAATGCAAATATGTCACGTTGCAATTTTAGAACTTACGTTTAATGTAGATTTTCGTGTTGGCCAGTAGTGGCCGCTGCTCTATAATCGGTTGGAGATCCTATCAAAAAAAAGTTGATTTTCTTAGTGTTTAGTTATTATTTTGTTTTGTTTGCTTTTTACTTGATCTATATCAATGTCGATAATCCCTGGATCAGATCTGCCGGCCGCCAAGGTGGCAAAAATCGAAATTAGGGCCAATGCTACTGTAAAATGTCTAGACATTATGTATGCGCCACACGAGTTACACCTAAATAAATATTATTTATTTATTTTCTATGTTTCTGGCTACGCGTAAGAACAATACTAGAGGTTATCGGTCGGCAATTTATCGATGGTTTCTGGATGTGCGCAGTCGAAGCTGGTGCCGGTGTCTTAAAAAATAACAAATTTATACCGAAGTTGTGTTTAACTTAACGCTTGGCATTTGAGTAAGGATTTATGTGAATAAATAGAAACATATTTTACTTAATGAAAGTTTACTTAAATTTAAATTGCGGTTTAAACAGCTGTTCCACATTGAATATTCAAAATCGCCTTGATGGTTTACTGAATCACTTCTCAAAGCACTCATTCGTGGTGAATGGCGTTTTAGTAAGAAATTCGTAAACTGTAAAGCGTTGGATTGTCATTTAATCTAATTTTCATGATCAATAGTGACAATAGCTTAACACCATAGCTATAACGTAAAAAACTAAGCATTTAATTTACTCAAAGTTTATTTATTTTTTACCGCCATTTCTGAAAATTAATTCGTATACTGTAAAAGGGCTGTTAACGTTTTTAGGGTGACCACATCTGTGCCTTTAAAGCATTTTATTAGTAATTTTAGTTCAGAGTCAACTAAGCAGGAACAAAAACCATAAATGTTTTAATTGCCATTAAATCATGGTAAGTACTAATAAAGGAGTGCTTGTGGAATGGTAAGTTAACTAATTAATCGTTGAAATATCCATTTCATGCAATTTCTTTATAGTGACCCGGCTATGAAACAATTTTTGCTACATTTGGACGAGAAGCTGGCGTTGGGTAAAAAATTTATAATACATGATTTGGACGAGAATCATCTATTTATTTCCACGGACATTGTTGAAGTGCTACAGGCGCGCGTTGACGATTTGATGGATCGCATCAGCTTTCCATTGCACGAAAAGGACGCCTAAACATACAAAAAAAAAACCAATAAATTTAAACTCCTACAACCAATAACATGACGGGACGCGAATCGCATCGCATTAAGGATGCGGAGAAAAAACGTGTCCTAGATGAAGCGGCAAGAAAGCGACGTGCACGCAAGGCTCTAGAATCACTTGAGCAGGACAACTTTCAAGATGATCCACATGCAGACCTTGTTATGTCCAAGAAGTTGCCCAAATTTCAGGAGAGTATCAAGAACGGCAAGGAGAAGAAGAATAAACGCAAAGGCGCCGAATACTTTCGGGCCAAATATCGAAAAAACTTCCAGCAACTTCTCGAAGAGGACAAACAGCAGCCAAACTACGAAAGTGCAACTGCACCTCCGCCTAAGAAACCAGTTCGTCATTTTTGTGCCGTCTGTGGAAACTTTTCTCAATATTCTTGTACTGCATGTGGATCGCGCTATTGCCGTGTGCGTTGCCTGCGCACCCATCAGGACACGCGTTGCCTAAAATGGACCGCGTAAATTGGTTGTAGAGTTTAAATCCCAAAATCTAGTACGAATGCAAACTAGTGTATAATTTCATGCAATAAATCAAATATATGAACACCTTTGTCGATATTTAAAAGCGAATAATATTTAAATAATTTTTTATTTAGTTTTTCAATAAGCTAAATAAAATAAAGTTGGCCTTGTTTTTAACATACAATTTTGATTTCATATATCGATATGTCAGCTGTTTTACATCGATAGCATTCAGCTTGAAGCTGCAAACAAATTGTTTTATTGATATTTTCATAGTTTTCGTATGCGGTCACATAATCGCGCAGTCTCATTACATTTTTCAAACGACTACGTTGCGGCACACGATTAACGCATTGTTAAAGAAATTAAATTTTAAGTATAACGGCTAACGTTTGCGAAACGAGCATTTCAATATTTTAGTCAAGAAAATATAACAAAATCAAAACGCAGCAAAAAGAAAGCCGGTCGGAGTGTCAGAGCGTGTGTGTGTGTTCAATACACAAATTACAAGTGTGTGTGCGCGAGCTTTGAGCCACAAATCCAATCAGAAAAGGGATACCACAGCAGTAACAACAACAACGACAGTCAAACAGACGGCAGCAGCAAAGTAAATAATATACGCAAATTAGAAATGGATTACAATTTCGCAGATCTTAAAAAGGAGGCAGCCGCGACAGCTGAGGATATTTTCAATAATGCCAGCAAAAAGGTATCCCAAGCCCACGACGATTTGTTGGGCGAACTGAGCAGCGGCGATGCCAGCAGCGCCAGCGCCAGCGGCAGCGGTGCCAACGTCAGCAGCGGAGCGCAGGACAATAATGCGCATACCGAGCATTATTTTGCCAATGAGATGAAAAATCTTGATTTTGGTGACCCTCAAGCGTTTGTGCAACGCATGTCTGCCACCGCCAAGGAGGCACAGGAGCAGCTGGACGCTAAATTTGCCCAGCAAACCGATGACTTTTCGGATTTCCTCAAGGAGTCGGGCACAGCAGCTAAACAGGATATTGGCAAGATGACCAATGATTTCATGAATGTGGAACGAAATCTATTTGGAGATGCACCCAAACCGGCGCCACCAGTGGTGCCACTGCTTGAACCCGTTACTGCTCCAGTTCCAGCTGCAGTGGCAGCTCTCAAGCACGATGAGGTACATCAGGAGCAGGAGGATTTGATGGGAAGCTTTAGCAAACCGATGACAGCTCCATTGCAACCATTTCAGCCGACAGCGCCAACCAGTTTCTATGATTATGACGATGATGATGAGTTCTTTAGTAAGCCAAATGTTAATGTTGCACCCGTCGCTGTACCCGTAACTGCACCCGTCGCTGCTGCACCCGTTGTGGCCAATAAGGATTCTGATACAGATTCGCCGTCCGTTTCGTATACACCGTCGCCGGCCAAAAAACCCATTACGGATGCCCTCAAGGAGCAGGATAATGAGAAATTCATATCATCCGAGGATCTGTTGAGTGACTTCAAGGATGTGCCACCAACTGTGCCAGCACGTGGTCCACCACCACCGGTTCCGACTCCGGCTCCCGTTACAGTTCCGGCTCCGTCTAAGGCAATCGTAACTGATCTGGATGATGAGGAGTTTGAGGTTAAACCGAAGCCCAAGGTTGAGCCACCAAAACCAGTTGCCAAAGTGGAGCCGCCCAAGGTCAAGACACCAACAACGCAACCGTCAAAACAACAACAACAACAACCAAAGATTGTGTCCGTTGAGGAGATCTTTTACAAGTATGGACTTGGTAAGTTAACCAAAAGCCGACGCTTTGATGCCCTTGCAGCATGCAAAGATTTATTACCAATCAATAGTTTGCTGCAGCGGTATCGAAATCTAATTATAATTCGTTATCAATTTGGTTTTTCTAATTAGCTAGTGCCTGACAAGTTTGTCATCGTTTTTGTTGCTGTTATTTGTTATTTATTTGCATAGATATTTGTATTTGTAGTTGCATTAGTATTAGTGTATCCTCGCAACCGCACCTTTTTGCAGACGTCACCTGGTTGCTCTGGTCACTCTGTAACTAAGTCGCTAATATTTTTTGTTTTTGCAAGCAGTAAACAATCCGCTTACCCGCTCTCTTTCTCTCTCATTTTGGCTACTTTACGGCTTTTGGCATTTGTTTTTGGCGTGAGTTTTGCCGTTTATTATGATGTCATGCGGCATCAAGTTTTGCGCTTGTTATATCTCTCTGTGTATACACAATTATTGTACAACAATGCTTAAAAAATATATATACATAAATTTATCGCGCATAGAATTTCACTTGCCAAACGTTCTTTCTTTTTTTTTGTTGTTGGCTGGAAATTTTTGAATGCAGCCTCTCTTAAACGTCACGCTCTCTCTCTCGCGTTGGAGTGCAACTGATCTGTCATCGAAGGGCGAGTTATCGTCATCACCATTTGAGTCACGACCCACACATTTAGTATTTAATTAAGTAATCGAACTGATTTAATACTGCATACGAATTCTATGAGACGGCACAAAACTATTGTTTTGTAGTTTCCAATTCTTATTCATCTTGTTTGGCGTGTAGATGAATCAGCAGCATTGCTGCTATTGCTTTTTTTTTGTCTCGTTCATTGACGTGTGTAGCGGCGCATTCATTATTCATATTCCATACGTGTTTCTCTTTTGAGTTTTTGTACTACATTTTAGCATGTGTCCATTAAAGCAATTATAGCAAGCGCACACAACACACGATAACTACAAAGAGAGGCGGAGAGTGCTCTTTAATTTAAGCCTTTGCCTGCATAATCCATTTATCTAGTTTGGGGGACCGCTTCACTGCGCAAATTCATTTTGATACAATTTTTTTTTTCATATACCCTGTTTTCAAAGTAAATGATAAGCATATTAAATAAGTAAGTAATATAGTAATTAAGATGTGTATCATTTTTATAGTAACACTTTACAGTTGCTAAAGAAATGAAGAAAAAAAGTTTTCTTTCTTATAATCGCTGTTATATTGCGGCGAACAGTGTAATCAGCAGTCAATAGTTGTTTTTGTTGATCAATCTGTGCCTTTTTATTTTCACCGCATGCTGGCAAAATTTTCCAATTAGTAATCTACTTTGCCTCTGCAGTCCGCGGCATTGCCTTTGTCTTTATATTCCATTTATTATTATTCTATTTTTTATGGCAAGTACATTGTCTGACTGTCTGTCTGACTTGTCTAACTGTTTGTCTGACTTGTCTATCTTTCTTTCATTGTTTTTGCTTGTTCTTGTTTTCCAATCGGCATTGACTTTGGTTGTCGCTGCGGCTTTGGCATTCTCTTCATCCATTCACTCAGCTGGAGGCGCTATTTCGATAACGATTCACGCATTTTCTTTACTAGTTGCGCTCTCGCACAATTCTTTTTGCATATACATACATGCGTGTGTGTGTGTGTGTAAGTAAGCCCTTGGCTCTGGCTTGCTGTTCGCTCGCACACACAGCTATGCAGGCAAGGCTTAGCATGTGTTAAGCCCGCACTTATCAGCACCTTTGCTTTGCGCTCCAAAGTAACTGTAGTTCACCAAGCGCAGCATTTTGCTCACATGTTTCTCTCACAAAGGCAATTATATGTGATTATAAATAGACTGTGCATATCGTCAAGAAGTTAAATACTTGTACATAACTTTATATGTACTTAGTAAACATTTTTGAAGTGTTGAGAAAAAGTGCATTTACAAGGCGTAACGAAAATTGTGAAAGTGCGCGCTCTGAAAGGCGACACGTTGTAAACAAAGTGTGGATAATATAATTTTAGTGTGCTTTTTTTTTACTCAAGTGCTTTCCGCTCGGGAGCAAGTGCTCTGGAAAGACTATTTTTTTTTTGGGTCTATATTTAAATTTTGTTTTTATAAGACTCCAAACTTGAAGAATTTTCGATACATTTCCAAAACATGTTTTTATTTATAGTTATTGTTTACAGCAAATAGCTAAATCATTTGTTTTTCGGCGCTCAAAAACATTTCAAAATTTGTAGCCAAATGTTTTGCATCAAAATGTAAAATTCATTTGACATAAATAGGTCAAATCAGATAAGAAAAGAGTAAAGGCAAACTTCTAATGCTATTTGGATAAATATCAAATGTCAATAGGAAAAATACTCAATGTTAAAAATAATAGAATAATTGCGCTTAAGGCGAGAAGGAAACTTTTTCTTCACAACATTTTTTTATTGTTTCTCAACCCAGCTGTCTTCCGTTTAGTTTCTTTTATATGTATGTCATGTGCTTCCGCTTCTTCCTTTTCAATATCAAATCGATTTGTGTTAGCTGAGAAACTATGCCAAAGAAGTTGACCATTTTGACTGCTACGCAATGCGTCAGAGGAAAGAAAAGTTATGAAAATGCAACTTAAAAGCCAAACAGATGTCAGCTCATTCGTTTCATATCTTAATTTCACACCGCACGCCACCCTCTGCGCCTGCCTCTGTTCAAACAAAGTGTAAACAACACCGAACAGACCGACAATATTATTGCCCTGCTCACACCTACTAATTTCTCTCCACCCTTTAAGTGGGAGGGGGACAACTGCAGTGCAGTGCAGGAGCTGCACTGGACTGGACGATAAACACCGCACCCAAAAAAAAACGACAGAAGCCGCCGTCTGGTAATTTCCGGGCGAAATGTTTAACCCTTAAACCCCTCCCTCAAACCTTACCAAGTCGACGCATGCGCAGCAGCAAAAGCCAGTGCAACGTATTACGCTTTTTTCCGGTCAAATCTGGCTTCTTTCTTCACAACAACATCGAGCAAAGCTTGTGTTACCTAAACTGAAAAAGATTTTTAATGAATATCGTTTGGCTAATATTTTATATTGCTAAAGGTTTGCCAAAGCAACAGTTGACAGCACTACCCTTAAGAAATCTCTACACAATGCAAAGCTCTACACGAGCTAAAGTCAGCTGCAAATTCAAAAAGCATCGATATGAGCTGTGAGCTTTTTTTTCTAATGTGAGTTCAGGGCTAAGCGCGGTTGCTCAACCCAATGCACAGGTTGCCTAATCGATTTTTAAAACTTTTGCACTCGCACTAACCCCACTCTCTCTCTTACTCTCTCTTGCGTATTTCACTCTCTCGACGCCGTCGCGCTTGTTTGCTTGTGAACTAGTCCTTTTGAGTTTGTGACAGGCTTGAAAGCTTTCAGCCTATGCTCAGTCTCTGTACGCGTCGTGTGCCTTTCGGACGGCAGTAAATTCTTATACGCAATACCCATACAAAATAAACATACATATATTTCGAATAAGTACCGTATATATGCTTTAAACGTTACGTCGTAGTTAACCTAACAGCGCTGCGTTTTTCTCGCTCGCACTCTCGTTCTACGTGCGCTGTGGTTTTGTTTGTTTCCTACACTTAGAGAGAAATATATACAGAAAAATATACATACATACATACGTACGTACATAAAACGTAGCTATCGTTGAATTGCAACTGATTTGCAAAAATTGTGTTAATAAGTTTTGATAAAACAATAACAAAATGTGCACCGTTGGCGAGACCGGACAAAATGGCGTCTGCAAGCAGCGCCCTTTTATTTGCTCCATTTTGGATCCCAGTAAGTTGCAAATTCACACACATATACATATATACTAAATGCATACATTTAAAAACAAAACTAACCACTGTCAATGGTTTTTACGAATGAAATTTAACTGGTTTTAGGGCTCTCTTTATCTCTTATATATTTAATGTAGCTTGATTTGTTAATTTTATATGTATATATATATATTTTTGAAATTGCCTTTGCGCCTAGCTGCGCGCTATAATTTGATATGAAAAACACCGCTTAATGCACGCTAACTCGCTTTTCTCCCCCCTACCTCTCGCTCTATCTCTTTGTGTTTCTTCTTTACTTTTATGCCTTGCACAACACAAAACTTAATGCTAAACTAACGAAAATCAATATATCAATCGCTTATTTGCAGATGCCTGGTTCAAGCCCGAACGTTTGCACCCGCAAGGTAAGTTTTTTTCCAATTTGTGTGTGTGACTCTCAAACTGCGTTTCAACTGCTTGCACCGCACAATCAACTCAAAACTGTCAAAAACTGTACAGCAAATATGTGCGAAACAAAACTGTCGAATATGCGTTTATTGGTGGAGAATGAAAAATGGACAAAACAAATACTGCTGTCTATAATGATGTCATTGTTGCGCCCGCATTCGAAACAACCCTCCTGTTTTACCTAGCGCCCTATCTCCATACCCTTCCTGTAAGCCTAAAAGTATGCCATGCTTTGTGTATTTTTATTTTTTTTCCTTGTTATTCCTTTCATTTATTGTCATTTTTGTACTTGTTGTTGTGCACTTGCTCTCGAGTGCGTATGTATGTGTGTGTGTGTGTGTGTGTGTGTATTGTAATTGTGAAGAATACAAGCAGCAACCCTGAATGTATGCTCAAGAATATTACTGCTACATACATACATATATTCCCATTCATAATGCATATTAAATCGCGTTATTTACTCACATACCCTGTACAGTTTAAATATAGGTTAAGAAGGGTATTTAATTATATATATTGTGCATTTGTTTGTATTATAAAAGTTAGAAGATATCTCTCTGTATATTTGTACATACAATTTTAATTCCTTTACGTTTCCTCTTTTTTGGAGACTTCTTCAAGATCTTAGAGCTTTAACCGTCCTAAAGGGTAACTTAAAATCGATTGTTTAATTTCACGTTTATTCAATTTTATTAATTTTTCTGCTTTTGCGTATTGATTTTTTCTATTTCTTCCATTTCCTACACACTTTAACCTATTCAGATTAAAACTGGACAAAGGGACAACGCCTAAAAGACAGCAATAAAAATTTTGCGTCAAGTCTGCAAACGTGTAAATGATTTATGTTGTTTTCACCGTTAGTTGTGGTCAATTTGAAGTGTTTTTTATAGTGCCGCGCCCATATAATTAGTAGGACGGCATAAATGCAGTTCAGTTACCTTATGCACACCCCCTTATACCCCGCTCCTTGTTGCCTGTTTCACTGAAGCGCAAATTGGATCGCATGCTAAAATGCTTTTGAACTGTATATGAACAAAACTGCATTTACATATACTACATATATATATATGAATGAAAACTTTTCACTCCAAACCAAAAATGCAAGTTGATATGGAAAAGGTGGAGCTTGTCCGGAAAGTGGCTTGCGACTGGTGCAGTGGGGGGGGGGGGGGGAAGGGATGATGATTTAGCAGCTCGCTTGCATGCAACTTCCATAAACGTATATATATATATATATATATATATGTATATAGTATTTAACGTAGCAGTAAGTTGAGCTAATTTCATCAGCTTATAAAAAGCATAATACAACAAAAAAAGAAGGTTTATCATCATTATCATCGTCATATGACATTTGACTAACTGACGTATTGTCGTTTGAGCTTTGCACCCAACAAATATATATATATATAGTAACTTTATACATATTTACTATACTTAAACCTAATTACTTTGATTGCGATTTGTCATTGAGATGAGCTTTAAACAATACTGATTTATATCATAGTTTTAATTGGTTAATAGTTAAAAATTCCTTAAATGTAAAACAAGGCTATTAAAAGTGACTAAAAATTAATATTCAACACATTTAAAGATCATTAAATTAAGTAATGATCAATATAAAATCGATTAAATTCAATTTGAACTGCTTGATTGCAATTTAAACTGCTTGCTTTGCATTCTTTAATAAATCTCTCTCGATCATAACAATCCAAATTAGGTTAGTACTTGCTACCATTTCTAATTAATGGTAATAAAAACCATTTTGGTAGAAACATTAACTATACCTTCCCAAATCCTACAACCCAAAAATAAAACTGTTGCTGCTTTGATGGCACGTAAAAGCAATTTCTTTCTACATGCCAAGTACTTATGCCCAATTTTGGTTACCTACCACTTAACAACTAAAAGCTGTCGACCCTCAAACACATCACAGAGACTGCCCACTGTGCAAGTACTCGATAATTGGTACAGTGGGGTGCTTAGCAGGCAATTCTCTCCTTCCCTCTCTCTCTTACTGTCTTGTCTGTCTCGGTGTGAGTCATTAAACCTGAATAATGCTTAAAGTTTCCTTCAACAACAAGAACAGCATGTTTTGACCATAAAGTAAGAAAACCAACGAGGCGGTCAGACTAGACACTATTCTTTCAAGTGTAACAACAACAATTAGCTTTAAGTTTGAAGATTTTAATAAGTTTTTAATGCAACAAAGTTGCGATGTTAAGTAGGAAAAGGAATCTTAAGAGTCTTAAGAACAGATGAGAACAGTTTTGAAGTGTAGATTGTTATTAGATTTCTTTCTCACTCTTACTATAGTTAACCATATACATACATAAAGTTATAGTTAAGAGATTGTAATAAGATTTCTTTCTCACTCTAACTATAATTAACCATATATATACATATGTATATATATATATATATATAGGAATGTTGGTAACTATTTTTCTGCGGGTTAAAAATTGCCGATAAAATAAGTTTCTAGAACCCAACATTCCTCTATATACGAGCTATATTCAATCTCTGATTCATAACGTCAACATTTCTTTGTGCTTAGTTTTAGTTATGGTCATGACAACATTTAATGAAATACCAACACTTTGTTAGGCTTTCAATTTAACTGCCTTTTCGCCAAACTGGAAAGCCGGCCGGCTTTTGTTATTTGTGTCTTGATCGGAAATAGAATCAGAATCAGAAATGCTTACGTGCCGACCATAACCGGAGCGAACAACATGTCTATATATAATATATATACTACTTGATTCCAGTCAAGCGAACCAGCTAAAGAAAAATATTAGATCATCACGAAATTCGTTTGGTTACTTTTTGCAGTTTATACTATATATAAAAACTTTGCATTTATGTGCGAAATTAAATTGTTTTTGCAAACTGATAAGTAATGTAAATACAGACGATGTGCTTGAGGGGCATATTCGCAGTTTATATACGCTGTTTTTTAAATGCAATTTCATTATAGAAAAACATATATTATTCATTGTTCATTATATCTTAAGTAAAGAAAGCTTTAACATGTTATCGATAACATTCTTTACTTAAGCTTTTTTCTATTATACCTCGCTTATTGGTTTTTCGCCTACAGGCAGGTATACACCCCTCTAATTGGCTTTCCCCTACAGAGTATTGTAAGAAAGTGAAATTATTTGATAGTCTCAACTTCTCTGATAAGAAACTTGGAGTCATGTGCTATTTCATGGAAAGCTTTATAAAGTATTAGTAAGGCTTAGTTTGCTTTTGCGTCATACTAAAGCGTCTTGTTTATCAGAAATATTCCCACGCCTACGTGTTCGTCTATACGATTTAAAATATTTTAAAATTAAAACGATGTTTGGCGCGTTTTACTGAAAAATAAACTTTGAACTGCTTGCAAGCAATGTACACCGCCCCAAAGAAAAACTTATATTGACTAAAAGAGAGAGTGAATTCAATTGTTGCTACTCTCTTTCAATTGTGGCTACTGTTCATGCAACTCTCCATTCTCCGCTGACGTTTATTTAGCGTGAGAATCTTTATTGCTTATCGCTTCCACCCGGCCGGCGTCTGCAACTTGAACGTTCGCATTTGTCTGCTAATTTTAGCTTTTTAGCTAATTCACCTATCTTTTCTGGTTATTGTTGTTGTATGTTATATATATGTGTGTGCAGTTCGATTTTTGGATTACGACGTGGGCTGCATGCAAGCACGCAAATGTGCAAAGAGAGAGAATTTTGTGCTCTCTCTTTGTATAAAGCTCAAGGGCTGGCACCCAATAAGCTCCTGGGCCACATTGCATCTCATTAAGGAAGAGCTTTTAATGCGTTCGAGATCACACAGAGAGAGAGGGAGAGAGCAGTTACAGTTTGTATACAAGATTAGCACAGCTGTTTTGTTTATAACAGTTTGATCTTTAAAATCTGTGCTACTGTAGCCCTGGCATTCACAGTCTGCATTACCCGCTACCCCTAACCCCTTGTTATTGTGATTGTTGTTGTTGTTGGTGTGTACCTGCTGTAGACATCTGCTTACCTGCTCTCTACAACAAGCATTTATGCATGCATCGACATGTTTAGGGATCGACTACCTACCATTGCCGATACACTAATACACAGTTACTCAGATAAAATAAACACAGAGATGCAAAGAACATTTTACAGCTATGCATCGAATGCGTAGATAGCTTGACCGATACCCTCTCACTCTCTCTCTCTCTTGCTTACTCTCTCGCTCTTTTGCTCTCTGTAATTCTCTGCGCCGCTCGAGTGTTCTATTCTATTTGCCATAGGCCGTAGGGGTGCCCCTATACCAATTGTCTGTGTGTGTGAGTGTGTGTGTGTGTGTACCTATAGAATAGTACCTATGGCAAAAAGTGCCCTGAGCGCATCTGAAATTAATTGTAGTTTAGTTGATGTACGGACTTTGTCAACGTCACAACACACAACTTAAATCGCGTAGTTCTGCTCCGGTTAACGCTTCGTTCTCTTCCGCGCCTCTCTCTCTCTCTCGCTCACTTTCTCTGTGCGTGTGTGTAAGTGTTTTTGTGTGCATCTGTAAGATATACAACAAAAGAAAGAACAGCATCATCAACAACAACAACAACAAAAAGTGTACTACTGCATACATTGTTGTAGTACTTGCAAAGTACCGTTTCAGTCATCAGCTGTTGAACCTATTTGCCTGACCTCAGACAGACAGACAGAGAGACGGGAGACAGACTACATAAATACTTTCGATTCTTCTTTGACATTTACATACATGCGGAAATCGTGTGGCAGGAATTTGTGTTTGGTTGTGTTTAGAGCCTTTGTCTGACTGCAATCTATAATTATATAACATGTATAGTGTATATCGGGTCTGGCATATTTCATAATTTCGTATTGTTGATAATGCGTTAAAGCACCTACACTCAGAGAAAGTTAACGAAAGTACATACACTTTTAAGGTTGTGATAAGAATAAAGAGCATATACTATCTTCCATATGTCAAGATGATCTTAACATATAATGGTTTTACCTATATGATCGATCAGATTAAATAAATATTCAATAAAGATGTATAAAATATAGTTTAATATCAAAAATATTAAGTTCAAAGTTAATAATAAAGCTTGTTATCGTTAGGCACGATAATAAAATCTTTAAAATATTAATTCCGAGGATAATAATAATCTATTTGAACTTCAACACCATTGCTTGACTATTGATTTTGAATAAATATATGATTTATGAGCTTAACGCTGTTTCCAATAAGTTATAAATTCCTTACACTTTGTTCTACAACAACCTTTTCTCTGAGTGTAGGTGTTTTTGGCTTTTATCTATCATTGCAGTTAGTTCGCGAATGCGTTGTCGTGGCTATTTTCACACTTTACACACAATCAAATATAAATTTCTATTTTTTTCGGCAAGTCATTCGTTGTCGAATTCGCCCATTTACCGTTGTCCGTTTGTCCGTCGTTTGTCTGGGGGCCTCGTCGAATCGTGTTTAATTGTAAGTAGTTCTGGGTTCGCTGATCGTTTGTTCGTTCGTTCGGTCGGTCGTTCGGTCGATTGCCTCGTTCAGTTAACGGTTAATGCTAATTCCGTTGTGCCCAAACGCGTCGCGTGTCCAACTTCCTAACTCCATTACGTTTCGTTTCGTTACGTTTCGTTTCGTTGCAGTTAAGTGCATAAGCAAAGAATTCACCTCAAACAAAAAAACAAAAACAAACACATATAAGTAATGGCTGCCGCTTTAGAAACGCTACAATCGCTGCTGGAAACGCTCAACGAAATCAAAGAGCTGCCCCTTAATCGAGAATCTTGTAAGTGTTAAAAACAAAACGAGAAAACGAAAATATATCGAGAAATATTTCTCGTTTTGCAATCTCTACACAGAAGATATTTCTGTTATTCTTCGTTTCGTTTCGTTTCGTTCGTTGTTTCCAATTGCAGCTATGTTTTATTTATAAACATTTTGTTGTCTATACATACATGTATGTGTGGTAGTGTGTGTGTGTGTGCGTTTTTGGGATGTAAATCTTTTTCTTTTCTTTTGTATAGGTATGTTAATTCGTTTTTGTTTGCGAACAAATGTGCTAATCTTTTTAAGTGTATTTGTTATCGTCATTTTAATCGTATCAATTATTAATCTGGAAGTTTTTCTTGTTTGTCAAACTTTTGATTTATTTTTGGTCTTATCGAAAATCTTATAGGTTTCCGTTTCAAAAGAGTTCCATTTGAAAATTGATTTGTGTTATCTTTCGGATGGGTATTTCATCGTCTTTCAATTGCATTATTCTAATAATTTTAATAATGTGCCTTCAGTTTTGATACTTGGCTCTTTGCTGTTGTCGCGTTGCCAATTATGATTTTATTATCGTTCGCTTTATTACATTTTGTCTCTGTCGCTTATGCAATTTCTTTTTTCGAGACAATGTCAGGTGCATTCTTTTATTATTATTATTTTTATTTATTTATCTTTTCATTACCTAAAAACCCGAATGGGAATTATGTCAGCGGTGAATCTTTCGCGCTCTCTCTCTCTCTCTCTCTCACTCCCTCTCTCGTTTCGATTTTGGTCAGCATGATATCATTTAAAGCAAAGCTTATTACTCACCGTTGAAAGCGTCGCGCCAAAAACAAACGCAAAAAAACGGAATCATACATAAATCAGATTGTTTGATAGGGGGGAGGGCGGGGGGTTGTTGTTACGTTGGGGTTGACTGTACAAGCTATGATGTCACGGGCAACATTTACAGCTGTACAATGAAGAGTAAAACGCAATTTGTTTTGATTATGCGTTGCAAACTGTGTGTTCATTGAACAATGCGTAGACGCAACGCTTCTCAAACTGTAGTGTCAACACACTCTCACTACTACTACTAAGTGCAGCAGCAGCACATTTTATATTGATTGAAAGCACAGTATAACACATCCGTCGCACTTCAACACCTCGTGTTTGGCCATTGTTCGTCACGCTCAAACGCTAAGTGTTGTTGTTATTGTTCATGAATCAGAATGCGTTTCGAACAGTCAAACCGCAACCGCACCCACTACGTCAAACGTATGCGAACGGTAGCGTAAACTTCGTGATTTGTACGAAGTCATCGTCGTGTGCTTTGACACGTTGCTAACATTCTTAACGAAGAGCGTTTTCAATGCGCGCCTACGTAGTCAAGTTTTGGGCTTCGTTTTTTGCTGTTCGCTGTTGTTGCAATTGCGCGTTATCTTTTTACTTTCATGCGCTGGGATCACGCTCTCTTTCTCGATGTTCTCTCCACGAACAAAAAAAAAACTTGCTCCATTCCAGAAAACTTGTTTGGTCTCTCTCTGTCTTACCGAGCTCCAATGGGATAGCAATAGTGTTGACAAACAAACGCTAAGATCAGCTACTAATATTATAACTTATTGTGTAACAAATATATCTACATCCGCTTTATTTGTATCTTTGGAAATAACTTTATAGCTTACTTTTAAAGAACAGTATCGTTTAATTTTGCATATAAGCACAAAGCTAAATCTATGCTCAATAGCTAGCTTTAGCTTGAAAAGAAGCCAAATGGGCAGCACTCGTAAGCAGCAGCGGCCGCAACAGCAGCAAAGACTGCGGCTTATTGGTTTGTTTTGTGTTTGAACTTCTTCCAGTTCTTTTGCTGCGTTCAGAGTAGACGGCGGTCCGCAGTACCGCATTCGTTCAAAGAGTTTACAACGTAACACAATTATAACGTGTGTTTGTGTGTCCGTGTACTTCCGTGTCTGTGTGTGCGTGTGTGTGTATTAGCTAAGTTTTAATTACAGCTTAACACGCTATTTTCGCTTTGCATACATTTTGGCGCCAAGTTCCTTTTTTGACAAGAAATAAAATACTAAAAACTTATAATGGCCGGTGGAAGCAAACGTTATTCACGCAACAATTCCAATGGCAACTTCCAGTCGCTGCCCGAACGTGGCCCAGGTAAATGACAGCAAGCAGAAACAACAATAACAACATTAACAGTAGATGAGCTTATCAACTGTCTGCCCTGATTTGATTTACCACTAAGCGTTATCTATGATTATGCCTCGTCTTCGATTGCCAACGTCAGCAGCGACGCCAACGTGGCCGCTGCATTCTCTTTTACCCAAAAAAATCAAACAGCAACAACATTTTAACATTTTTGCATAATTTGCTTTCGTGTATATGTTTTTTTTGTTTCTGTTTTCTGAGCAGCTGCCTTTTGAATTTTTAATTTGCCACGTTGAAATTGTAGTTTTTGGTAGGCGGCGGCGCAGTCAACGAACTTCAGTGCTTGGCAACCAAACAACAACAACAACAACGCAAAAACGAAATCAGCAACGCGAGCATATTTCATAATTGTATGCCTGCACTTGCACTCTGCAGGCTATCGCCTCCCATAAGTATGTGTGTGTGTGCGTGTGTGTGCGTGTGCGTAGCGAGTAGTCTAATTCAAGGTTATCAAATGCCGCGTGCCAGCTTCGTAAGCATTTTTGAGATGTGCTCGTCGTGTCGTCACGATCAGGCACGACAAAGTTTTGCTGCATTCCAATCGGCAAATGGAAGTAAGTGAGCGAATGGAAGTTCGCTTGAAACTGCAGCTCGTATGCTTAGGCTCCGAAGGATGTTCGTTCGACATCATTGCCAACACCAAATTCGATGATTATTTTTTCATTTCGTTCGTTTTAAGGTGAATGAGCGAGCAAGCTTTAGAACAAATATTTGAGTTAGTTTATTTTAAGAATAATAATTAATATTATTTAATAACGTATCACGTACATCGCTCACACGCATACACACACACTTGTCTCTATCTTATCTAGGTAAATTTCGAGCGCTTCTTCTTTTCCACTTCACTTTCAGTACAAACTAGTTTTGTTGTCGTAAACCAGTTGGCAGTTTTGTCAAGTTGCCTGGCATCGAAGTTAGCCCCTTCCAGATTAATTATTTTCCAATGCGTTTGTTGATTAATTAAGTTTTGTGATCAACCTACACGCTTTCAATACGTCTAATTGTAACGTAGTCTCTTTTCAATTGATAAAAGAGACACTTAAAACCGCACTGAAAACTTTCTCTTTTCATCGCTTTCTTTATATTCTCATACATATGGGAAAACACACACCCGTATGTTTGATTGTTTCCTATACTTTGTGTGTGTGTGCGTGTGTCTGTTTCTTAACCCAGTTTCAATTTGTAGCCCTCTCTCATCATTTGAGAGCTTTTATTTCCTTTCTAATTTTTACTGTCAATTTGCATAACCTCCAGACTTGATCTGTGCTTGGCAACTGTTTATTTTTCGTCTTTTCCAACTCCCCCGAAAACTAGTTTAACGCAACGATTTGTATTATTAGCTTTTAGCTGTTTGCTTAGCTGTTCGTGTGATTATCTTTTGTTTGTGTTGTCTTTTTCATATGCAGCTTTTCATGTTCTTTTCCTGCTCTCTTCTTCGCCTGTTCCGAACGCATAAGACAAATGCTGATGGAAGTTTTTATGCTCTTCGTACTGGAAGCGCATGGAAAATTGTGCATGTATTTGTGTTCAATCACCCGCTGCTTTCCAGCCAGCTGTGATTTCAAAGGGAATCAATTTTTTTCGTTACAAATAAATCTTAGATATGAAAAGAAATGATAGTAAAGTTATTTTAAGCCTTTTGATGATATTTATTATTATAATTCACAGGGTATTGAACACACCAATCAATATTGTGCTTATTTTGATAAGTGCTTTTGTTAAAAATAGAAACAAATACACAAACACATAAAATTAGTTTTTTAATTAATCGCATTTCAATTGGACCGCCAGGAAATTTGTTTATTGTTCGAAATCTATTAATAGTTTTAATTGAAATTCAAAATTTCTTTTGAACATTTGAATTTGTTTTCGATCAATGAGTGCATTGACTGCTAATCGATGGTACTTTACGTGAAAGCGCGGGGGGGAAGTGGGAAGCTTTTTAATCATCAGCTGTTTCAAATTCACATCCGTTCCAAAGAGAGAATCTCTCTCGGGGCTCTCTTTCTCTCTCTTAGCACTTTGTGCGTGGATTTTTGTGTTGTCCGTCCGGAAAAATGATTTTGAGGCAAAAAAATATTATTATTTGTCTAGTATAAAAGTTGGCAACGAACACGCCCAACGATCGCAAAGCACAACGCGCTAAAACCACAAAACCACGAAGAACCAAAAAATAATAATAATGTCGAGCAGAATTTGTGAGTGATAAATATATACATACATACTATATATATATATATATATATATATATATAGTTGTATAGATGTATAGTATATATAATTTACATATTTATACATATGTACCATACATATATATTCTTGTACTGCTGTTAAATCGTGTGTTCTATCTTATAATTATTATCTGACATTTGCATTTTTGGGCTGCATACGAATTTATGCTAAGAGTCTCCCAAAGATTGCATAATTGCTTAAGAAAAGCACAAAAAAAAAGATATAATATGCGATGAACATATATATATATATATATACATATATAGACAGCTGTCTTAATGATCGTTCGCTGAGTGTGTATTTTAGTATTTAACAATCGCTCGTAAACTGTGTTGAAGACACGTTGCTGGGCAACAAAATAATGCTAGAAATATAAATGACTGCAAAACTGTAACTGTCAAGCTCACTTGAACTGTGAATACCTTCAATAGTACCCTGCTGAACTGCTCTCAGTAACTGTCAAAGTAATCCCTTATGGCAAATCGAAGCTTCAATGGCTATCAAACTGCTCTGCAACTGTCAAACTAATCAAACAATCTATTTGTGTTTTTCTTATAGTGGAATCCATCATCTACTGGCGTGATGTGAAAAAGTCAGGCATTGTTTTTGGCGCCGGCATTATAACTTTGGTTGCCATCTCCTGCTTCTCCGTGATTAGTGTGTTTGCGTATTTGTCGCTGCTTGCGCTCTTCGGCACCGTCGCCTTCAGAATCTACAAATCTGTGACACAGGCCGTACAAAAGACAAACGATGGTCATCCCTTCAAGTAAGCGCACAATCGAACGAATTATTCGAATATATATACTAATAAGTGTTTTTTTTCTTTAGAGAATATCTGGAACTGGATTTGACGCTGTCGCAGGAGAAGGTGCAACATATTGCTGGTGTTACTGTTGCATATTTGAATGGCTTTACTGCGGAACTGAGGCGTCTGTTTCTGGTTGAGGATCTGATTGATTCGATTAAATTCGGTGGCATTCTGTGGGTATTCACCTACATTGGTGCCTGGTTCAATGGCATGACTCTGGTCATTTTGGGTAAGAGTTTCCCCTTTTCTAGATTTCTTACCATAAACTTTAACGTTTCTTTGTTGTTTTTGTTTATAGCCTTTGTCTCGCTGTTCACCTTGCCCAAGGTCTATGAGAACAACAAGCAATCGATCGATACCTATTTGGATCTGGTGCGCACCAAGTTGACAGAAATCACCGATAAGTAAGCTGAATGAATAACTTATCCATATCCTTAACATTTATTAACGCTTTGCGTTTGTTTCTTTGGCAGAATTCGAGTGGCTATTCCCATTGGCAAGAAGCCTGTCGCTGCTGCAACCGAATCGGATAAGGATAAATAAAGTTAGCAAACCATTTAAGTTTAGAAGCAAGCAAGAGCAACAACAACAACAACAACTGCAACAACAGCAAACAACAACATGTTTATTAATTTATTAAGCATTATTTTGAATGGTTTTAATATTCATTAACGGGGCATAACAATTAATAAAAAAAAAACAACCTATCTATATATAAATATATATATCAAATTGTATAAATACAATTTTACAAACAAAACTTGCAAAACTTGTAAACCCAAACTTTAAACTTAAAACAAAGAACATTTAACTAAAAAAAAGAATAATATCAAATTGTAGCTGTTTAAACATTGTCCAAGTGTCTTTAAGTTTTGAAACGAACGAAAAACCTTATAAAAACAAAAACAAAAAATATATATCACACAGCAACAACAACAATGCAATTCAACAAAATGAAAACAACAAAAAAGATTTCCTCAGTTCCAAAAAAAAAAAAAAATTAAAATAAATATTTGCCTAAATACGAGAGAGATTCTTAACGACAAGTGAAACAATTTTTAAATAATTATTATTTTATTTAGTAAAAAAAACAACAACAACAATGCATAATTCATATGCAATAAGAACATTATGTACCCAATTTTTATTAGCAACTTTTTATTTGTAATTAAAACGAAAAAAGATTAACTTTCTTTTGCTTTAGTTCTAATTATAATTTTGTTGATTTTTTTTTATGAAAAAATCAAAATAAAAAAAAAGTGAAGTAAAAATATAAAAATATGATTATTTCTTTTGATTTATTAATTTTTATTATGTTTTTCTTTTGCAAGTTTATCAAAATTAAATATATATATAAACTAGGCTGAGCTCTGATCATACATCATATATATACGATATATATATAAAAACATTTATAAAGTCAAAGCTTTCGTTCCTTGCAACAGGCGCAAACTAAGCTTTGTCGTGTTGCGTTTAAGCCTGGAAAGGACTTTCAGGTGATTCCCTCCCCCCCTTGCCACCATCCCCACCCCTCACATAAAAGCACATAAAAAAAAACAAATTGCAAATAAATAATAAAAAATGCTTCGCCTTGTTTCATAAACATTTACTTATGTACAATTAATTTGTAAGTGGTTTTTACATCGTAAATCAAATATTTAATGTAAATTTTTTGGTAGCACAGCAAGTTGAGTTTTTTGCCAACACGTTTTAAGATCATTATCATAAACAAAAACAAAAATACATTTATTGTAGCTTAAATGTTTTTATTATTGTAACCATTTGTTGCTCATTGTTATAACAAAAAAAGTGTACAAACACTTTTTGTTTTGTTTTTGCTTTCGAAAAAAAAGAAGAAAAAAAATCAAAAAACGTTTTTCAAAAAGAGGAAATTAAAAAAAAAAAATGATAACTGATAACTTTTTAGGCCTCGTTTTTTCTCCCGTATATAACGATAGCAATAGATATTTTTGCATATTATATAACACTTAACAAACGATATTTCTACTATATATGTATGTAATATGTAAGTGAATAATACAAAAAATGAAATATGAATTGAAATAACGAAACGATCTTCATATAAAAGATACGTATGTATATCACATAAATGTGACTTAAGGTTTGCTATAATGCTAAACAGAGGCAACCAACAATGTTCTTACTTATTACACTCAAAGAAAATAAAACCAAAAGAGAACAATTAGTTGATATATGATCGTAACAAATTTCAATAAAATAAACTCAAATTCAATTCAAACTTTTAAACTTAATTTACCTGACGTGCCACATCAAACAGCTTTCGTTCGTTCACAACGTAGTGCTAGAAATTGGAAGCTGCTTGGCAGCTAGTGTTTGCAAAGCTTACCGCCAGAGGGCTGACAACGTGGCCTGTCAAAAAGCAAATAAAAAGCATACACAACGCTCTGTCGAAAAAAATAATAAACAATACGCATGTATGACCTTCGTACAAGGTGACTGGGACACACGAGAGACAGACGCTGAGAGAGAGCGAGCAATAATGTGTTAGTGAAATAGCGCCAGAATGTGCTGAAAACCGCAATCAACGTTGCATGAACTGCAATTAAGCATTAACATATATTTTGCCAATGCCAATTGCCAAACGACGCTGACCAAACGGCGGAGAATTCGACGCGCTGATAACACACAAAACGTAGAGTTAAAATTGAGTTGTTTACAAGAGCAAAACTCAACGAAAAAGAGAGAGAGAGCTTTGCATTTTGAAGCGTAAAGTGGTTGAATTAAAACTTTGTAGCTGACAAATAAATACCCTGTTTTGAGATTCTTGAATTGAAATACGTTTATAAAAAGTTCTTAATTGCAATTACTTGTAGCAAGTAAAGAGATTGCTATATATTTATAAACATTTAATTTTATGAGAGGTTAAATATGCACCGAAGTAGCTGTACCTTAATTGCTGATAAGTAACTGAGTATACCCAGCGAAGCTCTAGCTGCTGAGCATCGAAAGCTCTCGTGACTAATAACGCATGCGAGAAGTGCATGCCGTCTGAGAAGTGCTCCGGTTTTTGCAGCGAATGGTTGTCTTTGGTCGCGGCGCAACGTTCACGTATTATTCGCTGGTTCGCGTATAACATAAATTCGTATTATAGTTTTTGCTTACGCACCCACGCAGCAGCAGAGACAAACACAGCGACAGCGACTGAGCAGAGCAGAACAGAACAGAACAGAATAGAACTGAGTGAAGCAGTGAAAGAAATTTAGCTCAGTTAGCAGCAGAGAGTCGAAGGCAAAATGTCGAAGCCACAATCGGACGCGGATCGCAGGAAGCAAATTTCGGTGCGCGGCATCGCTGAGGTGGGCAACGTAACCGAGGTGAAGAAGAACTTCAATCGCCATTTGCATTATACCCTCGTCAAGGATCGCAATGTCTCCACTCTGCGCGATTACTATTTTGCGCTGGCCAACACCGTTAAGGACAACATGGTTGGACGCTGGATTCGCACACAGCAGCACTACTACGAGAAGGATCCCAAGGTAAGTTTGAATATTGATTTTCTTTCTTTTTTTTTTCAAAGTGGAAAAAAACCCCAACCTAACCCAACTTAAGTTGCGTCTTTAAGGCAAAGAAAAAAAAAGGCTGTTATTAGGATTTATTCAATTCTTATTTCTATCTAATTTCGATTACGACATGCATTTATTGCGCTCTGCTCTTTTCGCTCAAAATTCTTGCTTTTCACTTTCTGCATTGGCCAAAAACTGTTTTATTTATTCGTTTCTCACCTTTTGCATTAACTTCTCTTTGATTTTTATCATTTTTGTTTTCGTCGCTCGCTCGTTGCACTTTCTGCTTTACACACTCATTATCATCATCTTCTTGCTCACTTTTTGTTGTTTTTCCGTTCCGTCTAATTGCTATTGCAGAATTTGGTTGAAGTGCAGTGGGATCAATGCCAAAAATGCTTCATATACTTTCACTGCGACACACTTTAACATAGGGTGGACCAAATATACAGGTTGTTCGAATATAAGAGTTCCTAATAAGCCGGTGGCTTAGTTTTTCCTCCAAACTATCAGCTGACTGTCAGCGCTTTGCTTACTAGGCACAACAACAACAACCATATATAAATAGCAATCAGCAGCTGTCGCCATCCAGCATCTCATCACACACACATACTGACAAGTGTGAGCGTGTGAAAGAGAAAGAGCAGAGAGTGCATTTTGAAATATAATTTTAATATTAGCCAAGCTACTTCTAATACCGTGTATTTATGATAAGTGTGGCAGCGGGTAGTTTGGAATATGGTATTTGGAAGTTTACCTCCATTTTCTTAAATATTTTTAATGAACAGATAATGAACTTCTGTTTAATCGAGTTTGTTAAGCAATATCTCTCGAACGTTTATTGTTAAAATAACAGAGTATCGTCAAGTCTACTTTTCACAAACATACTCTAACGTTTAACATTGAATAGACTTCTAAGCGTTGAAAACAGCTTTAAGCACGCTCCAGCTAAAGCTTATTATGCGTGTCCATCAAATGCAAACACAGAACAAATCCACGCACACACACGCACACACACACACACGCACACAGAGTTGCTATAAAGTGCGTCAGTTGGTTGGAGTAGGGGAAAGTTTGTCCTTGCTTGAATGTCAGTCACAGAAAGAGTCAAAGTTGCCTTTCGTCTTAAATCACTTTCAATTTTTTTCAATTACCAAAAAAAAGCCATGCAAAAAGCCGCAAACAGCTGTTAAATGATTTGCAGATACATATACAAAAGAAATTTGTGAATTTAACTATATTATTTAAAGCAGCCAACAACTAGAACAAAAAGCTATGTACATATATGTATTTATGAATGTCGATATACATAAGCATAAAGGCATCCAAACAGACAGACACACACACACACGTACAACACACTTTCAAGGTCAATCAAAGGTTATTAACAAAAATGAGTGCCACTTTGGGCGCCAACGCATTGCCAGCCTAAGGAAAATTTTTCATTTATATTTTGTCTTCGCTTTAGTTATTTTTATTGTTGTCTATTGCGTGTGTATGTGTGTGTGTGTGTGTTTGTATTTGGGTTCATGTATTTATTTTGGGTTCCATGAAAATGCGACAATAACGGAAAGTTCTTTTGAGATTCATTAATACTTGTTAAACTTTTCGTTAGGTATGTTTTACATGAAATCTACTTTAAATGTTCATGGACTTCAAGTTTGAACTAGTTCCACTTAAACTTAATTGAATCAAGTTCTTTTATGAATACTTTTTTACTAAATGCTTTCAATTGAATTGATGTTAGGTCAAAAGGGTTGAATGAACTCAAAAACTTAAAATATAGTTTCTTGAAGCTTCTATAACAGATAATATATAATATATTCTGTAAGCTTTTCGAATGCAATCAAATGAAAAACTAAGTAAGAAACCTTAGAATAACTAACTTCAAGTCATATTTTACATACAACGATGCAAAAATGATTATACAGGGTCCGCCAAATAACTTCTTTTTTTTTAAATGATATAAAAATAAAACTACTGAATATTTTCTCAAATTTCTTTTTTTATTTGAAAATTGAAAACGTTCAGCGGAAGGATAAAACGAATTATCTGTGAAATCAAACATGAGCTAAGTGTTACCATTCACATAAATAAGCACTAGTTGAAAAAAAAACCGATAGATGGCGGACCCTGTAGTATCTTGCAATTAGCAATATTCATTTGAGCAACTGTGTTTGATATTAACCTTAAATAAATATAAATATTATATCAACCATATATAGTACTAGTCTACCTTGTTCTGGCTTCGATTACAATCACAAACAAACGCTACAACAACAATAACATATGTTCTCTTAGCTATATGGAAAATCAATTAATTGACTCTTTTAGCGGTCATAAATTAAAGTAATCGGTTATATAGAGCTCATCAAAGTAAACTTATTGTGTCCAGCCATTTGTCACATGCAATATGACACATCTGTTACAATATATATATGTATATGGAACCATTATCTATCTCTTAATCAAATCGACAATAAAATATTATCTACATATTCATAAATAAGCTTTTGTAATTAGATTCGACTTGATCGACTTGAACCCTTTATCTTTTTGTGCTGATAGACGAAGCATAGAATAATTATTCAGCTGGCAACAATTCGATTCTCGTAACTTTTAGCATTGACCAGAACTGCAGCTGATAAGGATTAACATCGGCTTAGCTATGGAATGCATATTAATACTTGATGCATAGAAACATGTTTTCATAACATGTAAACCAATGCAATTCTAAATCTCACTCAATAATCTTTAATTGCACAATGTTATCAGACGTATATAGGTCTATGATTATCAAGTACGGCTGATCATCATCTATCGATTCTATCGAACCGGTGAATGTAAATCTATTCTATTTATAGTCACCCGGTAGAACTGAATCAAATAGGCAACCGTTGATAAGGCGCCAATGACCTTGTTGACCCTTCGTTATGGATGTCATAACTAGGTAATTGGGTCATCATGTTGCTGTTTGGCGTCACCACACACGCTCCTAATCCATGCACAGTTGTGCCGGGTATCGTCGGGAAATCTATTTCTAGCTACCTTTATGATGGTTTTAACTTCCTTTCCTAGTATCTTAGATCATTTCATTATTTCCTTAACGGGAATATGCTATAATATAGCTTTACCAGAGTTGCCATCACTTATATATCCAACTTGTTCTTTTGCAGCGCGTCTATTATCTGTCGCTGGAGTACTACATGGGCAGATCTCTAACGAACACCATGATCAACTTGGGCATTCAGAGTGAGTGCGAGGAGGCAATGTATCAGCTGGGTCTGGACATTGAGAATCTCGAGGAGATGGAGGAGGATGCTGGTTTGGGCAACGGTGGTCTCGGTCGTTTGGCTGCCTGTTTCCTTGACTCGATGGCAACATTGGGTCTGGCTGCCTATGGCTATGGCATTCGTTATGAGTACGGCATCTTTGCCCAGAAGATCAAGAACGGTGAGCAGGTGGAGGAGCCCGATGATTGGTTGCGTTATGGCAATCCTTGGGAGAAGGCACGTCCCGAGTTCATGTTGCCCATTCACTTTTATGGACGCGTGATCGATACGCTCGAGGGCAAGAAGTGGGTGGATACCCAGAGGGTCTATGCCATGCCCTACGATAATCCCATCCCCGGCTACAACAACAACCATGTCAACACTCTGCGTCTGTGGTCCGCCAAGTCGCCCATTGACTTCAACCTGAAGTTCTGTAAGTATTTTCCTACACTCTTTTACTTGGTTCGTTTTTGACCTAAGTTTCATTGCCTTCCAGTTAACGATGGTGATTATATTCAGGCCGTGCTTGATCGTAATCTGGCTGAGAATATCTCTCGTGTGCTGTATCCCAACGATAACTTCTTTGAGGGCAAGGAGCTGCGTCTGAAGCAGGAGTACTTCATGTGCGCCGCCACCCTGCAGGACATCATCCGTCGCTACAAGGCTTCCAAGTTTGGATCACGCGAAGCTGTCCGCAACAATTTCGATCATTTCCCCGACAAGGTGGCCATCCAGCTGAACGATACGCATCCATCGCTGGCCATACCCGAACTGATGCGCATTCTCGTCGATGAGGAGCATCTGGAATGGGCCAAGGCCTGGGATATTGTGGTGCGCTCGTGTGCCTACACCAATCACACTGTGCTCCCGGAGGCTCTCGAACGTTGGCCCGTGTCCATGTTGGAGTCCATTCTGCCACGTCACTTGCAGATCATCTATCACATCAATTTCTTGCATATGGAGAATGTGAAGAAGAAGTTCCCCGAGGATTTGGATCGCATGCGTCGCATGTCCTTGGTGGAGGAGGATGGCGAGAAGCGCATCAATATGGCACATTTGTCGATTGTTGGCTCACATGCCGTCAATGGTGTGGCAGCCATTCACTCGCAGATTCTGAAGGATTCGCTGTTCCGTGACTTCTACGAAATGGATCCCAAGAAGTTCCAGAACAAGACGAACGGCATTACGCCACGCCGTTGGTTGCTCCTCTGCAATCCGGGCTTGTCCGATCTGATTGCCGAGAAGATCGGTGATGAGTGGCCCGTGCATTTGGATCAGCTGGTCGCTTTGAAGAAGTGGGCCAAGGATCCCAACTTCCAGCGCAATGTGGCACGTGTCAAGCAGGAGAACAAACTTAAATTGGCTGCCATTTTGGAAAGAGATTACGGCGTCAAGGTCAACCCAGCCTCAATGTTTGACATTCAAGTGAAACGCATCCATGAGTACAAGCGCCAACTGCTCAACTGCCTGCACATCATCACTCTGTACAATCGCATCAAGAAGGATCCCACTGCCAACTTTACGCCACGCACAATCATGATCGGTGGCAAGGCCGCTCCCGGTTACTATGTGGCCAAACAGATCATTAAGTTGATCTGTGCCGTTGGCAATGTGGTCAACAATGATCCCATCGTTGGTGACAAATTGAAGGTCATCTTCTTGGAGAACTACCGTGTCACTCTGGCTGAGAAGATAATGCCCGCTGCCGATCTGTCCGAACAGATCTCTACTGCTGGCACTGAAGCTTCCGGCACTGGCAACATGAAGTTCCAGCTTAATGGCTCTCTAACCATTGGCACTCTCGATGGTGCCAATGTGGAAATGGCTGAGGAAATGGGTTTGGATAACATCTTTATCTTTGGCATGACCGTTCCTGAGGTTGAAGCCCTCAAGAAGAAGGGCTACAATGCCTATGATTATTATAATAAAAATCCTGAGGTCAAGCAGGTCATTGATCAGATCCAGGGCGGTTTCTTCAGCCCCGGCAATCCCGACGAGTTCAAGAATATTGCTGATATCCTTCTCAAGTACGATCATTACTACTTGCTGGCCGACTACGATGCATACATCAAGGCTCAGGATCAGGTCTCCAAGACCTATCAGGTAAGCATGACCTATCAGAAAACCATCTTATACAAACTAATACCATATTCACTCCCTCTTTGAAACAGAACCAAGCCAAATGGCTGGAGATGTCCATCAACAATATTGCCTCCAGTGGCAAATTCTCATCGGATCGTACCATTGCCGAGTATGCCCGTGAAATTTGGGGCGTTGAACCCACCTGGGAGAAGCTGCCAGCACCGGAGGATCAGCAATAAATCAATTTTTAAAAAAAATTTATTTTTTTGATATTATATTTTATTATATTTGTGTGCTTTACTTTTGTTAAAGTCCCAATTTTAAGAGCCAAATGCAACAACATAATTATCAAAGATGAGGAAAAGAAAATCAAGATTAAGCTAGCGCTAAGATGTGAACATCGATCGGGCTCATTGTTAATTATTAAATATCTTATTTAATAAATTCTATACAAATCTAATGCTAATCTTCAATTAGATCAAATCGAATTAGCAGCAGCGACTACAATACGGTACCTTTAATATCGCCATTGAGACCTCAGGAAAACTTTCAAAGTTATTAAAACAGAAAAAACTGAAAAAGAGAAAAACAAAAACCAATAACAACTTAGTGCAATGCTTTGTTTTTAGATATGGATAAACATACTATTTGCGTGTTAATTAAACAAATAATAAAAAAAAGTTCAACTGTTACATGTAAAGAAAATAATTTTATTTACATAATAAAAGCTTGAGAATTTCATTGGGAGAAACTTAAGGGTTAAGATGTATTTCGATTTTTATCCACAGGGATCTCAAAGGGATACATGCTTCTGAGATAAAAACAAGGGATCTGCGATAATGATTAAAAAAGTTTCCCGACCGTTGCTCTACTGCAGTGGTCGGGGAACTTTTTTAATCATTACCCCAAAATATTTTTATTTAAGTTGATATTACCCCATAGTGGTTCCTCGACCGCTGTTGTGTGGAAACAAATAAGGTTTATGCATTGGCTTAACTACCCTCTAAAAATAATAAAAAAAAGTATGCATACTTTTAGGCAGATCGCTTATTCTTACTTATATAGAAAATTTCGGCAAAAAGGACATTAGGTTTTAAGCCATAACTTGAACATTTCCTTAAGGATCTTTAAGAAAAATACATTTCTGAACTCGCAGCAACAAGATCTATCGATTTGCTTACAAGGATCTCCAGGATTCACTAAAAAAAATTTTCGAAAAATTTTACAGGGGGTAGGTCAGAAAAAATTTTAAAAATTACAAAATCGTCGATAACTCGGCTATTTTAAGGACTATCCGGATGTCCTTTAGACCACAGGTAGGCCTAGGCCCACCAATTCGAGCAAAGTAGTTCAAAGGACGATAGTCCTTCAAACAGCTGGAATAAAAGGATAAATGTTTTAAACAGAAAATTGGTTATATCTCGGCCAAATCCTAAAGGATTCGCAAGTGTCCTATGTCAGACATTTGGTTTTGACCAGGGCTACCAACTGGCCAAAGGACATTCAAATCGTCCTTGTGGTTTCCGAGAAAACTGCACTTTTATGGTTTTTTCTTATTTTCGCTCGGCCGTAGAGTGAAATTTTTACAAGTGTTATGTTCTTAGATGACCCCATTATCCTTAAATGCAGTTTGATAGAGGTTTTCCATGCAGATCCAACGCACCATGGTTTTTGAAAATCCGTAAAGTTTTGGCCGATTTATACTTATATAGAAAATTTCGGCAAAAAGGACATTAGGTTTTAAGCCATAACTTGAACATTTCCTTAAGGATCTTTAAGGAAAATACATTTCTGAACTCGCAGCAACAAGATCTATCGATTTGCTTACAAGGATCTCCAGGATTCACTAAAAAAAATTTTCGAAAAATTTTACAGGGGGTAGGTCAGAAAAAATTTTAAAAATTACAAAATCGTCGATAACTCGGCTATTTTAAGGATTATCCGGATGGCCTTTGGACCACAGGTAGGCCTAGGCCCACCAATTCGAGCAAAGTAGTTCAAAGGACGATAGTCCTTCAAACAGCTGGAATAAAAGGATAAATGTTTAAAACAGAAAATTGGTTATAGCTCGGCCAAATCATAAAGGATTCGCACATGTCATATGTCAGACATTTGGTTTTGACCAGGGCTACCAACTGGCCAAAGGACATTCAAATCGTCCTTGTGGTTTCCGAGAAAACTGCACTTTTATGGTTTTTTCTTATTTTCGTTCGGCCGTAGAGTGAAATTTTTTACAAGTGTTTTTATTCTTAGATGACCCCATAATCCTTGAATGCAGTTCGATAGAGTAGGTCCTTGAAACTCTCACGCAACATGTCCTTTCAAAATCCATAAGGATTAAAGTGGCTTAGGAGTATTTAAAAAAAAAATTCAACACATTTTAGGTCAAAATTCGTCAATATCATTAAGGATCCATCGGTTTTGCAGTCAAGGATGGTTGTGATTCCCACCCAACAAAGGAAAAATAAGATATTTTTGTATAGCTCGTATCGTTAAAGATCATATTTATTTACCTCAAAAACCAATAAATCTAATAAAAAATCTACAATCAATTATTAATAATAATATAAGACATGGACTAAAATTAGATATACATAAAAACTTACGAACAGAATAGGCAGCAATAGCACTGGTTTTTATATTTAACTTCAAAAGTATAAAGGACAATATGAATTAAAAGTCAGCCCAAAAGTATGCAAATATATATATATTTAACTGCAAAAGTATGCTGCACAATTAATTATATTATGAATAAGAGGCCAGCCTAAAAGTATGCAAATATATATAATGAGAATTTATGCATCGCTTGCTGCTGACCTGGTATGCCTGGCAAAATGGGAAAATTTATAAGAAAGAGTGCCCATTGTTGGAGAACTTTATGCATTTTGAGTTTTAAATTCGTTATTAAGTCTTAGTTCGTTTAAACTCCTTTAGTCATTACACCAAAATATTTATGTGTAAGTTGGTATTACCCCATGGCTCAGAAAAATATATACTTTTCACTCAGAGAAGTCGTATCGAATCGTTTAGAACAGAGGCCGGCGAACTTTTTGAACCATTACCCCAAATTTCAGAATCATGTCCATTACCCCCACAAATTTCACTTTTACCCCATTTGGGGTCATTTACCCCGGTTCGCCGACCATTGCTCTACTGCGATCACAAAAAAATGAACTTTAATACCAATACCATTTATTAAAACATAAAATTAAATCTATATATATATATAGATTACAAACGTGGCCATGAAAAAAATTTCAAAATTCTCAGTGCACTTTAATAAAGTCTAATAAAACTTGATTGATCAAACTTATACGAAGATATGGAGCAACGCATAAAACTTTTAAAGCTTTGGCAGCCAGAAGTCGCAATACCAACAAAAATACGACGCATGCGTCGCCTTTCTTTTAATAGTATTGAGTCTAATGGCAGCCGAAGATGCCGTTGCCTAAGGCCATTGATTGAACCCTATAGTCCTGCTCCTAGTCCGTACTACAATTCCAGGATCTATGATAACTATGATACCTATTTGGATACAGGACTAAACTGCTTTCGGCCACGTCAGCAAGCTGGATTATCAAATACCAACTTTAACTATACGCAGCAAGAGGCCATAAACGAGCTAAGGCTTGTGTTGGCAGGATTGGAAAATCAGCAACAAATAGATGGTCAATTCTTTTCCTCATACTATTCCCAGCCAGCTGGAAGTAGAGTAGATTCCAAAATATCCGAGAGCTCACCTACAAAAATGGATCATAAATTACTCGGCGATAAGAATCAAACACAAGCAAATGGAATCGATGTTAAGCTAAACAAGCTTACGGATCTGATGTGTCAAACCATGTTGAAGCTGGACAAATTTCTCGATATACAAACGGGGATATCTTCGCGAAAAGATGGGAAGAGCAAGAGTCGGGATAATTCGGCTGTCAAAATATTGCCAGTTGTAATAATGCCACAAACAGCAACACCAAATAAATCTGCCAAGCCCGAAGCAACCAAGATGGAAAAAAATAAAATGAAAAAGCGTTCTGTAGCTGGTAAAACAATTTCAAATCCTTCAACAGGTTCCACTAAGAAACGCAAACGCGATTGTGGCACTACCATGTGGTGTCCTCATAATTGTTGTGGCACTATCACAGGGAGCACGACACGTTTAGCCAAGAAAAAAAGTCAAACTAAAGCAGACCAGGCAAGAGAGAAAAGCAATGTTTCCTTTTCACCATCCACAAAAACTTCTCAAGATGTCAAGCAAAAAGTGCAACCATCTATGGAGCAACTTGTGGAGGTGATTTGCAAATGCTTAGAGAAAAAGCGTCCTCATGCTGGCTTCTGTCACGAAGATGAAAATCAGACAGACGACAATGAGTTATACCCAGATGCCGAAACAATAAGCATAGATGATTGGTTAAATGACGCCCAAAATAGTCTGGCCATGTTGGAAAGGCAAGAACAATACTATTCAAACGAATTACGTAAGGAAAGGCCGTGTACATCTCACAAGCTTATGCAAACGGAATCAAGAACCTCAAATGTCATCAGGGAAAATCGTGTAAGAACACCTCACTTAATACATACCTCACATAAATCGGTCTCCAACAGCGACTTGCAACACAAGGATCCTGTTCAGATTGTGAACATATATAAGACTTCGTCACTGAAGCCACGAACCGGGAAGCGTAAGGTAACCAAGAAGCAGCCAAAGGTTTGCTTTGTTAAGGAACAATTAGAAGTGGACTTAAAAAAACAATCTAAGACGCCAAAGTCTGGTAAACCGCTTTTTAAATGCAGGGTGCTGAGATCAATGAGTGAATCACTACAAAATGAAAATTACAACCATGCAGTATGCTCCACTACGTTGGAGAGAACCAGATATCAACAGTTTCTTGATGATTTAGCTAGTTACAGTTAGACAGCACAAGAAACCGGCAAGGATTGATCTCCCTGCCTCCCTGTTGACGTAGTGATTCCTGCCAGAGCACTCAAAAACACCCAGTTATATATATTTAAAATATTTCGAACAAAGTGGGAAATGACTATTAAATTTCCGTAGCAGTAGCAGTATTGTAGAATAATTGCCTGGATATGGATGTGACATCGCAAAGTTCGCGGGTTATGTGTGCCTGTGAGGCAACTGACGGAAGTGCGCAGGGGTCGGAAACTGACCCGAATGTTGCTTTGCAGCAGGAACAATTTGCAACGGATTCTATTGTCGAAAATGGCTCTGAGCCCCAAGTTCAAGCGATTTCATGGGAAGAAAACAACTTTGAGCCTCAATACCAGAGGAACTATTGTGAGACACAAGATAATACTTGGGTCAGGTCAGAGTGTAATGCTCCACAATTTGGTGGATCGAGTATGCCTGTTTCCAACCCTGAGTCACAATCACAATGGGAAAATGAACAAGGTTCTCAGGCTGCCTATAATAAGCCATATACTTGGCCAGTCCGTGAAACAGAATCTCAGAACCAACAAAATCAGCACGTAACCCCAAAAACATCATATGGAGGTGTTCCTCAACAACAGCAGCCGACACCTACAATCTTTGTCATAGTGGTCGAGTATGTTATCTTTTATTCATTTGAAATTAAATTTAAGTGAAATTCTTTTTAGCAAAACGAAAACTGATCAATGTCAGACAAAACAATATCCCTATGATGCTGGGCGAAAACCGGTTCGTCAAAGGAACGTGAAAAGATGCCAAAGCCCGAAAATCAACGATTGTGAGAATCAAAATAATCTTGAAGATCAAGATAAAATACTTCAGGACATAATACTGAATCTGCAGTGTCTTGCAAACGAAAAGAAAACGAAAACAGAAATCCCGAGAATCTGTGATTGTGAGTCCAAGTTTGATTGTGAGAATCAAAGCAACTTGGGAGATCTAGAGAAAACACTTGAGGGTATTATACAGAATCTGCAGTGTCTTGCAAACGATAAGAAGACGAACAGCGAAAAGAAGAAGAAACGACCTGCAAGGTCAGTTTTCGATCGGTTCGCAAATCCGCCATTTGTCATCGAACCGAAACCTTGTTGCAGGAGCTACTGCAACAGGAACTGTTGTTGTTCCTGTTGCAGTGGCTGCTGCACTTCCTGTTATCCATGGTGCTAATGAAAATACATTCAAAAAACCTTCAGATTATTTTTTAATAAAGTCATAACCCTAAAATCAGTTTGAGTGTATGAACATTTAAGGTTTATCTTATCGCCAAAGGATATTAATGTCATGAAAAACATCATAGAAAGCTTTTGCAATTACTGTCAAAACATTTTTTAAATTATTGACACATCGATGTACTAGCAATGTCACTCAGCCTTTTAGGGATCTAGAGATCTTACCCGCATACAAACGACTTAGCAAACATGACCGGATCGCGCCCTAAGAGACGTACCACGAAACAGGAGCTGCTGCGACAGGCTCTTCATCATGTGGATAAATCAAAAGATAGATCTGCGCTGTATGATATGCCTTCGACTAGGTACAGTGCCCAGGCAAAAGGCATTTCCATATTGCCAAGAATGACCACGAACTCGCATCTAGTGCATAACATCCAGCGCAGTCTCTCTAACCTTAGCTGGGAGCCACGTCAATCAAAAATCTCCTTACGTGCGTCCAGGCAGCGCAAAAAAGCGGGCGCTATAAGAGGTAGAGAATTCACCCCACGGCTATGTGATAGGTTCAAAGATAATGGTAAGGTTACAATACACACATTTCTCCACTTTTGACTATAAAAAGATACTTAAAACCCGCCACAGACAATTTCTCCAGTCGCCGATGCTCTCGAGCTAGTTCCTTAAGCTATCCATCGAGCTGGAACTTGCAGGTGGTCAAGGATGAGCCAGAGCCTGATGATGATCTGTCTCCAAGTGAGATAGCCAAGTGCGATGCACTTCATCGCACACCCTACGATCATCGCCTAACCAAACCCATACTCCACCGCCGTACCAAATTGAATACTTCTATTCAGTGTTCGCTGCAGTCGAAGTCAAAGTCAAAGTTCTTTAAGAAGTTGCCAGTAATAGGCATCGTCCAAACTCAAACCAAACGGGCAGGTCAAAATTCAAAGATGCGCAGCAAATCTGTACAAAGCGATTTAGACTACGTTGCTAAAAGAGTTCCAAGCTCTCCTGGTTTAGTTATGAGAAGTAGAGTCGCAGATACCAAAGGTATGCGTGAACAACATCGCGTCTACAGCGGCAAAGAGGATAGTCAATCAGAAAGTGGCCTAAGTTGTTGTTCTGTCTGCCCTACATCCAATCCTACAAAGTCTAAGAACAATGGTGGGTATACAACATCGGATTGCAGCTGTCCATCAAATGGCAGACTTAAAAGCCAAGAAAAATTTCAAACAAGAGAACCCTCTACAGAGCGTTTGGGTCGCATTGAGAGAATGAGTCAGCCGCCCAAAGTTAGTCGGACAAGCGATATTTCACTTGAAACGAATAAATCACAATACGATTTCAATTCCAGAATGGACAATGAGCAAAAAACTCAACGCAGGCAATGCAAAAAGAATGTTGGCTTCTTTTGTAGCATGAAAAGGTGTTCATGTACTCCCAACGGGAAATCAAACAGGGGTCAGACTATTGTAACTCCCAGTGGAGCCTCGAACGCAAAGACTACATGTGCGTGCGAATATGCAGGGTGCCTAAAAACAGCAGCAGCACAAAGCTCTAGGCCTAAATCGCTTCCCATACCAGAACCCAAAAAGCCGGAAAATCTGAAGCATCAAGGGTGCCACCCCCAATGTCCCACTTGTTTAAAAATCAGATCCCAACAAGCAGCCTCTCGCTTACCAGAATTCAGATCCAGAGACAATTATACAATAGAACCCGCCCGCAGATGTAAATGTTCAAAGTGCTTGAAACCAATAAGAGAACCGCCAAAACCAGAACCTAACATACCAATAAATTGTGTGTGTAATTGTCCGTCCTGCAGAAGAGGCAGAACTCTAGCGCCGAGTCCTCCTTTCGAGACAACTAAAGTGCCTTCAAAAACCGTACAAGAAGAAGGCAGGTCAAGTAACTCACTACGAAGCAAGTCAAGTTTCAGATTAGAAAATGACAGAGGTTCAACAGTCAATAGTGAAAGGAGGTCATCTGTCGGATTCCATGATGAGAGATCCCATAGCCATCTAAGTGCAAACGGAGAACACGAATCCCTTTCGCACAAATACCCAACTGACTTACATTTAGACGAGGAGAAACCCAATTGTATATGTGTGAATTGTGGAGCGAGCTTCGATACTTTCAGTGGTTCAAAGAACGGAAAGAGTAGTCACAGTTTTCACACAAAATCGATTGAGCCCGAGGAATTTGAGGAGGAAATGTTAAGGCGGGAAAGTCAACAAGGATCGAAGTCCCAAATCAATCTTGCACAGAGTTCCATTCCATTCCAAAGTAATTCTCCACAACATTGCTCCTCTGAAACGTGCTACAAACAGTGTGGCAAGTGCAAAATAACACCAGCTAAAACCAAACAGGGCGATCCAATGGTAAATCTTGTTGTCGACGATAAATGCAATGTGAATCAAATAATTCAAATTCTACAGGAGACAGTCGCCAATCTGGAAAGGCAAAAGCAATTGCTGAGTCAGCAAATTCCAAATAGAGATCAAAATAGAGGATACCAAAGATCTGCTAGTGGAACTGAAATTACTCCAAGCAGTGGATACAGCAATACGCCAGTGCCAAAAACTCAATGTCAATGTTCCTACAACTACAACACTCATCCGGGCTATCCTACAGTTAATTATATGCCGTACACTGCATTTCCACAACAATACAATCAATTTCAGCAACCTAATTTTCAAATGGTAAGCGTCCCTCCAAACTTTTCATCGCCGAACACTGCCGGGGCACACATACTAACAAAAACAGAGTACGATTATGAAGCAGATGGATCGGTTGAAAAAAGGCAACGAGTCAGCCTACAGCAAAGTAATAGCTACTATATCAATCGAAATGAGCTGCATCAAGTCAATAGTCGAACACGTAGTGGTGGCATTGCGTATTCCTTTGACGAGGACTCAAAAAAGTGTCGCCACGGGAAGCGTAAGATCGTAAAGCACACCACATCGTTTATGGAAATTTTCAATTTGGCCATGGCGATAAAGGAAAAAAGATCACGTTTAAAGGCAGACTTTCTCAACGGTCGAAGTGAGAGCCCTGAAGACAAGAAAGAGAGAAAGATACAGGAACATCATGTCACACAAAGGACAAAAAAGTTTCTCGATCTTCCAGACCACAACAGCTATGAGAAAAATATGTTAAAGGGACTTGTAAGAAAGAAAGCTGCAAGCATAAAGTCTAGAATAGAGAACGATTTATTGGCACTTAAGCCTGGATATGTTGTAGAAGGTAAAAAATCACTGGAAAATAGTGACAGGCCTAGCAAACAAACAGAATATAAAGCTGAAACTGCAACCGACCCCAAGCAAAAGCCAAATATTTGCAAAAGTTGTTGTTGCAATCGAGAAGGTTGCAAAAATAGAAGTGATCGTCAATCGCGGGAACAGCCAGAAGCAGAACGTGTTAGAATATTGACTCAGGAGGAACGTATGCAACATGAAGAGATTCCAGCAAAATCAAGTCGAAATTATCTTCAATCAAAAGAAAATGTAGAACCTAGAAACTCAAAGCACGATCAAAGGGAATACCCCAACATGTATTCATGTGACTTAGATTCCTGTAAGAGGCGTAGTGTAAATCAAGTGAAGTTGAACAAAGTTAAGTATGACAGTGAAATGTGTCCGTGCCGAACAACAGCCGACCAAAGGAAAACTCTGAGAGAATCATTAACAAAAATTTTCCCTTGCTTGAGACAAAAGCGTGATATGAAAGAGCAGCCAGATCTGAAACCTAAGCCGAAAAACCGTCTATTTTCTTGCAATCGAAACAAACGACAGGAGAAAGAAGATGTTGTATCGGTTCCTTCGGACCCAAAAAAACGACGATCTATTGTTGACTTATTTCCTTGCATGAGAGAAAATCGTGATAGAAGACAGAGAGAGCAACAAGGCGAGTTGGAATCGAAGAAATCTAAATCAAGAAGCAGTATATTTTCGTGCAATCGAAACAAACGACAACAGAAGGAAGATGTTGTATCGGTTCCTTCAGATCCCAAAAAACGAAGATCTAGGAGCTGTTTATTACCTTGCATCAGAGAAAGTCGTGATAGAAGACAGAGAGAGCCACAAGGCGAGTTGGAATCGAAAAAATCTAAATCAAGAAGCAGTATATTTTCGTGCAACCGATACAAACGACAACAGAAAAAAGATGTTGTATCGGTTCCTTCGGACCCAAAAAAACGACGATCTATTGTTGATTTATTTCCTTGCATGAGAGAAAATCGTGATAGAAGACAGAGAGAGCAACAAGGCGAGTTGGCATCGAAGAAATCTAAATCAAGAAGCAGTATACTTTCGTGCAATCGAAACAAACGACAACAGAAAAAAGATGTCGTATCGGATCCTTCGGACCCAAAAAAACGACGATCTATTGTTGATTTATTTCCTTGCATGAGAGAAAATCGTGATAGAAGACAGAGAGAGCAACAAGGCGAGTTGGAATCGAAGAAATCTAAATCAAGAAGCAGTATACTTTCGTGCAACCGAAACAAACGACAACAGAAGGAAGATGTTGTATCGGTTTCTTCGGATCCCAAAAAACGAAGATCTAGGAGCTGTTTATTTCCTTGCATGAGAGAAAAGCGTGAAAGAAGACAGAGAGACCAACATGGCGAGTTGGAATCGAAGAAATCTAAATCGATAAGCAGTCTGTTTTCTTGCAATCGAAAAAAACGGCAGACATCAGAATACATAAGCGATTTGTCACTTGACACTAGAAGAAATCGCGAAAAGAAACCGTCAGAAACAAGTAAAGCAGAATCAAAATGTAGTCTATTAACATGCACAAGAAGAAATAGTGTCAAAAAAGAAAATCCGGATCATTCAAAATCGAAGCCGTCAGCATCAAGAAGCAGTATATGTCTGAACAAATGGCGAAAAAGAGATAAAAAGGTAACGTTGGAAACAAAGGAACCACGACGCTCAAAATCAAAAACATTTCATTTGTTTGCCTGCCTACATCGCAATAAGCGAGTAAGTAGGTCAGAAAATACTTCAACGACTCATAAACGGGTGTCCAAGTCAAAGTTATCGGGACTCTTTTCCTGCTGCAACAAAGGCAATAAGGAAAGAAACAAGAAACATCAAAGTGATCCTGAAGAAGATTGCGATGAAGTAAAGGTGCTTTATGATTCAAGCTATAGATTTGCAGATCACAGTTATTGCGAAGCCTATGAAAACAATGATTACGACAAATATGAAAACTCTGATTGCATTTGCGAAAAAATTAAATGTACAAACAATTGAACATGACCACATGGCAGGTAGAACTTCAAAATTAATTTAAGGTACACTATTCAAAATTGTAAAATCAAAATTGTAAATTGCTTAAGTTAAATAAAAACAGGGTGACTCACAATCATTGAACGCTTTAATAGCCAGCACATGTTGCGATAGTAAGTGGCGGTCGTTCGGTCTTAAACTATCGATAAGTCGGCACAACATCAACAATTGAGCCTCAGTGCAGTTGTTTAAAAAGGTTGAACTTCTTAAATAAAACACAATTGCTATATCCAGATGCACGCAATCTTTCGAATTCACTTACAGCCTGCCAAAGCAATGTGAGCGCCGAGGCGACAACGACGACAACTGTTGAAGTAGCAGCTGTATCAAGTATATGTTGTATATGTTTTAAGTTTATTGTATTTTTTTGCATCCAAAATGCAGTTGTTAGCCAGTTTAACTCGACTACTGCTTAGCTTCTATATTCCGTGATTAAGGGATCCTTATCCATTTCGGATATGAGCACTTCACAGGCACACTCCAAGCGTTCAATCAGCTGCGGCTGAAATTCGCGGAGGAAGCCGCGTTCCGAGTTGCTGTGATTGCATAGCAACACCGTGGTTCCATTGTGATTGAAGTCCAGTACTTCGTGATGTGACATCTCGCCGGTGATGATAAGGTCTGCCTGCACACCTTGCAACAACGAGCCACCGGAGCCGGCACAGATGCCAACTGTTTTAACAAAAGTTTCTGAGTTATGACCGTCGGCAAGTGCCACATGTACGCTCTTCTCAATGTGCTCTTGCAGGGCATGCACCACCTTGGATATGGGCATGTATGTTTCCACCATGCGGCCCGAACCCGTGTCCGGCTTAGCATCCGGCTCGGGTACTAGCGGTTTAATGCTCTTTATATCTACAGCCTTGGCCAGCCAATCGTTCACACCGCCCGGTATTTTGTCCCAAGCCGTGTGCGGTGAGTAAAGTGCAATATTGTTGGCCAAACAAGACACTACAACTCTTTCCTTCCAGTTGCTCATTGTGATGCGTTTTAGGGGTTTGAAGATTGGCGGATGATAGCTTATAATTAGATCCACCTTCTTCTCAACAGCTTCGCTCATAACTGGCTCCGTAAGATCATTGGTCAGCAGTATTTTTAAAACATGTTTCTAAAATTCACAAATTGCTTAATAGAAAATTATTTTTCTTAAATATTAAATATTGAATTACATCTTTGGATGGTTCGATCAGTAGACCCACGTTGTCCCATTTCTCAGCCAATGTTGTGGGCGCAAAGTTCTCCAACTGTTTGACCACTTGTACTAGATCTTTTCCACAAAAGCTGGCCATGGTTCTTAAGCCGGCAACGCAACGGAACATAAATACCTGCGAGCAATCTATTTAAAGTTTATTTTGTGAAGTTTGTTGGAATATTTATTTCACTTAAGATCCGCACCAAGTGTTGTACAACGTTTGCAAAAATGCCGGCTACTTTTTTTTTCCAACACTGACTGCTTGAGCGGCTGTTTTGAATACAGCCTATTGTACGTGATTTTTGTGACCAGATAAAAAAACATACCAGTATACAAAATGATTTAAATGTAAATAAATAAAAATATATACTGTTCATAAATAAATAAAGAAATAACCTTGTTATCTATTGACATTATTACTTGGGCCTTGCTGTTCCGATCCCGCATTTACCAATACTTGTTGCGATAGTAAGTGGCAGTCATTCGATCTTAAATTATCGATAAGTCAGCACAACATCAACAACTGTGCCTTAGTGCAGGTGCATAAAAATGTTGAATTTCTTAATTAAAACGCGACAATTGCTATATCCAGGTGCACGCAATCTATCGAATTCACTTACAGCCTGCCAAAGCAATGTGAGCGCCGAGGCGAAAACTATTGACGTAGCAGCAACAAAGCCGGCGTTGATTTTGCCACAGAACTATGCGGAATTTGCGCCCATAAACAGGAACAGCGCACGCCAGGCATGGATTGAAAATGTTGATGCAGTTAAGGAGCGTAAAGTGGGTTTAATCGAATTGCATCCAGATGTGTTTGCCGCACAGCCACGTGTTGATATCATACAGGAAAACATCGAGTGGCAGCGCAAGTATCGTTATGTAAGCATGGCGCATACCAAAACACGCGCTGATGTACGCGGCGGTGGACGAAAGCCCTGGCCGCAAAAGGGTATGGGACGTGCTCGTCATGGCTCCATACGCTCTCCGATGTTCAAAGGCGGTGGCATCGTACACGGCCCTCGTTCACCCACATCTCATTTCTATATGTTGCCATTTTATAAGCGAGTTTTGGGCCTGACATCAACACTGAGCGTTAAGCTGGCGCAGGATGACTTACATATTATTGAGAACGTTGAGTTGCCTACGAAAGATGCACAATTCATTCGGGACCTGATAGCGGAACGCAAGTGGGGACCATCCGTGCTTATTATTGACAAGTGTGTGATTTAAACGCTTAACATATCTGGCAACTCACTAAACAAATTTCATTTTAGGCAAGAGATGTTTCCGGAAAACATTTGCTATGCTACGGACAACATGGGCTACGTAAATCTGATGCCTTCGTTTGGACTGAATGTCTACTCGATGCTGAAGCACGACACATTAGTGCTAACTGTAGAAGCCGTAAAGCATTTGGAGCAGCGTCTCCTTTACCAGCTGCATCGCAACGATGCGGCCAGCAAGAGCAATAAATTTAAGCTGGATCAAGTTTAAATATAAATTATAATTTTATTGTATTTTAGCAATTGTCTTGCATCCAAAATGCAATTGTCAGTTTAACTCGACTTCGGCTTAGCTTTTATATTCCGTGATTAAGGGATCCTTATCCATTTCCAAAAGGCAATCCCTTTTTTTCGAACCGGGTGTTTCGATTTTGAAGGTTTACGCATGTACTCGAGTTTGGTGAAGCGCATCCATTTATATATGCCTTTGCTGGCGGATATTAAAAGTAAATCAGAGATGTGGCTGATAAAGTTAATGAAAAGTATGATGAAATTCTTGGATGACCAAATTTTAAAACCTTTACACATTTTCCTTACTTTTTTTTATCACCCTAACTTAGATAAGATTTTTAAGAGTATACGAGTATACATATTATAAGAGTATACATATTAAGTAACCCAAATTTAGGTGTTCTCTTCCGATGTTAGCATTTTAGCTGTCTTTTAGCAAGACCCACCAAATGGAATACAAGCAACAAGCTACGACATTTTGACGACCTTAGCTGCTGGCTGGTTGACTTGTGGTTTGGTGGTTGGCAAACCGCAAAAGGCAACTTACTGGTAACAGCTACCATATATCAAACTCAAAAGCCAAGTTCAGTAAGTCAGTAAGTCAACTTAGATAGACAGTTTAACAGATAGTTAGCTGAATCACGAGCCAATCCGGAAAACCAGGAGACGACTCAAAGGCAACGGCTTTCAAAGCGGTTTTTTATGAAGACTTTTGCGGTTAGTAGACTGCCAATAATTTATTAGCTCGTAAGTATTATAAACATGCATAAGTATATCTCTTTGCTATCTGCAATGTATAGATCTGTAGTCGATGGCGCCATAAAATACTTTACCGCAGACTGCAGCTGATCATCAGTTTTGCATCATAATAATGCTCGAAAGTCATATGACATGTGAAGATGTTATAAGATCCGCATTAGCTAACCGCATTGGTTTGATTTAGTCATTTTGTTGCTATTTTTTCGATTGCATGACGAGTACTTAAAGTCATTTACAATATGTGGAGAGACAGTTAACTTTTTGGCCCATGGTTTCTAAGAAACGCATTGTATGTGTATGCGATCAATCTATGTTGGATCTTTATGTATACTAAAATAATTTTAATAAGTAAAAAATATATACTATATGTAAATAAATAAAATAACTCACATTTTATCTATTGACATTATTACTAATAATCATTATTTTTATATAAATTCAAAATAAGTAAAAGAGTAATGTGTATGTACACACATACACTTAAAGTTATATAAAAAAAAATTATGGAATTCCAGGTACTGGGGCATTGCTCTTCCTTTCCCGCATTCCAAGATTCCGTACATTTGAGCGACGTTTTTTCGTGAACTTGCAGCTAATTGTTGAAAACCCCAAGTGACGAATCACAAACAGATAAGAAAGTGGCAAACAACGAACAAAACCACAAGAACGCGTGTTTATTTGATTTTTTTTTTTAAGTATAAAATTTAAACTACTTTCTCATACCGATAATGATCGATATCCTTTATATTCTAAGTTTGTTCTTCTAAGATAAAAATCATATCTTAGAAATAACAATGACTTGTTCCGCCATTCTCAAGGAGCAGGCGTCACTGTTTCAAATTTTAGTTCTTTTTCAACTGCAGCCGCTTCTGCCATTTTTAGTCCATCTTCTTTCTACATCTTCGTTCCAGGGTGGAAGTTGCGAACACACATCATTCGAGTTTTAGACGCGCGGCGGTCAACACGTTTGTACTTCCCAGAGAAAATCATAGCATATGGTACATACTTGTAGTTTTAAGAATTACTGCTGCAGTTGTTGTTGCTGGGTTCTAACGTTGTCATCATTGTTGTTGTTGTTGTCGCTATGCAATGCTAATACGTTTAAACTAGAACTTGGCTTAATGTTGCGCGCCCTGAGAAAAAGCTCTTCAGAAAAAGCAGATATGTCTGGCAACGCCATTTGGTTTCCCCCACTACACAAAGCTTTGTTGTAAATGTTGTCACGGCAAAGCTAAATTTAACCAGCTTCAGCACAAAACTTTAGTGCTATTTTCAACGTGAAGGAATAAAGACGTGTGAGTTAAAAGTGCGCAACGCAATTGAATTAACTACAAGTTAAAGCGAAACGCGTACCATAAATGTTGAGCACACAAAACAAGTTAACAGTAACATAAAACTAAAAAAGGTGTGTGTTAAATAAAATATTGACTTATTTAAAACAAGCATCAAATTTAAACACAATGAAACAAACAAAATCAGCCACATAAAGGAAAACTTATAATTTGTGAGCATTGAACAAAAAAGAAACAGCAGAAGCTGTTTGGCTGCATGTGTGTGTGTGTGTGTGTTCGCGACTGTGTGTCTCGAGTGACTGTGTTTGTTTCTGCTTGTGTAGGTGTGTGTGAAACGTAGAAAGGTGCGCAAGTTGATAGATAATTAAGCAGACGAATTAAATTCTAAGAATTCCCACAGCATGTTTTTTTTCCAAACGAGCAACTGAAACATAATTTTTTTGTTGATGCTAATCATAACTTCGACATGCGCTAATCTCGTCGTTTGCTGTTATTGCGTTTTCACTTGTATGCCCCCACACTACGTTTGTTTCACTCACTCTTACGGCAGCGAATGCTTACGCGACTACTAGAGAGACGCTTAAAGCGCAGTTACGCGAGCGAGCGATTGATATATAAGTGTGTGTGTGCTTGTGTTTGTGTGTGAGAAGCTTAAGAGTTGAGCAAAGCTTAAAAGCAAAGTTCAGCATGTGAATTTCCATTTATTTATAAAAGAAATTTTTGCAGAATCAACGACAAGCAACTGTTGAACGCTTATATATAAATACATATATATGTAAAACAAAGAAGACGTAAGAAAAGAAACATTTGTGCGGCATTTAAAGCAGCATATTAGAAAGAAGAAGAAGAAGCAGAGTTACTTTTACGCAAAACAGCAAATAAAGGGGCCAGCAACAGGCAACAAGTTCAAAATGTGGAACCAAAAGGCAACAGCAGCAACAAGTGATAATAACAAGGACAAGGAAACGGTGGAGGATTGTAGTTGTGCTGGTGGGGATAGCATTGCCAGCACTGTCACAGCTGTCAGTGTTGAGCAACAGCAGCAGCAGAAGGCAGCTGCAATTGAAACTAACAGTAAACAACAATCAAACTCAGCAACAACAGCATTTGGCGGCAAAAACAGCGAGCAACAACAACAACAACAACAGCAACAAACTAGCGACGCCATTAACAAGCAAAAAGAATTTTCAGCACAAAGCGAAACAAGTGATTCTGGTTTTATCTCCGGCCCGCAATCAGCACAAATCTTTAGCGGCGAACTCAGCGACGACGACGAACCGCAACAAGAAGTACAGAAAAAACATTTAGAGCAGGACAAGAGCAAGGATCAGGAACAGACCAAGGACAAACAAGAAGTAGTGCTCGATTCGGGCATTATTGACGAAGAGCCAACAGAGGACGCATCCGAAGAGGAGGAGGTGGAGGTTGAAGCTGGCGCCGAAAAGCCAGCCGTTGAGCAGATGCGCTTTAAACACAACGTTGATACGGGCATACCGCAATGGACCGTACAATCCAGCCTTGCCAGCGGCGGCACTGCTATAAACAATCTCAACACAACAACAACAACAAATGCTAACGCCTCCGCTGGACGAAGAAGCGCACCACAAACAACAACAAATGCAGCTGGAAATACTGCAAGCGGAAATTCAAATGCAACTGCACCATTAAGCGGCAGCAACAATATCAACATCATGAACGCTTGGGAGCAATTCTACCAACAGAACGATGATGGCGACACGTGAGTAACAGTAAACAATTGTTTAATCAATCAAGCATTTCCGGAATCGAACTCTTAGTTGCCATACTTTCTGTTAGATCTTTTCTAAAAACAATCAGAGTCTTAAATGTATCTTTAACTGTTTGCCAAACAGCTTTTAGTCATCTTAGAGAGATCGAATACATCAAAGTTGACTTGTGTGGGGGAGACTTTCATGAATCACAAGACAATGAGGCGACGGCACATGTTAGTCAGGCAGTCAGGGGTTTTCCTGGTATGTGTGTCTGTTTGCTTGTGTACCTACCTGTACCTGTACTGTAAAACAGGTTTTTGGCAAAATTTGGTGGGTTTTTACCGAAAAAAACAAGTGGGAAATGTTTCAGGCAGGTAACAATGTTTCATTTACCTCATTTCTTACCTTCTTCTTTGTTTTGCTTTCTCTCCCTTTCGACAGTCCACTGCATTTGGCCTGCATATCGGGCTATGTCGATGTTGTAGCGGCTCTAATACGCATGGCACCACATCCGTGCCTCCTTAACATTCAGAACGATGTCGCCCAGACGCCTCTCCATTTGGCTGCATTAACAGCGCAGCCAACAATTCTACGCATGCTCTTATTGGCGGGTGCCGAGGTAAGTAACCCCATCAGACGCACCATCTAAACTTAATCCCATTAATCCATCTACATATCAATCCTATCTATCTGTCCATTTGGTATCTAAATAGCCAACAGTACGTGATCGTCATGGTAATACGGCATTGCATTTGTCCTGCATTGCCGGTGAGAAGCAGTGTGTGCGTGCCCTGACGGAGAAGTTTGGTGCCTCGGAGATACATGAGGCACATCGCCAATATGGACATCGTTCCAATGACAAGGCCGTCAGTTCACTAAGCTATGCCCATCTACCTGCCGATCTGGAGATACGCAACTATGATGGTAAGTTAACTTCAAGAGCTATTAGAAAAGGTTTTTACCGACTTTGGCTATGCAATATCCAAAAATTCTGTTAAAAGATCAAATATTATTTAATCTATTTATTATTTTGTTATATATAGTTTTTGGCAATTGTAGCCAACAATTTTTAGCACATTTGATTTGTTGCCAAAAGATATATGGTATAAGTTCTATATTTTAGCTGTCCCGCCATCGGCTAGCCACAGTGCGAGACATTGTCTGCCCAATATACATACATATACTATTTATATAATGAAAATATATATATATATGTCGTTGAAACATATTCAGTATATATACGGCCGTGCTTCAAAAGCTAGCCAAAAATAAATTGGCCTCCGCACATTTTTCGCCTGAAAATACATTTCTCGTTGGTTTTTTCGTTTTGTTATTGATTCACAATAGCAATTCTGCGATTTTCAGTTTGACGTCAGCATAGAACAACATTGTTTATAATTTGTGCATATATATCTTTAGGCTGTACGTTTTGAAGGAAACAATAACAAATGCAGCAGAAATTCCATTCCATTCCATTTGATTTCCAGCTCATTTCACTTGCTTCTCACACACGTGAAACAACCGTAGCTTCAGATACATTTACGATTATGTATCTGAGAGCGTACGCCACACAGATACATACACATACACATGGCAGGCAGGCGCGGCCTTATTTCCTTGATTGTTATTATTGATTTATATTTTTGTATACAAATAAGTTTAATGCGGCCATACATATGCTTATTCATTTTCAACAGGTGGCATATGTGAAAGGGTGTGTAGATAAATGAATGGTTGGATGGTATTATCCAATATTTGAGAATAAAAGATTTCCCAGTTGGTTTCTCCAGTCAGTCGTTCAAAAATTCAATTGTTTTTACTCATGCACAAAGTTTCCCAACTTAAAACGAAACGAAACTAATCCGGAAGAAAGTAAAAGTCATCAAAAAATATATATACACAAAAGTTGAAGCTTGTGCAACTGTCGGACGAAAAAAAAAAAAGGTTAATAAACTTGTCAGTGTAGCAAAGCTGTCTGAGCTGCTAAAGGGGCTTCACACACACATACACTCTTACAGTAGTGTATTATTTACTTTAACCTTTCGTTTGTTAAATCGATTATTGTCTTTTTTCGACTATGCCTAACCTTGCTAAAAATACCACAAAAAAAAAAAACAATAATGTGTACGCCATTATGTTGGTATTTTTGCTCTTTTGCTCTTTTTCAAACATGTGGTGAACAAACATTTGGCAGGCAATACATTTAAACCAGACCAAACCGGTCCTACATACACTACATAGCAACAAAAAAAAAACAGCTGCTGACCGAACACACACACATGCGTGCATACACACATAGGTCTACGCCTACATTTGTATGCTAGCAGTCTATTTATATATATATAAAAGAGCAGACATTGCACATAATATACGGAATAGGTTCAATATATATTTTTTTTGGCCGGCTCGTTCAATGCAGAAATAACCGAAGCAAACCAAAAATCTACAAAGATTAGCAGAAATACTCTAACTTGAATGAACAGTAAATAAAAATCTGGTACAATTTGATTACATTTTTAAATCATAAAAACAAACCTTCACCTTCTTGGCTTATAATTTTAATATTATTTGTTTGACTTTTTTTTGTTTAGGCCTTCAAATTGTTATCAGCTGCCCAAATTTTTGATTTAACTAATCTTTCGTTGTTCTTATCTCTCTTTACTATTCTATAAAACTATTTTCCATTCAATATTCTTTCACTCAAATTTACTTGTCAGACAATCTCCGACGTCTGACAGTCTGCATGCCATTTTGTAGAGTATCCAAAAAAACTAAAAAAAAGAAGCAAGCAAACGATGACACGAACAACAACAGCGACGAACGGCTTTTTCTTTCAAATTTTTGGGTTTTCCCGTGCACAAGCAGACACATTAATTTATATATATATTTATATATATATTATTTGTGTGTTTATACTCTTTGTTTGATGTCTACGCTTTGAGTGTCTGAAATGCCAGATGTTATAAAATCATTTTCAATTGAGTTCCAATACACAAGAAAAAAAAAGTCACAAGACTTTCTTGTTCAATTGACGTCATAGTTGCAAAACAATATATATTTTTTGATTGATCCTGCAAAGACGTAGAATCAAAATTCTCGGGATTATATAGCGAAAACCTATTCGTCATAATGTTTTGACTAATAATCAACAAAGGTGTAAACAATAAAAGCTTGTTGTGAAGCAAATCTCAAGAACAACACTCTTGATATATATTTAAGAAGTTTTATTTTAATACCAACTCTGAAATGTTAATCCAAATTTAACTCTTTAGTTGCTTTGCATTTTTGTGCTTAAATTAAATGCAATTCATTTGCCAGAAAATGTGGAAAATGTTACGAAAATAATCGCTAGTTTTTGCTCGCATCTGGCATTAAGCCAACATATTTTTTCAAACATTAAGTAAATATGTCGGAAATTGAAAAACAAATAAATGTACATGTGTGTGTGTGTGTGTGTGTGTACTGATACTATTTCTGGCAACATCTTGTACATGAATAGTTTCATACATAATTGTAAAAACCAATTGCAAGGGTTCAAATGTTATCAAACCAAACCAACTTATCAGCAAAACTATGCCATGTTTTCTAGACTATATGATTAGTTTTTATGGTTGTCAAGAATACGCTTTTCTTTGGCCTTTGGAAATTCCCAGCTATTTGTGTAATATCGTCCTAATTACATTTACTGCCGTTAATCGCTTTGCCACGAACCACGAGGTCATTATAATACTACCTTATATATATATATATATATATATGTATTCATTTGAACTATATTGAGGAATTGCGCACGCAACCAAAAAACCTGCCCTGTCTGGGGTTATAGTATAAATAAATGCACGCTATGTCCTATTATATAAATAGAATTTCCAAATTTTCCTTTTTTGGCTAATAGATTGCGGCGTATTTGTTTTGGCAACTTTCTCATGCCAAGGAAATTAAGTTTAACTATGTTTGTCTGCGATTTTAAAAGCAGATTTATCAAAGTGCTAATAAGTTTTTGTTATCTCTGATATTCATGGATCATAAAGTGTTGAACCGGTTTTCAACATACATAATTAGCATTTTTGCTGACGTTAACAATTAACTCTTGGTCTAATGATTTTCCGCACATTTTACTCGTTCAAGGTGTTAACAATTCCATTAATTTGTTTATTTAAACCCCAGTCGTGTTGGATTTTAACAAAAAAAGCAAAAAACCATCATTGACGTCAGCCTCTCGAGACACACACACACATTAAGGGAATTTCAGAACGATAAACCAAACTGTACTTACGTACAAAATTTGTCTCACATATGTTGTTGTCTCTGTGCAGCAAATCTGTTGTAAATGTGTCTCGGGGAAAAAAATCAAAGAAACTTGCCAGAAAAACCACAACAAAAATATATATTATTGCTTTATTCCACGATAAGCAATACAGCATTGGCATTTTGGGGGCCGTTTTGTACTTTCCTGTTAGTAACGGGGGGCGATAAGCACAATCCCCATATATCCCCCATATAGGTAGGTAATAGGTAATTGCAACGATCGTCGTCAAGCTAAAAAGAGTCTTATCAATGCTTGAAAAACCCCATTGGTGGTCGTTTGTTATTGCTATGATGACGGCGATTGTACTGCCATTGCATATGCCTTGTATTTGTTGTACACATAACTTGTCGTCCGTTTCGTTTCGTTTCGTTTCGTTTCGTTCAGTGTTCAATAGTGCTATCTAAATGATAAGTACTATCAAAGGTTTTCCCATCCAACACAGTTTCTCTATCCTTTTTGTCGAAGGGTCGCCTTGTTATATGTGCAATTTTATATGTTTTAGTAAGATGTTCAAGATAACAATTATATCTCATTAGAGTTATCTTTTCATCCCTTAAATATAATGAAGAAAATCCTATGTTGTCTTACAGTTTAGTAAGTGTATTCTGTCTTCGTCATAGTCCAATTTATGTTGCTTACACACTAACCGTTAGTTTTTCCATTGACTTTGAACAGTAGTTTTGCAACAACACATGAATTCCCGTACATTTGGAGAATACTACTCCATAAAATATCAAAATTTATCGTTAAGTGCTTGCAAAACGTGTATTTTTTTTTTTGATCATTTAAACGCGCTATCAGAATGACTTGACCTTCTACTCGTAAATGGGGCTTTCGCACATAAATATAGCATTTTGTATATATATATATATATATAAACAGATAGTACGTAATTGAGTGGGGAATGCCGTTGAACGTTCGATTGATCGCTGTAACGTAAGACACCTAATTGATCAAACTGGAAATAAACAAGATGACGCTTATAAGAACGTGCTAGCTGCATTTGTAGTTGCTGGGTGGAATTTGCATAATATATGTACTTAAATCTTGAGAATACTTAAAATCGTTAGCTAACTGTTTGGACTATAAAGTCTAAACGGGTTTACTTTGTTTGACTTTTGATTGACGTATAGAAAGGCATAGATATAGATTAACGACACAGCTCAATTTGTAATTGATCATTAGGTGTTGCTTTTATAGTTGAATAACCATTGAACTCCGATCACAATTCAAATTATCGATTTAAATCGAGTATGTGTAATATTTAGTTTAGACAAAAGTATCGCTTAGTTTCCTAATACAAGGAAAAATGTTTGATCTGATTAGAATACAACAGTTTCTTAGCTAAACGATATCGATAACTATCGATTAGAGTACGAACTATTAGCTGCTATGTCAACATTATAATAATTTCTGTTCTTTGTCTCTTTAGTTCAAAACTAAAGCTGTTCTTATACAAATATTATGATCCGTTCTAAATATTTATTTAAATATTTGGCAGCTGTTTTTAAGAGGAATCAAATTGTCGCATTTTAATAAATGTTTTTTGTTTCATGATTGTCACCTGGTACAGTACTACGCTGTACGTAAACAAACCGGTTTAACCCACAATTGTTAACGTCAATAAATTAAATGATTATGTAACTAACATTCTGGAAATGTATTATTGACTCCCAATGACATTTACATCACAACAATAACAACAATAACAACATGTTGTTAGTCATTGCTCCCAGAGTCAGAGTCAGCGTCTCTAGACAAGGTGAAGCCTCTCCCGTCGACCGACCGATTGATAAAAAACACAACAATATAAATATATATTCGATTATTAACCATTTATTGTATGAGCTCATAATGTATATAACTGGTTAACTGGTTGGTGGTTAAGCCCCAATGCAATATCCAATAGCCACTTATAACGGAAGTTGAAGATCATAATTAAAATAATGCCACTCTCTATATATGGCGGAGACAATAATTTTCACCTTATTGTTGACACACTTTGTTGTTGTTTGTTGTTTTTTCACTACTTGCGATCCGAACGCGCCTACAGCATTTGGAATGGGGTAAAACCCCATTACAAAACTGCAACTAGTCTCGCACAATTGTCAACAACAACAACTTTTACCGGTCTTTAATCACAACAGGCACTTGACAATGCTTTTGGGCCAACCAACCAACATTTACTTTACTTTTACAACAACTGACCTCTTGTCTTGGCGCTGTGTTCGTTGTTTGGGGTTTTGCCCGAATGCCCACAAGTCTGAGCAACCAACAACACGTGGCACGATCATCCACACCTCCAACACACACACGCACACAGTCGCATATATTTACAATTTATTTAACAGAAAGAAAGTCAACAAATGGTTGGCATGACATAACTAAAAGACGTCTTTTTGCTTGGCGTGGAGAGTGTGAAAGAAAATCCAAAAAATTGATTACCTTTTATTTTTTGGAAACTCCAGCTATACATATAATTGTGCTAAATTATTGTTGGGACTTTACGCTTCATTTGGCAACTGTCGTTTGGCTGCTGTTAATTTTTATTATTATTATTTCTTAACAATGGGGATTTTCACATCCAAACATTTCCACTTGAGAAACTTTCGAAAAACCGCAAATTGACAAATGTGGCGCCCGCCAGAAGGCTTAAAACAAACAGCGATTAAGTGTATATTGTTCTTTTCTTTGAACAGATGTTTCACTTCTTTTTTAGTCAGGTACTTCCCCATACAATCCATGGCCTGGTTCTTTGTAATACCAAATTTAAGAATGAATATATATTTGCTTTTCTTTTTTTTGTTTAAATAGCGTTTGTTGGCTTTTGTAGTCGTTCGTTTACATTTTGCAGAATGTCTTTGTTTTGCAAGTGAAACTAGAAAACAAGCTAAGTAATCGATACATTTATAAAGCTATTTGGTTATCGATCGAGAGTTGTTACTTTTCGCTTTGATTGAATTCGATTGTTGTTCCAAGCAGTTGTTTAGTCTCTTAAAAAAGCGATTGGTATAAATAAATATTCTTATCTATATTAAAATTCATAAACAATACAATCTTATGATTTAATTGTGAATCAATGAACTGTATTCAATGTATCCACTTCATTGAAGGACAAACAACCAACAAACTGCGTTTAATGACATGAGGCATGGGGAGAGGGAGGCAGGCTTAACGCAAAATTATTAAACAACAAAACAACAATAAGCACAATTACTTAAAATTAGGCAAAAATGTTTTTTTTTTTGCTCTTTTCTGTGCTTGTCAATAAATTTGTTTTGTTTATGTGTTGCTTAAGGTCGCAATTTGCCGCCTGTGCTAACAAAATGTTGTTGGCGGGCGAGGAAAGGGGTAGGGAAATCCGTTTGATAACAAAAGAACAGAACAGTAAAGTTGAAAAATTGTGGGAAAGTACGCCAAGTAATATATTCGAACGTTATATTTTTTTTTTCGAGGATTCGAAATGCGCAATTTTGATCGCATTTCGTAGCGCTTAGTAATTGCTTAAGTTCACATACGATAAGCGTGACTATATATTATTATTATTATTATCTTACGAGTATATGAAAAGCAGGCCGCTAAAAACAACAACACAAAAAGAAACCAAATTCAAGTTTAACTACTTTAGCTTCTTATCTTTTTCTTTCTTTTTTTCGTAAGTTTTTATTGCTCGTTTTTGGTGTTTTTTATGGAGTCAAGTTTTGAGCTCAGACTTGTTGGCAGCCGCCCAGTTAGAGCTTTGGATAATGATAATTTTTAATCTCTGGTTGTTTGGTGGCTGGAACGGATTTAGTATTTGAAATCTAAAGCGCGTGACGCAGCAATGCTTGGGAATTCCCCAAAATTTTCGTTTTTTTTTTTGTGTGTGTGTTTAATATTTCATATTTAAATCTAAACGCGCGCTTTATGAACCTATACCTATAAATATATATTCATGTACAAGCTATAAGAAAACGTTTGGCAACAATGGAACTGTGCTTGACTTGACTTTTACTATCGCTCCTCATCATCAAGTTTATGCGCTCGTATTATTATAATCTTGACTTCTCTCTCACCTCATGTTGAGACCAACAGACAGAGATGCTCGCTCCGTTTGGCTTATTGGGCGAATGAATACAAACAAACAAACACAAAAGAAAAGGAAAAAAAAAAATGTTGTCATCGTTTATATTTAAAACTTGTGACACAATTGTTGTTATTGTTTGTTAGTCTTTTGGCCAGCCGAACTGGACTGGCGACAACCAAAAAGCTAAAGACACAAGCCCAAAACCCGGCTTTGACTTTCATGCCAGATATCTGCTTTCTTTCACATTTTCATTGCCGGTGTTCAACAAACTAAGCTACTAGTAGCCGGTATTATGAAGTAGCTACTTTTAGAATTGATTGCTTTTGTCATTGTCATAATGTTTAATCATGCGCGTGAATAACTTTGAGTCAGCTCTTAAATCATCATCAACATCATCATCATGATTAATTTCACAGGCAGGCGCAACAATTAATATCATCTGCGCATTTTCTCGCAGCTCGCAACTTCAGTTTTAATTCAATTAAATACTAGCATATCGTAACCCACATGCATACGATAATGAGAACGATAAATTTCCCAAACCAGAACAAACACAAAACGAGTAGTTGGCGACGCATGCGCAAATGTTATGGGTTTTTATTGAAAGTTCTTACGGAAATTGAATGCCAATGAGCAAAGCAGCTGAGTAAAGCTTCAGGTCATGTGTGTGCGTGCGCGTGTGTGTGTGTGTGTGAAAGTCAATCAGCAGCACGTGTAACCAAAAAACCAACAACAAACCATGTTTTGTTAATCTGTATGCGCAATCAAGCCAGCGTATGAGAATTGGTTGTATTTAATATTTTTCAAGCATCGCATGTCAGTTTGTCAGTTTGAAATATTACTATTATTATTATTGCATATTTTTTTGTAGTAGTAGTTATTGTCTTAGCTGGACTTGTTAATGATTTGCAAACATTTTTGCTCTTTTAAATTTAAACCAATTTGAACTTGGGCAAACTTGTTGGCCGCCGGTCCAACAAAAGTCAGCTTGTTTGGTTTGTTAACTTTATTTAATTTGTTTTTTTTTTCTTTCCTTTGTGTACGTATTTTTTGCATTGTTGTTGTTGTTGGTGTGTATCGTTGCTTTTTATGCCACTGCTGGTTTTTTTTGACTTTTGCTGCTTTTGTTGTTGTTGTTGTTTTAGCTGTTATTGCTGCTGTTTTATTGTGGGAATTTCTTGGGTTTTTCAACGCACACCAATGCAAAATGAACGTATGTGTGTGTGTATTGTCTACATATGGCAAAAGCGCTCACTAAGCTAAGCCCTCTAACCCCTGCGCCCCCGTGCGCTTACCAACTGCTGCCGTAATGAAAGCTTTTTGCTGATCACATTGTTGTTGTTGACATTTCAAAATGCTACTTGTTAAACAACAACACAGCTGAGCTTTTTTTTTACCGAGCGCTTTTTGTGAAGGGTTCGTATTTCATTCATAAATGAAGCTTAAAACGTCATACAGTGGTTAGAAATGAATATTTTTAAGCAATCAATATATATATTATCATATTCTAACTTTCTTCATTTCCTTTGCTTCTTTGCAGGTGAACGTTGTGTGCATTTGGCTGCCGGAGCAGGACACATTGATATCTTACGCATTTTAGTATCCCACGGTGCCGACATTAATGCTAGGGTAAGTTTTTAATAATTTCTTAATAATATACGAATAATGTGTTAATAAAATGTTATACGATTGCTTTGCAGGAGGGCAAAGGTGGACGAACACCGCTACATATTGCCATTGAGTGCTGCAACGAGGATTTGGCCAATTTTCTGCTAGATGAATGCGAGAAACTCAATCTTGAGACAGCTACATATGCCGGCCTAACGGCATATCAGGTTGCCAGCATCCTAAACAAATCGCGTATGCAAAACATACTAGAGAAACGCGGCGCCGAAACATTAACGCCACCCGATAGTGATTATGACAGTAGCGATATTGAAGATCTTGACGATACCAAGGTGAGCGTCACAGCCTAAAAAACAAAAAACACAAAAAACGCAACAAACAATACCATCTATAGAATATCATTGAGATACCCATTAGAACTTAAGGAAAAACATTACGGGTCCACCACCAACAGCTTCCAAAATGTTCAAGAAAAAAAAGCTATGAAAAATGCCCAAATTGCTGAATGCTGGTGTTCAGTAAAAAGTTGAATCTAGAGATACAAAAAAAAAAAAACAATGAGAAAGAGAAATTATATTGTTATATGAATGCATTGTTAAAACAAACAAAAGAACAGAACAGCAGCAAACATCAAACTGATATACATATTATATATACATATATAGTAAAAGATCGCTCTATGTTTTAGTAGAGTTACAAATTTAATAGCTGATTTTACAAACAACCAACAAAATAACGAACAAAATGCAATACACAATATACATCATATCAACATATATATATATATATATATGCTATGTACAAAAAGAACTATCCATCTTATCAACTGTTGTCTAGCTTAAAATTTATCTTCTATGTTTGTTGCTATATTCAAGTCACTCTCTATTATATATCTCTTTGTCTCTTTCTGTCTGTATTATGTATGAATGTAAATGTATGTGTATTTTGTTAATAAGTGTGTGTGTATTTAAGCAACTAACATATAGAATCTATATACATACATATATAGAAATTTAATTTAGAACTAGTAAGTAGAAACATACAAAATGTACGTATTTAGCAGTCAAAAATGCTGGCTCCTAACTCTTTATAACCTGCTATAGTACTATAAAGAAAAGAAATTATTATAATATTGCGCGTAGCAACTTAGGTTAGTTAAATCTAATTGATGTTTAAATGTTCTGACTGAATGAATTATGTTGCAAATAAACATTTTATTCTAAAACCAAACAATGAATTGACTTTGTCCAAATTATAATTTTTTAACGAGCTGAGTTCTTAAATAAAGTATGTAAGTATATATTATCTAAATGCATGCATATTAATTGTATTCGAATTAGTTAAAAGCGTTTTGTTACTTATTTTGTTGGTGTTATTTTATTTATGTTTGTTTTCACAAATGCTTTAGAGTTCATGTTTTCTTTTAATATATTTTTTTTTAACTTTGAACTTAGATTCGTTGCTCATAATTTTTCTCTCTATGGTTTATGTTATTTTACAGATGTACGATCGCTTTGGTGATCCCCGTTACTTTGTGAGCTACAACGGCGGCAATCCCATGACAGTTGCTTGAGATCGCATAATCAAGTGTACATAACTTAAAAGAGCATTAACAAAATCCATTCAACAATATGTATTTAACAACGCTATAATTCCAATAACAGCTAATAAAACCCATATGCGATATTTTGTGACGTTCTTCACACCAAACGACGATGAACAAAAACAAAAAACAAAAAAAAGAAACGAACCAACTAAAAACGAAGAACGAGCCTCCTCCAGCAATGCAACCAACTAACATGTACTTTACACAATTAAACAACAAACAAAACAAAAAATATATAAATATATTATAATATTGTTTACCATGTAAGCTTAAAAAAGAAAAGAAAAAAAATAGGTATTCAAATGGAATAAAGCGTATAAGGTTGCAGTATGGCAAGCATTTTATTTATACAAATCAAAAATGGAAACTTAAATTAATAAAATACATATTACATAGAATGCACAAACACTTGAACTACATCATGTATCGAAAGTCACAAATATTATAAAACATCAACTGGCGTCTTAACAAATAATCTTAAAAAAACACATACACAATTTTTGTCTAGTTGTTACAAGTCTGGGTTGATTGATTAAGGCATCTAGCGTATGCTTTGGCGGAAAACGCTCTTTTTAGCATTGCTATTCGAGCTGGCCACCTTCTTGGTTGCCATTGGATCGGGCGCAAAGCAATTCCACAGTCGCAGCGTCTCGTCGGCGCCGGCGCTAATCACCGTACTGCCATCAGGTGAAATAGCCATTTGCAGTACACGCGAAGTGTGTCCAGTTAGATCGGCCTGTTTAACCATTGTGGGATACTTCCAAATGGTCAACTGATTGTTTGCGAATCCATGCGCCGATATCAGCTCCTTGTAATGTCGTGAGAATAGCAGGGAGCACACCTGCGATTTAGAGTCTACAGATTTGATTAGCGAACCATTGCACACATTCCAGAACTTAATGCAACGATCCGCGGTACCGCCGCCCGAGGCCAAAGTGTTGGGCTGCCAGGGACACCAGGCGAGAGCGCGCACTGCTGCCTGGTGCTGGTTGAATTTGTGGAGCGGTTCTGAGGCGGTGCCTACGCCGTTGCTGGCTAACGACCAGACATTAACCAAATTGTCATTGCCGCCGCTGGCTAAGTACTTGAAATCTGTGGACCATTTGAGACCGCAAACCTCCTGTGCGTGACCGGCAAGTGAGGATATCTTGTGCTCACGCGAGCGAACATCGTGATGTATAATGGTGCCATCACGGCTTCCAGACGACACGAGAAACGAGTTCCAGGCCAAGGAGCCAACACGCGCACTATGTCCGTCCATAACGCGCAGACGCTTCACCTTTGAACAGTCCCAAAGCTCCACAGCGCCAGTGCTGTTGCCAATGGCCAGAATTTGTCCCTCCTGTATCCAGGAGAGTGCGCATGCATAGTCACCCTCTTCGTACTCCGTCAGCTGTTCAATGTTGCCGCTGGCCGCATTCCACAGATACACACTATTGCCCAAAGCAACAGCCACTATATTATCGGCGCTCCAGTCCATAAGGTTTAGATCTGAAGGGTAAGAACATATTTCAGTGTTTTATGCATTCAAACAAGAATGCTCTTAATATACCACTCACAATAGTCATTAATAAAGTCGGGTGCATCGAGTATGCGCTCTGAGGTGGTTGGAATATAACGTGTGCCGCTTTTTGTTGAAATAGGCGTCTTTATAGAGTAAACAACCTTCAAAGGATTAGTGTGAGATTCGGGTGCAGCGGGAGCTTTATTCTGATAACACAAAATCCGACAACCATTGCTGCTCTCGCCAAGATGTGCGGCTTCAGCAATGAGCTTTTGGCGTTCAGTTTTATGCGCCGATGCCTGAACATTATTTTCGTTGCTGTTGCTGCTTGTTGGCTGTTGCTCCTCTTCAGATTTATCCGTATCCTTGTTGACCTGTGTTAAATGGAACACATTGTACGTATTGATGCTATTAAGATCTCTTACCAATAGTTTTTACCAAAAAGTGCGCCAACTCAAAGTTGGTAGCTGCGCGATTCGGTATAAAACGATCACCGCCGCCTGGCGTTTTTGTTGGCGTTGTTGTCGATTTTTTGGCCTTTGCGTCGCCGCTCTTGCCCGGCGTTTTTGTTGATGCTTGAACGCCCGAGAAGCTGGTGTTGTACGAAACGGACAAGACGGATCGCGTCGTATTAACGCTGCCATTGAGCGATGCTTCTAGCTTCTTCTTCCAGCGCGGCGCAGGACCACGCGTCTCACCGTCCAGAATTAGGGCATTTTGTAGATCGCTCACAAAATTAAATTGAGACATTTTTTACTAATCAATTGTACCAATATTTGGTGTTTTGATTTACAACACAATTGTTCAGTTGATAGTTTACTCAGATCTTCTATCTCTTCTTTACTGCGAAAATAGCAATGGCGGTTTGGAAATGTCTAGATATGAAAATGTCGCGGCAAATGCTACTACCTCGGTTAAAAAAGTTATCGATCTTTTATATTCGATAGTTGTGATTTAATTATATATGAAGCCGTGGATCACAGCTGTTCAAATATTTTCACACCCTGCTGTTATATTTCTGTTATAATTTTGCTGTCAGCTGTTGTTTAGTTGGATCTGAACTATATGTCCACGGTACTTGATTTTGATAAAAAAAATACTTTTTTAAGACTATAATTATAGCACAAGCGAGTTTAATTAATGAAAAGCATACCAAACACTTACCGGCCTTTTTTCTAGAGAAGAAATCAAGCTCTCTGTTACTAACATTTCATGCAAATGCTAAGTTAACAGATATTCGACAGTCACAGCTGTCAATTTTTTACATGATTCAGACATACATGTAGCAGGGACAAGTGCGTATTTTTAACAATTCTAATAAAAAATAAACGAATAATTAAAGTATATATCTGCAGCTTTTTAACCGGTCAGCAGTATATGATTATCGCCCGCTACCATGGCCTTCAACTTCACTGCATTCACATATATTGTGGCGCTTATCGGTGATGCATTTTTAATATTTTTCGCAATATTTCAAGTCATTGCGTTCGATGAGCTAAAAACAGATTATAAGAATCCAATCGATCAGTGCAACAGTCTCAACCCGGTAAGTGCATTTAATTATTGCATAAAAATACCAATCTAATTAATTTGTGACCTTCTTTAGCTCGTTCTACCTGAGTATTTGCTGCACATTTTTATAAATCTGCTGTTCCTGTTTTGCGGCGAATGGTATTCTTTGTGCCTCAACATGCCTCTCATAGCTTATCATATATGGCGGTAAGTCTTTGGACGCAATTATTTTATGCTTATATAAACTTTCAATTTCTTGCAGCTACAAAAATCGTCCAGTCATGTCGGGTCCCGGTTTGTATGATCCAACCACGGTGTTGAAAACGGACACGTTAGCGCTACATATGCGTGAGGGTTGGATTAAATTGGCCGTCTATTTAATCTGCTTCTTCTGTTATATATACGGGTAATGGTTGCATATGATCAAAAATTATTGTACTCTTGTCTAACGTGTTGTTTTGTTCATATTTCTGTCTAATTTTAGCATGGTTTATTCGCTCATCTCGACATAGAGGGTAAAGGCAGGTGCCTGGGGATCTCATTGTTGGCACCTACAGCGCATCTGCTATGTACATCCACGATCTTTTATGCAAAACGTCATCCGTGTATGGGCCACACATACACAACTCCGTTGCTGAGCGAACAATATTTCATGTGTACAATTTGGGAGTTTATTCATAAATGCGATTCATAACAACGCCTTCATTATTAGTATTTGTGTATTGTTGGAGAATTGTAACGGTTTTTTATTATTAATAATTGTAATAGTTTGCATTTGGTAGTCAAGACCTGAAAAGAATAAAGTAAAATTAAAATGAATATATTTTTTTGTTTGCTTAGCTTCAAGGACAGCGGCTTATTCGACTGAGGTGTGAGGAAGAATAGCATATCAAATGCTTAAAGGCCGCAGCACTTGACATCGTAAAGATTAGAATACCTTGTTATCTGCCAGACAGCTGATATGGATATACAAATTGCCCAAGTTTAACAAACATTTTGTACGTACGTACATATCTTGATAACTTTATTTTACAATCGTTAGTCGACTTGGATTTGGATTCGACCTTTACTATTGTACAATTCAAACCAATTTTCATAAAAATATATATAGATGTATGTGTATGCCATGTATTCACAATATAATTTAAAACTCCGGGAGTTTGAATTTGGGGGGATGGGGTAAATTAGCATTAATTATGACATAAAAACAATAAAGAATAAGAAGAAAAATATCAAAACACCGAAAATCTTAATCATGAGCCAGCGATTCTTTGAAACTGATTGAAAATATTTGAGAATTTCGCCATGCGCCGCTTCAATATTCAATTCCGCGTCCGCCACATTCGTATCGATGCGTTCAACAATCTCCTCCTGCTCTTTAACCATATGCGCTAGCTGTTGAAAGATTCCACCAAGTTCTACAATTGTGGACTCAATGTTCTGCATCGTCTCGGCACGCTGTTGCACATAAGTGTCAGAATCATCGTACATAGCCAATTGCTGCTGTTGCTGCATTCGTGCATCCGATCCCAACAGTGGCGTTGTATCACTGCCACCCATATCTATGCTTACGGCCTGATTCTCCTCGCTGAGTAGCAGCGAGCCTTGCTTGGCAGTCGATGGTGATACAGTGTGGGCGGCCAACGGGCCGGGTCCCTGGCTAAAGTGGTCGCGTCGCGTCTTCTGGTGCTTGAGATTTTCTGTGCGCACTTCAAGAATCTGCTTAAAGTCCGTGCTCATGCTAGCCAGTTTGGACTGCAGTGCGAGCACCATGTTTGAGGAATGTGAGACCAGATGCTTGCCATTTGTCGTGCGTCGCTGATCCTTGGAGATGTCCTGCAGTTTGGCGATCTGTTGATTAAGTGCATTCAAATCACCTTTGATGATATACGTCAACTCCTGAATTTCCTGCGGTCTGTCGTCGAAAAGACTCTTCTTTTTTGCCACTATAAACAAATGACAGATGTTAGCAAACATTTTGTACTAATAGTAAGCTCCCAGCAACACACGTAAGTTTTTTACTATCGTGTTGTGTGAGAAAACTTCCTGGCACACTTACACATGGTCAACTTTTCCAGTTTGGCATACGTGCTTGCAATGTTCTTGCCTATAAATCGGGCCACCATCATAAACTCGGAATAGCTCTGGACCTGTTTGGCCTTGCGCGGATCTCTTACGTTGACGGCCCGTGTGATGTTCCGAGATTGTAGCGAACGTATCGCATTGGCGAATTCGCCCGTTCGATCCCGTGCTGCCATTATGAATACCTCCTGTTCCGGTTCCGAGTCAAACTCTTCCTGCTGCGCGCCAAAATTGTAAACTCCCCTATCAAAGTTGCTTTTGCTGTTATTGTTCTCAACTCCAGTCGCCTGTGGCGAATGATTGCCCGTTACAACAGCCGCAGCTGCGCTCAGTGGCTGCTGAATGAACGTGCGCAACGCCTGGCCAGAGCGTGACGAGATGCCACTAAACAGATTCCACTGGCGGGCTGCTTTATCGTATTTGTCGTCAGCGTCTGAAGAAACGAATTGTTGATCGCCAATGTTAATAGCAGCCTCCAACACTGGCTGCTGACTGACGAACAACAATTGTTGCTGCTGTTGCCCTGGTTGGATTAGTGTCTGTTGTTGCTGCAGCTGTTGTTGCTGCAATGATGTGGGTGGGACACTGTAACTGCTGCTGTATTCCTGCTGGTCCGCTTGTTGATGGCGTCGTCGAGTTTGCATCTCATTTCAAGTCAATTTGCTTTGCTGCCTTGATCTTCTGTGGTTGCTGTTGTTTTTTTGTTGTTGAAGACGTTGCCTCTTTTGCATTCGTCATGCAATGCGTTTTACTTTTACTGTTTTTGGCTTTTGTAATGTTGGTCTTTTTTTGACACTATTTTTTGTTTGTCTGTTGTTGGTCGACACTCTAACGTTCTATTGCTATTATGTTATTTTTGGTTATTCTCTATATTTAGTATTTTTGTTAATATCCTTGGGACATTTTAAAAGGAATTTTACGATTTAATTAAAAGTTGCAAAATATTTCAACCAAAAAACTTATTCACACACAGACACACACATAGCTAAGTAGCCCCAGATGACAGATGACGTGTTGCTGTTGTTTCGTGCTGCTAACGCACTTCAAATACTTGCAAATCATACTTGTAATGTGCGGTAAAATTATTGTTTTCTGATTCTAGGTGACAACCGAATATCATTTTGATCAGTATTGCTCTAGTTGTATTCAGAAATTAATTCGAGAATTAACATCATTGTTATAGCAGCGTAACTTTAGTATTAAAATACCATCTTGAAACAAGTGGACAGCTCCGCCGGCAACAACTGACAGCTGCTCATTCTCTCGCAGTTCTTCCTCTACCCAGTGTTTTTTTTTACACCGACGTCTCGTGTGCCAATTGTACAATAAATTGATGTTTTAACTTAATTAACTCGAAAAGTCACGGATAATAAAAGAAAATGACGCTCTACCATTTTGGAAACTGTGTTGCGCTGCTCATGCCATATTACTTTACCTATAAATACTCGGGCCTGTATGTGGAAAATAAAATCTAGGGCACCCAATAAATTGTGCTAATCAATAAATATTTACCTTCATTTCAGTTCTGAATATGGCGCATTCTGGAAGTGCGTACAAGCGGGTTGCATTTACATATTTACCCAGCTTTGTAAAATGCTCGTTTTAGCCACATTCTTTTATTCGGATACGGCCTCCAATAGCGGCGAGTTTAACTTCTTTTCGGTAAGTGGATCGGATATGTTATGACTCGTCAATTTAAAGCTTTGATTTATTTTATGCCACAGGAGATTCTGCGCTGTAGTGTGGATGTAGCCGATCTGCTGGGATTCGCCCTGATTCTAAGTCGCATACCTGGCAAGGGTCATTCAAAACTAATCACCGCTGGACTGGGTTGTAAGTAGCAAGAAACAAAGTTAAGGAACATTATTCACATTATTAACTCGCATTTTAGGGGCCACCGCCGAGGTAATACTTTCACGTGGCATTATGCTCTGGGTGGGCGCCCGTGGTACTGAATTCAGCTGGATTTATATACAGAAATGTCTGGAATCGAATGTTCTGCTTGTCCAGCACTTGACCACTGCCACCCTAATTTGGCTGTTTACGCGACATGATCTTAAAAGGGAATTGAAACCGCTTGTCTCCATACTGCTAGCAGTCACTGTCTTTAAGGGCGTCTGGCTGGAGGGTATGCTGCACATCCTTAGCTTTGGTGCTTGGTCAGCGATTGCCATTAAGGCGCTAGTTGCTGCTGTCATTGGCTTCTGTTCGCTCCACATTTACGCTGGCCTAGCTCAACAAATTGGCATTTAATTTCTATATTTAATTGCATATATATTTTGGTTGTCGTGGTATTAAGTACAGTTGTTTAATACAAAAGCAATGAACAGTTTAGAGAATTACAAAAAATGTTAATGAATTATAGTTTATGATAACGATAACAAAGAACGCGTTTTTATATAAAAAAAAGGAACAAAAACACTTATTAAAAGTGTTTTAATTTACTAGTTTGATTAATCGCAATATTTTCGATGTCTTTAAGGAACGAAATCAAAAAAATTAATTTACCCATCTAAATGGGTATAACAATATACGAAAAACACTTTTGTTAAGTGTTCAAAATATTTTCGATGATCCTGTTGGACTCTACGCCCAAAGTAATCCCATCTATTTCAAGAGTTCCCGGCTTTTTAGAGAGTTTTATAAAGCCATCGCGCGAGAGGACTGTTAAAAAAAATATTAGGTAAGATAAACTGTATGAATTTATATGAACAAAATGTACTTACTCATCAAATGGCTGAAGGCTAGAGCTGCTGATATACGATCAGGAAATGATTTGATAAACATGTTCGCATCAATGGACTTCATGTCGGAATTATTACGCCATATGCTCAACAAACTCATCATAACGCTGTACGAATCTGTGTTTTAAAGTAAGACGTAAGTGCATATTCATAATTCAAAGTAAGAATTGAATTACCGAAATGATTATCCTTGAAACTTTTGATTTCCTCATATACATTATTATTGTAATGATTGTTTTTGTTATTGTTATTGTTTGGTTGTGTTCCGGTTGATTCCGAAGGTTCTGTAATTGGCACTTCTGGCACATAATCGTCTTTTTGAGCAGTTTGGTTGTGGACTGGAGCTAATATCGCTTTTGCTAACTCATCATTATAATCAGCACCAAATATAGTCCGTAGAGTATTTTCACAGGTAAGCTCAATATCTTCGCTGGGTGGTTGGGGACGGATTTTAAGGCGATCTGGAAAAAGTTTTCTAACAACAACAATATTGCTATCAAAATAATTTAAATGTAATATTAACTTCTTACTCTTGTCTAAAGCTAGTCAACAAGAATTTGCCATTTGTGAAAAGTGTTCGCTGTTTTACTTTCGGGGTTACAGCTTGCAGTGTTTTAAAGTAGACTTCCCTGTGGTTCATCAGCGTCATATATGAAAGTTTAGTGGTTTTATCTACTAGTTTTTTGTTTTTGATCTTGCGATTAATTAATCTTGACTGAGGAAGTGGAGGCAGTGCCTCTTCTGTTGCTGGACAAAGATCAAAAGTAGTAGAAACATTTAATTCCGTATCGCCTAGTCTGGGCATTTTGCAGCACAAAACGCTAGTTGGCGAGAGTTGAGGAGATTTGCGCTTAACTGAAAATACAGTAATCAATAAAAGAATACAGTGTATAACATTTAGAAGATCTTTAACATACTTGAATTTCGCAATGGACGAAACTCTTCAAGAGCTGTGGGATCGGGTTGATTTGATTCACCAAATCCATTGCTAAGGATTACATCTTGATCGATTTCGGTAAAAGTCAATTCATGGGTGACACTAATCACATGCTCGGATAAGCAATTGCGTGCCACTTGGATGGTCTGAGACTGAAAACAAGTTTATATAAGTTTAATTTCCTTTCTTTTTTTTCTATTTTGATATGTACCTCCTCAATGTTAAATTCGTCACCTTGCGTCTTCCACAGCTGAGATTCAGTTAACATGTGCCTATAGTAATCTACATTCTGTTCATCCAAAAGCTGCGGTTCCTCGATTCTAGTTCGCTTGGAGACGCAAACAGTTGTGGTCTCCTGAGTGATTAATCGCTTACGCTTGCGACGAACTTCAATAGCCACTTCAAACTTGTTGCCCATTATTTGATCCAGCAAATATTTAGTTTCAACTGTAAGACTAATATTTAAAAAAAAACACACACACAAAAATGTGATGTACACATTGACGTACCTAGCAGAGTGGACACCTGTTGCCCGAATATGTAGCTAGCGCCGAAAGCCAGACGAGTTATATTCTTGAATGCAACAAGTTCACAGCTACATGTTTGTGGCGCATAGTTTGATTGCGTTTTATCCTGCCTGGAGTCAATCATGTCGCGTATTCGCTTGCTAGCAATAATCACAAAAGTAAGGGGACAGCAGTTGGAATGTCGATGCTAAAACACTCACCTGCTGGCGACAACATCAATTGCATTAATTTCATGACGAGGAAACAGTTTTGCAAAATGAGTTGATGAATATTTTCTTTCGCCTGCAATCCAGCAAGGCTTTAGAAGGTTGATATCCTCACTCACGCTAAACTGTACTCGTTCAAGCGCCATAGCGAACTGCTCACTTTACCTCAGACAATGGAATAAAGTAAAATAACGGTAAAGCGATCCGTGATGCCTTTTTGGCAGGACCACAACTAGTTGTGATTTACAACACTGACCAAGTTAATAAGTATCGAATGCACGATAGCAACCCGCAAAAGTTTGATTTGGATGCTGAATAACATACCAACATTCTAAAATATATTTCCAGTTTAACAGAAATATCTTTTTTGTCAATTCCGCATGTTGAGCAGAATGTATTTAAAGCTTAGCAATTATTTTCTCAATTATTATTTCGATGTATGATAGTTTTGACTACTACTTTTCCAATGAGTCGAAATTGGCACGCCCACTATCGATAACCACTCTCCATGCCATGAATGCGTTACGGCTCGTATTAAGTTGGCTGCAGCTAGCAGCCACTCAGCTGCTTATGTTTTGATTATTGCTTCTTTGCTTATACATCTGGGCCTGCCGCCATAATTGAATTTGTTTTTATTTTCATTATGGATTGTTTTGTCGTATGTATTTGACACTGTATGTTTGCTGAAAACCTAATATGTACGTAATTATGTATGTTGTATCAGAGCTCATGCCAATGTATTCTCCCTACTCATGTTTTGAATGGTTTGCTTTGATTTGAGTTGGTGCTGTATAATTCGTTTTGCATTGCATTGCTTATGTGGCTGAAATCGTATGTTTGTTCATATACAAAATTAAAACTTTTTTGTTTTATTTAAGTTAATAAATGAAAGCAATCAAAATAAATTATGGGAAATTGCTTTAAAATTTTAATAAAAAAAAACTTAATCTAGAATTTTTACAAATAACAATAATATGTGAATATTTTTTACTATTTTTATTTTTATGTGCATACGCACATGCACGTACTATTGTTTTGTGTTTAATGAACAAGGTATATTATGTTTGTATGTATGTTGTTGTATGCTCTGATATAAATATATAAACGTGGTGTTGTTCTTAAGCATAAGCGTAGAATAAAGATCTAATATAATGCACGTAATGTGTGTTAAATTCAAATCAGTTGAATTCTGATGAAGAGTGCAAATATGTTGTTGTATGGGTTGTATTATGTGTATAATGATTTTTGAACATTCATTCATTGTGATGAATAGATTTTGAATGCGGTTGTCTTTTCCGATTGATGTGTTTTTTTTCTTGGATGTAATGCTCTTCTGTGTTGCTTGAGTCTTGAGGCTTACTGCTTCACTTAGAATGACAAACACATTAAAAACAAGTAAAAAGGCTTTAGTCGAGAAATCCCGACTAGAAGATACCCTAAGCCCTGTACTTGGCGCGTACAGTCAGTGCTTGCAAGTGTATATGTATGTGTGTGAGTACGCATATACTGAATACTCAATTTAATACTCAATAACTGATCAAAGCTGTTGATGCTGATCAATAACATATGTATATACTTTATACTGTCGGCGATGCTTCCTTCTGCCTGTAATATACTTTTACACAAAACCATTATACCCTTTTCACCAATTTTCAATGTCTTTTTTTGTCTTATTTTTTATTTTATAAGTTTTTTTTTGCATATAAATGAATAATTAACCTACATTTTCATAATGTACTCTGAATATTCAAGCTTTTTTTCATATTTAATAGCTGCAAGAAAAACTTTTAGAAAATAATAGAAAAAAAAAACATTATGATTTGCCAATGTATTATGTGTATGTACATATGTTTGTATTTTCTTATTTTATTTTTTTTGTTGATGTGCCGAAGGCAAAACGGCTGCAGGTGGCTTAGGCCCATCATTGTGTGAATGCATGTGTGTGCGCCTAACGGGAATAGGCCCGTCATTGTGTGTATGCATGTGTGTGCGCCTAACGGGAAAAGGACAATACGCAAAAATACAAAGAACAACACGTGATGGTTGTCGTTGCTGGAACGCACAAGCCGCACAATGTTGTTTAATACCCTTTATTGCAATATTCAATTAATGTCAATGCAATTTTTAATATATATTTATTTAATATACGGACATTTAAGGTTAGGTATATGAATACAAAAAGCGTTTATTTAATGGTTAGTATAATTTGGCTTTAAGTCTTCATAAACCTGTTCAATAAGTTAATAATCTTTGTACCTTATTTGCAATATATACATACGCATATGTAATGGAAGTCATATTAAAGTATATCACGTTTGGCCATACAATTTCACAAAGTTCATATAAAATCTATACTACCCTCCCATGTTAGGCATTAGCAAGCAGATAGAACCAAAAGTCGAAAATTTACAATCTTGTGTATGGACTGCTCATGCTTGTCGTGTGCATGCATACGTATAATTCTTGGCCTGCCGCTATATTTGATTTTTTTTTTTTTTGTGTATTGACTGCTCATGCTGTGTCCTATGTATTCGGCACTGTCTGGTTGCTGAAAACCCCATATGTACCAACATACACATTGCCACTTAAAGGTTTACACAATGTGAAAAATGGGAATTTTTTCACTTTAGAGATGTTTGGTCACCCTGGTTGTTGTGTTTTATTTTTTTTTTATTATTTTTTATAAGTTATTCAGTCAATTATATCTTAAACCTATTAAACATTACTTAAAAAACATTAACATTAACAAAGAACAATTAAAAATACTAACAAAGGCCATAAATTCAACTGCCACGAAAAGGTTTACACACCTACGTTTTTGGTGCATTTTCGTTGTGGAATTCATATGTACAGTTACTTTTAATTAAATTAAAAATGCGCAGATCTATAAAAGTCCAAATTTTTTTGGCCAGATCGCTTGCCAATGAAATGAAGAATGATGGAATCACAATATCTCGCGAATGTGGCCTACAAAATTTTTAAGTAAGTTTTATTTACATATTTATCAGAGCTCACGCAAAAGCAACTTTAGAGTATCTCAAATAAAAAGCAAACTAATTATTTGATACTTTTGGAATTGCTGGGCTGCTGGTTATTTTGCCTAAAATTGTATAGCTGCTAGAAATGTTTAAGTTGAAAATACAAAATTATGTTTTGCCGATGGCAAAGTAATGTACATAAAAATCATACATTTATTTCATTTAAAACAAATGTTTTTTTAATTTTTAAATGTTGTTAATTTGCCGATCGCCAAACGGATTCAGGGTGGCTTAGGCCTAGGTCCGTATTTGTGTGTATGCATGTGAGTTTTGTTTGGATTTGTTTTTGCTTTGCTGTTTAGAGTTTGTCGTAGGTCATGGTCTGTCTGTACATGCAGAAATTCTTTTTACTTGTATTGTAAGATATTGTTGTTGCCGATCAATGAGTATGTACATACATATGTATGTTTGTGTTTGTATGCTCGTTGGTGTCGAAGGCAAATCGTCTGCAGCTTGCCTGCTGCGTATGGGCTTGGGCCGTCGTTTTGTGTATTCATGTGTCTGAGTCTAACGGGAAAAAGGCAAAACGCAAAAGAACAAACAACAACAAGTGCCGGTTGTCGTTGCTGAAACGCAACCGCTGCTCAATGTGTTTTTATACCCATTATTACAATAATCAATACAAGGCAATGCAATTATTAATGTATATATATAATACACGGACAAGTATTTGAAAGCTAAATGTGTTTATTTTATGGTTAGTGTTAATTTGGTATTAAGTCATTTTAAACCTAATCAATATGTCATTTATGATCTACCTAACTCCTAATATATACACACGTATATGTATGATAGCAGTCATAGTTAAGTATCACACGATTAGCCATACAATTTCACAAAATTCATATAAAGTCTATACTACCCACCCATTTGAGGCATAGCAAGCAGCCAAAGCAAAAGTCGAATATTTAAAATCTCAACTTCGGCCACCACACAACGGCACAATAAAGTACAGCAACAACAAATCTTCGTCCGGCGCGTCGAGCTAATGAGAATCCATGTACATTAAGATTCTCATTGGAGTTTATATACCCGCGAGCCAACTTGTTGCTTGACGAGCCGGTTTCAGGTTTTATCGTATCTGTTAACCAGATACAGTCTCTGGTTTCCTATCTAGGTTCATTCTATTATCGTTGGCTATCATCGCGTCTTTAGATTATATCGTTTTTGGTAGACATGCACACGACAAGCAGGAGCAGTCCATACACAAAACAAAAACAAATTCATACACGGCGGCAGACAGAAATGTATACGCAATGAACGAAAATACGAATATCGTTGGTAGAAATAAGCCGGGGAAATAGGTGCTATTGTACAGAGCTCGTTTACTAACTGTAAAAAGAGGGGTAATTATTTTCGTGTCTTTAGATTATATCGTTTTTGGTTTATAACATTTCAGTGAATGTTAAAGTTTTAGGGTGACCACAGATTATGTGTGGCTGTTAGTGGTGTCTCAAAAGAAAACGAAGGTAAACTGAGACAAAGCGTTTTTGTTTTGTATATTGTCGGCTGCCTTCTTTTTACTCCCGAAATTAACTCTTTCACCCTTTTCAACGTTAAGTGCCAAGAGCAGCTCCGTCTACATGGTAAGCTTTAACCTTAATCGCATTCATTTTAACTTAATTGAAATGACTAATGATGCTTGCTAAATGCAAGGTCTCTAAAGTGTGGGTGGGTGTGCCGTTGCGATAAGGGCGGTGAATTTATTATACATCAACTAATTACTTTCGATGCATTCCAGGGTGATAACAAAATATGCGATATAAGCGACGAGGTGCTTGAGGAACTGAAAAAGTTTCGCTTTCGCAAGAGCAAAACAAACTCGGCGTTGATACGTAAGACGCATATTTATATACAAAGTTGATATGTCCGCATTGCCATGGCAAACATTGTCACTGTCATTGCTAGAGATGGACGCTTGTCAACTTCAAGAACCACGACCTAAAATAACGCCAGATTTTATTTTCGTGCCGTGCTAGAAAACAAGACGAGCGCTCATCTATAGTCAATGGCCCCAGGCATGCGTGTCCATAGCCAATTGAGCGACTTGGTTGATTGGTTTTATTTATATTTCTAGTTAAAATCGACAGAGAGAAACAATCGGTTGTGCTTGATGAATTTATTGACGATATTGCTGTCGATGAGCTACAAGACACCCTGCCGGGCCATCAGCCTCGGTATTTGATATACACATACAAAATGGTGCACGACGATCAGCGCATTTCGTATCCAATGTGCTTCATTTTTTATACTCCTCGCGACAGTCAAATAGAATTGCAAATGATGTACGCGTGCACGAAAAGCGCTCTTCAACGTGAGGTGGATCTGACTCGGGTCTACGAAATTCGCGAGCTGGATGAATTGACCGAGGAGTGGCTAAAGGCTAAGCTTAAGTAGTAACTTTTAACATTTTACTACAGCCGTATTTCAAAGCAATATTTTACAAGTAGTTTTTCTAGATACATATAAACATATATATGTACTAATACATAAATATTTGAGTGGAGCCGAAGCAAATACCAACGATAACGATACATACCAATACCAAACAAACCAATAGTATATGAAAAATGACAATTTTTTTCTTTTTACAATACAATTTTATACATAGCATATATGTAATACAGCAAGCAAACAGTATAATTACATTTAATTAATGTATATGTAATGAATTTTAATAGATTTTAGTTTGTGCATTTAAGTGTGTAAGAGAAATATCAATTGACATTATCAATGATCTTATAGAAGCTGTGCTTGCCAAATTTATATACATACATATATTTATTGTACAAAACGAATACAAAGCAAACATGACAAGAAAACAATTCCATTTTATATAAACTTTACATACCGGCATATTTAATGCTTAAATAAAGTGTTCATATTATAAAACAATCAATAAATAACTTATACTCTATACATATACTATAGTATTCAGTTCTAATAATGCAGCCGCTGCGCAGCAGTATGATGCAACATGGTGTAGCGTCCGTCGCTGGGCGTGGGTGGAGGCGGTGGTGGAGGTGCCAACATATGTGCCATAGCGGCCATGCCCATTTGTGTGGCTGCATTTGGCGGCGCCAAGTGATGCAGCTGCAGCGCATCGTGATGATGCATGGCAGCTGAGGATGGTGGTGCCGCGCCTGGATGATGGTGATGGTAATGGTGTGACATTGGTGGCGGTGCCGGTGGCGGCAGTGGTAAATTTAACAAATTGTTCGCTGCGTGCGTTCGGAAATGTAGACTCAAACTATCAGCAGACTCATAGGCCTTATCACAGTCGGGACACTTGAAATGTGAATGCTCCAGCGTATCGAGGCCCACAGGATCCGTGTCGATGGGCTCATCATCGTCGTCGTCAACAATATCATGATCTGTACTCGATTCGAGTGGATGTAGCTTGAGCTTGTGAGCGCGCATATCGCGACGACGGCTAAATGACTTGCCACAAACATCACAATGATGATTCTTAATGCCTGCGTGGGTGCTCATGTGCTTGGAGAGATCCCCGGCAGTGTAGAAGGCCTTCTGGCAAAGTGAACATATTTGATCACGAACGCCGCTGTGAATCTTCTGATGCGCCTGAAAGTTGCCCAGCGCTGAGAACTGCTTGGAGCAAATTTCACACTGAAATGGCTTATTGCCCGTGTGGGTCCGCTCATGTACTTTCAGATTGTATTTCTGGGCAAAGCGCTGGGCGCAATAGCTGCAAGCATATGGCTTTTCACCGGTATGCGTGCGAATGTGCTGGGTAAGCTGGGCGGCGCACTTGAAGCTCTTGTGGCATGTAGCCACATAACATGTGTGCGGCAGCTTGGGCACCGGTTTGGGTCCACGTCTTTTGTGGCTTTCTGGTGGTTTTCGCTGGTATCTTGAACGACGTTTACTGCGCTTGGCGCCATCTGTTTGGCCTTCCTCCTCATCGCTAGAAATAAGCTGTATGTTTGCGGGTATTGGTTTAATTTCACTAGCTGCGAAATCAGTATTGGTGGCGGCGTCATGTCGCCAGGATTCGTGTAATCCCAAATATTGTCGCAGACGCATATCACTGTTTTCGCACTCCTGCTGAAAGTGATAGGCCACGCCCAAGCGATAAAGACAATTATTACAAATGCCAGCGGGTAGTCCGTCTGTCTTATAAACCTGCAAATAATCTTTATTTTTAAACACAGATGTGCTAATTAGTAAAACAAACTTACGCGTATCTTTGAGCACATCATTAACATTTGCGAGGGCATCATGGCGAAGTCTGTGCTATAAATAGATGTAAGTGGACTTGGTGCACCTTCCTCCAAACACACCCGACATATTTTATGAACATTGAAGTCCATTTTTCTGCTATTTGTTATTTATTTGTGGGTAAACATTTTGAGCCGACCAACAGCTGTTGCCTACAGACCAGGGCTGAGTTAAACTGCGAACGCTAAAAAAAGTTATAAAAAAATTACAACAAACGCATTTGCAATTTTTATTTAAGCAAAATTAATAAAGAAATGTAAACAGTTTAGTGAATTATTGTTGCGGAACATATGTACGGTATTATATAAACTGGAGCAAAATCACACAAAATCATTTGAGCTGCATACTTCTCTGTCTTAGTGTTGTAAAACATCTTCATAAACGCACTAATTTCATTAGTGTGACCGAATCGTGCGTCGCTGACGTGACAGTTGGTTTGTTTGATTAGGCTCTCTCTTCTCTCGCCAGCAATCTGCTTTTGCTTGCAAAATAAATAAAAAGAACTAGTGAAATTCAATTGTATATATTTATTGTTTCAATAAACGCGAGCAATTCAAGCGTTGCATACATGCAACTTGTTTGGCGTGGCGCAGCTGGTGGCGAAATTAGGGCAGCGTGGCGAGAGTGTGGCAAACATTTTTGGATTTGGAGCACGCAGGCTGTTTGGTGAAATTTGTGTTGCTGGTGCGCTGCAACAGCCAACGACACCCCCTTTGAACACATCCCTCAACCACACAAACACACACAGACACACACACAGAAACACACAGGCAAGATGCTGTGTATACAATATTAGAGCGTATATTTGAAAATACACGGCCGGAATATTTATGCTATTGTAAACAAAACAAAAGGTAGTGAAATTATTCGAGGTCAAACAAAAAACTAAAAATTTATTCCAACGAATGCAAAGATTTCAAGCGGCAGTTGTACAACAGCGCGTGCAATGGCAACAAGTCAAAGCGAAAACGAACAGCAGGAAGCAGAAACAACGTCAGCAGCCCAGCTGCTCCGACAGCGTTTAGTTAACGGCGTCAGCGGTCACGACATGTCGCCGACGTCATTGTCGCAGACAAACGGGAAATCAGCAATAATGCTTGACAGCGACAATGTTAATAGCTCCGGCACTTTTATGAAACTTAAAACTTATTTATTGGCTCTGCGCCCTTGGTCCCTGTCCGCCAGTTTGATGCCAACATTGCTGGGTTCGGCGCTGGCCTATCGCTCCCAATGGTCAGCGGACTTCTCCATGCTCACCTTCTTTCTCACCGCATTCACCGTGGTCACCGTGCACTGTGCCGGCAATGTGGTCAACACATATTTCGATTTCATCAAAGGCATCGACAAACAAAAGGCTGACGATCGTACTCTGGTCGATCACATACTCACCAAGGACGAGGTAAGTAAAATTAAATCATATTTCCAACTATTTTATGTAAAACTGTGTATCTGTTTTATGAAGGTGGTTTCGCTGGGAGCTATACTTTACCTGGCTGGATGCGGTGGATTTGTGCTACTCGCAGTGCTTAGCCCCGCTAAAATGGAACATTTGGCGCTTATTTACTTTGGTGGTCTATCATCGAGCTTCCTATATACTGGTGGAATTGGTTTCAAATACATTGCCCTAGGCGATCTGGTCATTTTGATATTGTTCGGTCCCATTTCGGTGCTATTTGCATTCATGTCGCAAACGGGTCATGTGGACTGGACGACAATGGGTTATGCCATACCGTTGGCACTCAACACGGAAGCCATACTGCATAGCAATAACACGCGTGATGCGGAAAGTGATGGCAAGGCTGGCATTGTTACGTTGGCCATACTGATTGGACGCACTGCCTCCCATGTGCTATATGCCATGCTGCTCTTCACACCCTACTCACTGTTTTTCATCTTTGGTCTGAAGTACTCGCTGTGGTTCCTGCTACCATTAACAACACTACCGCAGGCATTTAAAATCGAGAAGCGTTTCCGAAACGAACAGACAATGCATATGGTGCCCAAGCAGACGGCCAAACTGAACTTTTTCTTCGGCATACTCTACATTGTGGCCTGCTGCTGTGCCCAGCAGCTACCAACTTTCGTTTGGCGCAAACACTAGACATAAAGGGGATATGGCAACACGACTTCTTAAACGGCAGTAACGTTTTTAGGGAATTTCATGAGTTTTCTATTGTTGTAGTGTTTTTTTTTTTATTGTTGACTTAAGTAAAATGTGGTTATAAATATTGTACGTATGTGCTATTGTCTCAAGTTTTGCTGTTGCACAAACTTTGAAATGCTTTGCTAGTCTCCTAGTCTCTTAACAACACGTTACTCGAATCCTAGAACTGAACATATCCCCAGCCCCCCCTAAGGCCCAAAGTTTTGGCCAAAAATCACTTTATTTATTTCACCTGAACTTCACACTCAATCGATACCTATAGTTTTTATATATATTAAATAATGTAACGTATTCTTCCTCTCGCGCGTTGGAATCATGGACCAAGATCAAGTTTTAGCGTCAGCGTGTGCAAAAAAAAAAAAACAAAACTATTGAAATCATCAAATGGCTTAGATAAAACATACTTATGTATATGAAAACGTAAATGTTACTTTATAGAAATGCTTGCTTGAAAAATAAGCAAAGAACAAAAAAAAGTTATGAAACGAAAATGCTGGCTTTGCTTTTTGTGTAACAGTTGTTAGCGTTTTTTACACTTACACCAACAAAATATATATAAACACATTATATACGCATACATCTATATAAAGATGTATACATATATTTAGATCATGTAAGCCCAGTGTCTAGCAGCAGGCTCAAGAGTGAGAATATATCAACGCATACAAAACAATTAAACAAAAAAAAAAAACAATTGCGATATTAAGAAAACATTTATATATTATACATGTGCATATATTTGCAATATATGTATGTGTGTACACAGTCAAAAATCGCAGATCGAAAGATTTGCAGTGAGCAACCGTTGTTTTCCAAGCATAAATCACAAAACCTATGCATATAAACAAATAGCTTTAAATAACAATACCAAACGCAAACACAATATGTGTGTGTGTGTGCGTGCGTGTATGGAACAAATAGGGATGAAATAGAATTGTTGAATACGCGAATTCATAATTACTAGAACATTTTTGAAAACAATTTTATGGCAATATTTGTACGCTAAGCTGATAAATCGTTCTTCATATACATAAAAAAAATTTGTATTCGTATTTGTATCGTACATTTAGTGCTTAAAATTTAATTTACGTAACATGTTATGCACAATTAAAATGCTTTTGTTGTTTGCTGAAGAACTAACGAAATATGGAAAGGCCAACTTAAAAAGAAAAGAATTGAAATGAAATTATCAATGTAGACTACTTAACAAAAACCAACAACAATGAACAATAATATTTATAGTTATATGAGAAATAAAATATATATATTATTAGAGAACATAAAAGCAATGTGTGCTTATTTATTTTGAATAATTGTTGAAAAGATTTTACTCAAGCCAAAAATACAATTTTAAAGTAATGTAAATTGATTTTAAATTCAACACAAACAGCAACACTTTGATTTTTCAAAGTGTAGAGTTTATGAGCTCGATTTAACATTTTGCGATTATTAATCGGTATCGAATGACCGCCAAATGCAACAGTGTTTCATTTCAACATGTTCCGCTTCATTTGAGTATAAGGTTTACTTTTTGTAGTAGTTTATGATTTTAGGGCACTCTAGGCACAAGCATGGCATCGTATGGCTTTACTGCCGCCGTGGCACCCTCGAGCGGCACCTCCTCGGGCATCTGGCCAGGAATCGCCACCAGCCTGAAGTGTTGCAACAGCGTTGTGGTAAGTGTAAACAAATTCTGACGCGCCAGTAAATCGCCCATGCAACGATGACGACCGAAACCAAACGGATTGAAGGCCTCTGGCAATTTGATTTGTCCATCGATTAGATAGCGTGTCGGATCAAACGTTTCCGGTTCCGGGAAGTCCACAGCATTGATAAGCATGCCACGGAAACAGGCAATCACCATTGTATCCTTGGGTATCTCATAGCCAGATAGACGCGTATCACAAACGGCACGATGGGGTATGCCACAGGTGTGGAGCATAAACATGCGCACCGCCTCCAACGTGATGGCCTCACAAAATGGCATCTTAGCCCTATCCGACCATTGTGGTATGCGCTCTAATCCGACTACCTCCTTTATTTCAGCAAAGGCACGCTCCTGCATCTCTGGCTGTCTAACCAGATGCATGAAACAGAAGCCCAGACTCTTGTTCGTCGTCTCGGAGCCCGCTAGAAACATGTCCAAGCAAATGGACAACAAGCTTGCATCGCTAAACATAACATTGTCGCTGTTCTCCTGGGCTCGCAAATAGCTATCCATAAGATCTCGTGGCTCGTCATAGTTGCGATATGTGCTGCGATGCAGCTCAATCTCTTTGCTCATAAACTCATACAGTGCCCGATGGCTCTCCACGAAGCCATTATAACCGGAATAGTCAGGCGCAATAAAGCGCAGCAGTGGAAAATGGCTAAAAAGTGCACCCATCATGTCAATATTCTTGAAGAGCTCAAAGAATTTCTCCAGTAGTTCAGTTATTTCCGGTGAGCCGTGATCATAGCGCCTGCCGCTTAGCATGCACCACAACGTATTCAGCACATAAACACTGGTCAGATCATGCATCTCAATCCTCGCCTGTTTGCCACCAGCCTTCTTTACACACGAACGCAAATCCTGCAGCAGGCAAGTGGCCTCATTGTTTACAATATCCATCATGCCACTGCGTGCAAATCCAAAATTTTTCAGGTGACGCAAGATGAAACGACGCTGCTCCACCCACATTTCACCATCGGTGAGCAAGACGCCCAGGCGGGAATTAAATGTGCGTAGCCTATAAAAGATGCCATCGGGACGGCCATCAATATCCTCATTGGTCATCATCTCGTTAATGGCAGCATTCGTATACGCTATGACCAACTTATCCTTTCCAATCTTCAAGCCATAGTAGCCATATGGATTGACATAACGGCGGGCCAGCTCATCGATCACCTTGCAAAACATGCCAAGACGAACGCGCAATTGCGATATCTGCAGAGCACTACCAACAATTGGATACCATCGTGGACCTAAGTAATCATCAGTTTCAAATATTGATAGTAATAACTTTTGAACTCTGTACTCACCAGGTGGAAATTTCTCCGGCTTCCTCACGCCGCTAATTAAGAAGAGGATCACGATTGTTGCAAAGAAGATTACAGCATAAAACATGTTGATTGTTTAGTTGGCAGCACAGATTAGCAAATTTGTGATGCAATACATCCGATGTTGTCATTTGTGGCTTTCACTTTCCTTTAAAGCTGTTCCACGACCCTCTTGCGTAATCCAAGATGCAGGCAAAGCGGTTTGTTGTTGTTGTTTCTGCAATTATCGTTACCGTTAGTTGCTATCTTGCCGTCGTCTATTGCACTTTTCACAAACAGTTTTCCGACTAAACAGCCGCCGCCTTGGTACAACGTCTTTTTATAGTGAGCCTTGGGAAAAAGCTTTCTTTGCAACTGCATTTTTGAGTGTTTGAAAGTTTTTCTTTTATGCCTATTTTATTTTTATACCCTGATCCCATTAAAAATGGGGAAAAGGGTATAAAGAAGTTGTGCAAAAGTATGTAACAGGCAGAAGGAAGCATCTCCGACCCTATAAAGTATATATATTCTTGATCAGCATCAACAGTCGAGTCGATATAGCCATGTCCGTCTGTCCGTCCGTCTGTCCGTCCGTCTGTCCGTCCGTCCGTATGTATGAACGCGTCGATCTCAGAGACTATAAGAGCTAGAGACTCCAGATTTGGAACTTAAGCTCGCCTAATCCCTAGGCAGTACAAGTTTCTTTCCGATTTTCGATAACTTTTCCCGTTTCCGATATACACATAGGATCGATAACAACAAAATCTTGAATTTGGAAAACTTTGAGATGCAATTTGAATTATAAAACAGAATAATGAAAATCTGTGAAATTTTTTTTAAAATCGGTTAAGAAACACCGGAGATATGGGAAAATGAAGTTGTGTATGCAGTATGCAGTATGTGCGTAGACACACACACACATACTTGCAAGCACTGACTGTACGCGTAAAGTATAGGGAACAGGGTATCGTCTAGTCGGGATTTCTCGACTAGAGCCTTCTTACTTGTTTTTTCTAAAGAGTTTAACGTACAGGAAAAAAATTAAGAATTTTTTAGAAGAGAAAGCTCAACGTCGCCCTGCACTTAGTAAAGCAGACGGTTGCCAAGATTGCGAACAGGAAGACGAATGACACTGTTAATTAAGTGGGACAGATAGTTAGAGATGGAAAAAGTGTAGTTCGGAACCGCAAACCAGCTTTTTATACCCTGATCCCATTAAAAATGTGGAAAAAGGGTATAATGGTTTTGTGAAAATGTATGTAACAGGCAGAAGGAAGCATCTCCGAGCCTATAAAGTATATATGTTCTTGATCAGCATCAACAACCGAGTCGATATAGCCATGTCCGTCTGTCGGTCGGTCCGTATGTATGAGCGCGTCGATATCAGAGACTATAAGAGCTAGAGACTCCGGATTTGGAACTTAAGCTCGCCTAATCCTTAGGCAGTACAAGTTTTTTTTTGATTTTCGATAACTCTTCCTGTTTCCGATATACACATGGGATCGATAACAAAAAAAAAAAAAATTGAATTTGGGAAACTTTGAGATGCCATTTGAATTATAAAACAAAATAATGAAAACCTGTAAAAATTTTGTTAAAATCGGTTAAGAAACACCGGAGATATTGGACATTGAAGTTGTGCATACAGAATGCGCGTACACACACACACATACTTGCAAGCACTGACTGTACGCATAAAGTATAGGGATCAGGGTATCGTCTAGTCGGGATTTCTCGACTAGAGGCTTCTTACTTGTTTTGCATTAGCTTTAAGCTAAGTGCAACACTCAGTGGATGTTGTCATTGTGAGCTGATCTTTGGCCAGGTTTTATTTTAAAGTGACCCAGATTTGTTGTTTCCTTGTTTTGTCATGTATTTTTTCAAATATTTTTGAAATACATTATTTTTTCTTGAAGGAAAGATTTAAATTAATAGGAATAACAAATATGGAGGATTATTAAAAGTTTTTTTTGAAGGATTTTAAGATTAAATGTATGAACTTGAAATATTATTATGGCTTAAGAAAGAACCAAAGGTTGGAAAGAACCATTGGTTTTTTACTACTTATGATCTTATACGGCTATTTGTATTCTGCATACTTACCCTAACTTTCTCAACTTACAAGATATTTCACAGTCGAACATAATCTTTTCTTTACATTTTCATATCACTTGTAATTTCCTTACTTTGCCATTGAAGTTGAGTCAAGCACCGGAAGTCATAATATTAGTAGGAGTGCCAAAAAAAGCTTCGGAACATTTTGGTAACTCTTTATAGCTTATGCCACAGGTTTTTCCCAGCCATTCCTGCGGCAGTAATGTGTTGTTGAAAAAGTATTTTGACCCACTGACCATTGTCATTGCCATGGAACACACAAAGTTCAAATTTGTGTGACCGCAACATTGAAAGTGGCGCAAAAATAACAACAAACCGATGAAAGGAAAAACAAAACAAAGTGCGAAAAACTAGTAAAAGTCAGCAAAGCGAAAAACCACACGAACCCGTTTGGCGGCCAAAATCAAATTAGATATGATGTCGAAGTGGTTGCCGATTATGTCATGTACATATGTATATATATCCCAACTAGGGAAAATGGTTGCTTGCCTGTTTTCAAGTGGACGAAAACAAAAACTACAATCAAATTGTGGCCAAATTGATGAAATCGCGTCGACAGCCTGCGCATTAAAGTGCTGGCAACGAAGCCAAACGGACGCAATTTGCAATGGGATTCCGGTAAGTGGACACTTTTAATCCTTTTCACAAAATATGTACTTGATTAATTATTTGTATTTGTAGCGTTATGATATTGGCTGCAATGGGTTTGGGTGCCATGTATATGATGCATTTGTTGGCGCAGGACTGGAATCGCATCAGGCCCATACAACAGGTTACGAATTTGGCGAGCCAAGTTGGTACCGCATTAAACCTGCAACGGATTCCAGCATTGGTTGGACAGGCAAGCACCGCATTGAATCTGCAACGTGGCAAACGTTCCACCTTAAATCATGAGATGGACTGGGTGCATGGCAGACGAAAAATACCGGGCGTACGCCCAGTGGTATCCATTGATTGGAAACGCATTTTATCGCGTGATCCGTTTGAGTGCCTGCAGTCACTGATCTGTCAGCTAATGTCTGGCGCCGAGGCACACTCCTCCGAGGCGGAGTTGTTAATGAACTATTTGGAATCGTCTGTGGAAATGGCGCCAGCGAAAATTGGACGCGCGTTCAGTCGTGGTTTGGCGTTGCGTGGCAGCACCGAACGCTGCTATAATGAGTATCCATTCTGTTTGTACTCAGCCAAGACAATGTTGCGCATCCTGCGTTGGTTTAGTGAAACGGGCAGTTTGCCAGAGGACGAAGAGATGTGATTAGATTTCCAAGTTGTTGCAAGCTTTAAGAGGCGTTCCAAATACAACTGAATAGTCATAACATAGGATTACATATTTACAATCAAATTTAGGGTTAAAACCTAATGTTTATCTTCATTTTCGCCTTTCAAGCCATACTTACTCGTACTTATACTTTGCCTGAGAATAAAATGTAAAATTTTTCATATGCAGTAAAAATTTTATTTGTAACAATCAATTTGTTGTATAGTTTTTTCAGTATGCAAAAATATTTATAATTATGCATTCTATATCAAATGATAACTAAAATAAAGCGGAATGAAAATTCTAAATTCAAATAGAGATAAAATACATTTAGGCTGTAAGTGTAGCTTTAGTTTTTCTTTAATATCAGAGATAATAAATATTTTAAAGTAGTATATAGGTACGAAAAAAGGAAACTGCGTAAACTTCATGAGTGTGTGTGCGTGTGTGTGTGTGCGTATGCTTTACATAACAAATGAGCAAGTGAACAAGAGAAAGTTGAGTTTAAAAAGCTTTCAAAGCTTTACATGTTAACTTAGTTATTTAATTAATTACAGCTTCTTCGGTTACACAAAAATTTTAAAACTAAAGATTTGTTCAGTTTTTGTACAACAGTGTAGCATTGGAAAAAAGAGAAAGAGAGCAGCGTTTGCATGTATGTATAAGAGAGAGCTTTCGTTTCGATTTTGTGCACTTGTTGACACGAGAGATTCATTAAATAGCGCCAAATCATAAATAATATGCTTTGTGTGTTTTTTTATGTATAAACTAAATAAATGTTGTGTTCGATTAATGTTTACCGTTGAGCGTAACGTTTGTAACATCCTTGACAATCATTTCGGCCACCTGCCAGGCAATCTCCTCCTGCACATTATCCTCTGGCAGATTGACCAACTTGCGCATAGCATTTTTAACGCTCAGCGACCAGGCGGGCGACTTGTTTGCCGCCACAGTGTCCACAGCCTCAAAGTCTCGCTCGTAACGTCCCAGCGAGTTGACGTGCCCGAATTTCAAGGCACTCACCGGACGTTCCCACAGCAGTTGGGGATTTGTCAGTTGCCTGGCATCGATGTTCATATTAGCACCCGTTGTTGTGCTTTTCAGGGGTTTGTGTACCGTATCCAGACCAGCAAGCAATGTATTGTGCTGTGAAATGGGCGTACAGTCCGACATAGACATGGTCTTTCGATGCCGTTGCTGTTGTGTCGAGGATTTTGGAGCACGCCGTAGGCTCAGTTTGTGCTGCAGACTAAAGCTTTCAGCCGCATCAGGCGTTGGCTGTGTGCACGTCTTGGCCTTCAGCTCATTAACATATTTATCGAAAATGTGGGATTTCAGGAAGTTGATAAAGTGTTTTTGCTCGAGGTATTTGGCAGTGACAAGCAGCGCCAGATCAAAGGCTTGCGCCAGCTGGCTAGGCGCACAAATGGCCTGTTCGACGCGCAAACGCATCTTTTGGGACATCCAAAGTTGACACTCGGACTGTAGCGAAAAGTAACGTTCGTATATGATCATAGCATCGGACTGTGCGGCACTTTGATCATCATAGCTCTTGCGAAAATTGATGGCTGTTATCCAGAATTCAAGGCACTCACGCTCCTGCTTTTGCTCCAGATACTCCGTTAGATAGAAGAGCGCCAGTTCATCGTACAGCACATCGTAAATGTTAAGAGACGATGTATTGCCCTCGATTAGTTCCACACAGTATTTGCAGTAGTAGCTGCTCTGTCGAAAGCACTGTAGATGATCCTTTTCCAACTGTTGGAGCACATAGTCGCGTGCCTCATCGAAGCAACTAGCGGGAATGGGTTTATCGCTACCCTTGCCGCACAGCAGCAGTGATATGTGCGCCAGTATGACAATGGGCAACTCAACCAACAGCGGTGCATTGACAATTAAATACTTTTGATAAATGGCAATCGCATCGTTGATGCTCGCCGCACTTATTGATTGTTCCTCTGTTGTTGCTTTGTGGCGACTTGTTGCTGTTGCTGAAGCCGGCTTATTGCTCATCTGTTTATTTGTCTCCGCATATATGCGACTCTTTTCGTCGTCTGTGAGCGGCTTGCGCATTGACAAGTCGCACAGTGTTTTTAGTTCAGGTACATCGTTCTCCTCATCCCCTCCATTCACAATGGACTCCTCGTGCGTTGTCTCGACAAGTGTTTCCTTATCCACATCAGTGGGTCGTTGTTCTTGTTGCTGCTGTTGCAGTTGATTGAGTGCAGCGCGTCTGAAGTTTTCAATATCCAAATAGAATTTTATTAGCGGCAGCGCCAACTGCGTCTCTAAATACTGTACAAAGTAGCTGAGGCAATCCGGTTCACTAACAATCGCCGTAAGCGTCATCGAAAGACGGGAACTATATTTGAATATATCTGCAAAACAGAAAGCAAAAAAAAAAAAAATCACGATAAGTCAATTAAAAGCGAAATTTGATATGCCTACCAAGTATTCGAACAAGGGAAGCGGGTATATTCAATGGATTTTGGTAAAAACAACTATATGCATATTATAGCAATTTAAAATTGATTGCAGGGTATTTGCATAGTTGAGCTCCCTCAACTGGGGCATAATTATGTACTTGTTAATTTTGTTGTGAATTTCCGGAAATGACCATTGCAATCACACTCGCTCTCTACACACACACACACACTCATCAATGTGTGTTTTGCAACTTTGATTCAATTACCTTCATCAGCTGCGCCCACATTTAGCAAGCTGTTGTTGCCCAAGCTGACTGCATCCGAAGTTGCCAACGAATTCACCTCCGTCTCCTCCTCCATAAAGATCTCATCACAGAAACTTGTTGTTGAGCGCAGCGAATGACGTTTTTGCGCCGCTGCCGCGCAATCGACCACATCATCATCATCGTTGTTGGCATCCGTGTCTTGAGAGCTGCGTCGGCGGCCTGTTTTTTGTATACGTCGTAAAAAGAAATTGACAGCATAACATCAACACTAGAAGTAATTTATAAATTCAAAGATTTTGTTTTCATTTTGAACTTACTCGTCTGCCGTTTAATGTACTTTAGCATATTCACATTCTAGTTGATCAGTTGGCAATATTAGTGTGCATTTATAAAGCTTAACTCAGCATTAATAACCAGCACAACAATAATAGACTGAGAAATTGTGGACAATATTTTACAGAAGACAGGTCTGTTCAACGGGGCTGCCGACATTTGTTATTATATCGATATATGTTGTGTCTTATCGATGGTGTATCGGACGGACAGTGTGTACAACGAATACTTGTTGTAATTGCACACAAGCAGCTGTGCGGCAACGTTGCGTTTTTCTCAAAAATTTTTTCGTCTTAAATTTAAGTAGTTACAAACAAATTGTGAGTGAAAAGACGACGCTCACACAAAGGGCAGTGAAAACGTAAGAGGAAAAGACGGCAAGATAACCGGGCATCGATGAGCGCGACAGCCGTGACAACGGGCGGCGCTGCCGGCGACAACAACAATAAAAACAATAAGACAATCAAAACCACAGCCACTCTGGATGATCTCGTGCAATATGTGACGCTGCACGTGCGCAAACCGACAGCACTAAGTGGCGTGGTTTTGCCCTTTGTCCCGCTATATCTTACTGCATTTTACCTTTGGATCTACGTGTACAAAAGCCACGACACTGATGACGCTGCCCTGCAAACCAAATCGGATGACGTGCCATTGGACAAGGATACAGGTACCGCTTGGAATGACATTGGTTTCATCGCTGTGGTAGTTATTGCATTTTTACATGTTCTGACAATGCTTTTCTGCTATTGGAGCGTACATGTGCTTGCGATTCTCACTTGTCGACGAGTCAAACAGCCAGCTGTGGGAGTTCTGGCTAAAGTGGTGCCCACTGCAAATAATGGCAACTCAAAGATTGTACCCATACGAAGCATAAAGCTGGAGAATGGCCAGCAGCAGTATTATCTGGTGTTTCAGAAGACCAAATACGTTTGGGATGAAGACAAGGCCACGTTCCGTTCTGTCGAATTTCCCGTTAATAAACTACTGAGCTCCTATGCCCAATCCCGTGGCCATGAAACGGAGCAGTCCATCAAGACCGCAATGCAGACGTATGGCAACAACGAAATGGATATGGTTGTACCAGAGTTTCATGAGCTGTTCATTGAGCGCGCCACAGCCCCGTTCTTTGTGTTCCAAGTGTTTTCGGTTGGTTTGTGGTGCATGGATGACTTCTGGTACTATTCACTGTTTACGCTCTTCATGCTAATTGCCTTTGAGTGCACGATTGTTAAGCAGCAGCTGCGGAACATGTCCGAGATACGCAAAATGGGCAACAAACCATATATAATTTATGCGCTCCGTCAGAATAAATGGCGTCCGATTGGCAGCGATGAGCTGTTGCCAGGCGATTTGGTGTCCATAACACGCTCCCAAAACGATAACATTGTGCCATGCGATGTGGTCATTCTACGTGGCAATTGTATTGTGGATGAGAGCATGTTGACCGGCGAATCCGTGCCACAGATGAAAGAATCGCTCGAGTCAATGCAGCAGCTAAACATCGAACTGGATGTCGAGGGCGATGGCAAGCTGACGGTACTCTTTGGCGGCACCAAGGTGGTTCAGCACACGCCTCCTACCAAGGAATCGATGCGTGCTCCCGATGGCGGCTGCATTGGTTATGTTATTCGCACCGGCTTCAATACATCCCAGGGCAGACTACTTCGTACCATTCTCTTCGGTGCAAATCGTGCTACTGAAAACAATTCGGAGACATTCGCTTTTATTGCATTCCTGATGGTTTTCGCTGTAGCTGCTGCTTCTTATGTGTGGGTCAAGGGCAGCGAAGATTTGGAACGCAATCGCTATAAACTCTTTCTGGAATGTGCTCTTATACTGACTTCGATCATACCACCCGATCTCCCAATTGAGCTGACATTGGCCGTGAACACTTCGCTCATTCAGTTAACCAAATTATACGTTTTTTGCACCGAACCTTTCCGCATTCCCTTTGCCGGCAAAGTTCAAATCTGTTGCTTTGATAAAACGGGGACGCTGACCACGGATAATTTAATGGTTGAAGGCATCGCTGGACTGGCACCCAATGGCAAATGTGTGCCCATTGAGAGGGCGGAAGATAGCACAATTCAAGTGCTTGCCTGTTGTCACTCATTGGCCCTGCTCGACGATGGACTTGTTGGTGATCCGTTAGAGAAGGCCGCATTAGCTGCGGTTGAATGGAACCTGACAAAATCGGACAGTGTTATACCGAAACGCGGCAAACTCAAGCCATTGCGCATTTTCCAACGCTATCACTTTTCGTCGGCGTTGAAACGCATGTCTGTTCTGGCCGGCTATTTGGTGCCCTTCTCTAATGAGATCACCTATATTGCCGCTGTCAAGGGTGCTCCAGAAGTTATAATGGGAATGCTTAAGGACAAACCAAGCGATTATGAAAAGGTGCGTGTTAATAAGGATATAAGGAGACGTGTTTAATAAACATTGTTTGATTTATAGGTATATTTGGAATACGCACGTCGTGGCGCACGAGTTATGGCGCTGGGCATCAAGGAACTTGGCACACTTGGCGGTCAACGTATACGTGAATTTAAACGTGAGGAGGTGGAATGCGATCTGTTATTTGCTGGTTTTGTGATTATCTCGTGTCCCATGAAACCCGACTCCAAGTCCGTAATTAAAGAACTTGTTCAATCATCGCATAAGGTGCTTATGATAACAGGAGACAGTCCATTGACCGCCTGTCATGTGGCCCGGGAGCTGCGCTTTACGACCAAGAAACTGCTTATATTGACGCCGCCGCAACCGGACGGTACGGACAACTGGAACTGGATATCCGTTGATGGCGATCGAATCTATCCAATGGACGATGTTAGGAGCGACAAAAATATTTCCTTGTTGCTGGCCGCAAACGATCTCTGCATAACTGGCGAGGGATTACTCTATCTGAAACAGTCCCATCATTCGTACATGCTTAAGGTTCTGCCCCAGGTCACTGTCTGTGCTCGCTTTGCGCCCAAGCAGAAGGAGTATATCATTACGACACTGAAACAACTCGGCTACTATACACTTATGTGTGGTGACGGCACCAACGATGTGGGCGCCCTAAAACACGCCCATGTTGGTGTCTCATTGCTTACAAGTGCACCAGTAAAGCGCGTCCGTACCGAACAGGAACTGCAGCAGATCAATGCAGCTGCCACAGCAGCAGCTGCCGCTGCTACGGCCGCTAATCAACAACTGTCGCCCCGTGATCGTGCCATGCGACGACGCCAAGAGCAGATTGATCGTACCCAGACACGTCTGCAAAACACACTACGCGATCTGGAGGAACAGACAATAGTTAAGCTGGGAGATGCATCGATTGCGGCACCATTTACAAGCAAACTATCATCGATTATGTGCGGTACGTAATGGAAATACATAATTTAAATATATTTTCAAACTGATTCTCCGTCTTCTCCTTCCAAAGTGAATCACATTATTAAGCAAGGCCGTTGTACTCTAGTCACCACACTGCAAATGTTTAAGATTCTGGCCTTAAATGCGCTCATTCAGGCCTATTGTCAGTCAGTGCTCTACATCGATGGAGTCAAATTTAGCGATACACAGGCCACCATGCAAGGCATTTTTATAGCTGCATGTTTTCTGTTCATCACACGCTCAAAAGTAAGTTGCCTTTTGGAAGGTATTTAAACAGTATCTAAAACGTGTCTATTGCAGCCATTGAAGACACTATCGAAGGTGGCTCCGTTGCCCAGCATATTCAATTTTTACACCATATCAACGATACTCACACAATTTGCAGTGCACTTTAGTGCACTTTACTATTTAACGAGTGAAGCCACGGCGCTGGCGCCACCCAGGTAATTCAGTTATTAACGTTTTTACTACTATATAAAAAGCTAATAATTCTATTTTATGCCATTTTGCAGAGTGGGCAAGGTTAAGCTGTATATAGACATGGATACCGAAGAGAAAACCAAATACGATCCAAATATAGTCAGCAGCACAGTTTATATCATTTGTGTATCGCTGCAGGTGGCCACAATTGCGGTTAACTATAAGGTCTGTCGACCAACAGAAATGTTTTTCAAATTACAAATACTAATTGAATGATTTTTAAATTTCAGGGTCATCCGTTTATGGAGAGCCTGCGCGCTAATCGTATGCTTATGTGTGCCATTGGCGCCTCCGCTGCATTGGTGTTGTGCCTCACCACAGGCGTTGTGCCCGGCCTGACACAATTCTTTGAAATCGTTGACTTTCCAGCGAATGTGAGTAACTATTTGTTGTAGAAATATCCGGTTATTTAACTTTAAACATTTTTTTTTACAGTTCCGCCAAACATTGCTGACTGTACTGATTGTGGATATTGTTGGCGCGTTTGCATTGGATCGCATATGTTCATTCCTGTTTGGAGAAACGCGCCGCAAGTCCAAAGTTCTTAACTGTTAGAACTAGTACACACACACGACTTAAAAAGCGCAGCACTCAAAGCTTTGATATTTCACACACTTCTAAAAAAAAAAACTATATGATTTACATATAAACAAGTATAAATTGTGTGTCTCCTTTTCATACCCCCAAACGCTGCAAGATGTATTGAAGAGGGTGTTAATTTTTTTTTGGCGTCGGTTTCTTAATAAGGAATAATACAAATAATGCATTTTCTTTTTTCATTCAATGTATTTGAATTGTTTTGTGCGCTTGATATGTCGGATCTAATAAGTATATAAATATGCAATTAGTAAATTTGACGTAAGGACTTGTAAACGTAATAAATATGTATGTAGCTAATAAAAATTAAACAGTGTAAGAATTTAGGGATCACTAGTTCCTTCTTCCCCAAACTTGGAATCCTCAAGCTGTTTAAATTGTATCAATATGACCAAGTAGGTGGTCACAGCCGAAAAGATCTAGATTGTAACGCATATGATTAAAACTATATGGTCATTACAATAATAATTTATTCTGTTGCCCACCTTAAATAGCGTTGAATTATCGATGGCAAAGAAACCATAGGCTGTAAATTGTACTTCCTGTTTAATGCTTTTCGTTAGAAATTTATCAATCTATAAATGAATAGAATGTATACGATATCTATTTTGATTGGGCATAACTTACGATATTTTGAAACTCCTTGCTCTTGCCATAGACGCGTGCCAGTATTTGTGATGTGGAATTGGCCTGCAACAGTATAAAAAATGGATTAAAGTCAGAGATTGGACCAGTTAGACCAGTACTAGACACACCTCGTAGGTGGTTGCACCACAGCTACGCGACAATAGAGTCAACAAAGATGTGTGCAGGCACAACCAGGCCAAGCACCATTGCATTATTTCGGCCGAAATAATGCCCTTGTTATTGGTAATCTGCACAAAGAGATTATACCAATTGGTGGTCACCGTATAAAATGAGTAGCCCAGAAAGCAAACAATTATTAAACTGCAACACTCATTGATGCTTTTGTATATGCGCAAGAGTCGGTTGTGTGTACGATAAATTAATAGTGACTCCTCCGGAAAGTTGGCCATATGGGTCTGATTCTGTTGACGACTTCTGGCACGCTGTTGCACATAGGTATAGCCATTCAACAGCTGATTAACGAACTGAAAGCGAATGCAAACGATGCGCAACATCGCCGAAGCAAACACTATATACGTGGCACTTAAGCCATTCTGCAACGCATAGAAGCCAATTAGGATGTAGGTGGTTGGCGTTATTGTACCCTGGACCGAATTGAAGCGTAGCACTAATATATACGCCTGGCAGCAAACAATCACCACGAGATATTTAATTGAGAAGTTACAATGATTGCTCAATGCAACACCAAATCGACGCAACACCTCCTCATCCAGCTTCAATATGTCGTTCATAATCTGCAAAATGAACTTCGTATTGCGGCCACAAACGAAAACCGCTATGAAAGAATAGAAATATTTACTGAGTAATGGTAATGGTGACTCATTTGGAAAGGATATATTGCTGAACTCACTCAGCGTATATGTTATAATGCAGAGCAACAACTCAATCCATTGATTCACATTGTCCGTATCGCGCATTGAGTTAAACAGTTGCGCAGCATTGGGTGTCAACAGGCTGTAGATATTGAATATGGTCAGAGCATGGACAACGCCACGCACAAAGAACGAATAGAACTCATTGGTGCGGGTGGGTGGAGCCACCTCATAGCTGGAAACCTGCTCGTAGATGGGCAGCAAACCAGTTGCCTTCAACACTGACAATATGGTGCTGATATCCTCGAATACGGGATTCTCGAATGGCGCATCGACCGTCGGCTTCCTTGTGGGTGGCCGAGCAAATGCATCATTGAACAGTGGCACACGATGCGGTGAAATGCGTCGCGGATTAAGACGTGCTTTATGCGATGCCATTTCAATAACCCAAGTGTTGGGACTCATTGCCGACCGGACACTGAACAAAGGCGTCAGGATTTTTACTAACTAGATGCGTATGTGGGTGGAGCTCATGTGGAACACCGATTGAAAACGCACTCAAACTTTTATCATGATGTAGATAGCCAACTCCATTAAAATAATTAATTTGAATGTTGGCATTTAATATTGGAAAATGCAATAACTAGACGACCCCCAATGCTTTTGAAATGAGCACACGTGTGTGTGTTTCCGTAAATTAATAATATTGAATGCACCAACGAACTCAATTGGGTACAATATTTATTCGAAAATAAATATTATCATAGGAAGTATAGCGAAAAGCATTCATAGATGAAAAGTGAATTGCTCTTGAATACTTGCAATACATTTATAAATCATTCAACAAAGCATTTAAAACTATAAAAGTTATGAGTTAAGAAAAGCATTCTAAAAATCAATTGTTCAAAGACTCTTTGATTTCTTTTATAAATATTATAATGAGTATATATGTATATATAAGTTATGAGTACTTATGAATATACTCATAGGGATTGAGTAGTTACGAATAAACTCATAAAAACAAAAATACTTCCACTCACCTCCGAAGCCAAACAATCAAAGGAACTGCATATTACGGCCATTATCGCTGTCTCCGCCAGAACCCAGGCACAGGACAAGCCCATTGTATCATATTGCTTGCGTAGCTTGGTGGGCGTGGTCAGTGTGGCAAATGCCAGATAACTTTGATTCGTCACCGTATAGAAGGAGAAACCGAAGAAGAAGAGCAATGCAACACCTGTCACCGAATTCATGTTCTCGGTGATGTATCGAAACTTGCAAAGTACCTCGATAAGATTACTCAGCTCACACCAATCGTCCTTGTCATAGAGTTGCTTCCTCTTCAGCGTGAATTGATCGAGTCGTTCGTTAAGGAACTCAATTCGTTGTGCCAGAGACTTTAGTATGGTACGCAAATACAAGGCAAACATGCAGGAATAGAGCATCTGGAGGCTATAGATTATCATGAGTATGATCTGACGCGACGATTCAATTTCACTCAAATAATGAATATAGTAGAAGGCAACTATTATAACGCTTGACGAGGCAAACACCAGGAAAGTGCCCAGAAACTTGCAGCTGTAACTCGCCACATACCCATGTGTTTCCAGATACGCATCCAGTTTGGACAGATCACGGATGGTGCGAAAATGTTTGGAGGCATTCACCACACTCGAAACGACAATAATCGTATAGCTGAATATGCAGAAGAGTGTCTCAATGGTGCGATTTATATCCTCCGTATCGCCCTGGGAGCTTGCTATCAACTTATATCCCTGCGATGCAAACAACACATCCTCACAGAATATCACCGAAGTGACCAGCAGGACTAGAGCTAGAATGCGTCCGTATATCTTTCCACCGGAGCTTATTTTAAAATTATCCACTTGATCGCCTTTAAAAAATGGCAGCAGGGCACATAGTTGTGTGGGCGTGGCCACGCCATTTATATCATGTAGGATCTTCATTGGCGTTGTGCGGTTTCAAAACTAAAACAAAGCAATCGAAAACAGAATCGACTTTCATGGGAAAGATTCTGTGATTAAGTGCCTCGCATTTTGGGTGTCGCGTTATCATTAAGTGTTGTCATTAACAACAAATGGAGAGCAATTATATGAATAAAACTCTCAATTTATTCTGTTAGTAGTCATTCCAAGCTAGAACTTTTACGAATATTTCTACAAGTTTCAGCTAACAAACTTTTCTGTTTTCAAAAGCAACTTTATTTATATTTATTTGGGTCAAAGCTACTCATTTCTTTTTCTTGCTGTATCATTTTCTAAAGTTCTATCCAAAAATCCCTTAATCTGTTGTTTTAAAGACTGACTGCGCAATAAAGCAATTGAAAATTAAATGCGAGTTAAGCTTTTTCAATACCCGCTAAGCATTTTATCTATGTGGGTTGCTCTGTATCTAAAATACAAATCCACCCTAAAATGGCATGTAATGGCTGTACGTATTATTATCACCCGCAAGCATAAAATATTATGTTTTTTCACACCTTTTACTCCCCCATTGTGAGAGCCGAGGTATGCTGTGTGTGGACATGGGCGTAGAAAAAGTTCGTATCTAGGGGGAATATGACAAACGAAATGTAATTGATATCTTAATAAGGAATTGCGAGTAATTAAGTTTTTTACTTATAGAAAGTTCGCAAAGGAAATTCCATAAAATAACAAAATAATTAGAATTTATTTTCCATTAGCTGGAAGTGGAAAATAAGTATTCATTTCAACTATTTCCAATATGTGTGTGTGTGTGTTTGTTGTAGTGTGTGTGTTAATGTGTGTGTGTGTGTGTATGGGCTGTGCACGGGTTAAAACAATAAAAATAAACACAAAAAATAATAATTTTACTTAATACATGAAAATTGCCCTCCTCCGCGATTCTCAAAAGTTCAAGTAAGTCATGAAGGAATTTGATCTTATTAGTTAAGTGTGCAATGAGTTTCTGTGTGTTTTGTGACTGTTTTTGAGCTTTCTCAAAGTTCTCTTTTCGTATCTCTCTCTCTCTCTCTCTCTTTCTTTCTCTCTCTCTCTCTCTCTCTTTCTCTCTCTCTTTCTCTCTCTCTCTCTCTTCTCTCTCTCTTTCTCTCTCTCTTTCTCTCTCTCTCTCTCTCTTTCTCTCTCTCTCTCTTTCTTTCTCTCTCTCTTTCTCTCTCTCTTTCTCTCTCTCTCTTTCTCTCTCTCTCTTCTCTCTCTCTCTCTCTTTATCTCTCTCTCTCTTTATCTCTCTCTCTCTCTCTTTATCTCTCTCTCTCTTTATCTCTCTCTCTCTTTATCTGCCTCTCTCTCTCTCTCTCTCTCTCTTTATATCTCTCTTTATCCCTCTCTCTTTCTCTCTCTCTCCCATTCTTTCCCAAATTCTTGAAACAATAAAAATATGCACAAAAAATAATAATTTTACTTAATACATTAAAATCGCCCTTCTCCGCGATTCTCAAAAAGGCAAGTAAGTCATGAAGGAATTTGATCTTATTAGTTAAGTGTGCAATGAGTTTCTGTGTGTTTTGTGACTGTTTTTGAGCTTTCTCAAAGTTATATTTTCGTATCTCTCTCTCTCCCACATTCTTCTTCTTATTTTTATAACGCCCTTGCAGTAGGGAGTTTACAAACCGCAAGCTAAAAATATAAATTTTTTACTCACAAAACTGAGTAAGGTCATGAAAAGAAACTTGAATATATATTAAGTTCCGTGATTTGTTTTTCATAAATAACTTTTAATTTAGTATGGTTTGTCCTAGTATGGTTTGTCCTTATTTTTCTACGTCCATGTGTTTGTAGATGTGCGATGTCGTTGTAGATACCTGCCTCGTGCCCGGCCATCGCTCGGCAATTTTTTTTTTCCAACCCCTAATGAGGGATTGCAATTCTCAATCAATGCGGCGCGCCGTCAACTTTTCTATTTTTTTTTTCTTTTTCATGTCATTTTGTTATCGCGTTAGGGGGAGATTGTGTGAAACTGGCACGCTGTTGCTTAGCTGTTGCTCAGCTCAGTCTCTGGCTGCTGCTGGCTCTGACGTCACGACACAAGGCCGTGGTCAACGGGCCAACGGCAATAGATACAGACACAGACTGTATTAGTGGAGAGCTCTTATCATCATTAACATCACAATCAGCAAATCGACGCGCTATGCGCATATAATAACAATACGTGTATATAATCGTCGACTGCAGTAAATTAAATAAAAATTAAATATATTTGTAATGTGGATGCTGTTGCTGTTGGTTGTGCTCCAGGTGTTGATTGGTCCATGGCATTGCCACGCCCACTATACCAGTGGCGATGTGGTTTATCACACGTTACCACACTTCTGGACGGGCGTCGGCTTCTGTCCAGCGGGTGATATCAATCATAGGGGCATCAGTGAGACCTTAGAGTCAAAAGCTGTGCAGCTAAATCTTCGACAGATTGCCGCTTTGCCTGTTGGAGCAGTTACACATGTACGCATTCATTGGCTGCTGGAGCTGGTGGAATTCCTCGAATATAGCACAGAGGGCGTGCCCCGTTATGAGTTTGAAAAGTTTGATAAGTTTGTGGATTTGCTGCAGGAGTTGAATTTGTCGCCAGTTGTGGAATTTATGGCAAATCCTGGTCATGTTTTTACGGCCAATCCCGAACGCAATTGGTTTCTCTGGGAGCACTTTGTGAAGAGCATTATCAATCATCAAATAGGTAAAAGTTTCCAAAGACTTTTTTTTTTAAGCCTTTAAAGCTTTAGTTTTGTGTTTTGATTTGCAGCTCGCCATGGCGCTGCTCGTTTGTCAAACTGGCGTTTTGAGACCTGGAACGAGCCGGATGTGCGCAATTATAATCGCATCAATTTTACGGCCGAATCATATTTGGAATATGTGCAGGCGGTGCGCCGTGGTCTGAGCAAAGCTGGCAGCAGGCGTAAGTCCAAGCGACAACAGCAACTTTATCGTGCTCTGCGTGGACCTGCTGGTCTGTTCAAGTCGGAGGAACGTCATCCGTTGTGCTGGCAACTCTTGGATGTGTGCAATCGGGAGTTGGCCAAGTGTCCCATCGATATACTAACTTATCATCGCAAGGGTCTCGATGGCAGTGCCACCGAAATACTAAATGGATCGCTGGTCTTACTGACCAAAGTCTACGACGACTATCCACAGTTGAAGCAGCTGCCAGTGGCCAACGAGTGAGTCAAAGTTGTGTTTAAGCAATTGATATTTTATGCTTTTAAATTCTTTGCAGTGAGGCTGATCCAATTGCTGGCTGGAGCACGCCAAGAGACTTTCAAGCGGATGTACGTTACGCAGCGACTTTGATGTCCACCGTAATGCAGCATTGGCATGCCAAGTTGGCTGGTGGTGTGATGTCTCAACTGGAGTCTATTAGTCATGATAATGCATTTCTTAGTTATCATCCACATGAGTTTCATCAGCGGTAAGCAATGAAATCGATAAAAAGATATACAAAATGTCAATCAGAACTGTAAAAAAACGTACGAAAATCAAAAAAATACTTTAACGATGCATATAATTATTTCAGCACATTATTGGCACACTTTCGAATGAATGAGACGCAACCGCCGCACTCTCAATTCGTGCAGAAACCTGTCTATGCGGCACTTGGCATGTTGGCCAAGTTGGGTACACGGGCAGCAGATCTGGAACTGGTCAATATGGATAGTAAGCACAGTGTGCAAGTGTTGCGTAGCATCTCTGGCAATGGTTTGGCACAGTATATGGCAACTATATTCCTGAGTCCCGAGCAGGCGGGACCACAGCTAACAGCTTATCATCACAAATACACGCTGAACATGTCCATTGCAAATGAATCGGCATTCATAACAGAGCTGCTGGTGCCGCACAGCACAGATCCGGTGCATGTATGGCAATTGTGTGACAGTCCTGCATATCCCAATGCCACATTACGTGAGGCAATGCGACGGGCGCAAACGCCCAGGCTTTACGAGACGGGACCCATTTGGCAGTATAATAGTGAACTGGTTGTCAATTCGGCCAGTTTACCGCTGCCCTGGGTAATGCTTTTGCGTGTGTGTTCGTCGGCATGGCCAAAGCTAAAGCGACCGCAGCAACTGGAAATTGTGGAAGTGACGCAACGTGAGGTCTTCATAAGCTGGAGTGAACAGGCGCGTTCCACACAGTGCCTAAAGAGCTATGAGGTGTGGTTTAGGGAGGGTGCTGGCTCCGATTGGCAGTACATCTCGCAGGGTTGGCATTTGCCCTATCCATCTTTTCAATATGCACCAGGCCTTAATTACAGTGTTAATGGTAAGTAAGAACAACTATGTTAGGCATTAAATTCAATTTTGTTGCTGTTTAACAGGTTTTTATAAGGTGCGCGGCGTGGATGTGTTTAATGAGAGCAGCGCCTTCTCACAAATAGTCGAATATGTGGAATTATAATTTTAGCAAATAACTTTATCAAAGAACATATGTATATGTATATATACATTATAATTTATGGGTTAATTAACATATCGGACATCATATTAGATGTAACATAATCAGGCTTTGCTGTTGCTGTTCGCTCTTAACAAAAGTCTCCACACAAACTGGAATGGAACTGTTTTACATAAATGGGACACGAATCTTCAGAGCAGCACAGCATCTTCTCAATAAACAAGTATTTCATATACATAAATATTTATATAAATATATCTATATATATATTGTGCATAACGATTGTATGCTTGTGTTTGTGTTTTTTTTTTGCCAAACGCAGCGAAGGCCAAAGCGTAAAAGTATTAAATAAAGTTGCAGACAGACTATAAACTGAAATCATCCCTCGGCACCCAGCACAAGCCATTTTTCGTTGATGAGCTCCATTTGTTTGGTCAATATTGGATTTCGTACACGAACTTTGATCTCTAGCTTGCCGCCAACCTGTTTTCGACCCTCCATTAGCTGCAAAATCAAAATAATGAACTTAAGTAACAAACAAATGTTGTTATTTTGTGTCTACTTACATCGTAGGTGTCATGAATATCACATTTGGTTTCCAGCTGCTGCAATTTGACATTGACGGTGCCAATAAGCGTATCGGATCGCAAGAATCCTCTGAAACAACATATGGGCAGTTTACGACTTAGTCCACAACAATCAATACTGCAGCTGTTTTTTTTTTTATATGTTTTATTTTATATTTTGTTTTAATTTATTTGAGCGATTTGCGTAGCATTGAGCGTATTTTGAAATGAGTTTTGTTGGGATTTGTGGCGTAAAAGTTGGTAAAACAAGTTTCATTAAAACATTTTAATTATGGCTTCAATGTTTGCAACAATGGATATGTGAAAAGCAGCGATTGTGCTTCAACTAAAAACGTGGCAAAGCTCTTTGACTCAATTAATAAAGCTCAATACATGACGGAGTAAATAAAGAAAGAATTTTAGTGTTTCAAGCAAAACTAAAGAACAAAATAATGCAGTAAAGTTAAATAAAGATTAAATTATTAAATAAATGTATATACGTACTAGTACTAAACTACTATTTTTCATAGAGAAACATAATACATTTTTATTATATGCGAATTTTAACTGTTTTTGTAAAAGTTTAAGAGTTTTTGCATACTACATTTGAGCTACAAATCTATGTTTTCAAAATTACTCATCTAGTTGAACAATATTAATTAAGTATAGAAACTTATAACCGAGATTTTGAGGATTAAGTTATTAAGATAATTTTGCATGTAAGAAAGTTTAATTTGAATGAGTTATACTTGGATTTCTTTTGCTTCACCTATGGTTAATTGAAATGTTTATGCGATAGGCATTAGTAAAGTTTAATATTTATGTGCTCAGTTTTACGTTTGAATCATGGACTACAAAGCGTGTGGGACGCACTTACCCTCTCGAATATATCTCAAATTTGACGCCATGGCGACGGAAGATGCGCTGAAACTGGCGATTGCCACGCTGAATGTCCACCTTGAAACGTTCATCGTAGTCAGGAGTATCCGTATTTTTGATCACATTGGTTTTCGCTTTAAAGGACTCATCCTGCAGCAATGAAAATGTGGTTAGAAATAAGTATAATTCTGATGCTGCCAACTAACATTCAACAGTGGAAATTCAACGCGCACATATGTGTCGACATCCTTGGGATTTGCGACGTTATAGTTAATACCACGCACAACGACAATTTCGAGCTCATTGTCCGTCAGATCCGTGTTGCAGTGAACAATGTTAAAGGAACGCTTTTCGTAGTGAAACTTAGGCAGGGTTAGATTCTTGCGTTTTCTATAACGCACCAAATCCAAATCCTTTTGCACGGTCAGTGCGAGATTCTCGAAACGATTCATGCCGCCTATATCGCCCATGGCCTTGTGATGATCGCGTGTGTTTTTGCACATCATTAGCTGTTTGGCCAACTGCTCCTCCATGCGCACACCGATCTCGCAAATGTCATCGCTAGGATCACATTCCTCCGTCGAAACAATAGCAAACGATGACTCCAAGCCGTCCCGCTCTGATGGCGGCACAGGCAGCTACAAGTATATATAAAGTACGTAAAAATAACTATAATCAATAATTAAACCAAGTTTACCGTATTCAAATCTACGGGTAAACCGCTGCTGGCCGCATTTAACAGCGATTCGAATCCCTTGTAGATCTTTAGGTATTCCTTGGCCTGATCAATTTCACCCGCCTTTTTGGCTGCTATGGCGGCCAACTTGAACTCATTTTGGCGCTCAAGCAGCAATTTCATTTGTTGCTCGGCCAGGTTACTCTTCTTTTGATTGCCTGAGGTGCGTGTCGTTAGCTCCTTGGGCTGTGGCGGCGATGGCGCTTTACGAGCAGCCGTGGGTGTCGCTGCGGCCGAGCTAGTGGGTGTGCCGCCTGCAGTAGTACTCGCTGTAGGTGGTGGCGATGTGGGCGACATTGGTGGCGTCGGTGTGGTCGCTGCTGCTGCTGCAGCGGGTGCAGCATCTGCTGTGGGCAGTGGTCCAAAGCCTGGTGGCACCGGCAACTCATCATAGGCTACGGGTTTTCCTGCCTTATGTTGCTTAATAGCATCCTCAAACTGCTTTACAATGCGTCCAAAGCGACGTGCTTTGCTGGTATTCTGCTCTGCCTTGGCGGCCTCTTCGACAGACTTGTATTTGGCTAGACGCTGTTGCAGTGCCTCCAACATAGAAGTGGCCGCTGCTGGCGGCTCGACAGTTGCCGCTGGAGCAGGCGGTTCTGGGGCGGCTGCTACTTCGGGTGCTTGTGTCTCTCCACCTGCTCCGCCCTGCATTTTGTTCATAAAAGCGAGAAATTCACCGGGTGGCGGCGGCATATCACTGAGATCCACCTCCTGGCCATCTTCGCACATCTTCACAACCACATCGAATTGCTTGACAACGCGTAAAAACTGAATGGCAGCAGCTGTGTCGCCGCTACGCTTGGCCTGCACAGCAGCAGCTTTATATTCAGCTTGGCGGGTGCGCATTTCCGAGACTAAAGGATTTGCTGGTGCGGCCGGCGGTGTGCTAGGCTTGACGGCTGCTGCAACTGCCGCTGTTGGCGTACTCGGCGTAGGTGGTGTTGGTGCAGCACGCGTTGGCTTCACGGGTTCTTCTGTTGGTTCAGCGACTGACGCCGGCTCCGCTGGTTTCACGCTGACCTCGGGGGGTATGTCGTCCACATTGATGGCCTTGCCAGCTGCGGACTGCTTTTGCAGATCCTGTAACGTCTTAAGGCCACGTGCAAAGCGCCGTGCCTTGCCGGCTTCGCCAGTGGCCTTAGCGTTGACCTCGGCCTGTTTGTACATTTCAATGCGTTGATTAATTATTCCTAATGTGTCCACTGTGGTTGTGGGCAGAAACGTCTGCACTGGCTCCGGTTCGGCAGCAGCAGCTGGAGGAGTTACAGCAGCAGCAGCTGGTTCCATCTCTGCCTCAACGCCGGATATGCCATGCAGCTCGCCCAGCAGATCGCTATCATTCAGCAACGCATCATCGTCTTCATCATCACTGACGTCACGCAAGCTATCTGCAATCATCCGGTCCAGATCGCTGTCTGGCAGCAATTTTGGCTTTGGCTTAACTTTAGGTTTTGACCCTCCACCATCGCCGGTAATTGCCGCCAGCTCAGCTTCTAAATCACTATCGCCACCATCATCATTATCTAAGCCAGCGCTTGGATCAAAGTCATCTGGTATTTCTGTCAAACCAAACTGTGCGTGTGCGTGAGAGTGAGGATGAAATGCATGACTCATAATAGTAAATAGACTATTTTCGATGTTTGCGTTTGTTTTTCATACCTGGGACAAGTCGTGCTGACGCCGCTTTGCTGGCTCTGGCTTTTTTCGAGAGAACATTTTTGACTAGCTTTTAGCAATATCACTTAGGTTTATGACTTTGTTTTAGACGCTTAAATTCTTTGTTCTCAAATATTTAAACACAAAATTGCGTTGTAATCGCTTCGACGAATAATAACAAATTTTGACGTTATCGAACTTAGAGATGAGCGATAGATATTGCTTTCAAATAAATTAACTCAGTAATATTAAACGTCTATACATGTTTAAATCTAACTAATTCTAGTCATGATTTTAATATGCATACATGATTTGCTATCATTTTGACCAAGACAATGGTGTTCTTTAAAATAATTTAACTTTATTAAACTGGTAGAATATTATTATTAGTGTATATCGCTTGTGAACTTACCAGTTAGAAAATTTTTTTTCGTTCCTGTTGCTAAGTAACTGGTACAAAGTAATCGACCACCACTATCTGTTGAAAGTTATCGATGATAATGCCACCACAGTGCACAACAGTTTGCGAAAAATTCGTGTAGAAATTGCTATTGATTGAAAAAACTGTGCAGTATTAAGCCAGCTCCAACTCGAATCTAACAACCGTGCTCCCTGTGCCGAGTCATGCGTTAATGTGCTCATTTTATAAGCTGGCTGTGGTGGCTGTGTAGTGCTTGCAAAACCGTTGCCAAACCTGCTGCTACTTTTCGGAAGTTTCGTTTTTGTCTTATTGGCCCTTTTTTTCAACCTACGCTGCACGACAAATAAACCTGGCCGGGGGGGAGGCACAGCTGAGAGCAGCCAGCGAGCCAGTTTGTTTAGTTAAGTGAAAATAAACAAACATTCGCATTGTTTCAGTCGCACTGTCGCTGTCAAAGGAGGAACGGGCGTGGTTAGCTAAATACCAAAAGAGAGAAAGACGATTGATTGGCAGCAACAAGTAGTAGGCGGGTATGGAAGAGGTAACGCTCACGGAGCCAGAGACACGATTCTATAGTGAGCTGTTTCAATGCTGCGACGTGGAAAATACCGGCAAGGTACCGATGCTAAAAGCAACGGAACTCTTTCGCTCGGCAGACATTGCCAACGAGACGGTGATTGAGGTAGGTCCAACTCAATATATAATAGTACAACGTGACTTGTTAATTAATATGTGCATGTACACTTACACAGATTACCGCATTGTCTGGCATACCGGCAACAGCTTTACACATCTCACGCGCCCAGTTCTATTCATGCCTCAAGCTCATTGCTGCACATCAGGAGGCAGTGCCGTTGCGTCAAGAGCTAATAGCCGCCACTGTGCCATTGCCATTGCCGCATTTTGGCTGGAAGGAGGCAGCCACAGCGCCAGCGAGCACAGCATGTGAGAATGGGCTTGGTGTACTTCCTCCACCGCCGCCCACCGATCGTCGCAATTCGCTGCGACGAAATTCCCAGCAGCAGCAGCAACAACAGCAACAACAACAGTTGGATCAGTTACAAGACGCTTCGGATGTACCCAGCACCGACTCCGAAGTGGAGCAAAACGAATCTAGCTGTGGCGATAATTTTGATGAGCTGGCAGGCGTTGATGTTGCTGTTGTCAGCAGCAGCAGTCGCGAAACTGTGCGTATTCTAGTAGATAAGATATAATATCACGCTTATGCAAATACACTTAAGATGTTCGCTTTTCTATACTGTACTATACTCGACGGTATCATAGTTATGTTATGAAATGTGTTATGCACCTTAACTAATTAATAATCATATCATAATTTGTATACTGCAGTTTATATAGCATGCATCTATGCTTAACTTAACTTATCTTAACATACACTTTATTTTCTTGTATTACAAATACAGCGTCGACGTGGCGCTGGCACTGGTGGCTCACCGGAAGCGTGGAGCACAAACAGCGATAGTCCTACGCCAACCAACAGTGTTGCAGAGCGTCCCTGGGCACAAGATACGCTGTGGCAGGGTCTGCTCGGTGATGAACATCGTCAACTATTGGGCACTGAGGAGGAATCTTCGGATCGTCACAGCAGTGACGATGACGACAACGAAAGCGAACTGATCACGCTCTATCAAATCACACCCGAACAGCGCGAATATTACAACAAACAGTTCCGAACTGTGCAACGTGATCCGCACGGTCTGCTTTCCGGTCAGGCGGCGCGGTAAGTATTATATACTTTATTATTTTTATATCATTGAGTATAATTCGCTTTTTCTAAATAGCAACTTCTTTGAGAAGAGCCGCATTCCTGTTGAGGAGCTGCGCCACATTTGGCAGCTGTGCGACGTGACACGCGATGGTGCACTGAGTCTATCCGAATTCACAGCTGCCATGCATTTGGTTGTGCTTCGTCGCAATAACATACCATTGCCGAGCAGTTTGCCCCATTGTCTGCATCCCAATGTGCTGGCTAAAACATCATCGTCAACGTCGTCGTCATCAACGGCGCACATACCTCAAGAGCCGCCTGAGGCTGATCTCCTGCACTTGAATGACGACGACGACGATGAACACACCGACAATACAATTATAAGTAGCTCGCAATCGAAGCCACGTCCGTTGCCCAACGATAAAAACATTATGAACATGAGCAGCATCTCAACATCGTCCCAGGCAAGCAATAGCAGCTCTCGTCGTGAGGTTACTACAACAACAACAACGACGCCGCCGGTGCTTAAGAATCGCAGCATTTCCAATTCGCCAAATGCAAATGAAAAATCAACAGCAGCATCATCAGCAACAGGAATTGTGGCGGCAGCCGGTGCCACCAACGATGCCAGTCAATGGACCAAGTTTAGCGAATCTCCCACAACAACATCAACGACTGCAAGTGGTGCTGCAGCAGTTTCTGCTCCAGCAGCAACTGGCACAGCAACAGCTGCTGCGGCTCCAGCCGTATCTAGTCCCGGCCTCAAGCCAGCGCTCTTTGATATGAAACGCACTGCCCAGGATGTGGGCTCAAATCCGCAGATTTTACATCCCGTGCCGTTGCGTGTAACGCCAATTGGTAAGTTAAATGACATGCGGTATTATTTTTTAGGCTAATAATATTCGTATAATCTTTTTAGGCACAGCCATTGCCTCATCCGGCGAACAATCGAGTCAACAAGTCGCAAACACAAGTGCCAATGATATGGATGGTGTTGTTGTGCTGCGTGAGGACAGTCCTAAGGCAATGGCAACAACAACAAACGCCGCAGTCGCTGTTGCAGCTTTAGCAACAACAACAACAGCAGCACATAATAATCAAAGTGGAACGCATCGCGATCGTGACTCCATATCGATTCAAAGCAGCGATCTGCGTGCCATACAACGTCCACAGGCAAAGAAGCTGCCAGCTAAGAATATTGGTGCTTTGCCACCGCCGCCGCAACGTGAGCCCAGCATTGGTTCCATTGGTGTCAATGAGCCACCTGAGCAGGCGGCGCCAATTGTATACGCATCGAATGCAACAACTGTCAAGAAGGAGCCACCGCCATTGCCGCCGCCACGACCCCATCGACATGCGCGTAGCAGTAGTTTGGATTTAAACAAGTTCAAAATTGGCACAGCGGGTGCACAACAACCGGAGGTGAGTCAAGTATATATATACAGATATATGTATTAATAATATAATATGTGTCTGTTGTGTGTCCTATAAGATCGAACGAGTTTTGATTATATCATTTTAACCATTATAAATATTCTCTTATACTAACAAATCCTTAAAGTTAAATACGTTAATCATAACGGAAAACCCAAACCTTTAACGTCATCACGTAACTTAAACCAATTCTGCCTTTCTCTTTTCAATTGTATAAACATTTTTGCTTTAATAATCTCAACAAAATAAATATTTATATTATATTTGCAAGTGTTTACCTAAGTGCGACCCTATATTAATTTCAATATTACTTATTTTATAAACAATCAATGTAATATAAACCCAATTTTAATTAAGATTACTGCGCAAGCCAGCTTCGATATGCAAACCTCAGCGGGTTTTGCCGATTTTACGCACTTTGCCGACGATGCGAATGTTGTAAGTGAAAACAAACAAAGACAAAATACAAAATACAAATCAAATATGCATCCGCAATTGGCTGTAGCTTATTTAGTGCAATGCCTCCAAAATTCAGTAGCTTAAAATCATCATTTAATACATAAATCAACTTTCAATACTAAAGCATTGTTCATTTGCAGTTGGATGAGAGTAACAGCAGCAGCAACAGCAACAGTAGCGGTAATGCCGCTTCTGAGCAGCAGCAACATTCATTGCCGCCAGTGCCACCGCCACCTGCTTTTGTGCCGCCTACACGCATCTCACTGCAGACACAACAACAGCGCATCTCAGCTTTTGAGGTTTATCGTAAGCCACAATCGCCAGCATTGGCTGGCGGAGGAGGAGGAGGAGGAGGAGGAGGTGTATCGACAACATCTACAGCTGCATCACAGCTGCCCAGTGCTGAAACGTTTGAGAAGCGTGTGACAGCCATCAGTGATTCGTTGCGCCATGTATCGTTTAAGCAGAATCAAACTAGCACCACGGAGCTATTGCAGCGTTTGCGTGAACAAAACAATTCGCTGCTGCATCTGTGCAATGATCTCAGCGACGAGCTGCTCAGTGTGCAGACGCGCAAGGAAGAGATGCGTCTCAAATTGGAAAGTTTGTCATTGGCTGCCGAAGCTGCAGCACCCACACGCACCGGCTCATCAATATCAGCGCCGGTGACGGCCAATGTGACTGGCGGTTCATCCGGCTCAGCCGGTGGCCATACAAATGTTTAAGCAGCGTTTTCCGTTCTTATTTCTGTTTCTGTTTGTTGCATGCACCGCAAAAAACTCACACAAACACAAACACACACACTACATGCAGTTATTTAGATAAGCAGGCAACACGTCTACGTTCATGCGAATTATCGTTGAAGCACGCTGCTTAATTTTTTTTGCTAATTTAATTGTAGGCTAGTTAAATCTCAGTTTCAAACAAATCAGAAGAAAATTGTCATGCAAGCAACAATAACATAACGTATAACAATAATGCCGCCTCTATTATAGATACATATGAAACATACATACAAACAAACAATCATAATTATGCAGATTAATTTATGTATACTTCTCTTTAGCGCATACAAAGCTAATTGAATTAATTATTAAAACGTAAGTGTGTAAATGTGTAATTATATAATGAGAATTGTTCGCTTTATAAATGAAACGCAGATCCTCTAGACAAGATATGTGGCCACATAGTGGCGCTAATTGTATTTCAAGACCTTCAACACGCATTTCTGATTATTCGCGGCTTATAAAAAACAAAACAAATACAAACAAACGAATTCAAATCACAGTTGAAAAACTGATATATTACATATTATTTGCCCAACGGCATTAAATTGCTATTTATAAACTTACCTACTTTTGTGCAACTCGAAATCTAATCCTCGACCTTCTCATTCATTCCGGCAATGAAAAACAAAAAAAAATTAAACAAACAAAATTTTAATGTTAATGTGCTAAAAAAAAAAAATTTTTAACTTTCGTAAGCAAGGCTTAAATGTATAAGTATTAGAAAACTGTAACAAACAAACAAACAGATGAAAACCCCACATGTAGTTCATCCAACTTCATTTCCTTCAAAGCTTAGCTTAGGTTAAGTTCTTATTTCTTATTTGAAAACCATTTTGTATACACGAATTGATATTATGTACATTTATCAAATTTCTTTGGCCATTTGTATAAACATATATAAAAACAAAAAAAATGAAAAATCAAAGAGATATACAAAAGAAATCAAATCTTTAATTTACCGGACCACAAGTATGCTAACTTCGAATTTATAAAATGATATGCTAGCAGACATACCAAGTAGTATATCATTCATATGAATGTGCATGCGCATTTTCTTTTGCATACTTAAAATCTTTACAAAAAATGTTTATATATATATATATATATATATAAATTAATCTATTTGATTTATCTTGTCATTAAGCAAAAAAAAAAAATCTTCAACATGTTAAACATTTTACAAACACTTAAAAGCAGTGAACGATGAATGTAAGACAGACAAAATCAAAAGTGATATTAACCACTATGTAAACATATTGTTACGTTGCAGCGTAATAAATGCGTATTGTTTTGACAGATGTACATCTACATAAATAAAGATAAATGTATTTAGTTGATGTTACAAATGATAGAGGCAATAAATAATATGCTGTATAGGCAACAATTTTACGTTTTAAATTCTAATTAGCGTCACTGCTGTGCGAAATGCAACCCTTTGAGCTTTTCGATAACAAACGCATGCTGTTATCGATTGATTTGCATACGCCGCTACACATCTCTAACGCTTTGCGGCATTGGAGCAAATTTTCGCAAAATTTGCGATATAATTTGTAAGTGTGCATTTGTTGAAATTGATTGTTTAAATGGTGTAAAACGCATTAAACAATTGCTGCGTGCGTGCTTATTATATGTAAACATTTTTGCACGCGTTACAAAACAAGCAAAACGGCGTTTAGCAAGCAACTAAAACTGAAACTGCTGCGCTCAAGGGCAGGTTAGTTTACATACGTTTACCGTTTACACAATGGGAAATGCTAATGTTATTGTATTGAGGCAAAAAGTAAACAAAAAGATGATGTCTCTTCCTAGTAAGTGAATGCGTCAATGTTAATCGCGCTCTTTGCGCTCGCACATCTGCCAATCTTTCGCAAGTCGCTGCCATTGCAATCATCTAGGTGTGGCAAAGGCAAAAGCAAAACCAACGCAACAACAACTACTACTACACCGACAACTGACATCGCTGATTTAACGGCATTAAAAAGCAACAGTAATTTGCAGACGACAGCAACAACAACAATTCTTATTGGAAACGCCTGCCTCAATATGAGCACTAGCAACGAACTGGATCAGTCAGTTGCGACGACAGCAGCGCTACCAGCGGTCGCCAATGGTAACCCAACGGATGCAAAGAAAATTGAAGTTATGTAGGTGTTGCTTGCAACAGTTCAAGATTTCACATTACACATTTACTCAATTGTTCCACAGCAACTTTCAACCATATGACAAGCAATGCTGCTATAACATCAAAACGAATCATACGAAAGTCTACGGCTGTGGCATTTCGCATGCCCGTGGTTCCTCCAAGGTGAAGCTCAAAAATGTCGTCGACTATAAATGGGAGAACAAATACTATTATCCAGGACATTTGGTGGCTGTACATCGCGATGGCAAACATCTGGCTTATGCCATTAATGGTAAGTGATAAGCTAGATCCTTTAAATTGTTCATAAAAGTTATATACCAGGTTTATTTCCCTTACAATTTGCTCTAATTAATAAGTATTTCAGCACTTGTTATACATTTAATTTACTAATCTTTCGGAATGCACTATGTTCTATACATATTTAAGATCTAAGGGTGTCAGAGTATCGGTGGCAAATGTTAAGCGGATCAAAGAATCTAAAGTGATAAGAGCGTATAAAAATGTTTCTTTTTTTGAATAGCAATTGAGTTAGAAATTAAGCATATAATATGTGAGTTCAAATAATTGTTTATGTTTGTTGTAAATGTTGATAAGTTGTTTATAAACACATGATTTAGTTATACTATATGCTTTTGTAAACACTCGAAACAGTTAACAACAAAGCAACCGGCATGGAGGGCATGGTTCGTGTGTGCAACACCAGCACCAGCCAGCGAGCTCTCATTAAGGGCATGAATGGTGAGGTACTGGATCTTCAATTCGCCCATAGCGAAGGTGAACGCACGCTAGCGGTCATCGATGTGAGCTCACTGTTTGTGTACAAAATCGATTTAATCGATGGCAACTTGATATGCAAACTTGTTGTTAAAGTGGATGACCCCATTGCCAACTACTCGCCCGAATATGATATGGTTTCTTGGTGTCCCTACATCACGAAGAGCAGCAGCAGCAGCAAGAATACCAGCGGCACTGTTACTCGTCACGAAGATGCCGATGAAAATCAGCTGTTGATTTGGTCGCGCAGCAAACAATTTCAATGTTTTTCAATCCGAATGATTGTTACCGAGCACGGTGTAAGTGTTAGTTGCTAGTCTTGAAATAAGAACTGTAGTGTATTGACTCAATTGTTTTTTTGTTATAGCGCACTCAGATTAAGCCATCGGCTTTGGAAACTGGATATCTGAAAATTGAGATGGATTCATTAATAACATGCGTTGCGCTATCGCCGGATGGGAGCACCGTTGCAGCTGCCTGTACCGATGGTTTGGTTCGTTTCTATCAAATCTATTTGTTTGATGTGCGCAATCATCGCTGCCTGCACGAGTGGAAACCGCACGACGGCAAGCCGGTCGCTTCATTGTTCTTTCTCGATAACATTAATAAACCAGTAGAGGAGTAAGTAAACAGCATCCTACAAGTAATTTACTTGAGCAAACTAAATGGTTTATTATCTTTCGATAGTGCCTACTGGCAGTATGTAATAACAACCAGCGATCACAATACGGAAATCAAACTGTGGAATTGTTCGTTATGGGAATGCCTGCAGACGGTCAATGTAATGGCCTCAATACCGACCAGTCCGCTGCCGAACATGTTCATAGCTGGTATTGATCGCAGCGCCAATTATTTGGTTATATCCAGTCTTGAGTCCTTAGCCGTATATGTTATGCAAATTGGCAGCACTGGTTGCAGCAGCAACAGCAGCAACGATGACGATAGCGACAGCAACGACTCAGATAATAGCAGTGATGCTATCAGCGGTGCAATCAGCGGTGCTGGCAACAATGAAGTCGCACTACGCATACAAAACATAGCTGAGTTCAAGCTGAGCTCGGGCATTTTATCGTTTTCTATTGTTAATGCCAGCATGCGTCGCTTAAAGAGCACAAATGAGAGCTACTATCCTTTTGAGGAGCCCGATGATTATGATGATGAGAGCAATGCCACCACCGATGCTTTAGTGGTGCACATGTTTGTTGTACAAGCCAAGAGTCTGCAGGAGTGTCAGATTATCTATCAGCCCTCTGTGTCCGAAAAGATAAAGCTTGAGCGTAGTTTAAATAGCAGCAACAAGTCGAACACCAGCACCAAGCGCTCATTGTCGCCCGACGGTCTGCTCCATGTCAGTGAGATCAAGCCAGAGCCCAGTTCACCGCACAATAGCAGCAGCAGTTCCGGCGCTGTGCCCTTGGATGCACTCTTTGCCAAGTCCAAGCGTAACTCAGCCAGCTCCACATCAGCTTCGGTTGTGGCTGTTGCTGTTGCAGCAACAGTGGCTGCACCTTCGACTATATTGTCGGATGTGACAACTGCAAGTAAATCCCGTTCGTCATCTCCCCAATATGGCAGCGGCTATCCCCAGCTTAATCTCATGACACCGGATGCGTTTAGCGCTAGTAGTTCAGCCAATCCAACCATGCTTTTGACTACCACAAGCATTAGCAGCAACACAACTGGCACTGATGCTATCAACAGCTCTACAGTTGCTGCAGCAACTAGTACTGTTGCCAGTGTTGATCCACCCACCATCAATTCGCAGGTGCTTAACACGTTGCGTATGTTGGCCACAGTCACCGCAACTACCACAGACCAAGTCAATACGTCTCTCATAAATCTGATGAACAACACCTTAATTGAGGATCGTGAGCAGCAGAAAATTAAGGACAAAATGGAGGCGCGTAAAAAGTTTATTGCCATTGATCGCAATCCTGAACGCAATGCAGCTGAGAATTTAGCCAGTGGCGGCTCCAGTCCCAGTCGTGAGGTGCAAGAGATTATGGCCACTCAGGAGGATGCCGATGATTACGAGGCCGAACTGGAGACCCTTGAATCTGATGAAGAAAATCCCTACTTTATGAAGTGAGTATCTGTAAATTACTTCTGTCTAGTGAACTATTAATTCAATTTTGGATTGTTAGAACGGACGAGGAGTTGCCCAACTCATCACCGCTGCTGCAAACTGTCGAGGAAGCAGCTGCCGCTGCTAATTGGTTGCCACAGGAAACTAATTTGCAGCCGACCAAAAAATCCGCTGAACTGCAGAATGCTGCACAAATCATGTCACAAGCTGTGCAGCATAAGAACAATGGCAATGTACCGCCCACTCTTGGCAGCAGCAACAACACGACAACAACATTAAGCAACAACAACAACAACACCAGCCTCAATACATCAATGGAAAATCCAACTGGAAGCGCAGAAATGAATGCTAAACTGGAATTGCTGTTAGGTGCGTGTAGAAAAGGGTGCTATGTACAAGGTATTAGAATTACAAAAAAAATATAATCTTTCTTTGCAGATCTGGTTAAAGCTCAGTCGAAACAGCTAAATAAACTGGAGCATGAGGTTAGCAAATTAAATCAACAACAGCAACAGTTGCAACAACAGGGATGCAGTAGCACTGCAGCTGCTTTGCAGCCCAAAAACGTTAACGAATTGGCCTACAAAATTGAAATGCAGTTATCAAAACTAATGGAACAATATCTCAAGCGTTACGAGAATGAACACAAAAAGAAACTAGCTGAATTTCTGCACGCGCGGTAAGTATAACAGATACCAAAGTAAAAGTTTTAACAGCCCCTTAATTATTTAATCTTATTCATTCAATAGTGAGACTCAAAATCGTGAGCTACGGGATTCGATACTTCAAGTGCTGAACCAGTATGTTATGAATCATTTTACGGACATCATTGGCAATGTGCTGAACATGGAGCTGCAGCGTCAGCTTTTGCCGCGTGTCAATGCCAAAATGGACCAGTTGCAGAATCAAATGCAGTTGGAAATTGTGCAAAAGTTGAATGTGTTTGACAAGACGGTCAAGGAGAACATAGCACAGGTGGTCAAGAGCAAGGTATATCTTAAAATATTTACATAACTCTTGCACAAGTTTAATATAAAATGATGTATATATATTAAATTCTAGCAATTTTTGGACGCTTTTGGCAAATCTGTGCTAATTGGCGTGCAAACTAGCCTGCAGACGGCATTCATTGAATCGATGAGCAGCACCCTGATACCGGCCTATGAGAAATCTTCGCAAAACATGTTCAAGCAGCTACACGAAGCGTTTAGCGTTGGCATTAAAGACTGTAAGTTAAAATCACTGACAAACAACAGACAATAAACTAATTATATTTAAATATTGCTGCTACTAGTCATGGTAGAGTTTAATGCGTATCTGCAGCACATGCCGCAGGCGCACAATAGCGATGAACTGAGCAATAAGCTGGGCCTATTAAAGCAGCTAGTGGAAACAAATTTATTGAAGCATCGCACTGAACTAACGGATGCAATGCTAGAGACACAGCGTGAGGTGAAAAGCCTAGAGATATTGCTCGCCCGCCAAGTGCAGGAAACGATTCGAGCCGAGCTGCGCAAGCATATGGATAACCAGAACTTGGCATTGCGTTCACAGGCAGCGACACCGGCGCCAACGTACGATCTGCGTGAGACCATTAGACAGATGCTACAATCGGGTCAAATCAACATGGCGTTCCATCAGGCATTGCTGGCAAATGATTTAAATCTGGTGGAGTTTACGTTACGTCACACGGACCGCAATCAGGTCTTTGCGCCCGAAGGCTGCCGTCTAGAGCAGAAGGTATTGCTCTCGCTCATACAGCAAATATCAGCGGACATGAGCAATCACAATGAGGATAAACAGAGGTTAGCAATTATTAATATTTAGCTTTCTTATGTTTATAAATAAATCTGTGTTTGCTTTTAACAGCTATCTGAATGAGGCTCTGCTGGCCATTAATATGTCGGATCCGATAACGCGCGAGCATGCACCAAAAGTTCTCTCCGAATTGTATCGCAATTGCCAGCTGTTCATCAAGAATTTTCCGAAGAGTCCGCAATGCAGCAATGTCCGCCTCTTAATCGCCATGTGCAGTGCCACATATCGTGATCAGTTTAAATGATAGTGCGACGTTGTGGCAACTGCCAGCGTTTGGAACTGACAACAAGAATTCAAGCCCAAAACTTTGCACAGACATCCACATATATACCCACACACAAACACTTGAACACACACTTACATATTTACACAACAATTTTTTGTAGTTAAGCAGCTCATCCCATAAGAACCGTCTCTAGCTCTAGCATCAATTAGACCTCGAAACCTATTACCAATTTATCTATATTGTGTCCACGTAAGCTAAAAGTTTTTTCGCATTTTTTTCTTTTGTTAATATTTGTTTTGTGCGTATATATTTGTATTTTTATTTTTTTTTAATATCTCTCAACTCTCGTCACGATGTTTTGTGTTCAAATCAAAGAATAGAGAAGAACGGAAACGTGCGAGTTCAACTAACGTGATCAAAAATTGCAATAAGTTGTCTTTTTTTTTTAGATTTATATATTTAAAAAAGTATTGAGTATTTTTCATTTTGTTCCTTTGGCACGCTTTATCTATACAATTTCCATTTATTATGACGCTTATCGAAGAGTAAAATAAAGTACATGTTTAAAGCAGAGCTATAGAATAACGTTTAAAAATATTTTCAAACTTTAACGATAACGGGCTTTCTAAGCGAGAGACGAACAGATTTGATGATTGCTAAACTAAAACTACAAGTAAATGCGTAATTATTAAGTTAAGCCCAAACAAAATTATAAAACAAAAGAAAATTAATAATAAAAAAAAAGTTTAAATCTGTATGTATTTGAAAACTAATAAATAATTATTTCATTCGGACACTCAAGGTTTCCCATGATTAAAACTAGCAACAACTTGTTAACCAGAGAAAGGTTATAAGTATAGTGTACTAAATATATTTTTATCGTCATATATATGCAAAAGTTACAAAATGTTGTCTTGAAGACATACAAAAAAAAGAAAAACAAACAATTATTTTATATGTATTTTGATAACCACAGCCAAATAGCACCATAAATGATCAGCTAATAAGAGCCAGGAGCTCGGAAGTGCGTTGTAGACAACAGCAGCCACAGCCCGTGGCACATTCCGTGTGATTCTGTACAAGGAACGTAAGAGCATTATTTAATAGTATAATATAGTGCAATTTATGTTTGTATTCACCTCAAACCAGTGCATCATGTGCTGCGTATGACCGCCATGACCGCAGGAGAGGCACGCATTGGATGCACCGCGCACTGGCAGACAGCACAGGATGCATATTAAAACTGGTCGCTTGCATGGCTCACATTTGGGCGTACGCTTTGGTTTGCCGCAGCCAGCACACTCGGTTACAAATTCAACACCCTGTGATGGCGGTGGCGTGTGCAACGTGTGCTTAAGGATTACCGCACGTTTCGTGAGTAGCTGCCAGCCAAAGAGGACATCAGCGTAAGCACGCTTAAATTGATCGAAAAGCGGCATTTTAGTGCGCCGTATTAACGAGCAGGCAAATGCATCATTCTGTCCTAGTTTAAAGTCCAGCCAGTCCAATGAATCGGACCACGAATTGCTGCGCAAATGTTTCATTTGCTGCCAAGTGCCAGTCGATGCGCGCACCTGGGCAGATGATTTGAAATCCAGCGGCAAAACCGTATGATATGGCGATAATTGCGCATGGAGCTGTGCGGGTAGACGACAGGTGGCCACTTCCATGTCCTTGCTCACCAATGCCGCCGGACACTTGTCAAAGATGCAGGCGAGAAGTACAGCGGTTTGAACATCTCCAACGCTTGCATAGTGCATAATGAGTGATTCAAGCAGTGATTTCTTGAACGGATCCTTATAGAACAGCATTTGACAACTCATCGCCGATTCTTGGGGCACATGCGGCGTTGCTATTAACTCAGCCAATAGCCAAATCGGCACTAAATCAAATCGTCCATGTGTGCGACAAATTTCACCATTCCGACGACACGTTGCGACTATGTCTCGTTTATCCACTGTAAAATCGCGTGCCATATCTCGATTGATGTGAAGCAATTGGCTGGCATCGTAGATGTGAACGACTGGACTTGTGCCATTGATTTGACGCATCACACGCTGTTTGCAAACACCCTGCAGACGCTTGCAGGCTATCATGCGTTCCTGCAGATAGAAGGAGGATTTGGAACCTAGTTGTGTTGTTGTTGCCATTACATTGCCCAGCAATCCGCTGCCATTGATGGCACTCAAAGTGCGCGGCGTTATGGCTTGATGTTGACGCAACGTCAACCGCTTGGTGTTCATTACCTGGGCAAAAGTCGTCAACATGCCAATCGCATTAAATTGCACGCCAGATGTGCGTGGAAATGGTATGCAGGCATCGTGCAGCGCACTGGATAGTGCACCCTCCAATCTTGGTGATTGCAAGAGCAGCTGACTGCGATCCGCACCAGCACCGACAAACGCTGTCACACGCTTCTTCATTGCAGCGACCACAGCTCGCAGACACTGCTCCAGACAGCTTCGTGATTTCTTCACACGCTGCAGGGCATTGGTGCGCAGCACTTTTAGGAGAACACCGCTCACATCATTGGATAACGTTGTGCCCTGGCACAACTGAAAATCCGGCGGCACATTCGGACTGGGGTAGGAGGTGGGGAATGTCACCTGCAATATGATTGTATGATCCGCGGCACAGATCTTAAAGCATGCATAACGCTTAATTGCACACAACATATCCACATCCACATGGGGCATATTTGTATTCAGCAGCGAAAATTCGTGCTGCAGCGAACACGTAGGCTGATCTGTTAAAGAGCGTGCAATGTGCGTCTCTTCGCGACGCGCATAGACACCGCCAAAGCTGGGTGACCGTGCCATGGGCAGTGTATTTGCAGTACCAGAACCTGGCTCCAGTGTCGCCGCAATGGGCAACGAGACCGCCGTCATTGGGCGCGGCTGCATTGTATGCACAAACTCGGGCGGCGTAAGAGCCCGCAATTCACTTAATTCCGGCTCGTAGCGCGACGAATCGCCCTCCTCATCCTCATCCGGCGAGGGCTCGCATAGCTTTAACATTGTATCATCGATTTTCCATACGCGTAGCGTACGATCACGCGACCAGGTGACCAATTCCTGGAATTTTTTTTTTAAAACCAAATTAATATTAATTTTATTTTGATATTCTGCACAACTTACAATTTCTGTTGAGTCTTCGTGATTTGGTCGCCAGGCAAAGTCTAAAATAACATCTGTGTGTCCGACAAATGAACAAATGGGATCCGTTTGCTTGCTGTTGCTCCACAGCAGCAGACTGTTCTCGCCACGACCCATATGCGGTACCACAATGCTGACCAAACCGTTGCCAATGGGCTAAAAAACAAAACCATTTAAAGTTATTGAATACCTTAAGCGCTTAACCCGCTTACCGTATACCGTGCCCGCCATACGGGTGATAGTGTGGTAATGATCTTCTCCGCTCGCCTGGGATTGCAGACGTCAAAGTACTTGACGGTGCAATCCTGACTGGCCGTGGCCAGGCACGTCTCCCTTTTGTGACTCCAATTGATGCCATGTACGCGATTTAGATGAGCTGTTATATAATGTGTGGGACAGCTGCCCTTGCGAATATCCCAGATCCGCAGATCACCGTCATGAGCAGCGGCCAACAAATTGCCCGAACGTCGATTAAAACCAACCTGTGTGGCACCAGCTGAAAGCAGAAACATTAATATCAGAAAGTCAAATATTGTGTAGATAATTGAAGATGAATTACACATGCAGACAGCGTTTAAGGATAATGCCGGTTTTCGCGGATCCCGCAAGTCCCAAATGTGTGAGAAGGTGTCTATGGAGCAGCTAACAAGCAAATTGGGATTCTTGCTGTGCCAGTCGATGTCTGTGACGGTACGCGTATGTCCGCGCAACAAGTTCTCATAGTACGGTTCGGCAGGACCCCAGCGCACAATGTCAATATTTTGACTGGTCTGAAGGAAACAAATACCAATGATACGGATTGCTTCATCAATGGGTCAGTTCAAACTCACCGCTATGGCACAGTACTCGCGACGACTTGGACAAATGGCAAACTCTGCCACGGATACTTCGTATTTTGACTGACGCTCATGACGACGCAATGTTCCGTCGTCTTGGCCCAACCGCTGTAGGGCCAAATGACCGCGACCAGCCAGCAGCACCCATTGGCCAGAGTAGTCCACGGACATTGCTGTCGCCTGAGAGTCGCGATGCTCGTAACATTTGTTGCTTTGTCTGATAATGTACGTCTGTTCGGAGCCACTGCCGGCGACTCGCTCGCCATTGCCGCTGCCAGAGCGAAGTGTCTCCGTAGGCGGCATTTTAATCTTGTGGAGATGTTGGTGATAGTGAAGATGATATTGATGTCAACATCAAGTGCTTAATTTTACTAACTAGAGCACAAAACAAAACGAACTGATAAGAAGACGAACAATAATAATAACAAGCCTATCGTATCTTTTATATATCGATTATAGCTATCGCACCAGGGCTGAGTGCATAAATATAAATAATGTGCTAATAATATTACTTGAATAGCTTAAGTACCAAAGTGCAAATATGAATATAAAATATGTGTTTTTGGTGGTTTTACATATTGATTTTATTAAATTAAGTCATAAGCTATCATTCAAGGTTAACATAGCGAAAAAAGCTAGGCTGTCAGCACTGTAAATTGAATTTCATAAGAAAATCAAATTCAAACTTATCGATACAATCAAAGATGAGTATAAATAGTTGACAGACGGTAAGCAAACTACAACGAATAAAAGCCGAGTATGCAATTTTTATAACTCATTTAAAGAAGTTTGCTGTTAGTTAGCCATCAAGATGGAACATCTTAACGACGATTGCCAATTGCTGATTGTTGAATATTTGGAGCTGGAAGACCAACTGGCGTTATGGGAAGCAATAGAACACCTACCCAGCAGATTAAATAAAAATGTTATCTACGCATGGCAGCGGCAAAGGGACTTCGTGCTGAATACTAAAAAGATTGCAGAGAATATAAAGTACTTGAATATTCTTCTACGCAGCATTGCTCCAACTGTACAGAAACTGTGTCTGTATAATGTAACCTACCCGGCAATGGAACATTGGCGTGGTCACAGTTTCCCAAATCTGCAGCATTTAACATACGAATTGGATAATGATAATGATAATCTTACAATGGAACTATTGGTTGAACTGTTTCCAGGACTTACATCTCTTCGTCCGATGGGACATTTTGCAATCAGCATCGCTGCCAAATGGACACAGTTGCGCAAACTGGACATATCCGATAGTTTTAGAGGAAACTTTGCATCATTCAGTCAGTTTCAGATGCTGGAAGAGATATCTGCTGTCGATAGTTGGTTAGCGTCATGGGTAGACTTAAAAAGTCTTCTAAGCTTGCCTCGGCTTCAAATAATATACATTGAAAAACAAAAATATACTAAAAATCTTTTAAATGACATCACAATAAAGCGTGGTCTGGACATACAGGAGATAACATTTCATGACAGTATATGGAATTTCGATGTCTTCCAACTTCAAACACTTAAGAATTTGCATCAGCTTACACTCATCGAAGATGATGGCTTTAAACTGGAACAACTGCAATCTCTAGTCTCCGCTTTGCCTCAACTTGAGCAATTGCTTTTGATTAACTTCCAATTATTTCGCAGCGAGATTGAACTTTGGCAAACTGTCGCTTTGTGTCCAACTCTTAATGTATTAAATATTTCGGGCATGCCGCTATATGCCAATTTCTTTGCCAAAAGTCGATGTTTAATGCAGGATGTATTAAGTAAGCGTTCTTCTGTCTTAACTCTATGCTGTTATAATACTGGCTGCGACGAGGATTTGGTAAGCAACAAACAATTTTTCTACGTTTTAAGTTAATTTAACAAATTTCCTTGTCAATCCCTCAGATGAGCCAGAACTTCCAACATTCACAACTAAAACTTACCTTTGAGCCGTCATGCGATGTGGATTATATTAATGAAAATTATTATAAAATCAAACTTATGCCTTTAAAAACGTGATATTATATGCAAATAATGTTAAATGAAGTCCGTGTTAAAAATCGTGTTATTTTAAAGAGAAAACCTTTAATAACCTTTTTATACCCTGAACCCATTAAAAATGGGTAAAAAGGGTATAATGGTTTTATGCTAAAGTATGTAACAGGCAGAAGAAAGCACCTCCGACCACATAAAGTATATATTCTTGATCAGCATCAACAGCCGAGTCGATATAGCCATGTCTCATGATCTCAGAGACTATAAGAGCTATAAGAGATGTGAAACTTAAGCTCGCCTAATCCCTAGGCAGTAAAAGTTTGTTTTCGATTTTCGATAACTCTTCCCGTTTCCGATATACACATGGGATCGATAACAACAAAATGTAAAATTTGAAAAACTTTGAGATGGCATTTGAATTATTAAACAAAATAATTAAAATCTGTGAAATTTTTATTAAAATCGGTTGAAAATCACCGGAGAACCGGTTGGAACTTTGTGTTTGATTATGCAGTATGCGCCTACCCAGACACACCCCACACACACACAGGCGGCATTTTAATATTGTGGGGATTTTGGTGATAGTGAAGATGATATTGACGCCAATCAATTATCGCTATCGCACCAGGGCTGAGTGCATAACTTTAACTTATGTGTTAAAAATATTACTTCAATAGCTTAAGTACCAAAGACTAAATATGAATATAAAATAGGCGTTTTTGGTGGATTTAAAAATTGTTTTTAATAAATCAAGTCATTAGCTATCATTCAAGGTTAACTTAGCGAAAAAAGCTTGGCTGTCCAAAGAATATACTATAATAATATCATTCGATAGTCTTTGAGGCTTCATAAGATAATCAACTTAAAACTTATCGATATCGTAAGCAAGCCACAAAGAACAAAAGCCGAGTTTGCAATTTTTATAACTCATTTAAAGAAGTTTGCTGTAAATTATTCATCAAGATGGAACATCTTAACGACGATTGCCAATTGCTGATTATTGAATATTTGGAGCCGGAAGACCAACTGGCACTATTAGAAGCAACGGAAGACTTACCCAGCAGATTAAGTAAAAATGTTATCTGCGCATGGCAGCGCAAAAAGGACTTCAAGCTAAAAATTGATAAGATCGCAAAGAATCTAAAGTACTTGAATATTCTTCTACGCAGCATTAGTCCAACTGTACAGAAACTGAATCTGTATAATGTTACCTACCCGGCAATGGAAAATTGGCGTGGTCACAGTTTCCCAAATCTGCAGCATTTAACATACGTCTTGCTTAAATTAAATTATGATGCTAGAGTTACGAGCCTATTCGTGGAACTATTTCCAGGACTTACATCTCTTCGTCCGGTGGGATGTTTTGAATGCAGCATCGCTGCCAAATGGACCCAGTTGCGCAAACTGGACATATCCAATTGTATTGTAGACAACTTTGCTTCAATCAGTCAGTTGCAGATGCTGGAAGAGATATCTTTTTCCGATTGGTGCATATCGTCTTGTGAAGACCCAAACAGTCTGCTAACTTTGCCGCGGCTTCAAATAATATACATTGAAAACAAAAACTATACTAAAAATCATTTAAATGACATCATCACAACAAAGCGTGGTCTGGACATACAGCAAATAACATTTCACGACATAAGCTGTATCGATGTCTCCCTTCTTCAACCACTTAAGAACTTACGTCAGATATCTCTAATCAGAACTGAATTCACAAAACGACTGCAATCTAGGAACTGCCGTGTGTTACCTTTCATCGAAAATTTTAATGTGGAAGAACTGCAATCTGCAGTCTCCGCTTTGCCTCAACTTGAGCAATTGCTTTTGATTAATATCCAATTATTTCGCAGCGAGATTGAACTTTGGCAAACAGTCGCTTTGTGTCCCGCTCTTAATTTATTAAATATTTCGGGCATGCCGCTATATGCCGATTTCTTTGCCAAAAGTCGATGTTTAATGCAGGATGTATTAAGTAAGCGTTCTTCTGTCTTAACTCTATGCTGTTATGATACTGGCTGCGACGAGGATTTGGTAAGCAAAAAAACGTTTTTCTCCTTTTAAATTTATATATAATAAATTTCCTTTTCAATTGTACAGATGCGCCAGAACTTTCAACATTCAAAATTGAAACTTACCTTTGAGCGTTTATTTTTTGATATGAGTTTTATTTATAGAACTTTTTATAAAATTAACCTTTTGCCTTTAAAGACGTGATTTTATATGCAAATATTGTTAAATGATGTGCGTGCTAAAAATCACTTTAAAGAGATAACTTTCAAAACCTTTTTTCTTTTGTTCACTTTATATATATATAACACATATATCGTTTGTTTGTTTTTATACCCTGATCCCATTAAAAATGGGGAAAAAGGGTATAATGAAGTTGTGCAAAAGTATGTAACAGGCAGAAGGAAGCATCTCCGACCCTATAAAGTATATATATTCTTGATCAGCATCAACAGTCGAGTCGATATAGCCATGTCCGTCTGTCCGTCTGTCTGTCTGTCTGTCTGTCTGTCTGTCTGTCTGTGTATGTATGAGCGCGTCGATCTCAGAGACTATAAGAGCTAGAGACTCCAGATTTCGAACTTAAGCTCGCCTAATCCCTAGGCAGTACAAGTTTCTTTCCGATTTTCGATAACTCTTCCCGTTTCCGATATACACATGGGATCGATAACAACAAAATCTTGAATTTGGAAAACTTTGAGATGCAATTTGAATTATAAAACAAAATAATGACAATCTGTGAAATTTTTATCGAAATCGAATAATAAACACCGGAGATATGGGACATTGAAATTGTGTATGCACTATGCAGTATGCGCGTACACACACACACACACATATACTTGCAAGCACTGACTGTACGCGTAAAATATAGGGATCAGGGTATCGTCTAGTCGGGATTTCTCGACTAGAGCTTTCTTACTTGTTTCTGTTGTTTCTACCAAGTTCAACAATTTTCAATGAACATCAATTCTATGACATTTATATATTTTATACATTTGATACTAATGAAAGAGCTATTAATATACAAAAATGTAATTAATTTTTAGTTATTGGTTTAGTATATAAATTTTATTGTCACTTAATGAATATAAACGATCATTTGTATTAGTCATGAGCCAAAATGTTTTTGTTTTGTTTTGTTTTTTATTTAACTTTGTACAAAGTCTGCGCTAATTACTCAACTACTGTATATATATTTCATAGAAATAGTTGTTTGCTTAATCTAATAGCTAATCTCTGGTATAAGGATCTAACACAATCTAAGGCTACACATTTGGATATACAATCGAGACGAATTATCTGTGGCAATAGCAAAACATTTTTAATGTTGTATCATTGACACAATAACTCTGACTTCCATACAAATTGATGCGACTGATCGTGCCAGTTAGAGCACTTGTATAACCAGTCATACGCACCGTGGACTCAAAGATCGCAAGGCCGGGTTTGGTTTGCAAACGCAGTGTGATGTCTACCGAGTAATCACTGTTGATCTCCTTGACTATTTTCTGGTGTGGCGCCGCTATAAACGCCTGCAGTATGGAGTTCAAATACAGTGTCCGACATTGCGAATGCGATGCCAAACGATCGTTGATCAGACGCACCAGATAGCGTGCGGCACGTTGGACTCGCTCATTATTGGTGGGCAGCTCCTCGCGCTGATGACAGGTGCACCAGTGGGCTGCAATGCCAGCCAGCTCACAGTTGCGCTCGGCGGGCACCGGCAGAAAGAGACTAATGCCACGCGGCATTATGCTATCCTTGTCGGTCAGCTCTTCGGCTTGTCGTTGCAGCTGCTCTGACTCCAGTCGGCGCATATCGAGCAACTGCAACAACGTGGCATGCAGATCAAAGGGTGTGGTCAAACGCTTGGCATTCAGCTCCAGATTGGCAATGGCCGATGGATAGCGTTCCTTCAGCCAGGCGGGATAGAGTGCAATAAGCAAGGGCTGCCGTTCCTCCATCATGCCCTGATAGGTGCGACGAAAGGAACCCCAGCGCAGGCCATGATCAGACATGAGCAGCACCAGCGTTCGATTGAGCACACCCGATTCGTTTAAAAGCTGCAGATTCAAGGCCAACTGTTTGTCCAACAGCTGTGGCGAATTGAAATAGTCGTGGGTGAGTGCCACCGACCAGAAGAATGAGAAGAATGGCTCTTGACGCATGCGCGGCACAAGCTTACGCATATATTCGAACAGGACATCCGCTGTGCGTCGTCCACCCATGCACAGATTTATATTCATGTCCTTCTTTTCAGCAATGTTCTTCTCCATCTCCAGCAGCATGGGACGCAGATAGTAATCGGTTGGAGATTTGCGAAATCCCTTGCGATTAAAGTTGAACAGACCGAGGTAGCCAACATCCTCGGCATAGACCGTCTTGTAGCCGGCCTGCTTGTAGCGTTTCCACAAAAAGGTGCAGCCATCGTAGCTGGGCAGTGCCATTGGTGCCACACACGATATATTCAGTTCCTGATCATCGAGACCACTCAACAGTGGCACCAGATTCGGAAACGTATTGTCGCCCACCTTGTTGAAGCCCCAGAACTCGACGTGTGATACGTTCTTGCGTATGTACGCCGCAGTGTGACGCATTTGACGATGAAAATTCAAATGGGAGACACTATCAATGCCTATTATCATCACAGAGAGACGTTCTGGCTCTGGTTCTGGTCCTGGTCCTGTCTCTTTCTCTGTCTCGGTCTGTGCCGCTGCTGCTGCTGGTGTATCATTAAAACTGATACTTTTAAGGCTCTTACGACGCTTCTTGTTATCTGGCTTGTCCACGGCAAAGAAGTGACAGTCCCGGTAGATGAGGACACCAGCGGGATCAAGGCATTCCATGTAGATAAACTCTACATTCTTGGGCAGTTGTATGCTTGGAGCCAATTTCAACGGCATCGGTGATGCATGATCATTCGTACTGTCTGTCTGGCGACGCACTTCCGTATAACGACAGTTGACTAGGGACAAATCCTCGATGTTGTAGTTGCGCAGCTGCTCACTGGCATCCATATTGAGTAGCAGCTTACCCGGCACCGCATCACTGGCCCGCAGCAATGGCTTGCGGCATGTAAATGGTCGCGGATGGAACATAAACTGTGCAATATTATCATCGTATATCTCAAAATGGGGCATACGACAGCCGGGCGTATCAATGAAATATGCCTGGCTCACATTATACTCATCATCGATGCGTGCTATAAAATCGAAACGATCTCGTAATCTCAAAAGCTTCGTTCTCAGATTGTAGTCGACAAAGAGATACGAGAAGACGCAAATGCAGAAGATGATAATGCAAATCTTTTTAAATTGGCTTTGATTCTTCGTCATGTTATAGTAGCGATAATAGTGCTGTAGATCACGTTTTGTCATATACTTTGGATCCAGCATATATTTACTTCTGCAATTAAATGGATTTCAAATTAGTTAGTTTTTATTATAGTTTAACAACAAAAAACTTGTGTATATTTAAATGTTTTTATCCAAGCTTACATTTAGATATTTTCAATTTTGATAAATGAATCAATAAGCTAATGAGCTAAAAAATATATATTAAATAATTAATAATCAAAAACTGAAACTTAAATTTCTGAGTGCCATTTTCCCATCCAGTTTTTAAATGCCGACCTCGCAAAGTTCATTGTCTCAACAAGCTTTCAACATTTATTATATTGTATTGCTGTCTATCATTAATTAAGGCGGCAAACAATATATATTATGTGGCAACAACACACACACACAATTTCGCACTCAAAAAGAACACAGTCAGCGTGCAGTCCTCAAGCTATGGAGCATCCTTTAGTCAGTCAGGCACGAACAAGTCTTAGGTGTCCTTTTATGAGCACAAGGACGTGCCGTTGTCAATGTTTTATCTATTTTTGTTGCTATTTTCGCAAAGGAGTCTAACGCGCGTTATCTGACTCATGCAAATGTATGCACGCCCGAAAGTATGCAATACAAAATGTATGCATGAATTTAGTATATGGCTGAGGTGAAAAAATGCAAGAAGGTCGAAGGAGAAACTATGTGGTTTTTTTGCAAAGGTATAATGTAGCCAAAACTCTGAGAAGAGGGCAGAATCAAAAGCCTCTAACTAAAGTTAAGCGTGCAAGCCACAGTTTGCTGCTTTAATATTTTAACATTTTTTACTTCGAGAAATTCCTTGTCGAATTTATTATTAATGTATTTTGTGTACCCTCTTTGAAGTAGCTTCAAGTTATTGAGAAAACCTTTTAACTGCATTATTAACTCAACTCAAAGTCAGAACGATGCGAGAAGTAAATAGTTAATAAGCCTTGCGGCAGCTCCTTTCAGCTTTACAAGTTTAAGGATAAACCCATTTTGTCTGCGATTTATTTGTACATTTTGATGTGTTTGTATTTCAATTCTTTCAATTGCAATTTTTGCTTAAGCAAACACACACACACACAAGTTGGTCTCGATGTGCAAATGGCAAACGCGTTGGTCCTTAAAGCAAACAAGCGACTGCAACTAACAACGACACACACACATGCATGCAAACAAACTTACACACACACACACACAAATAAACTTACTCGTAGCTCATATCGCCGTATTTTCGGTGATCCTTAGTGGTGTAGTAGGCTCGCATTTTAGCACCTTTCTTTAATTAATACAAATCCTAGCAATTATCTTTTTGTCGTTTTCAGTTAAATCCTTGACATTTTGTTGTTCCGTTTCCTTTGTTGCCGTTGTTGCCGTTATTGTTGTTGTTGTTTATTGTTTGTGTATGTGCCAGATTTAATGGCAACGCTTTTAGTTTTCTTTTCAATACAAGATTTTCCACACAACTGCCTCTGCTTTAAGCGTATCTCTTCCTCTTCCTCTCTCTGTCCCTTAAAGTCCACGCGCTTTGGGATTCGTTTACCTGGGAGCAGCTGCAGGCGCCTCTGCTGCCTGCCCACCTAACACTGGATGCTGTGCGCGTCCAGGCCGCCCTTTAGACGCCAAATTTACTTGCACTCTCTCTCTATCACTTACGCTCTCTTCGTCTCTCTTTGTTTTGACGTTTGGAGATTGCGCAGCGCAGCGATTTTGACAGTTGCCAGGGATGCTGTAAATGCTGATGCACTGTGAGAAAGTTTTAAACATTTAAATACTTTGTAATATCTTTAGATGAATATAATTGTAATTAAAGTATTGAAAAAAAACATTTTTTTAATTAAAAAAAAAATAAAATTGGATTAAAAAAATTAATAACTTAAAATATTTTTTCACATATATTTTTTATAAAATCAAAAGTTAAAATTAATAATAACAAATGTTAATAAAATACAAATATTTTTTTTTTATACATTTTATTTACTTTAAAGTAAAAACTTTATAAAAAATATTTATGTTAAAATTAAAAAAAAAAACTTAAGTCTTTTAGATAATAAAAGATTTTCGTTTACAAATATGTATAATTCCGACAATCTTTAAGGAATCCCAATAATTTTTACACTTATATTTATTAAAAAAAACCTTAAAAAAATAAAATATATAAAAGCTTTGTATTTATTAATTCTTTATTGTCATTCATATATAAGACAAAAACTTTTATTGAGTAACTCTTTCTTGTTCATACTTTTTTACGAATTATTTTAATATTTTTTCCTTTTTACTCAATTTTGTTATTTTCCTAAGCACTTGTTACTTTTTGTATGGATGTTGTTCGCAAATATTTATGTTATGGCTGAAAGAAAGGTTCTTAATTATGATTTGCATGTTTGCTTAATTAGTATATAATAGAAGTCAATGTCGATTTGAGGGGTCAAGAAACGCATAAAATGTTTTTATGGCCAATGAACTCATTGAAAGCTCATCCAGCTGTGAGATTTTGTTATTAGTTTAGTTGTTATACAAATCATAAAAATCAAATAATGCATCTTTTGACATTTGCTTAAATTTCGTAAAACATATGCGTATGAAAAATAATCTTTTGAATATTGCGTGTGCGTTGTTAAGAAACTTTTCACAGTGGCATGCAAATCCTTTGACTTTATTCCTGTTGCTGAAAAAAATGAAAAGGACGCCATGCGGCGTTGCCCACTTTTGCTCATTAGTTGCGAAAAATGGCAAAAGACCGGCCAAAAGATGAAAAGCACACAACGCAAGGATCAATTGACTGCAACATGTGGGTGCAAGTGTGTGTGCGCGTGCGTGTGTATGTGTGCGAGAGTGTGTTTGTTTGTTTGTATGTGTTAATAACACATTGGCTGCAGGCCAAACATGGTATTTTTATGTTCAATAATTACAACAACAGCAGAAACATGTTGGCGTAAATCACCCAGCCTGAAAAGAGCATTTCACTGTTGCCCCTGCCCCCCTTCGCTTCGCTACCAGGACCACCAGGCTACTTACCAAGTAGCCCGATAAACAAGCGTTTGTAATGTTTCACAACTGTTAAAAACAAAAATGTGAAAGCAAAAATCAAAAGAAAGAAAAAGAAAAACCCAAAGTAATAATGACGCAGAAAAATTCGTCTATAAAAGCAAGAAGCATCGAAAGCAAACGCTTCAGTTGAAATTACAAATTGTGTGCACAGCCAGCAAGCCGGAAAAGTGCATCCAAAATCTGTTGCATCTGCACCAACAACCCCCAACAAGCGATTGTAATCAGTTTAGTTCTTGGCTGGCTGCTGGCTGCCTGTTCATATTTTGTCATTCATTTAAAATGCTGCCGCAGCAACGTCATCGCCGCCAGCAGCAGCTGGATAGAAGCAGTCGGAGTGGCACCAGCAGCAGCAGCAGCAGAAATGGCAGCTATCGTGTCAACTACTTGCCTGGTCTGCTCATTGTGCTGCTCGTCCTGCTGCAGAACTTTGAACTGCATATGTGCAGGCAATTGATGGGCGGTGTTCGTCGGGATATGGAAAGTAGCCAGAAACGAAATCTGGCCGAGTCGCAAGCCGTTGAAGATGTTAGCCAGCCGGAGGAGATATTTAGTGCGCCCAATGATGCGTCTGACATGAGCTATGATGAGTATCCGGTAAGTAATTAAGCGCAGACTGTTGTACCGGTTCGTTCTATTGAAACAAGTTGGAACTTTTAACGTTAATTTTAAAATGAACACATCTTATTAATTGGTTTGATCCGTCGATTGAAGCTACACTCAAAGTTTAAGAACAACATTTTTACTTGTAGTTCAAAAATTGGTTCAAGAAGTACTCTTGTTGCAGTTCAAAAATTGGTTCAAGAAGTACTCTTGTTGCAGTTTCAAACTAACAAAACTTCTTTAAAAAAGAACCGATTTTAAAAAGCTATTTTTGAACCTTGGTATGTAGTCCTGCATTAAGGTAGGAAACACTTGTTTCTACTGTGTAACTTACAATTGGCACTTATGAACCGGTTCAGATTTTCTAAAACCAAACACCTTATTAAAACCTAATCCATTTTCAAAAGCAATCAAGTTTTTTTCTTTAATAACCATTTCATTACATTATTGGCTTTAAACTATCCGTAAAAAGTTGAACTAGAATAAATTCAAATTTAAGGAACTTTAAATCCAGCACATGCCTCTCATACCATATTTCTCCAACCAAAAAAAAAAAAGAAAAAGATGAAAATTGAAACTCTGCGTGGGCTTTTGGTCAAACCCAAATGAAAAAGTGAAAAACTTTATGTCTCATTTTACACAAGAAGCTTGTAATTGTATATTTTGCATTTGATTGCTTGCCCTGCAGGTGAATTTTCTACTGCTTTGATATCACAGCGGCGATTTACGCCCCAAAATCCCATTCCTAATCCCTAAATCTAACTATCACTGTTGCGCGCAGATGACGTCATATTGTCGTTAAAAAATACGTTATGCCAAAATATTTCCATTGTGGGCGGTTGATAAATGCGTACACGACATGTGACCAAAATTGCGTATACGTCATGTGAGCAACAACTAAATTCTAGTTAGGGTTCTTAGGGTTGTTTTAAAGCCAAAGCAGTTCTATAACTTCAATTAAAAATACGTCTTGAATCAATTTGAAAAATATTTTCTAATAGATGGTAGTACCAAAAAGAGCTGCTTTGTTGTTGGATCGTTTAATGGTTGCACTGCATCATGCGCTGGAGAATGAACGTGAAGGACATCGCATTGGAGACTTCTATGCCAACAAGAATCTCATACAACTAAGACCCACGGACTTCAAAAACGGTTTGGAACAGCTGCAGGCAACTGAAGAAGGTAAGAGTACAAAATAAGAACTATTTGCCTTAAAGTTTGAATGGTTGATGATATTTGGAATACTTTTGAAAAGGTAACAACAATATGCAAATGAATAGCCATAATTTTCATATGTATAGCGATGATGATCCTGGCGTGATGATGGATTATGATTTCAAAGATTTAAATCAAATAAATCGCGCAACGGGCGAAACAGTAAGTTGGATATTGAAACCAAAATATGCAATTAAAGATATCAATTAGCATGGAGAAAAAATGTGTAAGAAAATTTCAGTTAATGGCAAAGAGCTTTCAGAGAAGAGCCGGCGGCGTTGGTGTTGGCCCATCAGCTGGCAATGATGCAGCACTATCAACAAGAACAACAACAACATCATCATCAGCAGCAGCAGCAGAAACAAAAGGCGGCTCAACAGCATCAACAGGATCGATGTTAATCGGAACTGGAGCCAGGCGAATCCAACACGCTGCCAACGGAGGTGGTCGCATGTATTGGCGCTGCTATTTCAATGCCGTTAGCTGCTTCTAAACACAATCCAATCAAACCATGCCCCAAAGTATCCAAACGCCATCAAAAGTTCGTCTTCAACATCATTTTATTGCGTTTCCTTGGCTGCTATGAAAGTTGTTCGCGTGATTAACTGAAATCATCTGTAAACATATATATTGTTAACTCAAATTTTTCGTGTCGATTGTATTTGTGTCTAAAACGTAATACCAAAAAAAAAAAACAAAACTAAAACCTAAACTTATTTCTGTGTATAACGCTGCAGCTGTGAACTGCGTAATAAATAAACTAGAAATCAACTTTGTTAGATATTTTCTATATATATATCATTTGTATAATCCATATATATATCTTTTGGATTTGTTGCCGTGTGGAACTATAATTCGCACTGCCTAATAATGATTGGCATTGATCATAAAACATTCATTCTGATAGAATATTCACGTGCAACTTTAGTTTCGTATCGAGTTTCGTCGTTATCAATTCTGGGTGCAAACACATAATACTCTTTGTTGTACTTAGTTGAGATTGTGCCCCAAAAGCGGAAGCAGCACTTTGTTAATGTTTATGCACTTAATTAAAGTGTAGTGCACTTATTTTAAATGCTTTCCATTTCAATTTCAACCTGCTTATCAGATAGTTCAATGGGGAAACACAATTAATGCATCTGTTAGAAAAAAATGGAGTTCAAACTTAAACTTTTTAACTAATCTGATAACAAGGATTCTGCGTTCATGGTTTGAACTTGTTAATACACTACGTTTAAAGTTGAACACACAAATTTATATGCAAATCTTCTAAATACCAAAACATTCCAACAAATTAAACTGCTGTAAACTTCTGACTTTCATAACTTCGTCAAAACTCAACCAATTTTTTTTAAGCAAAAGCATTTCTGTCATATTTTAAGCTCGACAACAATGCCTCATTTAAATTCTTAAACACAACATTTTCTCCAATTTTATGTATTAGACTTTTAAACAAGTCAAACTTTCAACAGCTAAACATGATCCGATTGTTAATAGCAATAGCAAATCATTAATGGTGTAACCTCTTTAATAATACTAGAAGACCATATGTCAATATTCATGTATTGTGGTATAATTTGATAAAAAGTTCTTATAAGAACTGAACTTCTCAGATCGATAAGTTGCTTTGCCCTATCAATGCTTTTAACCTTTTAGTTAACCTCCGCATAATTTCAAGATGCAAATGATTTGCACTGCAAAAGTAAACTTTTCGCAAACTATTTGGATTTGAGTAAAGTCTCAAGATGCTATATAAAATATGCGTTGCACATCCGCACTCTCCCCTCCCTCCTCCCTCTAAAATCCTTCAACTTAGCCGATCATCTTACTTGTGCAACGCACGTAATTCGCTTTATGGCCAAGTTTAATTGCCTGTTTTTTCGTCAGCTGCTGCTGCTTGGCTGCCTGGCTGCCTGGCTGCAACAGCTTTGGCGCGCCAGTCGCGGCACAATCGGGTGTCAAGTTTTATTGGCCAATATGTAAAATTAATGATGTTGCATTACAAATTGATGTGGATTTAAGAGTTAATTGATGTACCACTCACAAGCTGACAACAAAATAATAATAATAAAAAAGTCAATTTTGTTTTTTGCTTTTATTTGGGTCTCATTATCAGGCTGTACTATGTAGTAGAACCATAAATCAAAGTGCGAGCAGCATGACGTCATTGATTTTGTAGCGCCGTCAAGTATGCAACAAGTATTTGTATGACCAAAAAATCAACAGGTGACTTTCTTTATATTCACCACACACACACACACCCAACCACCCCGCATAGCTAACATGCTGTGCGTATGTGCTTTTGTGGTGAGTAATCAGTCCCTTAATCCTCAAGCACGTTGCCGCCCATAAGCAACAACAACAACAACGACAACAATTGTTGCAATCAAGTACGGCAACAAAACGTAACTAACTACATGCCTAAGCCAAGTTAACGTGTAGACCCACTGCCACTGCCACTGGCACTGCCAATTTTCAACCTCCCTACCAAACTACCCCTGCCGATAACGTAAAACCGTTCCTGGTTTCCTGCTGCCCGGCAATCGCTGTTGTCGTCGCTACTTTCGCTGTCGTCGATTCGTCTGCGCTCTGCTATTTTGTATATAAAGCCGAACGTTGTGCATAGCCAACATCGAGTTAACAATTTCACTTCTTGGCGTTCACATCGAGCCACATTAATAGGCAAGCAAAGCAAAACAAAAAAAAAATCAACGAACAAAATATCATTACTGGATCCTTCTCTGTTTGCACTAACATAAATTAGACAAATTCGCGCAATAAATAAATATATAATAAATAAAATCAGTTGGAACGTTTCGCGCCAATAATCTATTGCCGTCGCTATATCTGTTTAGAGACAGCCAATCGTATATCCTGCATCCTTCTCCAGTAAGCGGTGAGTTCATCTTATTTATTTATTTCTTGTATTTGCTTAATTTGATATTTGTGTTTGTGTGTTTTGTGACTCGGTCTCTAATTGATATGTTTATTGGTTAGGCGGAAAATATGTTAAGTGAAATATATATATTCGAGTTTTGTGCTTAACGATTAAGTGTGAAAATAACATTTTTGTCTCTTTTCTTCTTCGAATAAGAATTTTAAGAGGACTCTTTTATTTTAAAGCATTTAAAGTTAGTAAGAGTTATTTATATTAAAAGATATATTTTTTAATTTATTTAGAGTTTTTTGAAAAGAGAACAATTTTTAATCAAGTTTGTTTAATAGATAAAATTATTTTATTAGACTTTTATTATTGCTATATATTTTTACAATGTTTTGACAAAAAGCACTTTTCCATAATTCAAACATAAAATTTAGTTATTAATATAAATTTTCAACAACTGTTTTCAACTGTTTTTTAAAAGATAAAATTATTTTATTAGACAAATATTATTGTTATATTTCTTTTTTTTTCTTTTTTTCCAAAAGGCATTTCTCCAAAAAAATATTATTGTTATATTTCTTTTTTTTTTTCTTTTTTTTTCCAAAAGGCATTTTGCCAAAAAATTCACTTATTAAATAAAAATTGAGGAAATAAATTTTTTTAATATATACAAATATTTTATTACGAAAAATATGATTGCTATATTTTGTATTTATTTTTTTAGAATTTTAAAATTAAAATAAAAAATGAGTAAAAAATTCTTATATTCTTATATAATATTGTATTGAATACAAAATATTTAAAAATCTTTGGAAAAAGTAATTTTTTTATATATATTTTTAAAAATGTTAAATTCTACTAAGAACCAAGTTTATTTCAAACAATTAATCTGCTAAATATTGAACTAATTTATGACAACTCAATTAATTTGCTTTTCATAATCCATTTGGTATGCTGAATCCGCTTTTATTAATAATTAAGCAATGAAAAATAGAGCGTAAATATTTTAAGAAATGAACTGTCAACTAGATTGACATTCAGACATTTAAGCTGTGTGTAAAAATCGTTTTTTCATGTCAGTTCAAACTGCTTGACAAATGTGGCCAATTAATCATCTTCTTGTTGCCACCTTTATACCTTTACTTAAATTGAGATTCATGCGTAAAAACACAGCACAAAGAAAAAAAGTACTAATGGGGTTACGGTCACGCCCCCGAGGCACAAAATCACAGCAAAAATACATTTGCCTGTTGCGCGTGTAGGCAAAATGGAAAATTATGTGAATTATTTAGGATGTGTAAAAGAAAAGTTTGCCTCATTTGTTTTTATTTTTCTCCACCTTCCTTTCAACAAATACAAATGTCGGAACAAAAAAGTAATGTTTTTTTTTTCATTCGAACCCTTTCTCAAACAAATTCTCATTTCAATTGCATAGTTATTTTCTTTTTTTTTTGATGCCTGTCTTCTTAACGGATTGCTTTCGGCTCTGATTTAAAAAGTAAACCGCAATCAAATTGCATTTAATATTTATTGCTTTCAGCCCACTCAAGCAAAGTTTTGAACTCGTCCATGGAAATATAGTCTTAAGGGCAGCTAAATTTAGACAGCCGAAATGATGAAAGCCAAAATTTAAATTTAAGTTTTAAATCCAATAAATTTAATTAAGTTTTAATTTTCAGTTTTTTAATAATAATTTTATCGAACACAATTATTTTGCTTCGTTAAAACACTTTCGCAGTCTCAAAATTAAACTTCTTTGTAAATGTTTCAAATTCCAAGTACCTTTGCAAAGGGAAGTTTTGCCTTTAAACTCTTCAATTTAATTGACTGTCCCCCCCACCAGCTCACACGACTTTTCCTGTCTTTGATGCCGCATTTGTTATCCACTTGTTATCAATGCATTTGGCCAAAAAGGCCACAAAAACCGCAAACCGTACATAACGAACGAAATACAATAGCACTTCAGTGTAGGCGAAAGTATCATGTGAAAATTGCGCCCCTTAAAGCAGGCAACACAACTTAACAACTTAGAACCATAAAATTCCTAGAAGAAGAAGACATGTGTCACAAGACGTTCGGTGTTCGTCTCGTTACTTTCCCGTTACCCAACAAATATCGTCTCGTATTACTGCCGTCAAATAAATCAGAAAATAAAGTATCCCTCAAAGCGAATATTTAAAATGCAGCAAATCTGTGAAATAAAACGAATTTAGTTGAGCCGCAGCGGTTGCCTATCGCTACGCATAATCCTTGATTAATCGCACAAAGAGTGAGAAGTGAAAATTGCAGTTTTCTCTTTATCGTGCCCAACTATCATCTCGCTCTCTTTAGTGTTAGGTATTAAATATCCAATTAACATGGGAACATAATTTATCGGGCGCAATAAAAATGTCCTGATTATGTTGACACTTCCCTTCGCACTTCGACTCGAATTGTTGCTTTTATTATTCCATTTGATCTAACAGTTGACTACCGTACACTGTTTACAAACGCCCTGAGCACTACCAGGGCTTCCTGCTTACACTCTCCCCTCCCTCTTCCCTCTCCTTCTTTCGTTGCTCTTTGCTGCGTGTTATTAGCTATATTTATTGCTCAACAGACCGCTAGAAACATCACTGTGTTTTTTTTTTTATTTTCGCTTCTATCTATTTATGAAACATTTTATGACGGGTAGCACTCTTTACGATATGGCATTATAATTATCTATGGCTCAGGTATTAAACAGCCTGTTGCGAGAACGTGTCACACAGACAGACAAACATGCCCATATACTCACACATGTGTCGCTGCACTTTAATGGTGGGCTTAAGAGCTATCTAGATATTTGTTGACTTTAGTGATAAATGTCAGTAGAACCAGTTAAAACATGCGTTGACAAGAGTTGAATCACGCTAAAGGTAAAAAAAAAATATTTTAATATATAACATACAAAGGGATACAGTTGTAATTTTAACTGAAGCCAAAAGCCAGTAAAAGTAAAGCTTTAAAAATGAATATACATTATTTTATAGCTGAATATATAAATATAGTTTGAAGTACTACTACTGAAGTAATATATATATATATTATTTTATAGCTGTAAATATATATACATATATAGTTTCAGTACGAGAAGTAACATTTTGTATTGGAAAAATGTAATAAAAATGATTGCGCTTTAAAGTATGCTAAAAAAATTATTTAACGATCAACTTTATAGATAAGCTTAGAATATAATATGTATGTATATTTGTGTATAGTACATGTAAAAAAGTTTATAGTACAAGTTCTACCATAAAACTAACAAATGTTTATATTTTATGTTGCTAACTTTATTATTTTCTCTATAAAAAAGAACCACAGTTATAGAAGTACTAGAAAAGTGTAGAAAATGTTTTTATATCCAGCTGCTGTAGCATTATATCCAAGTTTATATATACTTCAAGAGTTTAGCTATCCACTTAGATTTGAAATTTGAGCATGCATAATGTGAATATATCCTGTAGCAAGCTTGCAGTGGCTCTCTTTGCATAGCTTGCATAAGAAATGCAAAGACATAAAAAAACATGCAGAGATAATTTAGGTGCTTGGAGCACAGCTGCCACAAGGAGCTGCCGTGTGACATTTTATGAGCTGCACTCCGAGCATAAGGTGGTGGCACGTTGAAGCTGTGGCAAAAGTCATTAACATTTACGGCTTGCGTCATTGCGTTTCGGTTTCGTGTGTTTGTGTGTTTACACGACGACAGCGCTTGATGTCCTTCTTACCTGTTGCATCATGATGTGTGCCTGCCTTAGGCTAACGATTTATGAGCGTGTGTGTGTGTGTGTGTGAGTGATATCATAACGTTGTTGCTGCTTTTGTAATTAGTCGCTGAAGCAGCACTTAAATCAGTACCTGCAAATTGTCCTATCTATCTTTGTGTCTATCTATCAAACAAGACACACATTCGGTTATTAGTTCTTCACTGCTTATGTAATCGAGTCAACGCGTCCCAACGGTTTCCCTCTTTGCTCCAGCTTGATTTAGTTTTAGGCTTTGATGTATGTAATTAGTATCGTTCTGTCTGAGTTTGTTCTTTGAACTAAATGAACTTTGGGTTATGCATTGAAATTGGGATTACTTAAGGTAATCAGTGAATTAAGTAATAATAATTGCCTTACTCTTCACATATTATCTTCAAATGCGCTTCTAAATAGCTTAATTATTTTTTTAACATGTTATATTAAACTGTTCAAATAGATCCATGTCCAGTTAGCAATTAAAAAGATTATTAATTTATTAGAAACCACTTTATGTGACTCCCCACCCCCTCAATTGACCCACAAATCATCTGATAGCTTATATCTATTGTTCGATTGATTAACTTATAGTTATAGTTATGGCCATTCATGCGACTGGCTGACAGTTATTGGTATGTTGCCGACGCGTGAAGTTCAACGTTGGCTCTATGAGCTCTACGCTTACTATGCGATATTCATCGGTGTGACGAGCTATCGCTACGATTATAAGCAGAAGCGTTATATAAACACAAAATGGACCCAATTGATAGCCAGTTTGGCTAATTTATGTGTTCTGCTCTTCTTAACTTTGAATCTCGTGGTGACCTGGACCAGTATCGGCCCTATGGATAAGTCAGCCGTGGTTGTCATGCAACTGGAGACGACCATAAACTATGTGATTTGCCTGCTGCGTGTTGTGCAACGTGTGCCTCGAGAGCGTGCCACAAAGCGCATTGCGGACGAACTGTGTCGAATGCGGCGAATCTATCGTTATAAGTGGATTCTGGAGGATTCGGAAGATCTGCGTTTGAAACGCATCTATTTGGCTAGAAATTCATTTATGTGGGCGCTAACTGCACTTCTAACGGCATTTATGTTTGCCGTTTATCAGTTTATGCCAACGCCGGTGCGTCATCCCTTGGTGGAGACTTTGTTGGTGATACTTTATGTCCTTGCACTGGATGGTCAGGACAAGACTGTGCATTTGTATTTTTTGCTCAGCTGGGACGTTTGTCGTTTGTTCCAGCGCGTGAATAAGCGACTTGATCAACTGATTAAAGCTAATTCAGCTGTGCACACACTGGAACTTCATCATTTGAGATGGCAACACTGGCAACTAACGGAACTTAACCATCGCCTAGCTGTTGTCTATGGTCTTAACGCATTAACCTATAGATTTTCTTTGATCATCTCGGTTGCTGCTTTGGGCTTCTACATAACCCTGTTTTGTTCGCTAGACAAAAAACTTATCGGTGTTTGTCTTTTTGCTGTATACGCCTTAAATGGCTATATACTTGATCTCATGATTGACAGGATTTATCAATCTCATTGCCAGACTTCGTGGCTGCTTAGGAAACAACTTTTACGACGTTATCCAGATGCACAACTTTCCAAAGGGGTAGTTACTTTTAAACAAAGTTTTTAAGAGGGTTTTCTTTTTAACTAATTATTTCTTGCAGTGTGATGTTTTGGTATTGCAAATCGCTTGCTTTCCACAGGAAACTAAAGTTTATGGCTTATCTATGGCTGGAAAAGCGGCTTGGCTAGATACTGGAGTCCTCATTTACAGCTGGTTAATAGTTTTCTTACAATATCGCATAGTATCGAACCGTAAGAGTTCAGAGATGACTTGAAAAGCTCCCCGAAGAAGCTTTAAAGCTTTGTGTTTTAAATTAAACTTTGGGAAATAAGAAATAAAATTATTTATTCCAAATAACCGACAACGATCTTTTATACATATATATTTAATTTAAGCAACTAAACATTTAACAAATATTTAACTTCTGCTCACTTTAAGAAATTCTTGCATCATTTCCAATAACAGCTGTTTGCAGAAAGTTTGCTCATAAATAAAATGCAACAATGCGTAATCGAACACAAAGGAAACAACTTAACTTAACTTCTTATAATAGGAACGAAAAAAAAAAACATTGAAGAAAATTTCAAGGCCTTTTGTTGTGCGTATAAAATTGAATCACGTTCACAGCAAATTCAATTAAAGTTTGAAAACAGTTTTAGTTTCGACGTCCATTTTGCTAACGATTGTTTTCTTATTGTTGTTGTTGCACGTTGCACGTTTTATTTTGCACTTTTGTGCCACATGTTTCAAGTTCATATCAGGTTTTAATTGCGGAAATGCACTTTGACCAACAACATCAACAACAACCTTTGCACTCCTCCTCCTCCTCATCCGTCCCCTCCTTTTGCCTAATTTAAACTCTTACGCAACGAGGCAGGCGAGTCACGTTTGTGGCAACAAGTGCAGTGTTTCCGCTTAAACTTGAGCTGCTTTCGTTATGGTTTGTTATCCTTGTAGCTACGATTACTTCGAGCAAAGCAGCTTTGCTCCAAGTAACATTTGTCCAAAGGAGATTAATTTTTTTTTATCGGATGAAGCTGATATTTTGTTTGAGAATGCAAAAGTCGAATGTTGTTTGAATAAATATTGTCAAAATTGGTAAGTATAAGAAGCTTAGGTAAAATGTTATTCCGTTTAAGTTTCGCAATCAAATACCTTAAAGATTGCTTTTCTAAATATATTAAAAATATTTTATTGAATGCTTTTGCTATTTATTAAAGCTTTAAATAATCTTATGACCTTTTTAATGTATGTTAAGATTTTTTTTTAACAATTTTATCACAAATTTTATGATGTTTACTTAAAAAACCCCAAAACTTCAAGATCACAATAGAATATTCAACTTATTTCTTATTTTTGTCTTTCTTCACATGCTTAAAATGAACATTTGCAATTTTTCAAACATATTTCTAGTTCAAGACTATTTTTTTTTAGTTCTAGCTCAACCACAAAAAAATCCCAAAATGATGAAGTTTGTGCAAATTCTCTTGTGCTACGGCCTGTTGCTGTCCATGGTCTTTGCCATAAATGAGGCAAGACCCTCGGCTAGTGAGGCAAGTGCTGTAAGTATGGCTCAACCTTTACATAAAACCAAAAACTTAGTTCAACTCTTTGTCAAAGGATACGGATGGTCTGGAGACAGCAGATACTGATGATGTGCGTGGCGCCTATTCGGGCTATGAGATGCCAGCCCAGGCCATATACCCTAACATTCCAATGGATCGTCTGCAAATGCTATTCGCCCAATACAGACCCACGTAAGACTATTCATTCTATATACGATCAGGAGCTACATGAGAATTTTTTTTTCTTTAAATTCATTTTCAGCTACAGCGCCTATCTGCGCTCACCCTCTTATGGCAACATGAACGAGTTGTATCGTCTGCCCGAAAGCAAACGTCAAGTGAGATACAGACAATGCTACTTCAATCCCATTTCCTGCTTTAGGAAGTAAATTCCCGCGGGCAACGATCTAAAACCATAGCAAACAACAGAAAATTAAAACCTTATTAAAAAAGCCACAAAAAAAAAGAGAAGAAAACATAAAAGTTTTACAGCCCTTTGATAAATTAACATTCCAAACACACAAAATATATATTAGAAAATTTAGCATAATTCCTAAAATGCCATTATTTAAAGTTAAGACTCCAAGTTATATAAATGTCTATTAAAATTGTTTAAAAAATAAAACATAAAAAAATGCTTCATTGTAGTTAATACAAACAAAATATTCAAAATAATAATAATTAACGTTGCACATAAATAAAATTTATGTTTTTTTTTTTCGCACATGGTTTTTAGTTCATTTATTTGATTATTCATTTGTGCTTGCATATGGTGTGGTAAAATAATATACAATAAACTTAAACATATATTGACAAAATATGTATTGTACGAAATCAAATTTCCTTCTATCTAAAGCTAATGTTTCAGCTTTTGTATAATACATATTGAAACAAGAAACTCGACACACACAAACTTAAAAACCTATCGATGTATGATATATGAAAGTATTAATAAAGTTATATATATATATTATTATATTTAAAATACCTAAATGCATAATTGAAATGCAGTTTTTGGTTGACTTTCTTTTAGAGTCTCCTGGAGTTTATCATTAAAGTTGAAATGACTTTAGAATAGTGCAACTTTTAGTTGTATCCTGAGTGAGTTGTTTTTTAACGCTTCCGTTCACCTTCAGCTATGGCCAAACGTCTTCGCTCCAGCTGCTTCACTTCACGTCGTTCCATTTGAAGCACCAAACGATCAGGTGTTGAGATCTTGTAGTCACCATTATGTTTATTGCGTTCCTTGTCGACGCGCAGCGAGGTGGCCATCATAAAGATGGAAAAGACCAAGGCAATTAGATACCGTACGACGAGCATTTTGACACGATTTTCGTTTGCGTTTCCGATTGCGATTGCTTTGCTCAAACTTCTGAGATCCGACTGTTATTTGCTCATTTAGGGTTCATGGCTTTTATAGCTTGAATAAGGTATGGAATATCCAGGTAGCAAAAGGAAACTTTCTCAATCCATCCCGAATGATCTATATATGTTTGCTGGACGTGCTGCACTTTGGTTTTGTTGTACACTGTTCATGGCAGGAATGAAGTACGTGTATATCCGTTTTGTGAAGATTTCTTTTTATAAACTTTTACAGATAGAATATAATATCGCAGTGTTTTGATACAACAACAGATAAAACATAATTTATTATTTTTTAACATTTTTTTTTTGGTATTTTCCAGAAAAAATATTATACATATATACTTTTAAAAGGTTAATAAAAAGGTTTTTAGAAAGAGAAAATATTTTTTTTTGTGTTTATTTTTAGTACAATAAGATTGATTGCTAATGAATTAATTAAGTCCTGCTCAATCCAATAAATTTCAAGAAACATTTTTAATTTATTAGAAACCACTTTATGTTACTCCCCACCCCCTCAATTGACCCACAAATCATCTGATAGCTTATATCTATTGTTCGATTGACCAACTTATAGTTATAGTTATGGCCATTCAAGCGACTGGCTGACAGTTATTGGTATGTTGCCGACGCGTGAAGTTCAACGTTGGCTCTATGAGCTCTACGCTTACTATGCGATATTCATCGGTGTGACGAGCTATCGCTACGATTATAAACAGAAGCGTTATATAAACACAAAATGGACACAATTGATAGCCAGTTTGGCTAATTTATGTGTTCTGCTCTTGTTAACTTTAAATCTAGTGGTGACCTGGACCAATATCGGCCCTATGGATAAGTCAGCTGTGGTTGTCACGCAACTGGATACGACCATAAATTATGTGATTTGCCTGCTGCGTGTTGTGCAACGAGTGCCTCGAGAGCGTGCCACAAAGCGCATTGCGGACGAACTGCGTCGAATGCGGCGAATCTATCGATATAGTTGGATTCTAAAGGATTCGGAAGATCTGCGTTTGAATCGCATCTATTTGGCTAGAAATTTCATTATGTGGGCGCTAACTGTACTTCTAACGGCATTTCTGTTTTCCGTTTATCTTTTTATGCCAACGCCGGTGCGTCATCCCTTGGTGGAGACTTTGTTGGTGATACTTCTTGTCTTTGCGTTTGATGGTCAGGACCGGACATTGCATTTGAATTTTTTGATCAGCTGGCACATTTGTCGTTTGTTTCAGCGCTTGAATAACCGACTTGATCAATTGATTAAAGCTAATTCAGCTGTGTACTCATTGGAACTGCATCATTTGAGATGGCAACACTGGCAACTAACGCAACTAAAGCATCGCCTAGCCGTTGTCTATGGTCTTAACGCATTAGCATATAGATTTTCTCTAATCATCTCGATTGCTGCTTTGGGCTTCTACGTAAGCATATTTCCTTCGCTAGACAAAAAACTTATCGGTGTTTGTCTTTTTGCTGTATATGGCTTAAATGGCTATATACTTGATCTCATGTATGAGAGGACGACTCAATCTCATAACCAGACTTCGTGGCTTCTTAGGAAACAACTTGAAAGACGTTATACAGATGCACAACTTTCCAAAGGGGTACTCAGTTTAATACACAGTTTCTAAGATTGCCTTTTTTTAATTACTTATTTCTTGCAGTGTGATGTTTTGGCATTGCAAATCGCTTGTTTTCCACTGGAAACTAAAGTTTATGGCTTATCTATGGCTGGAAAAGCGGCTTGGCTGGATAGTGCAGTCACCATTTACAGCTGGTTAATAGTTTTCTTACAATATCGCATAGTATCGAACCGTAAAAGTTCAGAGATGTCTTGAAAAGCTCCTCCAAGAAGCTTTAAAGCTTTGTGTTTCAATAACGCATAGTATCGAACCGTTAAAATTCATAGATGTCTTGAATAAGCTTTAAAGCTTTGTGTTTTAAAGTAATCTTTGGGAAATAAAACATAAAATCATTTATTCTAAATATCAAACAACGATCTTTTTTATATCTATTTAATTTAAGCAACTAAACATTCAACAAATACTTACTTCTTACTTTAAATGGTTAATGAAAGTTTTCCAAAAAGAAAAAATATTTTTTTTTGTTTATTTCTATTGCGTTTGATATAAAATATTTTAGTAAAATAAGATTGACTGCTAAAACGATTTAATTAAGGCCTGCTCAATCCAATAAATTTCAAGAAAAAATCCCAAATGAAATCTACTACAGTTTGAAAGCCATTTTGAAGCTAAATAAACCCAAGATTTTTGGAAAATGCATTTCTCTTGGTTCGAGTGTGTGTAAAGTGCTGTTGTAAACGCCAATCCATTGGCAATTTTCATTTCCTGCGCTTAACATGCAAATCCAGGCACTCAACTCGATAATATACATATATCCACTTTATCCCATCACTGCTCGGCATAATTTGCCCCGTCAACTATGTATATATATAGTATCTGTGTGTGTGTGTGTGTTTGTGTCTAATAATAATTGCGAGCATCATCAGTAAAAGTAAGAAGCGGTAGCCGTAACTGAAGTGAACTGATGATGCTGTTGTTCTTGTTGTTATTGCCTCATCATCAGGCAACAGTTGCGATTTTCCAAGAAGATGCCGCTGCTGTTCGAGTCGACCCTCTGTTGGGATTTTTATGATGCACCACAACGCTGCACGAGACGCGAAGCGACGCGACGCGACGCAAGGCAACGTGACGCATTTAACCATTAGACATTTTAATTGTTAATTTTTGCAAAAATTTAAATAATGGGCTGCGCTGCAGGCAAAGAAGAAGAAGCAGAAAAAAAAAACGAAAAGAACTTCTGCGAATGAGAGCTACCTGCATTTATTATCTGGCTAGCTGCTGGAAAAGGAGAGATGAAGAGTCTCTGGTCTCCGGTCTCCGGTCTCCAAGTGCCATCAACGTAAAAACAAGTGGCAACAATTTTCTATAAATTGCATTTGTGCAAAATTAAGTTCAATCTCTGGTTCTTCTGGAGCTGGTTCAGTTAGCTGCTGTCCAGTGTCCGGTAGCCGCATCCGCTGCACCTCATCGCTGCTGGAGTAGCCAAACTCCATTAACTTTGCAATTGGCCACCATAACTTTTAGACGGCTCGTTTGCCTGGTCACCTCTGGAATGGGGGCCCCCAGAACCACAAGGAGAGTATTGTGGAGAGCGGTAAGCGGGAAGGCCACATCCCAACAGCAGGCAGCAAGCAGCACATCGCTTGTTAGTTTTTGCGCCAGATCGTTTATAATAATTCGTATGCGAGTCATGTCATGGCCCCTAAAGTGTATCTGCGACTGCGCCGTCGACTTTGGCAAACACGACGTCGCATATCTGTATCTACGAGTTTTGTGGACTTCGCTTGGATCGACTCTCGTCGCGTTCCGCTTTTGCACTGTGGAACTGAATGGAACATTTTTTGGTACACTAAAAGATATTATAACTTGAAAATGTAGCTTCAAATCGAGATACTGTTTAAAATTTCTCACACGAACCGGTTCAAAACAACGCTTTTGATTGATAAAGTTCTCAGAAAGCCATGAAATTGATCACAAACATAAATCTATAAGATGTTTATGTGAAAAATCAATCTGACAAAGGTTTAGACACTCGTTCGTTAACTGAACCGCTTCGAAAAGAAAGGTTTAAGATATAAACTGAACCGCTCCAAATAGAAAGAATCAAAAGAATCTTTAACTTTAATAAGCTATTTTGTCAAAGCGGAAATTTTGTTAGCGGAAGTATAAGTTTTTGCCCATAGTACATTGGCTTGGCCAACACTGTCCCCTTTCTCTTCATCACGCTCTCTCTTTTGCTCTTCTGATCTGGTCAACTATGCAACCGCAGTCGTCGTCGTCGTCGTCGTCGCCGTTGGAGTCGCAGCCACCGCCCCATGTTGCATGTGGCCTGGCCGGCCTGGCTGGCTGGCTGCCTCTTGACTCGGCTGCTGTTGATCTTGCGCCCATTTTTGCGCGCATTGCTTTGGGTCGCCACCGGTTCGATTCCATTTCTTAGCTCCACTCTCCGCCTCCTTGCCTCCCTCCACCATCCATTTGTAACCACTTTATGCTGCTTTCGCGTTCTATTGGTAAAAGGAAGTTAGAAAATGCTCTGAATTCATGTGGGCAACTGGCGCTGGCATTTTTTTTTTTTTTTTGTTCTCCTTTGGCTTCAGCTGATTGCGGATCGCCAGAGCGAGGAAAGTTGACTCCAAAGACGCTTGAACGATGATCTCAACCTGTAGCTGAAGTTAGTTAGTTTCACTAAAAAATAAGCAACAAAAAAATTAAGCATTAAGTTGAAATGTACATGTAAAAAGTTGCAGGATTAATTTACTTTTGGTCTACGATTGCAAACTTGATAAATGAAGCTACATTTATTATGTACACATGACTTTTCAAAGATTTGGAGTAGTTTTAAATGTTAAATAAACCAAAATTTAAGATAAGTAGTTAGACATAAGTCAAATATAATTTCAAAATAGAAATTATGTCCAATATTTTTTAAAATCATTTTTCATGTGGTGAAAAAGGTAAAGAAAAGATAAAGAAAATTTCTAAAATATTTTTGTTGAAGTAAAAACATTTTTAAAATAAAAAATTAAGTAAAATAATTTTACGTGAATAAAAAAAATTATTTAAAAGTAAAAAATTTAATAAAACATATTTGAAAATAAAGAAATGTAGTAAAATTGTTTTCAGTAAATAAAAAAAAATCTTAAGAAGCAAAAAATTTCTTAAAATAATTTTTTTCAAAGTAATTTTAAATAAAAAAATGTAGTAAAATGATTTTTCGTGTATGTAAAATAATTAATAAATAAAAAGTATATAAAATAAATATAAGCAGTTTTTAAAATGTATAGGAACATTTTGGTTATTAAGACATCGCGCTTGATAAATATTTGAATTAACTTATTTAACTGTTGACCTTAGCTTAAGTTATTAATTTCCACATTTAAGTGGTTTGTTCATCTTCTTCATCTTAGCCCTAGTTGCAACATCTTCAACATGATCTTAAACTGATTTTATATTTTAAGGAAATCGAAAACTTGACACTGCGATTATTGTTGCTATTTTTCATGTTGTGTGTGTTTGTTTTTGTTTATTTGGGTGCAGGTTCAGAAGATTTAAGCTGTTCGGTTCAATTGGTTGCAAGTCGCCACAAAAGGGCAAGCAAACGACAAAGTTGCAACAACAACAACAGCAACAACAATGCAAGAAGCAAGAAAATATGAAATTCCAGCAGCTGCGGGACACTTGAGGTGGTCAAGGCGGATCCCAAACAACAGCGATTGCCCGGCTAACCGGTAGTTGTTATTGTTGCAAGTTGTTGTTGTTGTTGTTAGTTGTTGTAGTTGGGGCTCTGTAGACTTTGGCGGCGTCACCGTCTTCGCGGTCGTCGTCGTCACCATGTCGTCGCTCTGGACATTGCCAGCAATGTTGCTCTTATTTCAGAACATGAACAACAGCAACAACAACACGAACAACAACAACAACAGCAACAAGTTGCATCGTTTGTACGGGTCGCAAGAATGCCTTAATTCAGGAATTTAATGAAAAATGCTCTATGAAGCGGACCAGCAAATTAAAAAAGGAAAAACTTTAGCACAGAAGCAGCAAGCAGCAACTGTTGCAGCTTCAGTCTCAGCAACAACAGCTAAGAAAAAAAAAGGTTAAAATTAAAATCAACGCAAAGGCAACATCCATTGGTTGCTCCCGGGCAAAACACTTGATGGCTTTTTGCACAAAACTGACAGTGTGAGATCGGTGGCAGGTGAGCTGGAAACGTTTGCCACCGACTGTTGTTGTTGTTGTTGTTGCTGGCCGTTGCTGCTTGTTGCTGCTGCTGTTGCGCGTTGTAAATTACATTTTCCAAATGCTTTTGCCATGTCGTACCAAAAACCCCATGTACATATGTGGAATCAGGCCGAACTCCTCCCGACTTCTGCCTCCTGGCTTCCGTTTTGATTTGGAACACTTGTTGCTGTTGCTGCTGGTTGTTGCTGCTGCTGGTTGTTGCTTTTTCTTTTGGATTTGTCCTGTGCGCATTGAAAATTCCTTGGGGATGTGTATACACACAATGTACACACACACACGCACACGCAGTTACATTTTGTTATTGCTTCTCTTTATTTTAGAGCTTCTGTTCTTTGGGTTTTGTTGCGTCTGTGATTATGTTGTTGTAGTTTGTACAGATTGTTGTTGATTTGAGTGTTGATTGTTGTTGCAACATAATGCGGTAGGTGGGCAATTCGCATTCGCGTCTTTGATTCAAACCGATTTGAATTATATATATATATCTTTGTGCGTGTTTTGAGTGTGAATTCTGGTTGCGCCTTTTAAGACATTTTCTTCTCGTTTATTTTTGTTTTTTTTTTCATTTCATTATTCAAAATGCGTTGCGGTTGCCAATAAAACGCGTTAAATACTGATTAAATTGGGGTTTAAAGTTGAGTTTTCGTGTGGAAGTTTTTGAGTTGTGTTTATTTTCGAACAAGTTTTGATAGAACTTAGATGAAGAGAACTTTTGTAGCTGGTTTTCATACTTGAATTGAATTTTATTTTTAATCTCTTTTCTTTAATCTTTTATTGTTAAAAAATATAAGTGAATGATTTTTTTAATGATTCTTAAACTTAAGAAGGAAAGGAAGATAAAATCACCAGATAAATAAAATATTATATTAAAAATACTTTTCATAAAAAATACGATTAGAGATATAAATACAGCTATATAATATTTCTTTTGTATTCTAAATACATCTTGTGGAAAAATAAAAAATTATATTGGTAAAAAGTAATTTAATCATATTTTTGGATGATTTTTAAAATTAGGAAAGAAAAACTCTAAATAAAAAAAATAGATAAATAAAAGATACATTAAATATCATATATATAAGATACTTTTTCAAAAAACACGATCAGATAAATAAAAACAAATAACATATTCTTGGAAATCCACATAATATATCTTCTAAATATAGCTTGTAATAAACCAAAAATCTTTGGAAAAATTAAAGTAAAAACTAAATGATTATTTTGGTCTTTAAGTTTCTGTTTCAAAGTAACTCCAATTAAACACATCTTCGATTTTTATAATGGTTAAAATTTTTATTTATATTTGATATAAAGCAAAGCAAACTTAAAACTATATCATCATTATTATAAAAGATTTTTAAAGACACTTAATATTTAATACATGGTCTCGGGCTCGACGATTTCGTAGGTGGACAGCGGCAACACCTCGTTGCTGTAATAGTTGCCACCGCCACCCGCTGCTAGCGCCAGATCCGGATACATGTTGTTGTAGAAGCGGCGTAAAAATGAGCTGCGCCACAGCTGAGCGGGATGAGGTGGAGCGGCAGCATAGTAGTCGCGTCTCTGTTTGTAGAAAGCGCCACCAACAACAGGTGCAAAGTGTTGCATGAGTTCATTGTTGCCATAATCCTCAGCAGTTGCTTCTTGTGAGTTCACCTCATTTTCAGCCGTGGAGATGGAGGCGCCCCAACAACAGCAGCCACAGAGCAAAGAGCTGGCGACGATCAGCAGCATCAAGTTTGACATCTTAGCAGCTTGACAGTTGTTGAGGGAATGTCTATCCAAATGTCAGCTAAACGAGGTTTTATATATATTACTCCTCGCGGAGTCAGGTAAACAAATTTGATGTGCGGGCGTTAAGCGATTCCTAATGATGCCATTCGGTTTAAGGGTTTGCGTTTGGTTTAACTGACAGCTGCGGTAAAAGGATTTACCTGAATACTTAGAGAAAAATTTGTTTAAGTGTTTTAAATCTTTTTCAGCAGAGGGATAACTTCAAATCAGTTGCAATTTAAGGTTTAATAATATTCAAAGAAATATATGGAGTAAGTATAAAAAACTTAAGTTAAATAAATAACTAAATTCCGAAACAGCAACAAATTTTTTTTTAATCAATTTAAATCAGAATTATCATATGCAACGAAATATTCTAGAAATTCGTATTTTAGGAGAATTTTTAATACTACAAAAAATGTTGTTTAATATTTTTAAGGATTGTAACTTTAAAAAATATAACAACAAACTACAAAAAAAAAATTTCTCTAAAATTTAAGGAATAAAATAGTCAAGGTTTATTTATTGTTCTTAAACTTAGTTTTCACTCTTGTAAAAATATATTTTTCCAATTTTTAAATGTATTTTGAAAAAATATTTTAGAAAATTACAAAAAAAGACAAAAACATTTCCTTCACCATGTTTAATATGTTTTAAAAAATATTAACTTTTTCTTAAACTTTCTAAAACTTTTATAGCTAAGGATCATTAATTGGTATAAGACTTAGTTTTGAATTTTGCAAAAATATATTATTATATATTAAAAAAATATTTCCTGCTGCAAGTCTTGAGCTAACTTTCCGAATGCAATGAAATTTAATGTAAGTACAATTTTCGCTAAGTGCATTTGGTTTTGCTGCTTGTTAGGCTCTAGATAAAGTCACTTAAATGCAAATCTTGAGTAGCTGAGAGACTGCCTACGGCCTAGAGAGTTTCAGTCAATGCATCACTGCATCAATGCATCAATGCGTTTCATGTTAATCAAACAACGAAATCCATCAACAGGTGACACAGCAACAAGCACATGTTGCAGGTGGAGGCCGCAACCAAGCAACCAACCAAACATCGCCCAATTTCCAAACCGAATCCCAATCCCCAGACATGTCAGTGCGATAATGGTGCTGCGTCTAAAAACAACTTCATTCACAAAAATCTGACGAAAAAAACAAAACGAAAAATAAAACAGAAATCGAAAAAAAAAACGACCAAGTCAAAGATGCAACCAAAGGAAGCGAGTCCCATTAAAAATATCTTGTGGATGCCAAACAGCTAAAGATACAAACGACGACGACGACGACGAAGACTTCAGATACAAGGCTACGGCAATGGGGGTGTGGCATGGAGGGAGGGAACAACAACAGCAACAACAAGTCAGCTACTTGACTACTTTGCTACTTCATCGACATTGCCACAATACAGCAGCAGCGGGGGCGGCACCAAAGGCAGGGGGGCGGGCTAGCTAGCTAGCTTGTGAGGCAGGCAGGCAGGCGCAGCTTGGATAACGCTTGCAACATACGCCTAATGCCACAGACATCGACATCCGCCATTTAACTTCTTAACCCCCTAGTGGCCAACATGACTAAATTTATGCACACGTTTTTTCCCCTGACGAATTCATTTTCAGTGAATTTTAAATGTGAAAGCTTTTGTTAATAATTAAAGATGTTACAAAAGGGAAGTTGCTGAAGTTTATTGTAGGTTAAAAAAAGGATTAGACAGATTAGAAGATTTTTATTAAATAGATTTTTCTTAAATAAACTACATTAATTTTTGAACATAAAAAAAAAAATTTGTTAAAATGTGAAAAATAAATTTTATATTTTATTGAAGATTCAAAAAAGGATTTAACAGATTTAAAGGCTTTTATTCTAATAGATAAATCCTTAATAAATATTCTTAAATAAATTAAATTAATTATGTGAATATAAAAAAAAATTTTAAAAATATGAAAAATATATTTCTAAAATAGTTAAGGAAGCATTTTTATTATGCTTAAAGTTTCTCTTTGAAAATTGTTTTTTGAAGATTGTTTATATCATTTTGGATATTTAAAGGACATAAATAGAAATTTTGGGAACTTAAGATAAAATATTATTAAATTCAATAAACCAAAATCAATATTGCTAAAAAAAGTTATTTTTAATATTATTATTTATATTTAAAATTAACAACTCAAAAACAAAGAAACAAAAAATTTAACCATTTACATAGATTTTTAGAAATGTTTACCATTATAGGGTTAAATTGAATTGCGTCTAGGCTGCTGCGCAGTCGCGACTGTCTACATTTGTCTGGCTGCTGCCGACGCCGTCGTTCTGTTGGCTGTTGCAGCTTTTGGTTGCAGTGGACGGACGGCAGTCGGCTCGATTATTGGACGTCCAGCTTTCAATTTGCAACATAAAGCATCTTCATCGTGGGCCGCATGAATGGGCACCAAGCAGGGGATAAATGTAAGGGGTGGCGAACGGGCCAAAGGGGAGGGTACGTAGGTAGGTAGGTAGATAACATGCTGTTGTTGTTGTTGTTTGGGGCAGGTGGGACGTGGGCTGAAAACTGACTGACTGAATGCATTTTGGCATTGGCGCGGCAGGCACTCAGGCGTGCCGTGGCAGTAGTCGCTGACCTTTATTGATTGCTGTTTGACCTCGCTAGCAACCGTTGTTGTTGCTGTTGCTGTTGTTGTTGTTGCTGTTGCATCTCCAGCCATTTGTACTTGACCGATCGCAGGCATAGATTAACCAGCAGCAACAACAACAACGACAACAAGTACGACGCCCACAGCGACGTCGACAGCAGCAGCAGCAGCAGCAAAAGTTTTGCAGTTGCATTTTTGCCCATTTTACTTTGTGCCTTTTTGCGCAACCTTCATTGTTACCTCGCCTTTGTTGTTGTTGTTCCATTACTTCGTTCATGGAAGTTAATTTATATTCGATGCCATCTCTATCTCTCTCTCTCTCGCTTTGTTAATGTGAGCTTTTTTTCTTTGCTGCTGCTGCTGCTTCCTTTTGACGTGCTTAGTACTAAGGTCGTCGCTGACTTACTGCTGAGCAGCGGCAGCGACAGCGGCGTTGCGTCGTCATTGACGCCTTTTCTTGTACTCCATTTGCATTGCATGCCTATGGAAACCATAGAAAAAGAACAACAACAACAACATTGCGAGTGAACAATGGAATAGCAAAAGAAATCGCAGCACACTTTCAGCATTGATGCCTTTCGTGTAGTTTGTTTTGTTTGACAGTTTACTATCTGCCGCTGGGGATACCGTCTATTAGCTGCAGCTGCAAATGCTGCTTCTGCTGCAGTCGACGTCAACGTTTTGTTTTCGTAATTGATTTTTGTTTGCGAGAGAGTTAAAAGGCGAAAATGAATTAGCAGGCGGATAACATAAGATGACTTTTGGTGTAGATTTGTGTTGTAGAGATATTGTGTAGAGAAGTGTACGCTTGAATTGTTAAGGTAATGAAAATTAGCAAGTTTTAAGAATCAATTCTTTGTGACTTCTTCTCGCAATAAAATTTTTTAGCTAAAAACTTCCACTAAGTTGATTATCATTATAAACTCGCCCACTTTTAATCACGCACAGCCAAAAATCGATCATAATAAGTATAATTAAAATTGATCGCGACCACACAAAGCACAAAACAACCTGCTGCATTCAAATAAAACCAATTACTCTTAACACAATCTCTTAAAATGTCGCTCTTAAGCGTATATCTGCATCAACAAAAATTCATTCATACAAAATAAACGCATACCCACAAACACTGAGAAACGAATGCTCCACGAGCACGAGGCCGAACCCGACACGGCCCCCTTAAGAGCTAAGAGCCGACACGATCACGAACAGCAAAGTGAACTGAGCGAACGGTCAGTTAGTTCTATTTGCAACGCTCTCGAGTGCGGGTCGTTAACGGTTGTGGAGCGCAGCTTTTGCCGGAGCTTTTCTACAAAAACAGAGAAAGAAAGAAGAAAAAAAAAAACGCAACAACACACAAACAAATAAGCAATAATAATAAACGTAATTTAAACAATTTATCAAAACGCGGCGATCAATGAAACTTATACAAAACCAACAGCAAATAGCAATAGCAATAGCAACAAGTGCCAGTGAATTATTGTACTTAATTTTTATGTACAAATAGTGAGTGTTAGTGTGTGGTGTGCATGTGCATGTGTTTGTGTGCGGCTTTTTATCAATTGCTCCATATAAAAAATTTTTTCATTGAAGTGTTTGACAGCCGGCGGCGCAGCAGCAGCAACAACAACAACATAAAAACTAACGGCAACGACGACGGCGTCAACGCGGGCTGCTTAAAACGGTAATTAATACAAACATACTTTTGATTTGGCAATAAACAAATGATTCAGCACTTGTTAGCAACTGTTTAACTGTAAAACACTTGCAGCTTACTATTCACCTCGCTCACGCGCTCTCTCTCTCTCTTTGTCCCTCACATTCTCACTGTGATTGAACGACGTCGACGTTTGGGCATCGGTGACAAAGCTTTTGCTCGCAACGCATGTTAGCAATTAGTCTGCGTTATTATTATTATTTCCAACGACGACGACGATGCCGACGCCGACGCAGTCATTATTACTACAAAGTAGCACGCGCATAGACATACATACTCTTTTGCGCTCGCTCTCTCTCTCTCTCTCTCCCCCGCATTCGACTTGTGCTCTCTTTGTGTGCGTGCGTTCGCTTGTGTGTTTGTTACGTGTTTGCTTTTACGCCTTTTACATACCCTTCACGTTATTATTATTTGCCATTTTGTCGCTTTCATTAATTGGCCTGTGTGTTAAAACGGCGACAGCGAAGTTTGCTACCTGACACGACGCCAAGCTTTTGTTACTGCTATCAGAAAGCAGCAGCGCCATCGCTCTTGAGTGCCGTACTCCCTCCTCTCTTTCTCTTTTGCACACACACTTACAAGCATACATTGCTAAGTTGTTGTTATTGTCGTCGCGTTGTTTTTACAGTTTTTAAGTGGCGCTCATATCCGGCGCTTGCGTTTGTTTTGTCTGATAAGCGCACTTCTCTCTCTCTCTCTCTGTCTGCCCACTGCTCTAGTTGGTGTTGTTGTTGTTGTGTTCGGTTACGATATGTTGTTGTTGTTGTTGTGTGTACGCTACCTGTCTGCAATTTTGCTTGCACATTTTTCTTTCTTCTTGCAATTTGCATTTGTTTTTGACTTTACTTTGGCTTAGGCTTTGTTCACTGGCCAAAAATGAATCAGTTCTCAGCGTTTTTGCTTAATGCACAACTGTTTTTCGTTTAAGCCGGCTTAATTTGTGGTCAAATTAAGAACATGTCTTCTCACTGTAAAAAACCTTTTAAGAGTTACAAAGTGCTTTCGCCCTTGTGTTCAGATAATCAATATAAAAATCTAAAAATATTCAATGATATTCAAACGGTTTTTTTTCCTGGAAAATATATATAGTTCCCGAAATATTAAAAAATAATATATAAACTTTTTTAACTAAGCTTATAATATATAAATATTTCTTTTGTTTTATTAACAATATTACCATATTATTTTTGTGTCTATCTATAGTTCCAGAAATAAAATTTAAAAAAAAAACAATATTTAAATATTTTTAAGGAATATTTTTAGCTTCTAATAAATATTAATCCATAAAATTGATTCTTTTCATCTGGTTTAAGTATTATTTCTTTTGTTTTTGAACAATACTTTTATCTTAAACGCTTTAATTAAATATTTATTCGTTAAATTAATTCTTTTCTTCTTACTGAAGAATATTTCTTTAGTGCGATTAACATTTCATATTACAAAACTTACCAAAGTTTTGCTTGAAGACAGCTGAAAAGATTCTATCAACACTTTCTTTCTTAAAAATCTACATAAATACTTGACGTACATATATCTATATATATATACAACATTGCCATTCATAAATAAAAAAATAATGATCAAAAACAAAGATTAACTCACAACATTTAGTTCAGACAAAAGGCAAATTAATATTCAAACTTAGACATGTTTAAATATGAATAATTGGCTTAAAATTATGCACGAATTAACACGTTTCGGCTATAAACTCAAAAAACTGAGACGTTACTAAATATGTATATGTAAGCCATTCAAGTTACGACCTAAAGCATATTTCTTTGCTTAAAAGATTATTTTGATTAGCTACGAAATACCCTTAAGCAAAGTTTTGAGATTTAAAAATGATTATTAAAATATATAATAAGCAATTTTATAATGAAAAATGGTTGAAATTAATAATTTTTAATGTTGTTTAGCTATTTTTTAATAATTCATGATTTTATTGTTATATTCTCTATATCATATCTATAGGATACAAATGTTTTGGTCTAAATGTTATTGGTAGGCTTTTTCTATGATATATTTGTATTGATGTTGACAGGCGAAGTTAATTTAACAAATTTACATAATATTCTAAAATTCAGAAACTTATCTTCTCTTAATAAAAACAAACAAATGTTGAGTTGAGTTTCGGACGGGTTGTTTAATCGAGATTTGTATTTGATCGATGCTTAATTTATTGCATTATTGTATTATGTGTTATGTTTTTTAAACGATCTTTTGACCCGAGTTGTGAAATGAAGCTTTTAACCTGATTGCCTGTCCGTTCCTTGTCCAACTCGATCGAATATGTGACGTCAATGGGCCAATTTGATAATTGCCAAGATTTGCATACTTGTTAATAGGTGACGGGTTTGGGCTTTGAACTTTGGGATACGTGCGGCCTTGATACGGCCGAAACCTAAACCGATCTAACGTTAACCTTCTCGGATTTATGCGTTTTCATTTTTCGTTTTTTTTTTGGTCTTAACGTCTTTACGTAAAGTGGATCAACGAGTTCGGGTCAACGGGTTTCAGTATTTGAATGGCGTATTCGTGTGTGTGTGTGTTTGTGTGTGTGTTCACACAATTTGGATTAAGATTATCGCTACTCAAAAATGCAGCTTTACACTGGGAATAAAATTTTTTGACAGCCAAAAACTAAACCAAAACATTTTAAAATCTATTTTTGCCCCTAAAATTATTCCAAGTTTATAAAATAATAATAATATGATGTCGAAAGTTCGTTAAAAAAACATCAACTTAGGAAAAGTTTAAAATTTTCGATAACTTTGTTAAAACTCAACCGATTTATAAAAACAAGTTTCTTGCAATATTAATTTCAGCCCTAGAAAAATGCTACATTCAAAGTTTGAAACGTAATTTCGTTAAAAAAATCATTTTAAATGTTTGAACTTTAAAAATACACTTAGAAATTGATAAAAACTTTTCTTAAGCATACAATTTTCTAAGCTCAAAAGTTATATTTTGTAGCTCAATGAAAAAATTCATAAAAGTTTAAATTACAATTTTTCATTCAAAATATTATGATTATTCAGCTCAAATCATATATTTTTTCATTCATATTATGATTATTCACCTCAACTATATACATATTTTTTTCTCAGTGCATCTTTTATGTCACACCACATTTTTATTGTTTTCGTTGATTTGTCTCTATTGTCTAATCGAAATCCAAATATTTAATATTTGTTCATTTACTGTGACAGGTTAGACAAGTATTTTGTTTTGTGTTTTTATTTGTTTTCGTTATTTTTGTTTTGTTTTTTTTTCAATATTTCTTGACTATTTAGCGCAGCAAGTTCGATTGTTTGATTGTTTGTTTTTTTCTTGGTAGGTCAGCATCGCAAATATATAAATAACAAATAACCGAATGAATGGTGCTAAATTCTTTGATCTTCAGCACTTTTGACCTTTGGGTAAATTCAAAACTTTTTTTCTACTTCATTGAAACTTCCGTTGTTTGGAATTTTTGTTGTTGTTTATTTTTCAAAAAATCAACTTGAACAAAAACTTTTAAAGCAATGCTCAGCATAAAAAGTATCTCCTTATACGGATATCGTATGACATTAAGAATACTTATATATATATCTGTATTTTTGTTTGTATATAGAATTATATTATAATTGCTTACCTCACACATCCTCGTGTCTGTCACTTGATAAGTTCACAATCACAATCGGAACCCAACTCAGTTTCTTTATAAATAAAGGAAAATAATTATTTAAGGGTTGTCGAAGTTTTGAATACTCTTAAAAATGGGATTTCTTAACCCAAAAACAGAACTCAGTTTCTTAATGAATAAAGGGAAATAATTATTTAAGGGTTGTTGAAGTTTCAAATACTCTTAAAAATGGGATTTATAAAATAGAATTTCTCTGCTTCTTTAACTACCAAAAAAAAAATTAATTGAAATATTTTTAAAAATTGTTCTAGTTATTATTTGAAAGTATTCAAATAAGACAGAACTTTGATACCCTCTTCTAAAGTGTAATCACAATATTAATCTAATAATCATAACAATTTCAGCTAACTTCCTGCCTTAAAGTGCGCCCTGTACAGTGAAGCCCTTGACAGTCGAATTAGCCTCACACCAGTTTTGTTTCTTTCCGTTTTATGTCATTAGCGAATCTCCAAAGCAAATATTTGACGAACACACAAAAAAATCAACTTCATTTCATCATTATCATTGTCTCTCCCCCGCACACCCCTGTATAAATAAAGAGAGTGGCGAACATTTTGGTGTTGTCTTCTGGCAGATTGTTAAGATCGTCGTTGAGTGAACTTTTTTTTTTGCTGCTTTATTTTATTTTCTGTTCCGCTGACTGTGACATTTTTTTTTTGTCACATGAACTGCGGCTCAAAAGATTTTACAACCCGAAAAGAAAACAAACACACAACTGAAACTGAAACCCGAAGATCTTCGAGATGCTTTATGTACTCGCACTTCGCAACTGTCCACACACACACACACACACACAGACACAAGGACATATATTGTCAGCAGATTTTGAGAAATCAGAGTCACAGTTTGGTTTTTGATCACCCTTTGGAGTAGAGTAATTGACCGAATGATATCAAAAGAGATTCACTCGTTATATTATTTATGTTGTTTCTTCTTCGTTGCGTTGATCTTGCATTTGTCATGCTCTTTATAAAATTTGATCCGTTGACAGTTTGTGCTTTTTTCTTTCGTTTCGTTTCTCGCTTTCTTGCTCTCTTTTTTTTTTTTAGATCAAAGATCGTTCGGTTATGTGAACCTTTGTTGTTGTTGTTAGTATTGACTGAGGTCTGTTCGGATCAGTTCGGATTGGTTGGGGGTTAAACATTGGCTCGCTGACCGCACAGCTTCAATATCACCAATGCACTGCGAGAAAAGATCTAAAAGAAATAAAACAAACATCTTTTACAATTCTTCATACATAGTTTCTTAACTCAATTCATGAATACCAACATGTTGATTAACGATATAAAAGAGATAATGAAATGCAATATCTTAACTTGAATATAGTTCAGAACTTTCCGAAGTCGTAACTCCCTCAAAACTTATCCTATAATCAAATGTTATACCTTATCAGTCGTGAACTTTCATCTTGATTAATATTGCATTTCAAGTTTACATGAAAATTATTATATATTTTTTTTAGGTTTTCTACTTTTAGTAAAACATTTTTCTTCCAACTTGATTTTCTTTTGCTTAACTTTTTCTTGTGCTTAAAGTTTCTCTGCTTTAAATGAGCTAATTTTTGTCTGTGTAGTTTTGTTTGATTTGCTTTGGTTTCGTTTGAATTGTGCCGCCAACAACTAAAAATCATAAATCCATAAAGCATCCCACTTTGTCGGTGATTTCTCAAACACGAAAACTATTTCGCTATAGTCGCAATTGTTCAGTTGCGAGTTGCGAGTTTAACTGGCGCCCACACAAAATAAAACTAAAAATAAAACACTTTGTCGAGAGTTCACTTCAACTTGACTCAAAACAGATCCCTCTCGGTCTGAGTTCAGCTTTAGTTCAGTTCGGTTCAGTGCTTAATGATTGCAAATGTCGTGATATTGTTGAGAGTGGGTTGACTTGACTTGAGTTGAGTTGAGTTAAGTTGAGCTGAGTCTTTGGTTTGTTGTCTGAAGGTGCTGCTGAACTTTAATTAAACCAAGCGCGCGAGAATGTGTGTTTGAACTTTGATACAAAACAAAACAAAACAAAAACAACAGCTGCGATCAGTAGATCGCGATATGAATAGACTACATATAATATGTATATATATAATTGCAACAAGCATTAGTTCATCAGCTACAAAATTATGAGAAGCAAATTTATATTGGAATTTGAGTTTGATCAGAGATTAATTAATGATTAGTTTTTGTGTTAGTTGCTGTTAAAACTAATGTCGGGTTTTGAACCTAACAATTAAAGTTCAACTAAGTCAACTAAGATCGTAAGATTGGTTAATGGAATAAATTATCAGAAGTCTTCTAACCTTTACTTGCAACTTGAACTTTAGACAAAGTTTATAATTTTGTAGTTTCTTATCAAATGCCTGATCTGATCTGTTTTATAATGGATAAAGTTATGACGAACTTAACCGGAATAAAGCAGCAATCAATATGGCTTAAACTACAGACTTTTTGTGAATGTAATTTGATCTGGTAAAAAGCTGAACTTGCAGACCTTTCGAAAAGTTTATATACCTAACACACAGTATGATATATAATAGCTTAAAGCACACCTTTACTTAGAAGAAACTATAGAAAAAAGTATTGAAAACCGTTTGAAACAATAATAGAACCAGAAAATAACTTAAGATCTATAACGAACTCTTAAAACTTAAGAAATAATATTTAAAGCAAACTAAAAATCATTAAAATAATTTAATAATGTAAAAGCATTGAATATACAAAATTATATAAACCGAAAATAACTTTAGAACTTAACAATAAATAAAATAAACTAAAAATCATTAAAGAAAGTATCTTAGTTGATCTCAAACATTAGATATCTTAAAAGGTTTTTGAACGTAAAACTTATTTGAAGTTGACTAACTTAAAGCCATGCGGAAAAAGGTTTCTGATTAAATCTTCTTAATAAATCGGGATTGCCAAACTTTTTAGTTGCATTTTTATTTGATTTTTAGAAACATTTCTTCAAACATACAACAATACAAGCATTTTTTAAGAATTCATTAATCTATTTAACTAACTCAGTGGATTTCAGCTTTACAGAAAATAATTTAAGAACTTAACAGTTATTGAAACAAACTAAATATCATTAAAATAATTAATAAAGTATTTAAGTTGATCTCAAACATTGTTGTATAAACATTTTTAAAGAATTCATTAATCTACATATCTAACTCAGTGGATCTCAGCTTTACAAACAAATGCATCAAGAATGGTTTCCATGCTCTCTCTGCTTATCCGAATATTATAATAAATCGAGTGTTTGTTTGAGTGAATGTGAATGCTGTGAATAACGAGAGAATCTGGTGCAAAAAACTGTCGTTCGACGCTTTCAGAGACGTTTGTCAAAAAACGAAAAGAGTGCGTTCGTCAGTCAGTCAGTCATTCAGTCAGTCAGTCACCTCCAAGCAAACGAAGCGTTGGCGCAGACATCCCCACACACACACACATATTTGTATCTGTGTGTTTGTGTGTTTTTTTGCGCGCATCTAAAAATAAAACAACACTGAAATATGCTAATGCCAGGCGACGGACAGAACGACAACCGATCGACATCGAGTCGACCGATGCCAGACCTCAAACGAACGCCCGTTTGCCCTCACACACACACACACACACACACATACACCCCGTTACACATACATAGACGCAGCACCCAAAATGACAGCGACAAACAGCATCGAGTTCACTTCAATTTTTGTTGAACTGAAAACCGATTTGAATATACTACACAACTTGTACTCGCATGTACTAGTACTTCATCTATTCATACACTGAACGAAATAATGCTAAAATGAACATTATATGTTTGTAAGAATATTCTTAATAGCTTCCTCGAGATTATAATAAACCTTTAAAGTTGATTATAAAAAAACTTAAAGGAAGCGTAGAAAACATAAAAAATAACAAAAATAAAGTTTTTTTTAATGATTTTTTGTTTTTAACCAAAAAGGGTTATTTTATATATAATCTTTTGACTTATCAAACTGTTTGGAATATTCATCAAATGTCGAGAAATCTGATTTAAATATAGAAATTTAAATCTTTAAAGTAAATTTTTATTATCTTTTTGTAGATTGATCAAGATTTGTATATGAAGAAAACAAGAAAAATTCAATAATTTTGTTATATATATATAATTTTAAATGAATTTAAATAAAAATTATTGTGTTTTTAATAGGAATACTGTAATTCATATAGTTTATAATTAATTTAATAATTAATTAATATTATTCGTTTTCTTTTCGCTTCATATTTGATTAGGTAAGATTGTTCGCTCAGTGTAGACGGCACACTCTGGCCCCAAAACCTCCGTCTAGGATATATTTCTCTGTAGTTGTGCTTAAGAGCTCGTTGCGAAAGTTTCAGATTCGGTTTTTCTGCTGTTTGTCTTGTCTTTATTTTCATTTTTTTTGTTGCTTTTTTGCTTATGGTTTGCGATCCGAACTAACTACAACTCAACTCTGTCACAGACACGGCCACGTACAGTAGATCAGGAGGCTGCCGGAGGAGCAGGTAGTGAAGGGGGAGAGGGTAGCAGGGATACAGAGGTACAACGATCCCAAGTCAGGCGTGTGGGCAGCTCGCGCGTGTTGAGACGCTTTTTTGCACCAGTTATGCTTCAAGCTTGTCTTTGGGACATGAACAGAACAGAAGAAAAGAAAAACAACAAAAACAAAAACGACGGCGACAAAGATCGACTTTGGCACTCGCAAGGCTTACAGAGTTGCCCCCCTTCATCTCTCTCTCTCTCTCTCTGTCTCTGTCTGGGGTCAGGTCGTGTGGCAACTGTACTCGCTCGACACCTGCGTGCATCTTAGCCACAAAAGAATGCAGGTCAACACTTTTGCAGTTGTTGTTGTGTCTCTCTCTCAAATGAAATAGAAGTTGAAACGTTGATGCATTCCTTGCGGCGTGATCTTCTCTCTAGTAAAAGAAAATGTGTGAAAGTTGTAGAGAAATTAGCTAAACTTAAGAATTGTTTTAGTAAGCGGTTCAATTGGCTTAAGAAACTTTGAGTTAAACTTAAAGCAAATATCCGAAGTTAAAAGAGATATTAAAATAAATTATAACACAAAAGTAGAAATTTTTATAAATAATATTAAATATATAAAATAATTTTAGAGCCTAGCAAATTTTCAATCAATCTTGAAATAAAAGATTGAAGTTAAGATTATTTTATTTAAGTCTTAAAAAAGTTTATAAATTATTAAACTGATGATTCTTTTCGATATCAAGATTAAAATCTAAGTCTGTTTTTATATCTGTATATTAAAAAAAATTAAAATATGCTTCGATCAATCAATCATCTTCTCAAACATATAACTTAGTTCTGAAATATGTTTTTTAATACAAAATAAATTGTTTTTCAGTTCTAAACAGACTTAAAACTTCTTTCAATGTGCTTCAATCAATCAATCATCTCTTCAATCATCTTACTCAATCCTGAAATATATGTTTTCATACATAATAAATTATATTTCAGTTCTAAACAGACTTAAAGCTTTTTCAACCGAAAATTTTTATTCTCTTTTGATATTATTAATGGAACTTAAGATTGTATTTTGGCTTACTTTGCAACACCTCATTAGCCTTTTTCACTATCTGAAGATCTACCAAATGATTTTTAGTCCTTTTTAAACTGACAGCTAACGAGCACAAATATTGAACGGTATGTGTGTGTGTGTGCGTGTGTGTGTGTGTTGCAGCAACATTTTTGAGTGAATTGTGAAGTGCAACCAAAAATAAAGAACAACAAAAATCAAAGCACGCTTTGCCGTATTGTTCTTATATATATATATTTTTCATCTTCTGATTTTTGCCATACTAAAGTTCGTCCCACACACACACACACACACACGCACTCACCTTTTTTTCGGTCGAGTTGTCAACGTCAAAAAAAAGGAACAAAAAAAGATGCTGCGCCCTCTCGCGCCCTCTCACCTTCTGCAAAGTTTACCTTCTTTGCCTTTTGCCTCTTCGATGTATTCTTTCTGTTGTTGTTGTTGTTGCTTGTATTTTTGATTCATTGATGTGGTGCGTGGATGTCGTTCAGTCGCGATATATAGATATATATATATGTATTCACCTAAGGCAACATATTTACCCTCTGCTTTGTCGTTTGTTGGTTTTTTTGCGTCTTGTCATTTGACTTTTTGGCTTTTGCCTGGCCACAAATACATACAAATATATACATTAATATATATATATATATATATATACTGATATAAACTTTCGAGCGTTTTTAAAATGTTGATCCCGAAAAGTTGCGCCAACACATTAAATATCTGAAATACATGTATCAAAAATAATATGTACTTGACAGGCGGTTCCCAAATTGAAAATTAAAACGATTCAAATAAATATATAAAAAATTTTTACTAACTTCAAAAATTTCAGAAAGGCTTTAAGGTAGTAAAAAAATTTGTTTGTAGAAAAAATATTATTGTTAAATTTTAAAGAAAATATTTGAAGTCAAGTCAAGTTGATTTAAGTTAGAAAAAATATTTAAATGGCTAAAAACTCTTCTTAGTATAAAAAAAAATTACATAAATTATTATTATATTTTATTTATATTATTAAAATACATTTTTTAATACGCCGTAAATTTGTTAAATGTGCATTTTATATTAACTCTTGTTTGTTCTTAAATGATTCACAAAATTCTCTACTATGAAAACGTTTTTGGGAACAGCATACAAAAACGCCTTTTTCTTCTAAAGATCTTTCGCTTGTGGCATGTGTCGCTTTTATTTGCTTTTTAGTCGCATTTGTTTTTGGTTGTTTGTTTGTTTGTTGATTTTGCTTGCTTGCTTGCTTGCAGTTCGCCTGCAAAAAGATCACAGACCTTCTGACCTCACTCGCTTGCTTTCTCTCTCTCTCTCTCTCGCTCTCTCTCTTTCGTTCAGTTTGTTCTGCGCCCTGGCAAAATGTCGTCCCTGGAGCACTGTTCTTTTGCGGAGAGAGGGAGAGGGGTGGGGAGTGGGCGAGAAATGACACTTGAACAAAAAGAAAAAAAGCTGCTTCAGCTGTTATGGTGAAATGGTGGTGGGGGGAGGGGGGAGGGAGGGAGGGCAGTGACAGGCAGGGGACGTTACCTACAATATATGCATGCCGTTGCGTTGCGTCGCAGTCGCTGCTAACGTTGCCGTCGGCATCGCCGTCACCGTCGGCGTTGCCGTTCTAAAAATATTTCAGGTCGCTCGGTCGTTTGGTCGTTCGGTTCGCCTTTTTTTGGTCTCGTTTGGGTTAAGTGTTCGGCGCATCTGTATCTCTATCTGTATCTGTATCTTAGTATCTGAGTATCTGTAGCTGTATATCTTGGCGACTAGCCTATGGTACATACATATATATATATATATATATATTTATTTGTGCTGCGTCTTTTGACGTGCGTTTTATATTTTATTTTTTTTTTAAAGGTTGTTTGGGTCGTTGCGATATCAAATGATATCGATTTACATTCAATAACGTCTATATATATATATATGTGTGTGTGTGTGTGTGTGTGAATTTTGTCTGGGCCAGTTAAGGTTTTATTCATTAGAAGGCAGTGCAATTAATATGCAGCTGTTTCTGCCTTTTTAGTGTTCAACCGAACAACAACTGGGCAAATAGGAGGAAAAGTGCAACAAACAATAACAACAACAACAACAAATGACAGACGAGGCCAAAGTATCAAATGGACAAAAGCGAGACAGCCACGCACACACACATATGCGTGTGTGTTTGTGTGTGTGTGCTTGTGTTTTGCATATTTGAGTTGAAGTGCAGCTTTTTTTTGTTTTTGTTTTCTGTAGCTGCGTTTGAACTCTGAACCAGCTGACCTTCATTGAACCCTTTTCAGCTGCGCAATGCAAGTATCAAAGACTCAGAACGAGCGAGAGAGAGAGAGAGAGCGAGAGCGATGTGTGTGTGTGTGTGAGTGCGGGGCAAAAGTAAGAGAGCGCTCGCGCCAACTGATAAAGCTTAATGCGCAGCGCTCTTTACTGCTGCTGCTCTCTTTAACGCGCTCGCCTATCAATCGCTCTCTCACTCTCTGTGTGTGTGTGTGTGTGCGTGTGTTGGTGCGCACACGTGTTTGAGCGGCGGCTCCAAAGTGGAGCCGCTTCGGCTTTCATGCTCAGTACGTGCCCGTTTGCGTTGCGAGTCGTGCGAATTGCGCTCGCGCTAAAACGGAAACAGCAACAACAACAACAAACAAACACAAACAAACGAAGAGGAGGATCAAACCTTCTTTTTTATCGGAGCGCGCGCGCGAACCCAACAACAACAACAACAACTTGAACAAAACTTCGCCACCAAAATTCCAAAACAAAGCAAAATAAATAAAATCGTTTTCAGTGCGGAGCTTAAAAGCTCAAAGGATTAAGCAGGAAGAAAAAGATAAAAGTGCTCACATAACAAAGCTCACGTGTCAAAAACCAACAACAACAACAACAACAGCAGAGACACACAAAAATAAAGAGAGAGAATCTGCTGTCAAATGTCAAAAAGCACGTGACCAGCAATAAATAAAGCAACAACAACGAAATATATATGTGTGTGTGTATCTTTGAGATACGTTCTAAAACGTAATTCGCTGCTCAAAAGTGTAAATCCGAAATGCAAATCAGTCGAAAAGTGAATACCAATTGTATGGAGTTCTTTCTAAGAATCAAGCGATTTTATTTAAAGGTCAAAGCGTAACAAATTTCAGTTATATATATATATATATATATCCACATGACCAAATAATAAAATATAGCAACAAAAGATAAAGCTGAAAGCAAAGATTGAAACAAAAACGAAGAGAAAAAAAAGTATTTAAAAAAAACCATTTTGTGAGAGCGGAAACACAACAAAAACAACAAAAACAACAACAACAAAACAAACATAATAATTACAGCTAAAGTTAACTAAAAATAAAATTGCAAGCTGCAGCAAAAAAAATTACTAAAGAAAAAACGAAGAAAATAAAATCGCTTAAAAATCAACTGGAAAAAAAGTTTTTAACAACTGTTTCAGTTTTCAACGCACATTTAAAATAATTATATGTAATAATTGACAAAACAACAACAAATATAAATTACTATTTATTGTTGTTGTTTTTGCCTCTGCTTCAGCTTCACTTTTTTTTTGTCAATTGGAATTGACAAATTGACAACAATAACAAAAAAAAAAAGAGTTGACAATAATCAACGCAAAACAATAAAATTCATACAAACAACCGAAAATAAATTGAAATAAAATACAAAAAGGTAAAAAAAACAATTGAAAATACGCAAAAATTAAAAGCTGTTTAAATAAATTCGACCTTAAACTTTAAACATTAAACTTTGTCTTAATATTGTTGCTATTAATTGCTTGTTGTTCACAGTTGTTCAATCTTAATATATATATATATATATATATATATATATATTGAATGATTCAAGATGCGAAACTCTTGAGTTTGATCTTTGGAAAGGTTAAAATAAACCTGAACATCATTTGAGACTTATTCTTAAAAAATTTGAAGCTTTATCTAGATGATTGCAATCTTTTATATTTTTTTTTACCGGTTAGCGATTTAATACTAGTTAGCGATTTTGCCTAAACCAGTTGGGAATTTTAATTGCTCATAAAAATTGTGTTTATTTCAATTTTAACAGCATTCAAATGGCATTTCATTTATCTAAAACAAAGAACCTAATAACCAAATCTGTAGAAAGCGATAAAAGTTATAGAAGTAATAATAGTTGACTATGTGAATGACCTTTAAATATTAAAAAATAAATAATTACTTTGAAATTAATATGTTTGGATGGAAAGCAATGTTCAAGAAATGTTTTGGCACTTTACTTTTGGATATCTAACATTAAAAACAATAATATATGTGCAAAATAAAATCAATGGAAAACAGAATGTGTCTTATCTCATGAAAAAAACATTAGTTCTTTAATTTAAACATCGGTTTTATTTAAAACAATTATTTTTCCATAATTTTTCATTCCATTTTTTAAGATTTAATACAAAAATCATAAAAATTTAAGGATTATAATAAACAAATTAAAGTGTTAACATTTTTTACTTTGGTTTAATTTACAGGCATTTTTCTGTTATGATATTTTTGTTTTTAAAAATCTTTTTAACGTTTTTATAAGTCGAAATAATCCTTAAGTATTTTCAAGTTATAAAGGATTCATATTTTTAGCTTGGTTACCGTAAATAATTTTTTTGTTTTAATATTTTTATTTTGAAAAATCTAAATTCTTAAGTATTTAAAAGTTATAAAGGATTAATATTTTTTACTTGGTTTTCTTTAAAGTTATTTTTCTGTTTTATCGTTTTTCTTATCATAATAATTCTGAAGTATTTAAATATTCCTTCTGTTGAGATCAAATTTGTGCAATAAACATCTATATTATCACAACATTGAAAAGTTAAAGCATACAACTTCACGAACAGCTTTGTCTACAGGGTATTTCTTTTAAGCAAAGAAAAAAGCAGAAAATAAAACAGTTGTTCATTTGGCAACAGGTGATTTAATTAAAGAAACACCTAAAACTGACTTGGACTTACTCAGAGTTGGTTAGCTAAACGAATGCAAATAGCGGAAAGAGGGGGGTGGGGAGTGGGGATAATTGAAATAGTCATATTTAAAAGCTAGATACATTAAGACATTAACAGACAAAAACAATTTAAAGATTAAGTGACGACAAACGAACAAAAAACAAAAAAAAATACAAAGACAAATTAGCGACATGAAAATGTCCAACAACCTGTTGCTGTTGTTGCTGTTGTTGTTGCTGCTGTTTGTTGGCTTAAAGATAATTGAAAAATTGGCCAAGCAACAAATCAAAGAAATACACAGAGAGAAAAAACAATCACCGCAATGATAAATACGAAAATGAAAGAAAAAAATTCATTCAAATAATTTTATAACTGAAAATTCCATTGATTTGCTTAACGATTTTTAACGAATATTTTCTTACGTTTGGTTTTTCTTTTGTTTATTTCCGGAACGAGCAGACAAGACAAGAAGACAAGAAGCCAAGAAGGGGCCAAAGGAGAGGCTATCGAAACGGTGCGGTGCGGTGCGGTTTTGACAATATGTTGAGCCCACCATAATGAAGGAAATTGATACCGAGACAACAGTAGTATGGCCAGCTTGGTGTTATTCCGGTAAGTGAGACATATACACAACACTCCTCTCTCTCTCTCTCTCTCTCTCTCTCTCTGTCTCTGTCTCTCAGTGTGTGTGTTTTGTTGTTATTTAAGCAGCATTTATCGCATTTATTTAACTGCTTCCATGGATAACAACAATGCATATTGGTAGCTAGACTCACACTAGACCCATTGGCCAGAGACCTCAAACCAGAGAAAAACACGACACAAGTTTTGCCGAAAATGTAAATACCCTTGAAAGAGTTGTAGGGTGTTTGAAATAAAAAGATTTTTACTTGTGATTATTTATGAAAGTTAGGTTTTCTTATAAGTTTCATAGTTAATGGACATACCCCTTGATATAGTCGGATTTTTTTAAATCGCTAGATTTTTCTAGAGGTTCTTTATGAAAGTTAGGTTTTTCTATAAGTTTCATAGTTAATGGGCATACTACCCCTTGATAGAGTAGTCAGATTACTTGAGATCACTAGCTTTTTCTTCAAGAGGTTCTTTATGAGAGTAACGATTTTTTTTATAAGTTTTATAGGTATTTGATATAGTCGGAATATTTTGAAATCACCAGATTTTTCTTCTAGTGGTTCTATATGAAATTTAGATCTTTTATAAGTTAAATTGCTTAAATTCTTTCATAATACATTTTTATAAAGCTTTAAAAACTTTGTTTGTTGAAACTTACAACTAAAATTAAGTAAAATCAAAGGATTATATTTTTAAGGAGCTTAATCGTTATACACAATCTTCATTAAAGATAATTTGATCAAAAATTGTTATTTATCAGGGAAGGTTTTCAATACTTCTTACTAATAAAGTCAGAGAAAGAATAAAACTTTCAACCAAAGAATTATTTCAATTTTTTTTAAGAATAATTTTTTTAAGAATTTTCAGCACCTAATAATTTCTAAACCGTTAAAGTGTTATTTATAAACTACTCTCCTTCCTATCGCATATATTCTTCTCGCTGTCAATATACCCTTGACTGCCCAGTACTCTATTGCATACAGGGTATAAAACTAGGTGTTGAAAGTTCAACTATCGTTTTACGCTTTTGTTTTGTTTTTGTATTGTTTTTTCTCTGTCTCTATTTGTGTTTTCTTTCTCCGTTATTGTTGTATTTATTTCTCATTTGGTTTTTTTTTTCTTCAGTGTTTGTCTTTTTCTTTGTATTTTATTTGTCGGGGTTCCGTTTCTCCCCCCCTCCACCACACCACTACGTTCCGTTTATCATATTGTTTGTTGGGTCAGTTTGCTTACAGTTTTTACAGCTTTTACAGCCACTGTAAAAAAAAAAACATATAACACAAAAGTGACAAAAAACCTTTTCTGAACTCTGACAGATATATTTGAATGTTGTTTTTGATTCGTATTTGTCTTGCTTGGTTTTAAGCGTATTCAATTGGTATTCAACTTAATGCAGCTGCTTTTTGCTTATTATAATAATCAAAATGACGATAATGATGATAATAATGATGATGATGTCATGTGAGCTCACCTTTGACTTTTGTATAACTTTTTTTTTGATCTCGCTCCACTCGAAAATCGCATGTCAAAATATACCCAAAAAACGAGAATTTATTTGCACATGAAAAGTAAAAGTCAAACGGTGCAAAACTTTTGTGAACTTAATATTTATTTATGTGTGTTTCATATAAGCAAAAATTAATCAGCTTTTAAGTTTTGGAAATGCAAAACGATTTTAATTTACTTTATTGGATTAAAAAGATTTCTTTTTAAGTTTTTTCTACGTGAAATTTGTATTCTGGATCACTAAAACAACATTTCAGGAGCTTTCACACGCACAGTAGAGCTTTTCATGAGCTTTCACATGTATAGTAGAGCTTTCTTACATACAGGATATACGCATGCACTTTAGGACGCACTCTTCATTAGTCAACCAAAGAGCTTTTAAAAGCTCACTTATACTTATGCATTCTGTTGCACCTACTCACCAAAAATAACAACCCAAAATGCTATAAATGGGAAACAATTTTAAATAAAAAACAGACACACCCAAAGAAAAAAACATAAAAAACCGAAAAAATATGATTTTGTTAAAGTGCCTGACGAAAATTAAGCATTCAGAATGCAAATTTTCATTAAAAACAAAGCACCTCTCATATACGAATACGAGAGATTGCGTGGAACACCCCGAAAAGCAAAACTCTCGAGTTGACTTTGACCGGGGCTCCTCGAATAAGGCAAGAAGATACGATACGATACGAGATACGATACGAGAGACGAGATACGATACGAGGGAGACGCGCTATAAAAACCACAACGTTGCGCGGCTTTAAAATTAAAATAATCAAAAATAAAATAAACAACCATGCAACGATGATCATAATCATCTTCATGATGATGATGATCATTAGGAATGAAAGAAAAAAAAAACAAAACACAGAAGTAAAATAAAATTAAAATGCAAAACGAGTCGGGCTTGAAACACAAAAGGTGCAGAAAGAAGAAACAGAAGCGACCCGGCTCAAAACAACAACAACAACAACAACGAACACAGTGTATAAGGCTAATACAACAACAACAACAACAACCACTTATACAATATCAATATGAGCAGCGCTGCATTTATAACCTTTGTCTTTTGCTGCTGTTATTGTTGTTATTGTTGTTGTTGTCGCTTGTTGCGCTTCACTCTTTGGCACTCGGTTCATACATATATATACGTATGTATGTGTGTATGTATTTGTATTTTATTTACCTTTTTGTTTGCCGGCTTGACTCGAAAACCTTTGACGCGAACTTATGCCCTGCAAATGGCCATGGAATGTTGACTTGTCTGGAACTGAGACTGAGACTGAGACTCAGACTGAGAACTCCAAAAAGCTGAGAATGGAGAACTGCCAACTGTGAACGCCACAGCTGCAGTCAGGCAAGAATACATACATACATATGTATGTATGTATGTAACAGACAAGTTTAAAGTTTAAGAACGAAGTTTTTGATACACTTCGAAAGTTTCAAATAACTTGTATACTTGGAGATTAACACAGACTTGTACGGCAAGCTCAACAAATGTTTTTTATTATAAATAAACAAAACATTATAGTCGATTATTATTTCAAATATTCAATCTTAACCTATAAGGCATAACTTACAACAACTTTAGTTTATTATTTCATTTTCTTTACATTTTTTCACCTTAATAGTAGATTATCATCTTTGCTCGTAGATTTGTTTGGTTTTTACTTATAATTCCCAATTGGCTTAAGCTGCAAACTTTCACTCACCAAATTTTTGCCGCTCACTCAATCGAGATTAACACATAAATCTTAATGTACCCTCATTTAATGCTGCTGCTGCTGCTGCTGCTGCATGCTTTCTGCACCTGCGTATAAGCTCTATGTTAAGCAAAGAGCATCATTGCAAAGCGCAATGTTAAGTTATCTTCTTATGTTGTTGTTGTTGTTGTTGCTGTTTTTATTTGCCGATGGCGTGCAGTTGTCGATGACGAGCAGCAGTCGTCGGACTGCGCAGTCGTAGCCAGCAAATGCGTCTCCTTCACCTTATGCGTCCTCGCGTTTATTATGTCTGCGCTCAACTTTGCACTCAGCCGAAGTCGCAGCGTCGGCAGTTAAACGACTTGAGACACGCACACTTGTTGCTCTTTCGCTCTTTGGCTTCTTGCTCGCATGCACTTATTTATTGTTTGTTGTAGTTATGATTTGCGATTTTAATGCTTGGCTTTTGCGCCCGTCCGTCCTTACTTCCTCCTCCTCTCTCTCTCACTCTCTTCGATATCGATGGCCGCACGGTAGCCGCCGCAGGGCGCAATTACGCCACTTGTTGGAATTTCACTCAACTTGCCCTCTCGGTCTCTCGCTCTAGCACTGCCCTTGTGTGTGTGTGTGTGCGCAACCGCCTTTTGCGATTTTTAATTCATTTGTGTTTTGTTTTCAGGCTGCCTGCCTGCCTGCGCCTATAGAATCGCAAATGAGCAAAACGTGTAAATTATACGAGTCGCGGTCACAGCCAACGCAAATAAAGCACACACGCACACAAACACACACTCACATAAAAAATAAAACGGCAAGTTTTCTACATTTTGCTGTTGCTGCTGCTGCTGCTGCTTCGGCTGCTGCTATTGCTTTTGCTCTCTTCAAGTCCGACGCCATTGTCACCCTAAAAAGAAAAAAACGGCGTGACGCCCGCGCCTTTTGTCAAAGCTTTTGAGCAGAGCGGAGTTTGGGAGTGGAAGTCGACGTCGCCGTCGACGTTTATTCATCAGCCTCAACTGAGCCACATCAATAATGACTCGTCGTCGTCGTCTCACCTGACGTTGACTCGTTTTTGTTGGTGTGTGTTTCGTGTTGAGTTATGTTTATTGTTTGTTTTGGCATACCTAGGCGTTCTTCTTAAGGTTTTTAGCAGCATCTATCTTAATAGCCAGAGTTGTCATGTTAACTCATTCATCATTAGGGTCAGCCTTTCAACTTTCGAAAGCTTTCAATTGAATTAGCTGTGTCCTACAACTCTTCGGTCTTCGCTTTTGTTCAATTGAGCATTGTTTGGAACTAGAACTAAAGCTTAAGCTTATTATATGAAGAATTGCAAATAAGAAAGGAACAATTCTTTTTCTCTACATGTATTTTACTTAATTTATGTCTAAAGTTCAATTTGTTATGCTTTTCGAGAGTACATTAAACAGTTTGCCGCCTCGAAAAGTTCATTAATATCGGTGAACTTTTCGATGAGCGCTTTAATTGAATTATAATTGACATTAATTAAATAAGTACAAAAGGTGACTTTAACAAATGAATTTTTGCAGCAAATTTTTTTTAGCTATAAAACGGCAAAATATAATGAAAAAGCCAAAATCATTTTAATGGCTCGAAGCTTTTACCTTTTTTAGCTCAATCTATATGTGTGTATGTGTTTGTGTGTGTGTGTGTGTAGCTTTTAACATTAACAATTGAACTTGAACTGCTGCCGTTTGTTAGAAATAATAAATAATAAAAAATAATTAGAAACATAAAACAAAACGTGTGTAAAAAACAACTTCAGGGCGCTCATCATATATGTGTGTATGTATGTGTGTGTGTGTGTGTGTCTGTGTTAACCATGACTGTAACAAATTTAACAAACGTCATTGAAAAAAATACAAAACAACAACAACAACAACAAAAACGAGCACATAAAATATAGCCGTGTAATTGTCAAGTCCAAGAGCGCGCAAATAAATAAAATATAAAAAAAATAAATAAAAAATAAAGTAACAAAAAACAACAAAAACAAACAGTTCGTCTTGTCCATTAACTTGCTTTAAGTCTGATATTCTACAACAACAACAACAACAAGGTTAAGTTCTTTCTCTCTCTCTCTCTCTCACCCTATACCCTGTAAGCATACATACCTTTAACCATATACACCTCATATATGTATATATATAAATGTATGATTCTACCTCTCGCATTTATGTAGATACCAACGCGTAGCCCAACAACAACAACAAAAGAATTGACAACGTTTTTAGAATTCAATTAAACGAATCATTGAACGACTTGAACGCTTCTTCAAGATGCACGCATGAGGCAGGGAGATGGGGGCGTGGAAGAGGGGTGTTTGGGGGCGACGATCACTGGCGCAAGATATTGACAAAATGTCGCAACGTGCGCAAAATATTGATGAGAATTGGCAAAATCGCATAAAAGCAACAAACAATGAGACAGAAAGGCAGAGAGAGAGAGAGGGAGAGAGAGAGTCAGAGAGAGAGAGAGAGAAGCTGAGAGTTATGCATAAAATATGTGAAAGACTCAGTCTTTGTCTCTCGCTCTCCTTCCCCACAACCCCCCCGTTAGCCTAAAAATGTGTCGCTTGCTTAAATTGCCAACGCTTATTAACATTTCTCAGTATACCGAACAGAGTAGTGGAGGGGGGGGGGGAGAGGAAGTGGGTGGGGGAGGTGGCAGTTGTAGTTGTAGTTGAAGGTGCGGTTCGCTGCCAACAAGAATCGACCGAAGGTGAGGCCTTTTACGACCCCAAACAAAAACAACAAACAAAAAAAGAGAAACAAATTGCAGAAAGTAACGGTTAAACGATTGAAACGTTTGCTTTGTGTTTGAGTTTTAGGTTTGAAGAAGTCTGACTTCGTCTTGAAAAGGTCTTAAAAATAAGTTCTCAAAATTAGATTGAAACGTTTCTTCGCTTTGAGTTTAAGTTTGCAGAAGACGAAGTCAGTCTTAAGAAAGTCTTTAAAAAAGTGTCTTGAAATAAGATTTATTACTGACCTTTGCCTAAGGCTTAAGGATATTTGAAATGTGTGCAATATATAATAAAAGGTAATTCTTAAAGTTGAAAGATTTTAAGCTAGATTTTACAATTTTTGTAATAGAATAAAAAATAATCTGTAGAAAAGTTGTTTAAAGTGATTGAAGAGTAAGAGTTTTAAGAATAATGCAAATAATAGTTAAAAATTATATTAAACATTGATTTAAGGTATTTTGAGAATAATTTTAAGGCTCTATATAAACTGTGTAAAAAGATTTTTTTAGTTTTTAAATATATATTAATGTTTTTTAGTATTGAAAAAAGCCTTAAACATTTTTTGCAATTTGCAATTTTATATTACCAAAAAGTATCTAGGGATTATTCAACTATAGGTTAGATATTTGATTTAAAAATGTATCTAGGGATTAAAAAAATGAGCTTTAATATTATAAATATTTATAAAAATGATTCAACTATAGTCAAAAAATTGATTTCTATTAATAATTTTTACAGTTCGAAAAATTGTAAAATTCAGTTTACATTTATTCAACTGTAAGATCAATAGAACTTAGTGAAATCCTTTGATATAACGAAACTAAAATATGAAAACAACAAAGGATGTTTCCTTCTTTATATATTTTATACTATGTGTATTTTATTTCAGTTTTTCCCAAGATTTAAATCGGTTTTAATGCAAAGTATTTGATTTAAGCATATTTTTTATTTACTTTATTTGCCTCGTGACCCGAAGAAATGGTCCCATCCCGCTTTTTTTTTAACTCTGGCACCAAAACGAAACGCGGCTCTAAACAGCTTTTTTTTTGGCCATGTTTTTTTTCTATTTATTTCTATGCTGGCCTCGCCAGTTTTATGACACCCAACAACAGCAACAAAAACAACAGCAATAACAACAAGAAACAACAAACAAACTCTCGATACCCGACGTCTTTTTGGTCGTGTTTGATCATTCAATTTGAAAGTTATTCATTATTCGATCACGTACGCACGCCCAAGCTACCAAATTTATGTGAGCTAAGTGCTCACCTGCCACGCCTACCCCAACCGCCCACTCACTTAACCGGAGAGTGAGAGAGAGGGAGAGAGAGAGGTCAATGTTCGTATGACAGTTGCTGCGGAATTTCAGATGGGTTATTTTATTTTATATATATATTTTTCTGTTCAGCCACAATTACAAATTGAATTTCTGACACGTCGAAACATTTGGCAAAAAGTTGTCTTTGAGTTTTTTTTTTTATTTTTTCTTCCTTCTTCTTAATTTTATGACTTGCCTAATGAACTTTTCACTTGCGACTAGCTTTAACGACATGCCATCCTCTCTTCTCCTTCTCCTTCTCTTTCTACGTTCTTAACTGATTTGACAACTTCTTTAAGTTGTTGCAAGATTAGCTGAGAATCGCAGCTGCCATTAAATGCATTCACCACTTCCTGTTCGTATCCTGAACTGAACGTTGAAGTTGAAGAAACAGAGGCTTGAACCAACAATATCTAATCTTCATTATCAGCTACGAGAAGAGAGTGGTTGTTGTATGTGTGTATGAGAGAAATCTTAAAGTCGCACACGCTGTAAAATTGCTATTAAATTGTTGCTGATTTTATGTCTTGGTATCTTGGGGCGCGTGCAGCACAACGTGTGTTGCATGGTGGATCTTTATTCCACATTTCTGCTAGAAAGAGATTCTTCTTCTTCTTCTTCTTCTTTTTTTTCGGTTTCACAGTCATTTGGCGCTCTGGACTTCCTCTGGCGCTTTACCACTTTACCAGTTGAGTGTTTTTTATGTTTGTTTTTTTTTTGTTACTTGCTCCATTCACCCAAGCCTTTACTATACTTTAACTATCTCCTCGGCTAGTTGATGTCTCAATTAGTTGGCATCTCGAAGCATTCTTTTTTTTGATTGGGCTTAACTAAACAGTGTTTGAGAATCGCAGAGAGAGGCGGAAAAGAATTTGAGAGAATGTTAATTGTTTTTTGGTTTATCTTAACGATAAGTTTGGATATGATAAAGTAACTAATAACATCTTTGAGTTTTATCTATTGTTAGTTTATGATAAGTTCATAGGTTGATTTAAGGAATCATCTTTTCAACACCTTCGTTCTAGACACGTAAGAGTTGAAGAATTGTTGAGAGAGGCGGAAAAGAATTTGAGAGAATGTGAATTGTGCTTTGGTTTATCTTAAAGATAAGGTCGAATATGATGAAGAAAGCATCATAATTAGTTCATAGATTGATTTCTATAATATTACTTATGGAAAGATCCTATATTTAACTCCTTCTTTCTAGATCCACAAATCTAGATCTCCAACATAAATTATCATCTTCCATATGGAGTTTAAATATTCTCTCTTCGTATGGCCTAATATTGGTTTATCTTCTCGATACGTTTGGCTGTGATAAAGAAACCAATGTTATAGTCTACTTTTTGTGGGACTATAATAAGTTCATAGATTGATTTCTATAGTATTACTTATTGAGATCTCAAACATAAATTACCATCTTACATATACTCTTTTCGAATGCCTAACTTATTTCGTTCTCACGCACTTTCCAACCAAAATTTGCCTGTCAATCAAAACGCAACTCAACTTTAAAACAACAAATCCTAACCTCAAATTATATAGCTATTTCATTTGACGTTTATCTCTCTTTCGCCGCTTTTGGTTTGAGCCCAAACTAAACACTCTAACTGTACAACAAATGCATATGAGACAGAAGTGCATAAAAATTCATAGTAAGCCCACCCCCCTTCCCCCACTACCACCGAAAAAAAAGCATTCCATATATGCCGAGTATAATAGTTCAATCACTTGTCACCAAACAATGACTATATGCTCCCTCCATCCCCACCTTCCCCACCCACCACACTCTTTAGCTGCCTTCCTTTGCTTCTACTCGATTTGTCACAAACACCAATTTCGTGTGACAAATTTGTATGGCTGAGCGAAGAAGAAGAAGCAGATGAAGAAAGACGATCTTTTGGGCCATAGCCAAATAAGGCGACTCCTCGTCGACTATCGAGACAGTCGATTCGAGAGTCGAGAGTTGAGACCTGTGGACAGGAGACAGGAGACAGGAGAGATGGGAGATGGGGCAAGACGGCGTGCAGAGTACTTTATGCCACATGCTGCTGCAACAAACGTTTCGTCTGTTTGTCCATTTTGTCCTTCTCTGCTCCACGTTTCGTTTCGTCTTCGTCTTCGTTCGGTATTCAAATGGCCAAAAGATGCCATCGCCTTTTTTTTTGTGTGTGCACAGTAAGAAATTAAAGGTTAAAACTCTCTAACTTGTGTCAGTTATTGAAATAAATTTTTATTAATACTCTAAGCAGTAAAAACACTTTTTAATACTTTGTTAATTGTATACAAAATAATTTCAAGCTAAAAAAAGCTTTAAAATAATTTCTTCGTTGAATATTATACAGTTTTGAATAATGAAAAATATTTTAAATGACTGAAAAAATGTTAACTTTTTTTCTGAAGCTCTTTTACTGTATTAAAATTCACAAGAAATTTAATAAAAATTTCTTTTTGTATATATAAAATATATTTTCAAGTTTAAAAATCTCTTTAATATTATATATTTTCTTACTAATGAATAATTTTTAAATTGACTTTAAAAATAACTTCACTGCCTGATTATTTATTGTTTCCTGTTGATTTGTTTCTTTGTTAAACTCACTTCAACTTCAATTAAAATTATTCAACATAATTTTGCTAAGAAATATAAAAGTTTATTTTAAAACTTTCTTACTTTCACATTTAAAATTTAATTACATTTAAAACTGTTTAAATTTTATTACTTTTGTATAATATTTATGTTGTTTCATTTAAGTTTTTCTTCACTTTTAAATTCCAACTTGAAAAACCTTCGTTGAAAAAGTTGTTCCACTTTGAATGAATCATTTTTTGTAGCTGTGTAGCATTTGCCTCATGCAACATCTTCACGTGCCACATTGTCGCGCATTTAAAATGCAAATTATCATCATGATTATGATTGCATACCATCATCATCATCATCATCATCATCATTATGATTATCATTAAGAGAGTCAGCCTCCACATCGTTTGGCTTCTTCTTGCTCCTACTGCTTCCTTCTCCTTCCTTCTATTCCTTCTCCATTCGCTTATTTTGACTTGGCGGACTTTTGAGAAATTGTTGGCAAATTATTACCTTGGCCCCCGAGAGTCATAAAACATTGGCGCGTCTTCACGTGCCACAAACACAAAGACAACAACAACGAAACGATCATCATGCACATCATTACGTCAATCAATGATCATCATCATCATCATCATCACGATGTTCATCATTATGTGCATTGCACATTGCAAAGACAAAACTCAACTCAGTCATAAATTTGTCACAAACAACAACAACAACAAATGGCAATCTCGAACTCCTCCCCCCACATTTTTTGGGGTGATTTGTCAATCCGTCATTGGAGCGCCAACGTTTTGTTTGTTTGGGCCCAAAACAGCATATTTATGATTCAACTGCAACGTGCCCCAACCCTCTTCCAACCCTCTCCCTTTGCCACATAATTCACCCACATATTTGTGGCTCCTTTGTTTGTGGCTTTCAGCAAAATTGAATTGCTTCGATTGAAGTTGGAGGATCTTAACTGCCTTTTTGCCTGCTGCTGTAGTTGTTGTTGTTGTTGTTGCACGCTGTTATTATGCAAATATTGAGCTGTTAAATTGCTCGCTGCACGCGTCATTTAATCGCATTGCAACAATGCAACTCACAGTTGTTGGTGTTGTTGTTGCTGCCTGCATCATTATGGCCATTTATGTTGCATAAATTACGGCGTTTATCTTTTGTCACTTGCTTGCAAATTGCATTTCTTTCCTCTTTCCTTTTGCGTCGTATGCTTGATATATATTTAAAATGGGTGGATCCATTTTTGGATCCATTTTTGGATCCATTTACTTTGGAGTTCAACATTTTGGAAAGCTGATTGACAGCTTGGCTTAGTTTTTAAACGAATTCGAACTAAGCTCAACTTCAACTTGATCCAAGGCATTTATTGCTCAAAGTTAAACCAAATTTTAAGTTTCTTTTCAATTTTTCAAATATTTTTAAAATCATTTTTGTATGAATTAGATTTTAATTCAATATTTCCAAGTGCTTATTCTTCATGAATATTTTTATTGTTGCCAAAAACTTTTATTGTGTGGTTTTAAGTTGTGTAAAAAAGCTTATCTTGAATTTTTTGGGGTTTTTTTTTAATCAACACAAGAACTTATCTTAAACTCAGCTGCGCCCCGCAGTTGACCCAGTTTTTTCTTCTCTTACAAAATTAAGGAACTGTTTGTTGCCCGCAAATTGTCCCGCATTGTGACATGTATAAGTAACACACACACACACACACACACATACATATATATATATATATATATATATATACGTACGCTCTTAGCACACCCGCACCCATTTGCACACATGCCAAAAAACAACAGAAATATAAAATACTAAATGCCCTAAATGAACTCTGCTGAACTGCACAAAAGCAAAAGTACAGCGGACACAAAGGCAACCACAGCCACAACAACAACAGCAACAACAACAACAATAATATGGTCGCATTCTCTTCTCGTATCAATCAATGTGAATGCGATTGCGATTGTGAATGCGAATAGCGAAGTGCGAACGAAAGCGCATTGCGCATACGTCGTGTGGCACGTCAAAGGCCAAAAGAGCTAAAGAAAAAAAAACAATAAAAAAACAACAACAACAACAACAAACATATCAAACGACCGTAGCTTACTCTTTGCTGCGCTCTCTTTGACAAACACACACACACACGCATACGCGCACACGAATCTATGCCTAGTGCAAAAGAGAGAGAGAGAGGCGTCCACGTTTGACTCGGGCAGTCAACGGTCGTGGACGTTGGCGTTGTCGCCGTCGCCGTTGTTGTTGTTGTTGTTGGTGTCGTCGTCTATATTTACACTTGTGGCCTCTTATCAAATGGCAGCGGCGCAGTTGACTTTTTTGACGTTTGTGTATACATTTGTTGTTGTTGTTGCTGCTATTGTTGTTGCTGTTGGCTGATCTGTGTACTATACATATGTAGCCCGACAGCTAGCTAGCTGTTGTTGTTGCTGTTTTTGTTGTTGTTATTTGCTGCTGCTGCTGTTGTTGAATTTTGTACGCGGCGACCGCTTTGCTGCTTTGACTTTTTGCTCGGTTTTTGAAATATGTACATTTAAAATACATATGCATATGTACACACACACACGTATGTATGTGTGTACAGGCAAAATGGGAACAGTCAACACAGCAAAAGTTCAAGTCAAAGATATTTATTTTATATAATCAGGCGCGACATCGGTGCTCGTTGTTGTTGATTGTCGTCGTCGTCGTCGTTGTTGTTGTTGTTGTTGCTGCTATTGTTTGATTATAAATACTTTACGAAACAATCAAAATACAGCTCAATTGAACATTTCTGTTTTTCGTACAAAAAGGGTCACACAACGCGCACAGTGGTGCCAAAGCAAAATAAGATCTATCCAACGCGCACAGTGGTGCCAAAAGCTATTCAGTAATAATAACTAAACAATTTATTTACTTTTAGGAGTTTTAACTTTCAAACGCAACGGTAAAATATTTAAGTATACATAGAAATCGATTAATTATCGATAATAAATAAAAATTGGAATGGAATTTGCTTATTTTTCAGGCAAGTCTTCCTTTTATGAACTATCTTTTTATCAGAAATGTTAATATTATAATTCTTATAAGCTTTCATGAATCGATACATTATAATTTACCTGATTCTGTTGGCAATATTATATATATTTCCATTTAAATCTTTCTAAATTTTTTCCATACATTCGATTAGAAGCATTTTAGAAGTTCTTTACACAAACAGTTTAGATTAAATATATATTGTGTGTGTGTGTGTGTGTGTGTGGGTTTTTGGGGCCACTCTAACCAGACAATGCTGTCGAGTGCCTTACATATATAGACACATACATATATACACCACATCGGCGATAAGTTCGTGTGCAAAGGTTCTGAACCGTTTGAACTTGTTGAATACAAGGCAATCCGAGAACAACAACAACAAACCTTATAATATATGATTCCCTCAACCAATATTGTGTATATGTATGCCACCTTTATATGTATTTAAGTATGATGTGTGCGTCTTAGAAAATTATCAACTAAACCTTTGTGCGATATAAATATTATTTATTATTGTATGAAAGACATTTTAAAGGGGCGTAATAATACGGCCCATACTACAGATATTGTTAGGGCTGAGGCGAAAATAAAGTTCTGATATAACTTTTTTACATTTTTCTTGCATTACACATACGCAGTGTGTAGCAATGCTTGAAGTTTTAAATAACAAGAAAGAAATGTTTGTTCAACACATTTCGGCATCGGTTCTAAGCTCTTTTAAACTTTTAAAGCTTTAAGCAACACTTAAAGCTCAAGTAAGCTTTGGAAATAAAGCATTTATAGTGTTATAAAGTGATAGAAGTATCAAAAACCAATAAGAAACTAAACATTTTTTTAAGCGTTTAAAACTTAAAGAAAAACTTAAAGCTCTGGTAAGCTTTTCATTCAAATTCTTTAAAGTTGATGTCTCTTTCGAGCTCATATAACTTTTTCTTAAAGTTAAAACCTCTGCAAAGCTTTAAGATTATCTTTTAATCTTATAAAATAAAGAAAATTTGATACATTATATATATTTCCTTCGTTAAGTATTAAGATAAATTTATCTACAAGTTCCCAAGCAGTTTCAGCCTTTAAAAAGCTCTAAAAACACAAAATAACATCCATAAATTAACAAAACATATGCAAATAATCTAAATTTCATTTCAACATTCAAAACATGACAAAATAAATCAAATCCAAATTGTATGTTCGAAAAAACAATTTGCCAATTGTCGCTGATAGTTGAAGTAAGGCCAAGGAGAAGCTAAACCCAAGAGGAAGCCAACTGCTGAAAAACCAGCCAAGCAACTGCTGTTTAGTGAAGGGGGGGAGAGGTGCGGGGCACATATACAGGTAGTTGTTGTTGTTGTTTTTGGGCTGCCGCTCAGCTTGGTGTCTTTTGCGCCTGCGGCTTTGTGGCGTAAAAAAAAAAGAAAGAAAAAAAATCAAGTGCAGATTAATTAAATTCGATAATTAAACGCAACAGCAGCCCCTTCGAAGAGATCGTGTTGCACTTGCTAGTTGCAAGTTGCAAGTTGTTGGTTTTGGCTTTGGCTTTGGGGCAGCTTGGTTGCACATTGAGGCTGCCTGCTTGGCTCGGCTCGGCTCGTCTCGGCTTTGGCTAATGCATTTCTGTGATTTGGGTGCAGCGAATTAATGCGCAGCGCTCTATAAATTTGTCAGCAATTAAATGAGGTAGTTGCAACTTGCCCCTCCTGCTTTCTACCTACCCATACACCTACCCCTACCTCTACCCCTCCCTCCCTTTTGTTGGAGTTTTGCCGCGTGCCATTTATCTCACAAAACAGTTTAAAACGATAAAAGCCACAAACTCTGAACTTTATAGACTGTCTCTCCAAGCATGCCACATGCCACATGCCACACTTGATTGATATTTTGTTGGTTTGTTTTCCTTTTTGGCGATAGAACAACAACAAATGCCGCTGCTTGAACTCAATCGACTAACAAACTGACTCTCTCTAACTGGCTAACTGGCAAGAAGAACATGTGTTCTGTTCGAAAGTTGCAACATGTTGCACATACATAAATATTGATCGAGTTCAAAGCCGTGTTCTTCTCTGTTGCAGCCCCAAAAATTTATGACTGAACAACATTCAACTGCCACAGCGAAATGTTCATCAAGTTCCCTTTTCTCTCCTCTTTTTTCTTTCTTACATTTTCTTTTTATGTTTTTTTGGGCGTGTGCCTTGTGTTAACAACTTGTGAGTGTTGTGTGTGTGTGTGTCTGTGTGTGTTTGTTACAACATGTTGCAAGCAATAAGATTCATGTTTAAGTTTATAGAACATGCGTCAGAGCAGCACAAAGATCATATAACTCTTGTGGCATACAGTAATAAATACAATTCTCTCTTATTGGGCTAAACGACTCTTTGAGGCCAGCGATTAAAAGCGTTGACGGCTAGCTTTGTTTGGCTTTGTTTGGCTTTGAATGGCTTAAAGCATTTGGCAATAATAACACCTGGTTTTTAAGTTGTGTTTAGTAATTGATTTTGTCTCAGACAAGTTATAAAAAATTTATTTATTATTAATAAAGTTTTTTTATGCTGGAGAAAGGTTAAAACAATTTCTTAGACTTCCATAAAAAAAAGGTTTATTTTTATTAGTTTTTTCTTTCTACATGGGAAATGTAAATTTCATGTTGAGTGGTATAAAATAAACTTCGAATGTTAAGAAATTAATAAGCTAGTTAAATTTGTTTAAAGATAATTTTTCATATTTTTTCTGCTGTGAAGATACTGAAAGATATAAGCAAAAACAACGATTTGCTTAAAGAAACCTTTTTTAATTTTTTCCTGAACTGAGAAAATGGAAAGATATTAGGATTTTTAGTTAATTTCAACTTCTAATAAGTATGTTTATTATTTAAAGTTCTTAAACTCGATTAAACATAACTAAAGTTTACATACAAATAATTTGACTTTTAAACTATAACATTTGTCTTTAAAAACTACTAAACGAAACTTGCTCTTAACTTTCTCACTATATATAATAACATGCCACCCGCTGGGTACAAACATTAAACCAATTCAATTGTTGGCAACTTGTTGCAACTTGCTCAACGACTTAGATTTAATTGGCTTTTCTGCTCTTCACATCAATTCACAATTATATATTTGATACATTTGAAGACGAAGAAGAATGTGATGAAAGGAAACTGTTCTAGTTGTTGACAGCTGAAGAGCAAGAGAAACTAACGGTTTCTGCCTGCCTGCCTGTCAGCATAATTGAAACTTTTTGAATTTCATAAATGATTAACACCTTCTGCCATTTGAACTGGTAAAACTGGAACTGGAACTGGCAACTTGAAACTGGCAGAGCAATATCAATGTTGATTCGACGCGGCTTCTTGGCTCTGGCTAATCAAAAAAATGAAAAGAAATAGAAAAAATATCTGCAGTTCATTCAGCTAGGAGCTGTTTCTTCTGCTTCTTGCTGCTGTGATTGTAATTGCCTTAAAGGAATTAGATTTTTTTAGCTCACACATACCAACTAATAGTATACCCTTTCACATACACATGGGTTGTTTTTTGGTCCATTGCTGTATGATGATGTACAACTACTATTAGCATTAAAGTTTATTATCGACGACGACGAAGACGACGTTTGCTTGCATTCTGAATTCCTGTAAAACAGGTGCAACACACACACACACACACATACACACTGGGGTGTGCACACACCCAACTTTGTGGCTTTTGAGGGGCCTTTAAACTTTTTTTTAAAAAATTTTTTTTTGTTTGCTAGATTTCTCTCTCTCACTCGCTCGGCAATTGCTGCGTTGTTTCGTTTCGCGGCAGAGCAACTTGCGCGTTGCATGCAATGCATTTGGCCGCTAAAAGCGCCTTATTTGGTTAAATTGGTGCAGATTGCTGTGGCAAGCAGAGCCAGGTCTTAAGACTAGAGTCTCTCTTGTGGCATCTACCAGCTATGCCACATAGCTACACTTTAAGATATTAATGCCAAAAAAATCATTAAAATTTTCCACAAAATTACAAACTTAAAAAACGTTAATAATAATAGTAGCAAGTGATTAAAATATGATTTTTGAATATCTTTTTAAGGCTTCAGCAAGTTTTTAATGTTTCAAAAAGCATAAAAATTAAATCTAAAAATAATTTGAATTTTAAAGATTTTTTTAAGCTTTTTTTAAACATTATAATAATAGTTGGATTAAATATTTTTAGTTATATAAATTTTTAATGCTTAAAAAATAATAATTTTCATAATTTGTGTTATTTTTTGCACTCTTTTCTCTATGTGCAACTGTGGCACTTGCCTGTGCGGCTCTGCGGCTCTGTTGCCTGAACTGCACTAAATAATAATTAGCACAGGTTTTTTTTTTGTTTCACTTTATATGTTGTATGTTGTTGTTGTTGAGGTTGTTTCACTGTGTGTGCTGCTGTTGTTGGTTTTGTTTTGTTGCTCTGGTTGGCCGCTTGGCTGCCTTAATGCGCTTTGGTCATTCGCCTGCCTGTTTGCCACATCTCTTAGCTGCTGCTGCCGCTGCCATTTGTTGCATGCTGCCTACGTATACGGGGTGAAATTTCCTTAGAAATTTTCGTGCTTGCCTGCTCTGGTTTTAATTTGATTTTTACTTGAAGTTTTTTTTCTGCTGTTGTGTCTTGTCTTGTCTTTGGCCTCCAGGTTCAGGTTCATAAATTTACGAGAGATTCAAACAGTTGCAACAGTTGCAGCAGTTGCATGTCTAATGTTGCTGCATCGCTGCAGATTCGCGTGTGCTTTATGCCCACATGATTTGCCCCCCCTATAACAATTCCATCACCCCCTTTTTACACTCCCCCCCCCACCACTTTTAACTGGAACTCCTTTTTGGCGCGCGCGCCTCTGTCTGTCTGTCTTTTTGTTTATATTTCTCATTAATTGCACACCGTTTGAGTTTTTATCACTCAACTCCAACTCAAACTTAGTGCCTCAATATATATATATATATATATATATATATATCTGACACGTTTGTTTCTATCTATGTATGTGTGTGTATCAGCAATTGGTTTGTGACGTGTTTTGACTACAAGAATATTCTTTTAATAGTTTGCCATATATAGCATACAATATGCTTAATAGTTTTGCATATAAGTATTGGGTATTATGAGGGGTTTTTTTTTGCTATTAACAATATGGCCTACCATAATATATTGTTTGTGAGTAATTGAACCCATAGACGGTTAAGTATGTAACGGCTATCTTTAAAATTGCAAAACATCGTTTTCTTTTGGGTTAATCGACCAAGAACCTGGCAACATTGTTGCTCTCTTCTAAACCTTATATGAAAAATATACATTTTTATGTGTATGAATTCTTTTTTCCTTGGAAATTGTTTGACATAATATGAGATAAGTTTACATTTAGAAAAGGATTAGATAGAAAATTTAAAAGAATTTTTTTCGATCCTTAAATCCTCTACAAACATTATACGAAATATATTTATTAATTTTATTTTTTTTTAATCCTCTTTTTTCAATGGAAATTGAAATTGGAATTGACATATTATACTTGAAAAGATAAGTTTACGTTTAGATAAGCATAGGATAGAAAATTTTAAATATTTTTAGATTGATTTTTAATTAATTTTTTTTTTTTTAAATGTAATTAAGGATCTTTATTTTTCGACTTTTTGTTTTTTCGTTATTCTTTTCCCATGCTATATTGCTTTTATTCTAATTTATTATATGATATTATTTTATTATCTTTTAGTACACAAAATTCCTATCGTCCCTAAAAGTTAATTTCATCGGGAGCAACAATCGATTGAACTCATTTAATGACCTTTATGTGTGTGATATGTTTTTGGAAATTTCCACAGGGAAATTGCATACCATTTTGATTGTCATCATAAAGATAAAGAATTTGTTGTGTTGTTGTTGTTGTTGCTGTTATTGCTGTTATTGCTTTGTGTTTTGTTTATAAGCTTGAAGCAAACATCCACATCTGATAAATGATAAATGATACAACATGAAATATTTCTCATCTATATAGAGTATGTGTTGGGTGTAGTTTTGTTTATCTTAAAGGCGTGTCACACACACACACACACACAAACATATAAAAATCACACACTAATGAACTTTGAATTACTTTCACCGCATCTCATGTCGCACTTGTCCAAAAGTAAACAACAACAGCTACAGTTGAGGAGGGCAACACACACACGCACACCATGACCAAATATTATCAGTGAAGCACACACATACTAACGAACTTATGGGTGCACAATCTTTAACACCTTGATGATCTAATAAATGCGACATGATTTACAAAAAAAAAATAATAAAAAAATGCGACCATAACGAAAATTAAGAACACACAAAATACGAATCCGAAGAAAAAGTAGACAAAAAATAAAAACTGAGAACAATAATAATCATACAGTAAAGTAAGTAACAAGAGCAGGCAAAACAACGCTCCGGTCATATATAAACACACACACACAGACATATATACATATATATGAATGATCTACTTACGTTCTCGTTGTATAGTTCAACTTGGCACTTGGACAAACGGCGGAGCGATAAGAGACCCCAAATAACGACCAAAACGACCGAAACACTTGAGATACAAACATAATAAGAAATCACGTTAAGAATAAAGACAACAACAATAGCAACAACAACAACTAGGTGTGCGTAATGAAAAACTTAAACTGATGCACTGTTTGCTGATTGAAAGCCCAATAAATGTTTATCTTTGAAATGAGAGAGCAAAAAAAAGTAAGAAAAAAAAACGATTAAAAAAAAGGGCAACTGAAATTAAAGTCATTTGAAGCAACAGTAAAAAAAAACAGTCAAGCCTTTTAGTTAAAATAAAATAAAGTTTCACATATTTTATCTGTTTATTTTAAGTTTTTTTTGAAGATAATATACCTAAAACTGCCCAAGGAAAAACAAGTAAAAAGGCTCGAGTCTCCGAGATCGACGTTTATATATATACAGACGGAGAGACGGACATACTAACGTTGGTGTTGATCAAGAATATATATATACTTTATGGTGTTTAAGATGCTTCCTTCTTCCTTACCCCCTCTTTTTACGCATTTTATAGAAAGTAGTTTCTTAAATTTAGTATCTTAATCTAAAATATCGATCTTTATAAGGTTAAATAACAATATTGAATCGATATCGCAAACTGGAACCTTTGAACCCTCTCTCCCCTCTTTGTTTAATTAAGTTTTTGTAGCAACTCAAAGTTGAAAATTCCATCTACCCGCATTTTTCCATTCCCTTTTTTTCGCTCTCGCTACAAATGATAAGGTTTAGTAGAAACTTACAATAAAAATGTGACGCGTCTCAAAGTTCGCATAAATCGTTTCGGGGAGAGCGTTGCGTTTTATTTGGTTTTCAAATGAGGTCAAAAGCTGATAAGCAATATTCGTTTTTTGTGTGTGTATATAAAATTTTAACGCCCCGACTCGAACTCGAACTCAAATTCGATCCCGTGGCCTGGCTTTGAAAGTCGAGTTTCTGTACATTCTCCCACCTTTTTTTTTCACAAGGTCTTGTTAAGTCTAGACATATATGTATATATAAATTTAGCTTTTTTTTAAGGTTTTATTTGACCCATCAAACATTGCGGCAGCTGTTAAAAATCTAAACTATTTATCAAGTAGAAATCAAATTACTGTGATACTTGGCTCTCGGCCAGCAGAGTTATGCGAGTTAGGTCCAATATATATACTATCTATCTACTATGTGTATGTAGTTATTTGAAAAATGGTCACATGACAAGCGATAGCGACAACAACGGCAATGAACAAACATCGACTAGGTCGGCAGCTGTGTTTGCCAACGTGACGACGACGTACCATCCATAGACAAGAGGAGTGGCAGCGTAGCGGGTTACACCATAACGTGCCCCAAAAGCCAAACAGCCAAACAGCCAAATGGCAATGAACTTTACCGTTGTGTTTTCGTTTTTCCAGAACCTCTCGCCGTAGAACGTGCCCAGACACAAGCTCTCCTCATACATTTGAGCCTAGCCCCAAAGACTCAAAGACCAAAAGCCCAGCCTAGCTTCGCCGCTCGTCTATTAGTACTATTGACACTTGTCGACCCAACATACGGCCTGTCACTCTGCGCGGATCACACACTACACACACACACACAACACTCGTACACTCATACACATGCATGCGATTAGTATGATAAAAAAAAAAACCGCACAAGTCTCAACTGGAAAAGTCAACAGTTTTATTTAGCTGCTGCGCGATATGTTGGCAGAGCCTCTACGTTTACAATCTTCACCTATACGGTTTACGGTATCTCTCTCTCTATCGCACTCTCTCACTCTCTCTCTCTCGTTTGCTACCTCTGTGTACTGTTTGCCCCCTGACTGACGACGACGACGACGGCAATCGACATTCGGCATTCAGCACTTAGCACCATTGGCACCAAGCGATGCCAATCAGCGGCCAGCTTTGCTAGTCAATGTTGGTCACTAGTCACAAGAGAGAGACTCGGGGGGGAGAGTTGGGGCTAGCTTGATTGAAAGAACCAAAAAGCTTCGCACAGTGGGTCTAAGCCTATACTTAATTTCTACTTAACTTCTAACGCTTAAGTAGCGAAAATATGTAAGAATGTAGAAAGAAATAAGTTAACTCTTATTCACAAAATTGTATTTCAACTCTTCAAAGTTAATTCGTCTCTTCGTTTCGAACTCTTGCACTCTTGCACCACTGTTTGAACATCGTTTCCTTAAGGCAAATGTAAACAAAACTTAATTTTAGTGCTAACTAATGATAAGCTTAACTTTATGATAAGGTACGCAAAATAGTTTTTACTGTATACAAAATTTATATGCTTTTTATTGTGTGCGTGGCGTGGCAGTAAGCTTAGATATTTGATACACGCACACACTCCAGGGGTGCTGAACGAGTAGTGTCTCTCCCTGGTTCCCGGCTGGTTCTTCGGTTACGATTCTACTGATTCTTATGATACTAGTCAATGATCCTAACGATGCTCAGCTACAAATTGTTGTTAATTTCGCTTGTAAATAATTCATTTAATTATTTATGCTGCCCGTTGTTGAAACGGTGTGTGTGTCTGTGTTAATTTACACCTGACTCTGCAGACCCCCCGCATACCCCCGCTGAAGCCAAGATGTCATGCAAAGGGTCAATGTGTTGCTTGGTGGGACTCGTATTTGTTGGTACATTTTTCTTGATAAATTAAAATTAAATTTTTATAAGCTTAAAAAAGGAAAGAGAAAATGTGTGAGAGAGAGAGAGAGTGGGAGAGAGAGAGAGAGAGCGTGGGGGGATGGAGACTATTTATATAGATAGAGAAAATAAAGAAATGTTTTTGTGTTATGTAAATAAACAATTGATGCGTTTGCTGCGACGGAAGCATCAACCACACCATAAAGTTCAATCCATGCCACATTGCGGTCAGTATAAAAATTAAAATAAATGTTGTGTTCGTTTGTTTGTGTACAGAACAGAGAGGGCACATTGGTTATCCAATGTTATATTGTAAAGAAAACAACGCTTGAATTAAACAAAAGCTCCTTTACTAATACAGGTTATGATATTTAAAATAATAATTACATTTATTTAGAAGAATTTAAAAGAAGAATAGATTTAAGATATGAAAAGAATCATTATTTCATATTTTCTTTTAAAATATAAACACTTTTCAACTTAACTAAATATAACTTAGATTTTATTTTGGTTCAAAGTAAATAAAATAATTTAATATTGCTTAAGGCTAAAGTTTATATATGAAAGTAAAAAAGTAAGCTTGCATTTTGTAGTTTATTTACTCAGTATACACAATGCAACTTTGAACGGTATGAATCAGTTTGAATATTATCTATTGTATATATATTTTCTGATGGAATACTTGCTTCAACGGATTTTTCTTGGGGTTTTGCATACTAAATTCGTCATAGGAAATAAACTTTCAACTTTTGTGTGATAAGAGTTTGTTATTAAGTTAAAGTGTTTCACAAGTCAAAATTGTTTTCTAATCTGAAGTTTAGATTAAAGTGTTAAAGCTCTTCCGTATTTGTGCCAAATGTTCTATTTGTTGCTATTGTTGTTGTTGTATGTGGTTGTTGCAGTGCGTTTCGCATTCGCTGTGTGTGTTTTTGTATCCGGCTTTGCACTCGACGTTCACCCCGATAATTAGCTTAGGGGTTCAACATTGCAGGTCAACGGTTTTGTTAACATATTATAAGTTATTTTAACCTTTGGCCGATTTGCATGCGAACCCAAAACCAAAAAAAAAATACAAGACCCGAACCGAACTCCGAATCGGAATCGGACTCGGACTCTCGGACTGCTGTTGTACCTATTTGTCATTTGGCATTGACTATTTGCAGCAAATAAAAAACATGAAACAAAAAACGTTTAGTTAACACTTGACGCGCTGTGCGCACGGCACTGCTCGACAATTTTGGGGTAATCTATACTTGGAAAAAGAAAATATCTTTTTATTTTGATAAACTTAGATTTATAGACTAAAAGATAGTTTTTGTAACTTCTTTAAGTATTCAATTCTAGTTTCTCTCCTCCTCAAGAATTGAATAAATATTAATTAAGTTTTTTAAACTTCAATTTAACATTTTCAAAAGGTTTGAAAATCTTCACACCTTTTTTTCTGAGTATTTTACATATTTCTTATCAACCTAGAATTGATTATATATTTATCAGATGTTAACCATATTTTCAAAAGCATAGTTTTTCAAAACTCCTTCTCCGAAGCTTGAGAAGTCTCTATCTCACCTTTACCTTGTCTTACACATGCTCTTGCTCTGTCGCACTTGCAGGTAACACGCCCACCGACATACTGCAACAGAAGCCAGCGAAGGCAACAACGGCAACACCAACAAAACACCACAACGAAGAGCAGGCGCAACAATTTAACTCATTGCCCGCGGCGGCGGCCACCAAGCGCAAACATCTCGAACGCCTTGCAAGCGATTTGCGACTGCAGCAGCAGCAGCAACAGTTGCTCAGCAGCAGCGGCAGCGGCAATACTGCAAAAATGCTCAGCGAGCGTTCGCTGCTGTTAAGCGGCTACGGGGTCATCGATAGCGCCAAAAAGTTGTGCGAGGCAAGCAGCCCAACAGCAGCGGCAACAACAGCAGCAGCTGGTGGCACAGCGGCAGCAATTGGCAATAGTAGCGCTGCAACGCCAGCAACAGCAGCGGCAAATACCTCAGCAACATCCAATTCTGCCACCTTCACCTCCTCCAACAACAACTCCAACTCGTGCTATTCAGCGGCAACAACAACTGCAGCAGCAACAGCAGCGGCTGCAACAACAGCTGCTGCTGCTGCCGCCTACGCTGCTCTGTACTTTGAGAAGGTGAAGCATGAGAAGTTGTCGCCGTTGCATATGACGGGTGCACAGATTGATTCGCTCAAGGATGCCATCTTGGAGTCAACGGCCATGGCCAATATGCACAATAACAACAACAATAATGCATTGCTCACCAACAACAACAACAACAATAGCAATAGCAATAGCAATAACAACGTCAATTGCAATCACAGTAGCAACAGCAATCATCATCAACAGCAGCAGCAGCAACAGCAACAGTTGCTTAGCATTACCAGCAATAGCAACGTAAAACGGGAACGTCTTAGTCCCGCCAGCAACAACAGCAACAATAACAACAACAACAACAACGGCGAGCTGTCCGTCTCAGCGGCATTTGCCAGGTAAGTTTATGGATCTCTGTTCAACAATATTAATGGTTATATCTTTGTGTGTGTTGGGCTTAGCTAGGATTTAGTTGAGTTGAGTGAAAGGTGCTTACACTGGCCATATTTCTTCTTCGTTTTAAACTTTTCCTCAAACGTCAAAAACAAATAAATTTAAATCCAATTTAATTTGTTTCAAGTGCAATTTAATGACAAAAGCTTTAAATACTTTTCAAACCAACACTGTTAAATTTTTGGATCTTTCTTCTGCTGCGTCTGATCTGATCGCTGCTTCTTGGCATCCTTTTTGCTATCCGGCATATTCGGTGAACCTCTTACCAAACTGCCCGACTCCTCATTTGGGGCTTGACTCTTCGATTGCTGCCTCACATTGTGCTCGTTGTGATAGTGTTCGCGACGATGTTGCTCAAAGTGTGAACGTTGCCGTTGTGCATTGCTGCTTGATCTTGTATTAGCTTCATCCTCTGCGGGTGCATCTAAGGTTATTGAGGGCCGGCTGCCTAAATGAGATGGTCTGCCATTGACACGCAATATTGATGGGCGTGTTGAATTCATTTGATGCTCTTGTTTATCCTTTTCATTCATTTTTTGTGTTTCTACTTTTATTACTTAAAATTTGTTGATATTTTTGTAAATGTTTTCGTGATGTGTCGGAAATTTGACAAAATGTTTAACGTCCCTCCCAAAGCTATTATTCAATTGATTTGTTGAGCTGTCGCTCGGCTGACAAATTAATTAAAATTTTAACAAATTAATGCCACGAAAAAAACAACAAATTTGTATTGATATCTGTTTGTTTGTTGTTGTTGCTTTTGTTATTTTTGGCTACTGTTTGTAATGGCCCAAAGAAAGAAAAGAAAAAAAAACAAAAATACAGCAAATTAATCAAAATGTTTAAACACAAACCGCACGCTTTTGCTGTCAGAAAGCAACAACAACAACAAAAGGGAACGAATTGGTCAAAAGAAAAACGACAGAAAACTGGAAATTTAAATATAAAACAAATTAATAAATTCAACAGCCAGAGGCCCAACAAAACCCATTCAACAAAAAAAAAACCAACACGCACAATTTTATTAATGGCGTTAAAAATCCCAGCATACCATTAACTAAAATAAACAATTTATCAAAATTAATATTTAATGAAATTCGTTAAAATTAAACTAATAGATAAATATCCAATTTAAAGAACAACTGGTAAACCAATGCTAAGAAGACAAATGGAGCTAAACAGACAGATACAGATAAAGATACATGGATACAGATACAGATAGATAGCTTCGCTCAAAGGCTAAGAAGCACATTTACATTTTGTGGCCAAGTCGCTATGTGTTTTGGCTTATTGTCTTCTTATTAATATTAATGAGACACGCTCTTGGAACCTTTCGGCACCTGAGGTGTGTGCCCAAATCTTCAAACATGTTTTGACAAAGTCACGATAGTTGTCATTGCCTTAAACATATACGATTTGTATCTTTTGCATCTCTTTAAGTCCAGCTTAGAGGGTGGTCGTTTTTGTTTTAGAACTCAGCGCCTATAAAACCTATTTTTTAAACCCGAAAAAAGAAGACTGAACTTAAAAGCGTTTACGAAGCTATTTTTGTTATAATTGAGTTGCTAATGAGGCTGAAGGGCTTTTAATAAATATTATTAATTATGTGGGAAAAGTAAATTTGGTTAAATCCATTTAATCAATTCCATAAATACATATTTAATTCAACACGAGACAAAACGAAGCTTACAAAATTAATGACTTGAACATCACGAATGTTTTGGGCGGCGTGATTAAGTTTTCAGTTTGTGTGTAAGTCTTTAACGAGCTGGCAATGTTTTTGAGGCGACAAGTTTTTGCTAATGTCTTTTTCTATTTAACTTGAAGCGTGTTGAGCATGACAAATGCTTAAATCAGATAAACTTAAATAAAATAGTTTATCTTTGAAGAGCATTGAAATAAAGGTAAAATTGGAAGCGAAAACTAATTTTTAAGTTGCTTAAACTTGTTTTTGGAGGCAAGGAAAGCTATAAAGTTTTTTTGCTATACTTAATTTTTGCTTAAACATTCCTTCGACATTCTTGATGCAAATCACATATCATCTTTCAATACGTTTCACACTCATACATATTTACTTGAAGGTATATCTTTTTCAAAAACATTCAAGAACAGCTCAATTGCAAGGCACACTTTAACTTAACTCTTAACCTTAAGTGTCGAAATATAAACAACGCTTAGTTGCACTTAAAGTTAAAGACAGGCTCTTCAGATCTTTGATAATGCATTCACTATCTAGCATGTTGTCAAGTTAAAGTTCTTCTCTTCAATCAGTATCAAAATACTACATACTTAATATACTCAAGATTTATGCGTGACGCACTGCTAAGCCAAGTTCAAGGTTTGTTTTACACAAAACGATCAAAATAGTATATGTATACAACAAGCTTTTTGACAAGCTCTTCTTTTTAATATGAATATGTTTTCATGTTGTGTTTTTGCGACTTTTGCTGTCTAAATTGTTTCTGCCTCATATTACGTTTAAGGTTTTATATCAAGCTATGCGAAATTCATTGATAAACAATTTTGATTGTAGATTTATGCAAATATCTTTGAGTTTTTTCCTGTGTTTCGTTTTTTTTGCGTTTTGCTTTTTAAGCGATTTATTTCAACAGGCGTAGGCGTAACAATAGACACCATTAGCATATGTCCAAGTCCGAGTTGCCCAGCCCCAAAGCCAATTAGGCATGCCATAGATCAGAACCGTTAGATACAAATATACACTGAGAAACACATGAGCAGAAAAAAAAATAAGAGAATCGATCGCATTAGATCGCAACAGTAGCTTTTGCTGGGTTTGATTGGATTCGATTTCAGGGACGAGTTACTTTGGGGGCAGGGCAATGAGTTCTGGCAAGATCTGGCAACATAATCGCACCATTAACAATTTTTAACAATTGCCAACAAGAACAAGAGAAAAGCAAAAGCAACAACAAACACAAACAGACAACAACAACAACAAGTAGCTGCTACCAATCGCCAAAGCAATTTGCAATAATCAACATTTTTTTTCCAACAAACAAAAAATTGCATACAAAAAATGTAAAGCTAAACAAAAACACAAAAAACAAAACGCAAAACAACAGATAATACATAAAACAATGAAAACAAAAAAACTTTGGAGCTATATTGAAGAATTTTAAATACACTTGCAGACAAAGAATTTGATTTTAAAAAATAAATATAGGAAAATCGGGAACAAAACAAAAAAAAAGTGTAGAAAAAATTGATGACAAATGTTAATTTTAATTTATTAAGGTAATTATAAGAAAAGAAATTCCATTAACATTTTGAACATTCTAACAAAATTCAAATACTCTTTCGTTAGGGTATAAAAATGTAGCAGTTGTTTGTTGTGTTGCAGCAGCAACAGCAGCAGCTACATAAAATCGACAGCCAAACAGATCACGATAAATCAATGGCTGTAAAAAGCCAGCAACAACAACTAATACAACAACTGCCTATAGCTGCTTTATATACATGCATATATATATGTATATATAAATTTGTGCAACAAACAGCGGCAGCAGCAGCAGCCAACACGAAATGAGCGACGACGTGCAGCACGAGTTGAGAGGCAAGCCAGCCAATGCCAATGCCCCATTTGCCACCAACAACCCCACCTTCTGCCCCTTCTTCACCTTCCCCAACGCCACACAGAGAACCTGGTTCACTTGCATGCCAAAAGCACTTGCAGCTGCCAAACATAGTGAGATCGTTAGGGGGGCCAGGGTTAGAGGCATTGGTGGCACTGGTGTAGCTGACCCATTGCTGATTATTAGCCATGGCTCGTGGTTAGATTGGTAAGCTGGGGTTGCCTGCTAGCTGTTGTGACTTTGGCCAATGTTGGTGGCATGTTTTGAGTTATGGCCACGTCAGGAGCTTGTTGCAAATGCTATACATTTGCACCCAAATGCCTCCAACGTAAGCGCTGTACAACTTTATTTGTGTCTAAAACTTCCCTTTTGGTCAATTACCATTACCTAAAGTTAAGAAATGATTTATTTAAGACTTCCTTATCAGAATTAAGATCATTTACTTTCAGTATTGAACAATATACAAAGTCAGAAGTTCACGATAGAAACTATCGATAGCTACCATCGAAAGTTTGATATATTTGTGAATAGGGTGGCAACGCTGCAAGTATTTGTTTACTTACCGCTTCTTATTTTGCTTCTTTCAATTGCAATTGCAATTTCTAACATTTAAAGTGCATATTAACTTATAATCCCACTACACAACTACTCCACATTGATCAGATAGCTATCTCGGCACAGTGATCTCTTCTCATGGTGCTGTCTTGTGCGGACATTTCCCGGTATACCGGGTGCCAACTATGCTGCTGATGCCGTCGCTTCATTCCTGCTTTCCCGCTCGATGTCGTTTCCCATGTCAACTTTGTTTGGCTATAACTCAACGTAAATCGTAATCGCATTAAAAGTTGTCTTTTTGCAAAAACAAAGTAAATAACTCTAAAAAAAAAAAAAATATCAGACGTCAACACGGATCAGATCGGTTTAGTTTACAGCTTTACACTACGTTCGTTCGTTCGTTCGTTCGTTCAGTCCGATCTTCTCACGGAAGCCGCTCATTAGCATGTCAAATGGAACATGGACAATGTTGAGTCGTCTATCGAAGTTCTCAACTTTTAGCCGAGTGGCAAATGTGACAAATAATCCGAAAGCTTTATGCTTTTATTCGAGCGCGACAACTTATTAAATATTTAATGCTAATTTATGGCAACACAAATTAGCCAAGTTATTCGTTTAAGTTTTGTAAGCCATGATGTCAGCCTCTTGACTTAACCTTCAACTTATCATCTCTCTCTTCCTCTTCTCACAGATCTCGCAGCGCCACGCCCTCATCCGCAACATATCGCAGCGGCAGCGGTGGTGGCATCTCACCCAATCAACAGCAGCAACAACAACAACAACAGACGCCTCAACAACTGCAACAACAACAACGTTTAAGCCCGCCCAGCTCCCAAACACACTCCCACATGCCCCTGCATAATTTGTCAGCCAATCTGTTGAACAGCATTCAACAGGCCGCCGCAGCCAGCAGCAACAGTCAACGTAATGTGGCAAGCGCCAACAGCAGCAGCAACAATGTTGCAAATAATGCTGTTAGTGGTGGTGGTGGCACGGGCAGCACTGTCACCAGCCCAGTTGGTGCAACAAGTTCGGCAGCAACAACAGGAACAACAAATGCCACAGATTTCTCTACGCGCAACTATTCGGATATTATGCGCTGCCTGGCAGCCAAATACAACAACAACAATCCCAATGAGTAAGTTTAGTTTCGATTAATTAAGATTAACTTGAGTTTGAGACCGATTTGTTCGCTCCAAAAGTTTTGCTTTTAATCCTTGTTCTGATCAACTTTCTTTTTGCAGCCATCATGCAACGCGTCGCAATTCCTACTATGACAGCAGCGGCAGCAGCAGTGCTGGCGGCGGCAATAGCAACATTGGTCTCACTGCCGCCGCCGCCGCTGCAGCAGCAACAACGGAACGCAGTGGCGCCAAGTCGAGCAATGCCAACTGCAGCGGCAACAGTGGCAACAGTGGCAGCAGCAACACAAACAATTCAACTGGCACAACCAAAAAGCACTCCTCATCTTCATCTGGAACGGCAGTTAGCTTGCGTGAAGCTAAGGAGTCTGCGTTGGCAGGCGGCAGCGGGTTAACGTCTACAGTTTCCGGCAATAGTCTAACGCTACCAGCTGCAGCACAATCACCTACGGAACAGGCGAAAAGCCAAATGGCTGCTGTTGTTGCTGCTGCCAGTGTTTCACCATTTATGAGCAACTTTTTGCCCTTCTCGGGTGGCATTTTTCCCATGATGGACATGAGCAGTACTCAAGCGTTGCTAACGTTGGTAAGTATTGATGATTTCACTAGTTACAAGTAATAAGCCAAGTAATAAGAAACCATATCTATTGACTAGAGTAATGATAATGATTTCATCAGTTACAAGTAACAAGCCAAGTAATGGGAAACAATATCTTTTGACCACCCAAAATGTTAAACTATCTCTTTTTCTCTACCCTTCTCTTTTTGTATAGGCGCGTGCTGCCAAAGATGCTGAGATTCAGCAGATATTGCGCGGCAAGCAGCAGCAGCAACAGCAACAGTTGCATCTTAAAGGCAGCAGCTCGAATGCCTCGTCGCCCAGCGCAAGTGCATCGAGCACGCCGCGTCCAAGCTTGAATGCCGCACTGCAGCAGGCGGCGCAATTTGTTACACCCGCTTTAATCTACTCGGCACAATTGCAACAACAGCAGCAACAACAACAGCAACAACAGCAGCAGCAACAATCGCATCACGCCTCGCATCAGTCTAGTCCACGTTCCAATGCCGAGGCTTTAGCTGCTGCTGCTGCTGCTGTGGCGCCCAATGCGACAAATGCGGCTGCGGCGGCGGCGACGGCGCCTTTAGACTTGAGCTCACAGCCGCCAGCCGCCAAACGTTTTAAGGCTGAATCATCCACAACACCAACAGCAGCAACTGCAGCAGCAGCAGCAACAACTGCGGCAACTGCAGCATTGGGTTTGCTGGCGGCACGTCGTGCCAGCTCAACAAAAACCACAACAACAGCAACTAGCACACCATCCCCGCCACTTTCCGATCAGAAGCCAACACTAGAAACCCTCGAGGGCCAAAACAACGCCAACGCAACTGCAACTGCAGCAACGACTGCAACAGCAGCAGCAGCAACATCACCAGCGGGCACAGTGCGTCAGTGTCAGGCACAGAGTGAGGAGGTTAACTCATGGTCCGTGGACGATGTCTGCAACTTTGTGGGTGGAATTGATATATGCGCCGAATACGTTCAGGTAAGAGCAACAGAAAACAGTTTTAAAAGCAAGAAAAAAAAACTTTCAGCTTGATTAAGCTTCGATTACTGCGGCACATGCAAATTGCTCTAAATTGCCACCGCCACGCCCTTCTAACTTCTAATTAATGTTTATGGTGCCCAGTTGTTGTTGCCAAACACTGTTGCTATGTTATCTAGATACAAGCCCACGCTCGATTAAGATAGGATAAACTATGCAGAACCAATTACCATATCGCCAAAGTGTATAACCAATCAACATAGATCTTCAAATCTCTCTCAACTAACCAAAATCTTACAACACTTAAAGAAAAATAATAGTTGTAAGTAGAAGAAATAAAATTTTGATTGTAAGTTTCATAAATAGCCTTGATTACACTGGTCAACAACTGAAGTGGTTGGTATTTCAAGACCTTAAACTTATCACAGTTTGATAGTATATTAATATATAATACAACCATTGAGATAAGATATTCTACCCTTCCACTGAAGCAACACTTAAACGTTAAGTAAATCAACTTGAAATATTTGGCTTAGCTACATGCAGCTGCTCCTTTATTGTATATATACACGTATATATAGTCTCATCTATCCTCTGGCCCCATTACTGTCAAAGTTCATTTACCCAAATGCCAATTCGCACTTTTGCCAAGAGTCATGCGTTGCAGATTCTTCTTTCTGTTTTTCTTTCATTTCTTCCTGTCAGTCCACACAAGATTAACTATGTGTCTGCATTTTGAACTTGCAACGAGGGTACTTTTCGAGCTCGGGATTTGAACTCCATTGGCGGCCATTAATATTATGTGTTTGTGCCACGCGAGCGAATGTGAATTGCGAATGTTGGTAATAAAGCTGCGAATGCGGCCAAGTGCCTTGCTTGCTTGCTTGCTGCTCTAACTAACTGGCTTGGCTTGGCCTGGCCTAGCTGACTAGCTGACTAGCTGACTTGTCCCGAGCTGGTTGGTTCTCTGTTTTCTGCTCCACATTGCTTGTTCTTGTTGTTGTTGTTGCCCCATGTGATCTTTTACGACCAGTTCCGGCAAGTTGAACGACTTTTGATCGGTCAGCCGCTTGCGGTCGACGATCGGTCAACGTCAGGCGTCATTAAAGCCACAGAGAGTCAGTGCCACAACTAGAGCCAGTCCCCAGATCCTGCTACACGCGTTAATGGAGGTGAAAACACGGCCAACACACAACCAAGCCAACCATTCAACCAACGAACAGAGTCAAAAGCCCGGCTTGTTGTTGCAACCTCCTAGCTCTAGTTGTTGCCTGTGCTGCAGAGAGGCAGCAACAACAGCAAAAAAAAACGTAGTAAAAAATAGATAGCGTTAACAATTAACATGAAGTTGGCTTTAGGTGTTGACACATTTTGATGCATATTAGCCGCTAACATGGCCACATTCGACTTAGCCTTGCGTTGCGTTGCGCTGTGTTGCCTTGCCGGACTGTTTTTGCCCGTTTGCCGATTGCCGATTGCCTCCTTCTTTCTTGATGATGCGTCAAAAGTCGCCTAATTAGCTAGCCCAAAGCCGCTTACCACCATCGGGCTGTTCGCAAATCTGCTTAGCTTGGCCAATACTGTTTGAAACAAGTAAGGAGTGCTCTAGACAGAAAATTTTGACTACGAGATACTCTGTAAAGAGTCAAAAGCAAACTTTATAACCTTTTGAATGATCCTCAACTATTATCCCGAGACAAGAATATAAACTATTTAAAATTGATTTTTATCGATAACTGGTTCGAAAAATCGCACAAAATAAATCAGATATTCACTCTGCAGCTTCGATATGTATCGATATTTCTTTCTTATCAAGTTTTTATGAGCTTGCAAGATGCTTTCTTTTGATAAAATGTCAATAATAAATTAAATTAAGTTACAGGGTATCAAAAAACAAACACAAGCAACAGAGTTATGCTTGAACCAGTTTACCTACAAGTTTACACACACAAACACAACCAATCGGCAACACAACTGTAATGCAATTCCTTCAGCACCCCACTTCCAGCTTAGCTTATTTTTTTTCGCAACAGAGCGCCAAACAACTCCGCCCCATTTTTGCGATAGACAAAAAGCCAATTGGCGTAATATTCAATTGAATTTATGGCCACAACGACACTTGGCCAGTTTCTTCTTCGTCTTCGTCTTCGTCTTCTTCTTCGTCGTCGTCTTCTGCTGGCTGCTCGCTGCTCGCGAAAAGACACCTTTTGTGGATAGCTGGCCAAGAGTTGAACTTGTTCCCTGTGTTGATCGGTCCGGGCGCACGTTAGATGAAACTTTGTCGTCTTGACTGCTCTGCTGCTTTTGAGATATTGCGGAGGCTGCAAATATTTAGTGCAGAGGTTGTTTGCTGCACAAACCCAATAGATATATGTATAGGTATGCATGTTTGTGTACATATATGAAGACATTGAGAACTGGTTCAGTGACATTGGCCAAGCTTTAAAACCTCCTGGACCCATGGCTTGGGCCACTCGGTCTCGGTCTTGGGTCTGTCTCTTGACTCTGCGCTTGTCGCATCATGTTGCATTTGGGCCCAAAGAGCTGCTGGCAAGTGTTATTGATATTGCTCAGACTTTGGTCCCCGATTGGCATTCACTGAAAGACAGCACACACACACACACACACACACACACACACACACACACACACACCCAACAACAACAACAACATACTCCTAGATATAACCATAAGTCGAAATGATCTTACTCTCTCTCTATGAAGTAACCACGCATGGGTGGCTCGATGCGACGGTTTATTATCGCCCCACGTTCGTGTTCCAAATGCAGATGAAGTTATAACTAAACTTGACCATCAGCTCTGCACCCTACAGCTCTATGCCAGCAGGATGCGATATATTTTTTTGTATGTATTTCTTTTTCATTTCTATCCCTCTTGGATATTTTTTTTTTTTAATTTTTGCATTTTAAATGCACTGATTTATGGCTATATTAAGGCACAATAATAATTTCTATGCGTGATCACAGCAGCAGCAGCTGCTGCTGCAGCTGCAGGCCAATGTGCTTTCTCTCTCTTTCACACATAGACTATCTGGCTCTTGCTCTCTCGGGTTGAAAAATGCTCATGTGGAGCCTGTGGGTTTTTGGAATTTGTTTGCTAAATTGCCAGCGATTCGGTTTGTGTCTTTTGCTTTGAATTATGCATTGATTAAGTGAACTGAGACAGCAGGTTGCTGGCATTGCTTAAAACTGACACGAGATCATAGATTAAGATGAGTATTCATATTTAATAATTGCAGGAAGGCTAGAAGCTCTTTTTTTTAATATTTTCTAAGTATTCTTCAAAGGAAAAAAAAATTATTTGAATAAAATATAAATGTAAAAAGCGATTAAAAAATAATAACATAAAATAAGTAGTACAATAATAATATAAAACCAAAGAGGTTGATGTTTAAAAAAGATTTTAGTCTATGCCAAAATATATCTTTAATACCTGAAGCATACAGTTTCAATATTTTTAAAGTTCTATTGTAGTAATACAGCAAAAGTGTCTTGACAAATTCTTTTTTTTTACCTTATTAAATCTTTCCTAAAATTAACAAATAGTCACCTTCTTACTAACAACTGTATTTACCTTTATAAGTTTCACTCTGTTGCTTTGTATTAATTCGTTATTTTGTATTTTTCTAGTTTGGCCATTAGTCACACTTATCTATCATGTGAATTCTTGTGTACTTAATCAAAATGTAATACTGTAATTTCCCACCTCAATGGTCTCTCCGTAAACATTTTGTACAGCCACTTCAATGGTTAAGCTTTGAACTTGCTTGCCCCAAATGGCCCGAATTAGTTTTTTTGTGTGTCTTTGTCTATGTGTGTGTGTGTGATGACATTCAGGAATGTTTCCCAAGCCCAGACACAAGCTACAAGCTTTGAGCTTCAACAAAGCTGTCAAAAAAAAAGTAGAAAATACAAAAAAAACGGCAACCAACGCGGAACTTTGTCTCCCCTTGCAGCCACCTCTTATAGCTTGTTTGTCTTGAGCGTGTTGTATCTCCATCTTCGGTGTTCGGGGTGTTTTGGATCGCGCGGCTCGGGCCAAGTACTTTACTCTTGTACTACTCGTCGCCATCATCAGGCCGTCATAGTCGAAGTCGAAGTCGCCGTCGCAGTCAGCGTTCGTACTTATTGTATTTGACATGCCAAATGCCAAAAGTACACGTAGGCGTCATAAGATTCATGACTCGAACTCGAACTCCGAAAACCAAAACTCAAATACAATAACAAAAGCGTGCTCATTTTTTTTCTGTTGAAACGAAGCTAAAATACTCTTAATATTTCGATATGAAGTTTTCAAAGTACATATTTTTAGTATGTGGGTAGAAACCTATGTCAATGTGATTATGTCTTCTTTGTTTCATGATTCGATAGAGTATTAGAGTTTAAAATCTAATTCTTGAACTTCGAAGTTGATCTTAAGTAAGAAGAAAGTATGTGCAAATAGTTTTTATACCAAAAAGCTTGACGATATACTGTTAGCCCCTCTGACTTTATTTCTTATAGCAAACATAAGTTTGAAAGCTTTTTGTTCTTTTCATTTCTTCTATGTAATCAAAAGTTTGCAAAACTTATACACACCTCTCAGCAAATTGTTAATACCCGCTGCTAGAGTACTCCAAAAAAAAAAAAAAAAGTAAAGAAAAAACAAATCATGGTACGGTTTAGCCCACGGTGTCGTGTCGCAAACACTGCGAGTCGAACGTTCTGCCTCAAACTCAGACAGGGACAGGGACAGAGACTGCGGCACAAGACAACGTGTTATTGTTGCTTGGGTTCACATAAATGTCAAGCAGGCAACAACAAATGCATAACTCGCGTGCAAACATACATACTCGTTTATATTGTATTTATAGTATAGTGTGTACGACGTATATGTAGAGTAGAGTAGAGTAGAGTAGAGTATAGTGATCGTCTTAGCTCTAGATACTACAGTTAACGCCCCCGCTTTTCAAAAACATTGCAGTTTGGCCCTCGACTCAACGATTGCCAACTCGTATGCATTTCAAAGTCGACCCTATTATTAAGCGAAGTCGTTTCATATTTCAGCATTACACACACAAAAGTAAACAACGATCAACATCGTCATTATCATAATCATCATCATTATCATCTACATACAACGTTATCATCATCAGCACATTTTGCACAATTGTCAAGTTGTGTTTGTATGTATATATATATATATAGATATAGAGAGGGCCGCACTTGTCACTTGAGCCTGGGCCCAAAGGTCTTCAAGACCAGAGAGCTTGCACGTATCTGTATCTGTATCTCTCTATCTCTATCTGTATCTCTATCGTGCATTATTTGTTTATCTCATTTCGTATTAAAGCTCGATTTTTTATCGCATTGCCGACTCGTTACTTTGGCTTTTGCGCATAGACCCTCGCCATCTATAACTGTCACATGTTGACTAAAGTTTTATTTATATTTTTTCTACATCTTTTATTGGCCTGTTGCGCATGCGCCTTTACTATACTATCTCTTCACTGTCATTTTCTTTGCCTCGATTTTGGTCGCTTCAATTGATTTGGAAAGTTGCATTAAAATGCAATTTGAGCCATTTGGACACACAAAAAGCAAATTGTTGCTGCACATATGATTTTTAGCTTTTGCAGGAAGTTGTTGTCTCGGGAAATGACTTGCCCCAACAAGTGCATTTTGAATGATTTCTTTTCTTTTCATGTGTTCGTTATAGAAGTGAATTTCTTACAGCACTCCAAAGCTATGACTTGCCTTTTCAATAGATAATGACATAATAAAGATTATAAGATTATGCTGACGTTGCATTTCACTCTTATTTTGGATATTTTGAATTTGTTTTGATGGGAATTTTCTTTTTTCGAAAAATCGGAACTTTCGAATCGTACAAGTTCGTCAAAAATGATCCGATTTTGAAAAGGTATATCTTGAAAATCATGGTTGAATCTCTTAAATAAAACTGCATTTAAATCTATAAACTTGATTTTTACTTTATTTTCATCCAAACATATATTTAAAAAATCGAAAAAATCATTGGTCAAAACTTCCAACCTTCATAACTTCGTCAAAATTAATCCGATTTTAAAAAGTTATATCTTAAATGTCATGGTTGAATCTCTTAAATAATACTTTAAATCTAGAAACAGATTTATTTCAAAAATATTTGTAAAAAAATCGACTTTTATAACTACGTTAAAATTGATCTTTGACACACAAAAATTCAATTTCATCAATAAAAGATAATTCAAGTACTTATTCTAAAACACAATCGGTTTATATTTTCACATTTCCTATTTTCGTTGAAGCGATCTAATCGGATCGGATCTCTTAAGTGTTATGGCTAAAGTAGCGCCTCAAGCTCCGTTTTATTCCCTCATGCATACTAACGGTATACTAGACTGAACTTTCATAGCCGCAAAGAAGAAAAAATGCATGTGGCCTAGAAGAAATCAGTTGGCCAAAGCAAGCAGCGTAAAAACCGGCCTAATGATTATAAACGTAACGATCTATCCAAGTTGTTGTTGTTGTTGTTGTAGTTGTTTTGCGGCGTTGGCGGTCAACGCATTATCAGCTAGCCACAGTCAACGGCAACAAAACTACCGCACACGAGACAACAACAACAACAGCAACAACAACAACATAAGCAACATCAAGCAACAACAACTGAGGCACGTGCTAAACATGCAACTCCTACTCTTGCCACGGCATGAAGCAAGCAGCAGCAGCCACAGACACGACCACCATTCACTCTCAGTCAGTCACTTTGGTTGCTTTGGTTCAGTTTGGTTTGGTTGTAGGTCCCTTCTTGCCTGCTTTCCTGCCTGCCTGCCTGCCTGGTAACTGGGATGCATCGGGGCCAGAGCAATATGCTAGCCATTAATCCATGAATTACTTAAAACCACATTCCGCGCAGAGCGGGCGCAAGGGGTAAACATTTAAATTGCCCGCTTACCGCCATATTTCAATATATTGGCAACTCTTTCGTCGTCGTCGTCGACGACGTCGCTGCCTCTTTTCTGTTGTTGTTGTTGCTTTTTTGCTGCTCGGGGGCCGCCTACAAAAATCGGCAACGACAAGCAATTTCTTTGCAGTTCCTCTTGGGTCTCCTCTTTTTTTTTGATATTGTTGCACGATAATGATGTCGTCTGTTTGATGATGTTAGCCATGGCCAAGACAAAGAGGGAGTGAGAGGGAGGGAGAGAGAGAGAGCGAGCGAGCGAGCGGGCAGTTAGAACAATCACCTACATTGAAGAACTTGGCAAACTTTGGGGGCAAAAATCACAGCACGAAAGCAAATGATTGCAATCGACGACGAGAATGTTGCTGCTGCTGCTGCTGTTGCTGTTGCTGATTCAACTGTTTTGCTTGAGGCTTTGCAGTTGCAAGTTGCAGTTGCCGCCGCCGCTGCGGCCGCATGCTGGTGCAGAGGTTATATGCAGCGAAGGTTAAGAGGTGGCCAACACGGCGCACCACAGCTGCCATTTAACTGACAGCAGCAGCAGCAGCAAAAACCAAGTCAGGCAGCAGCAACTCATGACTGGAAGCAACAACAACAGCAATAAGTAAGAGTGATCGTGGGGTGAGAAGGATCGACTTTAAGATACCCCTGTTGACAGACTTAACATTAAACTTAAACGAAAAGTTGTTAGATAAGTCTTATCTGTGAACTCCTTACCAAGTAATCGATTGAATGCTTGTAGATTGTCAATTGAATCGGATATTATGAAAATTATAGTCAATCTATATATCGATAGCACAAAATGAGTGGATGATATAGAAAAAGGAACATTTCAAATCCTAAGCTCATCCTTACATACTTAGCTCTTACATTCTAACATTCGCTAGTTCATGCCACCTCTTCAAGCTACACTCTATAACAAAAGGGTATACAAAAAACCCAAGTCCGAGACCGAAAGTCAAATGCCAAGCAGCAAAGATCATGCCTGAGGTTTCTAGGGGTCGGGTTCGGGTTCGGGGTCCCGGCTTTGCGAAAATAAAAAAAAAACATTGAAGAAAAAACAGGCAGGCAGTCAGGCAGCCAGGTCGACAGCGGCGTCGACGTCGCTCGTGGTGTGTTATCAAAGCTGATGATGATTATACCCACTTGCACGCCTTTTTTTGGTTTTAGTAGTTGTTGTTGCGACTCAAACCTCCCTTCCCCCCCTTGTATACAAAAAGGCCAAACAGGAAGCTGGCTTGAGCTGAGCGAGCGTCTTCAAGCCGCTTGCCAATTGGCTACTCGTCGTTGTTGCTGTTGTTGTTGTTGGCCCCTTTTGGGTTGCCCTCATGCTGCAGGTCTCGCAGCTCGTTGCATGCATTATTATTATGCGCATGCGCACAGTTGGGGCATATAATCTAAAATTGTATCTTTGGCGTGTAACCCGGGGCACTTTCTGCTTCTGCTGCTGCTGCTGCTGCTGATGTTGCTTCTCCATTTTGCCTCTCATCTTGTGGCAAGCAGCAAAATGCCCAACACACAACAACACAAGAAAACAAAAGGTAACTAAAATAAACTGATTATGTGCCTTAGTCTCGAACTCAGCGCCCAACCTCGTGATGATGCTGCCAAAGAAAATTAACAGCGCTCCATAGTCGAGGGTCTCTTCCCAAGGGGTCTCGCAAAGGGTTCATCGAAGGTATCGACGTTGCTGCACTTTTTTTTGCTGCCGTCCGCGGTTGGGTCACATTTAATTTGCTAATATTTTGACCTTAAGATATAATATCACGTTGGTCATGATTGTACTATGGGTCAAAGTACTTCATTTGGAAAGGAAACATTTATTGATTTGGTGTAAATATACAATGTTATGTTTTATCGATATGTATTATCGATCGATTGTTAAACGGAAGTAGCGTATTTTAAGGGGAAAGAATCAAAAATTAAAGGTTTATTAAATAAGTTACCAACAAGTCAACAAAATCGATTATTATTGATAGGCAAAGTTATCGATAGAATTACCAAAGTTTCAGTTCATACTCCACTGTAACGAGACTTAATTTTCATAAATCTTTTATAAAAAGAGTTATCGATAAGTTACTAAAATCGATTGTAAATGATAGGTAGAGCTATCGATAGAAATACGAAAGTTCTAGTTCGTATTCCACTGTAACACGACTTCATAATGCCTGCAGCAGTAGCTGTGAGAGGAAACAAAATTCTTATTTATTACCCATTGCCTCGAGACAGTCGGCCATAACGACTATAGTTAAACTTTTTACGGGCCTTTAGGGTGGCTTTTGTGTAATTTACTAAACCATCTAATAGAATAGACCGGCGTGTTTTTTTGTTTAAGGCAACGCGAAGCCTTTGCCTGCCCCCAAACCCAATTGTTGGAATCAATCAAGCTGGCTTGAGACTAAATTTGTTCTAAATTCCATCCAACTGGGCAATTTCCAACACCTCATGGCTAGTGCACGTGCCCAAAATGATTGTTCGTTTGCTCTACTACGATTGTTGATGTTGTGTTCAGTTCAGTTCAGTTAGCAAAGAGGGGGGCAAAGCGGGTGGATTAGGCCACCTTAGTAGTGCCTGTTGTTGCTGCGCTGAATGCGTAACAAGATCAAACCACAGCCACCGCAGCAACAGCAAGAGCAACAGCAGCAGCAGAGGATGTTTGGCATTAAGCGTAATTGTTGGTTGCTCCGGTCAACTCACAAGACAGCTAGCAAAGAGTAGCAGCAGCAGCAGCAACAGCGGCAGTGGCAAAAAAAATACGAAATCATTAAATACTCGTACTTGGTAGCTACCCAAAATCAAAATCAAAGCCAAAGTCACAAGTGGAGTGTAGCCAAACAAGTCAACATTTTGTTGTTGTTGTTTTTTTTTGCTTCTCTTTTTGGCTTCTTTTATTTTTTATTTTTTTAAGGTGGGCAGATCGGGCCAAACAAACCAACTGGGCAGCAGCAACAGTCGCTGTGGCCCATCAACAACCTTTGGCTGCCTGTTGCTGCCTGCCTCGCTGCTGACGGCAATCAGGTCGAACTCGTAGCTGCCGCAGTCGAGTCGCTTTTGGCCAGACATGAAGAATTACAATGAGTAGGTAGTTGGGCGCAATTGCCACAGCAACAACCAGCCTCTCTCAGTTGCTGCTGCTGCTGGTGCTGTCTACCGTCTTTTGGCAGCAGGTCGGCCCACGTTCCTCGAGACGCGGCTTTTTGTGGACTGCTCCCGGGCATAGGTAGCACAAAAAGCTGTTCAATTTAGAATTCAAATTGTTGTCTTCGCTTGTGCACCCCCCTTTCCCCTCCAAAGAAGTTGTTGTTGTTGCTGCTGCTGCTGCTGCTGTTGGTGGTACATTTAAAGTTGCTGCTGTTGGACTCTCTGACTCTGACTCTGGCTCTGGCTTTAAGGTTAAGCAGGTCAAAATCCGTACAACTAAATTGAGCGCAGAAATACAATTGAGCTGCTGTTGCTGTTGTTGTTGCTGTTTGAAATTCATTTTTGTGTGTGTGCAACGTTCAAATTAAAATGTATTTTCAACAGGAACAACAACACTTGCAACACAGGCAACACAGATCGGTGACCAGAAGCAGCCAGAAGCACTTTTGTAGCCGCTTATTAGTCCACCCTCCCCTAGCCTGTCCCTGTTCCCTGTCCCGGTGTATCTGTATACATATATATTTAAGTATTATTTTCTTTTCATTTATGTTGTGCTTTTGTTTGGCAACAACAACAACAACTAAAAGAAGGGTTGCTGCAAGCGGCACGTTTCACATTTGACGCTTGAACAGGATCCAAAAAGCTTTAACTTTTGACTTGTGCACGGACAGCTATTAATTTATATATTCTTTTATTTATTTTTTTTTTTGGGTTATTCATAAGGTGATGTTGATGTTTTACGAGCACATGAAAAAAAGAGAAGAATTCTTCTTTTTATGATCCACCAAAGTGGTCAGTTCTATGTAAATATTGCGCAACAATATGTCTTTATTTTGACCGAAACTCTTGTTTATTGATCTATTCAATGTAAACGTCAAAAAAAACAGCAAAAACAAGAACTCTATTGGACAAAATGAAGAACTTGAAATAAATATTTACGACTGTTTTGGCAATCGTCGACAAAATTTAAGAGTTCACGAAGCTTAATTTGTCTTGCTTCGATTGCTTCTTTGACGATCTGATTTGAGTCTAAAACTTGAGAGTCAGTGTCAAAACTTGAACTATAAACTTGGCTTGAGTTTGAAAAGTTGTAGACCATGTTGCTAATCCAATGCAAAGATGCTTTGGACAGATCACAAAAGTTGTCTCATAAACCCAATCAAAACTTGAGGCATTTCATTTCGTTTGGCTTTTGTTCATAACTTTTGTGGATTTCGTAAACGTTGTTAGTGTGTAATATCAATTTCAGCTGAAAATGTTTTAAATTATTTCTCTTCGCTTAGAAATGTGTATTTTATCTTAAGATTGGGAATTTTTTAACGACTAAAAATGTTTTAATTTGCCGTAGAACCTGCAAATCGCATTTTTTTTGTGGTCATATGTGTTCTTAAGTTGCCAACAATATTAGCATTTAATTATGCTTTGAATATATATAAATATTTTTAACTGAATTATCTGTCAACTAACCATTTGGAGTTCAAATTTATACTTTTTGGCATTTGATGCAACTTTCTTTGTTTTGAGAGACAAGCAAATTTGAATATTTATTATAAATATATTCAAACTGTTTTGTAATCAATCTGTTTGCATTAAATACTTAAATTAAATATGACGGTTTTTTTTTACAGAGAGTTTCTTAAACATTCGAGGAGCATGTTTTAGACGTTCATTCTTGGTTTGTTAAGCTATGTCTTTTCCATGCTCATTTCTAACGCTAACAAGTTGGTAGGCAATTTCATTTCGTTGGCCTTTTGTTTGATGCTCCAAAATGATTTGAATATTTCCATATTTTTTGTTTTGTTTTTTGTTTGTTTGTAAATTGCCCCCGTTGCACAAAGAGTCCAATTACATTGCGTGCAGCAGCAGCAACAGTTGCAAGCTACCAAGGCACACATGGCCTCCAATTGAAATTGAAGTTCGAGTTGAAGTTGGGGAGTCCGTAGTCGGAATTGGTATTCGGAGTTCAAAGTCAAGACCGAGTCGCACAATTCAAATCTGTTGTCGATGGTATTGTTATTGTTAACTTTTGCATTGCTCTCTTTGCCGTCTAGTTAAACCCCAACACAGTTGTTGTTCTTATTGTTTTTTCTTTTTTGTTGCTGTTGTGACGGTCAGTTTTGGTTTGTTGTTGTTCTATTGTTGCTGACTGGCGCTGGCTTGTCAATTATTGGTAGCACAGAATTTAGAACGCAAAAAATTGTTGGTAGTAACCACAAAGGCACCAAATCAAATCTCCCCGCAGCTCCACCTTACAACTTCTTGGCCTTTGTTTTTGTTTTTTTTTTGCTAGCGAATTATGACAGTCGCAAGTCCAAATCCAAATCCAAGTCACACAAAAAGCCACCAATTTCCGGTATGCAATCAGTTCATTGAAGTAGAGTTCGGTTTTTTCTCTGTGTCTATTTGCTGTGGGAAACGTTGCGGGAAAACAATAGTTAGCTAAGGTGACCGTCGACGGTTCTGATCTTGAGGTTTTTTGAAAACTTTATTATAGTTAGATTTATTAAAGCTATTGAGTCTTATGAACCTTTTACGCTCTAAGGAAAGTCTTAACTGTATACATTTCTAGTTGGGAAGCTACGTTTTTGTCATTTCCTCTTTGTCTTCAAGCATACGCTGCTCCTCAATGCCACTATTAATATTCTCCCGATGACGCAGTTCCTCTTTCACCTTCAGTTTGTTTTCAAGGAACAGTTCTTCTTTCAGTTTATTGTACTTCTTACGATTATTGTTGGCTTCTTTCATTAGAGCTGCGTCTACTGTGGATGCCCAGGGACGTCGCGTACTAATTTCCTGTCCATAAAGAGCCGTATTATTGACCTTGAAGGGACTTGGCTTTATGAATATGGCAACATAGCCGGGTCGTTGAACATCTCGTTCTACAGGAAATACACTAAGAATAAACGAGATGGGTTATAAGAAGCTTTTGTTATGCCGCAGCTTACCAAAATTTTTCTCTTTTATTATCCCATTTGGGTCCCCACCAGGCGCCAATTAAACGAAATGGACACGAACGATTTCGACCCATATCCGATTCAAGGACCTCGCCAACCGATATGAATAGAAGATCCGTTGTATTCGCCTCCACAAGATGAGCTTTGCGCAGCATGAAGAGATCAATAAAGCCCGAGATGACAACATCGTCGTATAGATTATAAACCAATTGATTAGCATTATTCTGGCCAAGGATCAACATGGCCACGCGCATATTATTTATGATATGTGCCAGGGCCAAGAAGTTGATATTCATATCCTTGTAATCCTCCGTTAAATAACCAAAGAACCAATGACGCATGTGCACCCGAGCCGGCAACTCCATGCGTGTCATCAGTAGCCAAGGACCTTCCCAACTATTACGAAAGTCACACAGGATCTTAGCAGGCAGTCCACGATCTCTAGCCAAAGTAATACCGAACACTTCATGTAAACTCATATCCTCATGGCATGTGGCTTCCGGATAATCAAAGAACTGCGTTGGATGTGGTGTTGGCGCTAACCAATTGGGAGTTGTTGTGGCGACAGATTCAGCATCTGTTTGCTGAGATTTGTTGGCCATTGGTTCAACGGTTATTGGAATTTCGGTTGTTGTTGAAGTTGTTTCGATTGTAGGAGCTTTTGTTGTTGTTGAAGTTGTTGAAGTTGTTTCTGTTGTAGGAGCTTTTGAGTTGTTCCAATTTGTGCTTTCTTTTGTTGTTGTTGAAGTTGTTGTTGGTGTTGTTGTTGAAGTTGTTTCTGTTGTAGGAGATTTTGAGTTGTCCCAATTTGTTGTTGAAGTTGTTTCTGTTGAAGTTGTTATTGGTGTTGTTGTTGAAGTTGTTTCTGTTGTAGGAGATTTTAAGTTGTCCCAATTTGTTGTTGAAGTTGTTTCTGTTGAAGAAGCTTTTAAGTTATCACAATTTGTGGTTGCTTTTGTTGTTGTTGTAGTTGATTCTGTCGTAGGAGCTTTTACCTTGTCACATTTTGTTGATGCTGTTGTTGTTGAAGTTGCTTTTGTTGTAGGAACTTTTAATTTATCACAATTCGTGGTTGTTGTTGTTGTTGTTGAAGTTGTTTCTGTTGTAGGAACTTTTGACTGATTACAATTTGTTGTTGGTGTTGTTGTTGAAGTTGAAGTTGTTTCTGTTGAAGGAACGTTTGAGTTATCACAATTTGTGGATCCTTTTGTTGTTGGTGGTGAAGTTTCAGACTGAACTGTTGGCATTATTTTCGGCGCATTTATTATACGGCCAACCTCATTCTTTTCGTCCGTGTTGGAATGCACATGCGAATGATCATGTTCAGAGGACTCCATTGACATAAACTCAATGGTTTTGGCATCCAAGACTGATCTGGCACTCTTTTCCTCTTCGCTAGCAGGTTTTTTATCTTTGCTGTCCGCAGAGCGATAATTATTGAAGACAAAGTTCATGTAGTATGTCTGGCAAAGTGCAACAACTGGCATTGATATCCAGAGGCAATAGAAAAGCATTGTATGTATAAACCAGCTGCCATTCACCAAGATTCAACCAACTACACTGATTGCCACGCATCAACATTGGCTTCTCTTTATAGCCTCGCTCTTCTAGTGGATCGAATTGGTTAAGGCAATAATTAATTTGCTTCGCCTGACTTTTATGATTGCTCTCTTCAATAAAACTTTATTTGATTTGCATTGGAGCAATAAGACATTGAATGATAGCATGAATGCATGAACGAATGAACTATTAACCAATCAAGCGACGTTGTTGATGGATGCGCTAAAACGAAATTAACTAATGGAATGGCAAATATAAAATTGATTTTATTTGTATAAAAAGGAACTACACGATATTTGTGCGGAAAGTTAAATAAAGGAAAAATAAATCAAAGAAAGAAAACTCTTTTAGATGTTGCTATGAAAATTAAACATCAAATAAAAGTTGAAACTTTAATCAATCAAAAAAGAATAGTTTGTTTTTGGATTTAACTTTAGGTCAATAGTTTCAATATAGTATATATTTTTTATTAAGGTTTCGATGATACCATATAAGGATAATCTTTAAGATTCAAAAAAATAATATCTTTCATTCATAAGAAAGTTGAAGCTGATTTCCATATTTATTTTGTTCCTTATTAGACACAAAAACTTTTACAGATTTTCATTTTATTTATTGTACATTTACATGTTAAATAATTTGAAATTTGTCGCCAAAGTTTCCTCACTAGAAAAACACATCAATTAGCAGGCAGATAGAAACAGAGCAGAGCACATACAAAACAGCTAAGCTAAGCCCTAATCCATGTTGGGCTCCTCATAGTCATCATTGCCGAATTCCTTGCTCTGCGAGCTTTCGCCCAATCCTTTTTCACGCGATGTGGAACCCAACTTACTGCCGGAATGTCCATGTTCCTCGGAGCTCTCAAAAATGGAGCGTACATAGCGTCCACCAAAGCTGTCGTCGATGCTGATCTCATAGCTGCTGTGATGTTTGTCACCAGAGTTCTTTTGCTGGTTTGCAGCCTTCTCCAGTTGTTCGCGACGATCCGGTGGATCACGGCTATCGCTATCGTCGTCATCGTTTGGCATACCAACTGGATCGCCAGCGGATTGATTATCATCGTTGTGATCAGTACCAACCTTATCGCCACCATCAATGTGATCACCATTTTCGGCATTGCTACCATGATCATCATCATCAGCACCACTTTTGTCACCAGAGTCCTTGCTATTTTCCTGATTCTTGCTACCATCATCGCCGTCTAGCTTACGACCTTTAATGCTGCCCGAATGATTACCATCGCTGTCCGAACCACCAGCATTATTAGCATCACTTCCCTTGTCATGACTTGCGTAACCATCACTTTGATCATCTTTTTTGTCACTGCTAACGCCGCTGTTGGTCTGAGAATCTTTGCTGCCAGCATCACTACCAACACCAATATCATCAGTTTGTTCGGTTTCTAATTCTCGACTAGCACGTCCATCCACTGAGCTCGGTTGAACTTCACCACCATTTGGATTGTTGTTGTTGAACGCAAAGTTCATATAGTACTTCTGGGCAAGCACAGTGCTCGCTTGCACCTGCCAGAGCAGCACCACGCCAATGGCCAATATGTGTATCCTTATGCTCAGCCGGCTGTTCATGTTCCTTAACAGAATCTAAAGAGCATCCGATCTGTTTTCTCTCTTATATATAGATATGGGAGCCGTTCAGTGCAGCGAATCGCATTCAAAACGTCTCCAAATCGATTTTCATACAAGTTCACAGTCAACAGTCAAAAGGTAGCATTAAATGAAAGACCCATAAAATCGTACACTTAGGGAAAATATTCAGGGTTTCATTGACTGAATGTTTTTATAAGTTTTCGATTCTTAACTTCTGAACTTTGTCAAAACTGAAACGATTTTCAAAAGGAAAAGCGTTTTAGTCAAGGCTCGATCTTAATTATAATACTGCATTCATAGTTGGAAATGTTTTATTTTCTCGAAATGCATGTAAATATATATAAGTTATTACTTATTTGTTAAGATCAACATTAGTTATTGGTTAACAAACTGAACTTTGGCTAGAAATCGATGGATATTATCGACAATGTGTGTCCACAGTTCAGTTCTGTTAAGTTAAGTTTAGTTGCCGCGCACAGTGGCAGTTGTGTTGGCAGCAGGCAGCAAGCGGCAAGCAGCTGTGGCAAACAGGTTGAAAGCAGCCACTGTGTGTCTCGGCCAGAGCCACGGCCATGGAATTCAATCAGGGCCAATCTATAATAGAAATCTCATGTGGTGGGGCACACTGTAAGAAACAGCAAGCGGCAAGTAGCAGCCAAACTTGCAACTGGCAGCCAGCCCACTTTCAATCGCTTGTGGCGTCGTGCGTTGCAAATATCAAAATGCTACTGCGCTCTGGACCTCCGCTTCATCCATCCAACCACCACCACCAACAACAACAACGGCCAATTCTCTGCAGCTAAAAATCGTTTTTCATTAACAATTTTAAAAGCGGCGCATTAATCACACACACACACATAAGCACACGCCCTCCATTGCAAAGCAAGCAAGCAGCATGTTGCAAGCATGCATAAATTTTATCAGCAACAACAGCAACATACAGTGGTTATTCTATAAATTGAACAACTTGATTAGTTACTCAGTAAAACTTATAACATTTAATTATATTTTTATATACTGTTTAAATCTTAGTTATTACGTGAAAAACTATTTTAGGTTTAACACAAAAATTTATAACAAAATATTAATTTAAGATAGATTCGATATATAGAAGTTCAACTGTAACTAATTCATGCCTCTATATCTTTCTCTTTTTGCAGCATTTTCGTGATCAGAGCATTGATGGCACGGGCTTGCCGCTTCTAACTGAAGATCATTTGGTTAGCTCGCTGGGCATGAAGCTGGGGCCGGCGCTCAAGTTGCGCTCCATATTGGCGAAGAAATTGGGCGGGCCGTGTCCGTGTGTTGCGTGCGTTGCGCAGGCGCAACAAATGATGGCACTGCAACAGGGCGGCACGGCGGCAGCAACATCAACTACAACAGCAGTAGCAGCGACAGCAACAACAACAACTACAACGACAGCAGCAGCAGCAGCAGCAACGACAGCAGCAGCAACAACAACAACAACAGTTGTAACTAGTTGCAGCAGTTTGTCGAACAGTAGCAGCAACAGCAATAGCAGCAGTGGCAGCGGTAGCGGTAGCGGCAGTGGAAGCAACACAGCAGATAGCTGCAACATGGACAGCAATGTTGCTGCAACATTGTTGCGTTGCAGCTTTGATGCTACCGACAGCAGCAACACTTACAGCAACAATAACAATAACAACAAAGATGCTGCCAGCTAGTTATTAATATGTCACAATCGAAATTAAACTAATGAATATGAATATACATACAAATATATATGTACTATATATATATATGTTAACAAATTGCATTTCAACTGCAAATGTTGTACCAAATGAAAAATATATAAACAAAATGAAAACATAAAATCAATTTACATTTAACTAATTTTAACTTAATTAGTTTAATGTTAGCTAAAGTTTTAAACTTTAAGACAGCAACAACAACAATCGCAAAAGTCTTCCATTTGCAGTTAGAATATAATAATAAGAAAATAACAGAAAAACAAACACTTAAAAGTTATTGAAAACAATTGATAATAATATGCATAAATAATTAATCCAACAATTTAGTCAATTTAAATGAGTTTTTGAATAACATCTTGATTTATGTACTTAAGCGCAAATATTTTGCTTTACACACACAAACATATATATACGCAGATACACACACACATATATATATATATATATACAAGTTTATATATATTTATAATTTATTTAAAATATTTTATACATATATATATGTATATTTTAAAATTTTTGTTTATAACTGCTAGTCAGTAAATATTATTACTATATTTAATAACATTCAGAGAACTTAAAAAAACAAACAAACAAATTTTAAATATTCAACTTTGATTTCCTTATTTTGTTTTAGCAAAGAAAAGGCTATTTATTTTACATATATATATATTTTTTATAATAATAATATAAATATGATTTATATAATGTTAGGACAATAATCATTTGTTAAAAGCACCCAAAAATCTGTTGTTCAAAATATTCAACTACGACTATAACAATTTTTTTTTATTTTTGCGGCCATTGCACATTGGAATTCAAAATTCAAACATAATTTTTAAGAGCTCCAAGACTTGAAGACACAACACTAACACACACACAACAACAACAACAAATGCATTGTATATATTGTTTAATTAATTATATATTTAGCTTTTAAACGTACATAACTTTATACTTTTATATATATATATATATACGTATGTATTTTAAATACTAGGCAACTGCAACTGGCCAAACAGCGTCGGTCAACTTAAAAAATATTATTTTTACGTTTAGGCAAGCAATTAATTGATTTATTTTAATGAAACATAAATATATATATATATATATTTAAACAAATATTTAGCTATTTTTCACAAGCAAATAAATTATACAAAACAAATAATAATAATAATTATTACAATATAAAATATGGACACCCTTGTTCTTCTTCTTTCTTTCTGCTATGTTGGACGCTATGGAGCTGAACTGACCTCCACTGTGGGGCGCTTGGAGCTGGGGTCAAGCGTAACCGTTGCGCCAAAAGCCAACCAAGGATGCACTGCATTGAAACCAATTAAAAGCACGCAGCTGGAGCTCAAAGCCGCACTTCAACGTCTAATTACAAATTGGAGTCATTGAATTTAATCGTTGCAAAATCCGCATATGCACTTCTTATGCACTTGAGACACGCAAGCTGATAAACAGTAACAATAAATTGCACACTGCACATTGCATTGGCTCGAACTGTCTTCATTTGGTCATAATTCGCTGACTCTGGCTAACTGGAACAAGACGGGGGTAACGTTGACCTACCTCAATTGACTTTCTGGTTGAAAATATTAGCGTTCTCTGATTTTGGGAAAAGTGTTTGGGCTTTTCAATAATGAAATAAATGCCTTATTTAGCTTAGTCTTAAACAGCGATCGGGAAACTTTTTTTAATCATTAGCCCAAAATATTTTTGTTTTAGTTGATATTACCCCATATCGGTTCCTCGACTGCTGTTGTGTAGAAACAAATAAGGTTGAGGCATTGGCTAAATTACTCTCTAAAAATAATTTTAAAAAAAGTATACATACTTTTAGGCAAATCGCTTACATTACGATAAAAAGGAAAAAATCATTGCATACGACATAGGCCGTATATTAAAGTCAGATCAATCCACTTGCTGCTGATTCTGTGCGCCTGGTATAATTGAGTCAAAAACTAGAAAAAACTAGCAAAAACTCGACGAAAGCTCGGCGGTATTCTTTTGCGATCTCATCGAGTTGTTAAGTATTTCCGACGCCAAGTACCAGGCGAACAGAATAGGCAGCAAGAGCACTGGTTTTTATATTTAACTACAAAAGTATGCAAATATATATAATGCGAATTGTCATGTAACTTGTGCAATGTTGTTATTCTATTCGTTACGAATCGCGTGACCATTACTTGGATCTCTAGATATTGCAGCTATCCTTAAATGCAGTTCGATAGAGCTTTTCCATGCGGATCCAACGCACCATGGTTTTAGAAAAAAAAATAAAAATTTTCGGCAAAAAGGACATTAGATCTTAAGCCATAACTTGAACATTTCCTTAAAGATCTTTAAGGAAAATACATTTTTGAGCTCACAGCAACAAGATCTATCGATTTGCTTATAAGGATCTCCAGGATTCACGAAACAAAATTTTCGAAAAATTTTACAGGGGGTAGGTCAGAAAAAATTTAAAAAATTACAAAATCGTCTATAACTCGGCTATTTAAAGGACTATCCGGATGTCCTTTAGACCACAGGTAGGCCTAGGCCCGCCAATTCGAGCAAAGTAGTTCAAAGGACGATAGTCCTTCAAACAGCTGAAATAAAAGGATATATGTTTAAAACAGAAAATTGGTTATAACTCGGCCAAATCCTTAAGGATTCGAACGTGTCCTATGTCAGACATTTTGTTATGACCAGGGCTACCAACTGGCCAAAGGATATTCAAATCGTCCTTGTGGTTTCCGAGAAAACTGCACTTTTATGGTTTTTTCTTATATTCGCTCGGCCGTAGAGTGAAATTTTTACAAGTGTTTTGTTCTTAGATGACCCCATTATCCTTGAATGCAGTTTGAAAGAGGTTTTCCATGCAGATCCAACGCACCATGGTTTTTGAAAATCCGTAAAGTTTTGGCCGATTTATACTTATATATAAATTTTCGGCAAAAAGGACATTAGATTTTAGGCCATAACTGCAACATTTCCTTAAGGATCTTTAAGGAAAATACATTTTTGAGCTCACAGCAACAAGATCTATCGATTTGCTTATAAGGATCTCCAGGATTCACGAAAAAAAATTTTCGAAAAATTTTACAGGGGGTAGGTCAGAAAAAATTTAAAAAATTACAAAATCGTCTATAACTCGGCTATTTAAAGGACTATCCGGATGTCCTTTAGACCACAGGTAGGCCTAGGCCCGCCAATTCGAGCAAAGTAGTTCAAAGGACGATAGTCCTTCAAACAGCTGAAATAAAAGGATATATGTTTAAAACAGAAAATTGGTTATAACTCGGCCAAATCCTTAAGGATTCGAACGTGTCCTATGTCAGACATTTTGTTATGACCAGGGCTACCAACTGGCCAAAGGATATTCAAATCGTCCTTGTGGTTTCCGAGAAAACTGCACTTTTATGGTTTTTTCTTATATTCGCTCGGCCGTAGAGTGAAATTTTTACAAGTGTTTTTGTTCTTAGATGACCCCATAATCCTTGAATGCAGTTCGATAGAGCTGGTCCTTGAAACTCTCTTGCAACATGTCCTTTCAAAATCCGTAAGGATTTAAATGTCCTAGGACTATTTGAAAAAAAAATTTACCCATAGCGGTTTCTCGACCTTTGTGAAAACAAATAAGGTTGATGCATTGGCTAAATTACTAAAAATATTTTGGCGAATGCATACTTTTAGGCAAATCGCTTAATCTTTCATATTTAATTGGTGCGATATTACGATAAAAAGGAAAAATCATTGCATACGGCATAGGCCGTATATTAAAGGACAATATGAATAAAAAAGCCAGCCTAAAAGTATGCAAAAATATATATGAGAACTTATACATCACTTGCTGCTGATGAACAATGGTTTTTACACCATTTGGGGTAATTTACCCCGGTTCCCCGACCAATGAATTAAAATATGTTTCTTCATTTAAGTGACTTTTGGTATCTTTTTGAACAATATATATTTAATATTTGAAACTAAACATAAATAGGAATCTTTTACAGCTTTCGATGATTTGGTTTTAGACATGAGCAGCTTGGTTATTGATGTAGATTTTTAGACAATGTGTGTGTGGAGTAAATTCTAGTTTCAAGCATATCACTAATAATTTAAGTAGATATAGGCGTTGCCTTATTCTCGGTAAGCGATGCCTCTTTGTCGTTGCCGTTCTGCTGCTTGGCCGCTGGCAGATCCTTCACGCCAGTTGAACCGAAGCCAGCCTCGCCGCGTTCGGTGTCTTCCAATTTGTCGACCTGCTCCAGTTCCGGGTAGAAGATGCGCTCGCAAATGAACTGAGCAATGCGATCTCCATGCTTTACCTCAAAATCGGTGTCGGAATGATTGAACAGAACAACGCCAAGATTGCCGCGGTAATCCTCATCTACAACACCAGCACCCACATCAATGAAGTTTTTTACGGCTAGACCGGAACGTGGCGCCACTCGTCCATAGGAGCCCTGTGGCACCTGCACCTGGAGATCTGTTTTAACAATTGCCTTACCGCGAGCCGGGACCACCAAGTCGTAGGCGCTACGCAGATCAAGGCCAGCAGCTCGCCCAGATCCACGAACGGGTTCCAGCGCGTGTTCAGTAAGTTTGGCAAAACGCAATACACATTTCTTATCCAGTTTCATTTTCTTAGCTGCTGGTGTAATTTCGGCAATAGGTGAAGACATCTGATAAGTATTTGGATATTAACTGGAGAATATTGCGCTGTACTATGAACCTTACCTGTTGAATTTTGCGAATGTAATAAAATGGATATAGACGCCAGAGATTTGGCGGCAATTCGCAAACACAGCAGCTGCTTGAAACATTTTAATCGATAGGCCATTCGACATCAGCTGGTTTTTCAGTACTGGAAAATATCGCTTAAAACAGTGACAGTTACCAGGGCTGCAATCTTTCGTTAACTTTTCAGCTAAATGCCGCATTTGAAAAAGCAAATGCATACCTCAACAAATCTATATAATATCTGATCAAAAGTTTATGTTTTGTGCCAATATCTTTTTAAAAAAGCTAGGCAACAACAACCAGAACTATTATACACTGCTGCGCTCTTAATAAGAATCGGTCAACCACCACAATTTGATGTCAGCTGTGAAAATTTGCAACTCCAAGGCCAACGGACCGGAATAACGGAATACAAATATTGATTTGCAATAACTCAAATTTAACTGGTAGCTTTTGCAATGGATTTCACAGACTTTGAAGTTCGAAAGGTGAGTACTTGTTTTGACAGCTCTAATACTATCTATTCAACAAGTGCATGTTGCAGTGTCCAGCAACAGTCATGTACATTCCAAACTTTATCACATCCGATGAGGAGCAATGTATACTAAGTCACATTGAGCGGACACCAAAACCTCGCTGGACGCAGTTGCTAAATCGACGCTTGGTCAACTACGGTGGTGTGCCACATCCAAACGGTATGATAGCCGAAGAGATACCTGAATGGTTGCAGAGCTATGTTGACAAGGTGAACAACTTGGGTGTCTTCGAATCGCAAAATGCAAATCATGTTCTCGTCAACGAGTATTTGCCCGGCCAGGGTATCTTACCACACACAGACGGCCCGCTGTTCTATCCAATTATATCGACCATTTCGTGTGGAGCACACACTGTGCTGGAGTTCACCAAGCGGGAGACAACTGGCGAGGCAGCCGGTGAAGTGCAATTTAAGCTGTTGCTAGAGCCTCGCAGTTTGTTGATACTAAAGGATTCGCTATATAGCGATTATTTGCATGCCATCAGCGAGATAAAGGAGGATACGCTGTGCGATCGTATTTGCAATTACAATCTGTGTGAGAACACCTACAAGATCGGGGATCATCTGGTGCGGCGTGCACCACGCATCTCGCTAACCATACGCAATGTGCCCAAGACAAGCAAAATGAAACTGAAATTCTGTTAGACTGCAATATTTTTTGTGTCGTCCTCGTTGTTGTTGTTGTTATAAACTTACCAAATGCACATGTTGCGGCAAAGCCCACTGAAGCCAACCCACAATTAACTTAAATGATAAATTATATATATATATATAAATATATGTAAGGTACACGATAATCGCTTGCAAGTAAGAAAGCTTTGGTAACATGAAGTGATTTAATAGTTTTATAAGACAAGTTCCTTTTTTTAAATTTAATAACTTTTCAAGTATATGGTGAGCTAAAGATACAAAGTAGTCTTAATTGCAAGCGATAATTGTTGTCTTCCAATCTTCCGCTAGTTATTTAAGCACCAAACGCACAAGCAAACACACACTTGAACAGAAACACAAACATAGATACACCATTGAGCAATAATGTTTTATAATGCAAAATTGTGCTTGACTTTATGAGCAGATTTTCGATATTGCCCACCAAGTGCTTTATTTTTTGGTAACTACAATATTTACTCAAAGTATATATATATATATATATTTATATATGTGAATATTTGTATCAGTGTGTATGTAATAATTTATAGATTTAGTTTATGAAAGCAATATGCATTTTACAAGTGGCAAACAAACTCCACATGTTTTTGGAGTCCCTGATTTAAATGTGCACTTTATATATCATGTATGTATATGTATTTGTGTATTGCGTAAACCCTGTGTGTATTTTTGTAATATTTTTCACTAGCTGCACCAAAAAAAAAACAAAAGACAAAAAGCAATTCCAAGCAAAACTTTTTTTGAAATTGAAATAAATTGTTGTCCACTGTTGTGTGCTTGTTCCAAACAAAACAAACCAAGAATTCACCAGCTGCACCTGCTTGTAGTTGCTGCTACTAGGCCTCATCCTGCCACTCCAATCGAAATTCGCGCTCAAATACCAAGCGATCATACAGACGCACCTCACTTATCCTGGCCGAGATGTCCAGACGCAGCTCACTCACCGCCAAATGAAAATTCTGACGAACTGTTCGCTGTTTGTCCGGCGTCAGCTGATTGAGTGGCTTCCGAAAAACGCTTATGATGCGCTGCAAGTGATACTCAACACTGGCACAGCGGCCAATGCACACCCACAGGTTCTCCGGATCATGTATGTTGCCAGGGAAACGGGTGCGCTGATCGAATGGTGCCTTGCCCGACAACAATGCTCGCACCTCGGCCACAATCTCCTGATGCGTCTTTAGATCCCGTGTGCTCAGCGTCTTGAATTCGTATTTGTCACAGAAGTACATGAGATCACTGATCGCACACCAGGGCTGCGAGCAAAGGGTTGCATGACTGTTGCCCCAATTGCTGTAGCCGGCTGCAGTTTTACTAGCTGTCTGCTGCGTCTGGGCAGCCACTGGTGAGGAGGCGCTGCTCTTGGCAACAGTGCTGCTGCTGCTGCTGTTGGCACTGCTACTGCTTTTTGTAGTTTCAGTGTTGTTGATGTTGCTTGCTGGAGTTGTGGTGGTGTTGCTGCTGTTGCTGCTGGGTTTTGACATGTCCAAGGTGTGGGCACTGCCATTGCTTTTGATTTTATCCTGATCACGCTGCAGCTGCTCCATTTCCCTTTCGTGTGCCCGTGCTCGCATATAGGCCTCCTTTTTCTGTTGCAGCTCCTGCAGCTTGGTCATCTTTGGCGGCGAATTCTTTTTGAACAGCGATGGCGGCGGCGAGCGGCGAAATGGAGCTATTGTTGTTGCTGCTGCGGCTGGTGTTACTGTTGCTGGAGGATCGCTGCGCTGTTGCTCCGTGTTTGATGTTATGGCAGAAGTGTGACCATTTGTGTCCAACGATGCACTGCGTCCATATTTGGCACGATAGCGTTCCAGCGTATCCAGCGAGAAGCTTAGCTCCTTTTTAAGCGTTTTCTGCATTTTTTTCTCGCTCTCTCTTACGGTTTTATGTGTTGTGCCGTGGTGTGCTGGTTGCTTTATGTAATCGCCTTGAAACGTTCAATGCACGCGCCGCGCCGTTCGCCTCAAGAATTTACGAGCAAATGCGATCGAGATTCAGATCGAGCAGCTCTTGCCGCAATGCGCAACACATGTAGAAAGAATTAAAAAAAAAAAGGAATGAAATAAATTCTTGCGTAGTACTCTTTATTTTTATCTTTTATCAATTGGCGGCACAGACGCCGGCCAAGTACTTGCTTGGGCCATGTGTGTGTGTGTGTGTGTGTGTTTGCCTCGATGCACTTTTTATTTTGGTCACTCCGAACATTCAATTAGTCTTCCGCGGCAAAGGGAGAAACACAAACACTCGCACACATTAGAAACACGCAAGATACATCAAACGAAATAGATAGAAACATTTGTATGTTGCGTATGGCAACACTGTCAGTAAAATCTCCGATTTAAAATAAAGAAAAAGGGTTCACAGGTGATCCAGGAATTTGTCTCTTCTCTTGGTTTACTTTCATGCGTCGTAAGCCAGCAATAAGTCTCTTAATTATACGCCTTCGGTGTTTGAACCCATCGGTTTTATTCTTTGTTCCAGATAAAATTTTATTTCCAGTTGCGCCCTTGGCTTTTAAGCGACATTTTGGACATTTTTGACAATGCATTAAAGCTGATGTAGTTTGTTTTTGTTTCTTACTTGAATGCAACGACGATAGCACATCTTGCCAGTTGTCGAAGGGATTAGAATTGGAAGTGTTTGAACTGTTTGACGATAATAAATTCAGATCCATGTTGTTAATTTATCATTTGAAAATATTGAACCAAAAGTATGTACCGAATACTTGTTTAAGTTTCAATACTAATGTTCGTTATGCTCATTTTTCACAACAAATTTCTTAAGAAACCGAATTACAAGTTTTAGCCTACTTTAATTACATATTTTTTTTTTCATAAAAAGGTTTTCTCTATTCATTGAACAAGATTGAAAATGAAACACAAAGACTTAAAAATAAAATATATATGATTTATACAATGTATACAAATATACATTCTTAATAAGTTTATAAATAGTTATAATAGTACTGGAGTAATATTAGAATTTACGAAATGGCACACTATTAAAAATTTCATTTTCTCATTGTATTAAGTACAAAAATAGTTATTGCTCTTGAATTAGGTGTGCATTTAATTTAAATACGTACATAAACATTTATCAATTAATAATTGCTTAAAAGCTAAAGTTAACAAATGCACAAAGTGCACTTAATACTTTGAATTAAGCGGATCTACCAGCTATATAATAAAGTTGCCGGATCTCATATTTCCAAGCGTGTTCATTTGGATAAAGTTAAATAGTATAAATATTGCCTTAATTGCTTACAAATTACACAAACAAAAGATTTTAGTATAAATTAATAGCAAAATGTACAAATCGTTTATTTTTTTTTTCCTTTTAACTACACGTTTAAAGAAAGAGGATATCTTTTGTCGGTTAATCAACATACAACACATAGGATTAAGAAATCTAACTACAGATCTTACACTAAGATACAAAAAAGTGTTAGCAAAAGGCACAGCAGACAAAGACAAAATAACAAGGTTGAAAAAGTGATTTAAAATACTTGCAACTAATATACATTGGGCTTTTTAGCTGGTACTCTAAACGCAATACGATGCGGGCACCTCGAATATAATGTTGCCAGCGGAATGACGGAAACTTGGATTGTCCACATTGGCTGCCGCCTCAACGACAATGGTGCGCGCCTTATCACCTAGCCGGCAGGCAATATTACTGCCAACATTAACACGCAGCTCGGTGCCGGTTGCACTGTAAGCAAATGCGATATTAATTATTAACAGCTTGGTAGTTGAATATTTTGATTACTTACTCGTAGTACTTCTTGCACACAATGCCCACCAGTTCACCAATGCGATCCTCTTTCAGTGGCGCTGTCGATTCACTTTGCAATGAAAACATCAAATCATTATTTTTGGGCGAATGGAAGACAATCAGTTGATCCCGGCCAGGTGTTATGCTAATGGAGGTTAGCTGAAAGTAAAAAAGCACAATCGTTACAATCGTTATTACTTTACTTTAAAAGAGAACCAAGGGAATCCAAAACACACCTCTCTTATTGACATATCGCGGCGCATATCTTTGAACTTCTTCTTAATGCTTTCCAGTTTGTGAATGTTGGTATCAGTGACAATGAAGGCACGATCCGCCTGCTTGTTGAACCTGTTGAACTTCTTGGCAAAGCTGGAGAAAAGCACCGGGCGGAAGCTTTCGCCACCGCCGCTGTTCTTCAAGTTCTTAACATTGGCATTGTAGGCATCGTAGCCGCTATTATCTTGTGAGTTGGCCAAGTAATCGCCCAACCACTTGCGCTGCTGTCCCCAATAGGGGCGACGTCCAGCAATTGCTGTTGCCGCAATGATCTGCAGCCGAAGCTGAGGCCACTCTCTGCGCGGATATTTGCGCAGAATCATGTTGGCGCGCCAATGATCGAACAAACGATGCAGTTTGGCTTCCGCCTTGCGTCCGGCTAGCGGTGGCTTCGGCCACTGAATGCTGCGTCCATAGTCACGCTGCTTCTTGGCATTGCGGAAGCGATTGGCCAGCTCTTGGACGTAGCTGCGCAGCTTGTAGGTCTTGTAGGCGCGCATTATGGTTACCGCTGCCTTCATCTTCTTGTAGTTGCGTCGAGCAATCCAGCCACGAACCTGCTTTTGCAACAGGGTCACAATGTGTGGAATCATCTCGTTGCGCTGCTGCTCCAGAGCGAACAGTGTGCGCGGGGAGCGTATAAAGATCTTGGTGTGACCGTATTTAACATCCTGGGCAAAGCCCTTCTCCTCGATGAGCACACGACAGCCATCGCGATCGCTGCCGGCACGGAAATTGGGCCACGTATACTGCGAGATCATCTTGTAGCGCAGCAGGAACTTATCGTAGCGCTGGCGATGCACGAATCCAGCGCGACGCACACGAACATTCTCTAGTAGACCCAGGTAGCGTACCTGATGCTGCACACGCTCCTCATCGAACACCGTGGAGCTCTTGATGTCGTTAGGCTTGATGCAGCGCACATAGAAGGGTTCCTTCTTCAGCAGCGTTGTAACCAGATCGGCCATGGAGCGTTGGAACAGTGTGCCGGCGGTCAATGGACGTTTGGTTGTCTTCTTAATATCTTGGGCACCCTCGGGCCACATCTCACTCATATTGGCATCCTTTGAGTTGTGCAACAGACGCTTAAAGTCCTGATACAACGAATCCCTGTTCTTCTCAATGAAACCATTAATGTTGTAGATAACATCACCAGCATAGTGTGTAACACGGAAATCCTCGCGATGCTTCAGTTCCTTGTCCGTTGGCTTCAACTGGCGACTGGTGTAATGCGGATGCTTGCTCAGGTTCTTGTCCATGGCGCCCAGCAAGGTGTCATCGGTGACATTGCCTACGCTTAGACACGCCTCATCCATGATCGCAATGATGCCTTTGTGCGGTTGCTCAACCAAATCGCAAATGATCTGTTAAGAGTGAGAACGAGTTAAATAATGTTTGATAGATAATTAAATTTGTCAACTTGCCTTATTGTTAAAGTAATCAATGTTTGTCCACTCGATGCCCTCGCGTTGGTATTCCTCTTGCTCCTGCTTTAGCACCAGTTCTACAAGAAGTTAATTGAGTTAAGTTATTTTTCCCTGACGACTTCTATAGCAACATACCAATAAATAGTTGCTGCAGCTTTTCGTTACAGTAATTAATGCAAAACTGCTCAAAACTATTCGAATCGAAGATCTCAAAGCCATAAATATCCAGCACGCCAATAACAGTGTTAAATCTCGCCTGGCTCTTGCTGCCACGGAAGAGTATAGCACGATTGATGCGCGATATAATCCAGGTGAAGAGACGATCGTAGATAGCCTTAGCCAACGCATCCTTGCCATACTCTGCCTGTGTGGCATCATGATCCTTCTTCATCACATTGCCACCAGCGGCAATTGTGCGTTTTGTCAACGATGCCGACAGCTCGGATTCGGTTACCTGCAGCAGTTTGGCCGCAGCTTGCAAATGCGTCTTGTTCGTTATGACCAACTCATCCTCAATAGCTGCAAGAGAGAAGAACAAAGATAAGCTAACTGGTAGAAATAAAGTTAGGGCTGCAAACTTACTTTGAAACTCTACATTGCCCAAATGCAAAACCGATGCAATCGTGCGCCAAATGGTTTGCACTTCATCGGCTTGGAAGCCCAGCGTCTTGAAGGCATTGCAGGTGCTCTTGTAGTCGGACTTCTCAGTGAGTATATCCATGCTGCCCTGGTTCAAATAATGATACTTGGCCGTCTCCTTAAGTAGATTATATTGATGCAACTCATTGTCATTGGCACCACGCAGCAGCTGTAAAGGAAGTTAACAATAAGTATAAGTAACAAGAGTTTAGCTTTCAATAAATTGTTTTTCGATTCTCAATATGCTGTTTTCGATTCCTCCCATTACCTTTACTTTAGTTTTACCCTTTTAAAATAGTCAGCCAAGTTCTTATTAAGCTTGCCCATAGTTGAATTTCTAACTATTTAGTACAGCAGACAATTAGCACAAATGCTAATCATAATTGAACTTCCGCTTTAATTGTCGCCCTTCACCATTTGCAAGCGGCTAAAAAATAGCTATGGAATTTCACAGTATGACAAACATGCAAAGCTAGAAAAATATATATATCTACCAGACACTTGTTTATACTTATGCCTGTGCCATATCTTAGGTCTTAAAAATATCCATCAATTATTTAGTAGGCAACAAGTGCGAAATGTTTGCTTACCAAGCACAGCATATACAAATTTTTTATTGTTGCCTATTTTATCTATAAAATGTATTTATATATAAATAAACAAAGATATGTACAACGAAAACGCATCAAACTTTCAAAATAAAGAATCGAATGAAGACACTTTTAATGTGAAACTTGTCGAATTAAGTAATTTTATTTAGTTTGGGTGTAATATCATTAAATAAAGCTGCAATAAACGGTCTTCGAGCAATTAACGCCTTCAAGCTAAATTTAACAGCTAGAATCAACAATGAATGTTTTTGTTGATGTTTTGCTTAAAACGTACCAAAAAAACATTTGGATGGGAAGTGAGCAAGATATTATCTGTAAATGTAGTACATAAACCCGTTTGGGGCTTTTTCTATATATATATAAATATATATATACATATATACATAATGAATAAGCCTAATCAAAAGCTGACGCGTTTACATTTCTTATGAATGAGTATTGTTTTATCTGTAAAACTTGCATTTATTTCAAATGATATCATATAAAATATATAGTACCATAACTTTTGCACATTCCATTTATAAATTGTGAGCTCAGTAAATATAATCAAGCTATTTATTTAACATGTTTTGAATTGGAATTTTAATTAAAGTTCAAGTCAAGTTCAAATTAAAATCTTTTAGCTTGTGTATAAATAAATTTATAGTTTGTTAATATAAAAATCATTTCGATTATGTTCCTTTTCACAAAGGAACTCACAGTTTATTGGCTCTGCATCATGCCCAAACTAATCAAATAACTAATTAAAATATGCTATTATTATAAATTTAACGACAAGCTTTATAGTTTTTTTTTTATCGTTCGCTGGCAGGCGCTGATTCAGCAATAAGAAATGATCGTTAAGTAATAAATATTTATAGCTAGGCCCATCAGCAATTTGACACTCGTCTCAAATGCCTCATTTTTAAAAAATATTCATGTATAGTACATATTTTATATGTTATGTTAAAGCCGCACCCAGTGTTACTCTCCTCCTCCTCCTCACACTAAACTGTGACTTTGCCACCACCCAGTGGATTTTTTGACGCCTTCCCGCTGACTCACTTTGGTAAATAACGCCCACACACATACACACACTTAAGTCACTATTCACATGTGGGTCTCACACCCTGTGTGCGTTCTAGTTTAGTTTAGTACCCACCTGATAGAAACTGTGGAAATTGCGTTCACCGGGCTGTTGTTGCACCACACGCGACTTCTCCAGCAGATAGTTGGTTATGATGCCACCCACGGGATCGGCCTTATAGTCGAACTCAATGTCCATGTATTTGCCAAAGCGACTGGAGTTATCGTTGCGATTCGTTTTCGCATTGCCGAATGTCTCCAATATTGCATTGCTCTGAATCAGCACGTTCTTAACTCTGAAAATAAGTATCAAACGTCATTAATTTCGATTGTAAAATTAAATTTTTTAATAGGTTAGACCCATCCCGAAGAAAACTAATTAGGAAAATGGCATTCGCTTTACACAGACAATAAATGTCAGTTCAAAATTGTTTTTTTTTGTAGTTTAAGACACTAAAAATTGGCAAAGTGGCAATAAAGCTTAAGGCTTTTGTCTAGGGTTTGGCTGCTCTCCTCCTATATATATATATATCCAAGCTTTATTGTTCGCCCTAAATTGCCATGAAACGATTACGACAAAGTGCTTTCTTGGATTGGGGCAATACGTGAAGAATAGTCGTAGTTTGAAGCGTGAGCAATTAGCGGGTCACTTAATTTCGTACATTTTACGATAGAGTCGAGTCGTGTCTTTCGCACTGATGTCATCATCATGTGTTCCCGGGTCAAGGGAAGCACTCTCATATACACGTATATATATATTTCATAGTTGAGCTATATACACAGTCGGAATGCGGGCTATGCTCTAATGAGGTGTACCGTTGAAAGTTTTCATTTAAAATTTGCATGCAAGCAACACAATGGGAAATTTGTCATGCCTTGACGTCCATGCGGGCTTCCATTCATACTTAAGTAGTTCCCAGTCCCATGATAACTCTCTAACCTCTCCAAAACATTTCCATACTAATAACCGCACTTGTTTGCATAGTTAAGTGAACTTGAGCTTGAACTTGCGCTTGCGCTTGTTATTGTTAATTGGTTACAACTTGGAACTAGTTCTACTTATAATTTTGAACGACTTACCTCTCGATCTCGTTTTGTCCCTGTGTATTTGTGACTGCCGCAATGTACTTCATAATGATTTTGGATGCTTCTGTTTTGCCAGCACCAGATTCACCAGAGATGAGTATACATGTGTCCTGATGCCGTTGCTTCAACACCCTGTATGCAGCATCCGCAATGGCATACACATGCGGCACATTCTCGAACAGCTCACGACCCTTGTACTTGCGTATGATCTCCGGACCATAGATGTTCATCTGTCTGTAGGGATTCATGGAGACGCACACCTCACCGATGTATGTGTAGATGGAGCCAACCTGAAAGCTGCAAGCACAACAAAAAATAGTCTTACATTAGTTGAACAAATAGAAGAATCCCAAACACAATGTTTGGACAGGCATTCAATAGATTTTAAATCCAAAATCTCTTGCTAATATACTATAATACTATTTTAATATGTTCCCTATTCTCTACCCTTTCCCTCCCTGCTGTGCATCTATCGTTTTGTATTGAAATTTGTTTTTCAACAGACAAATTGAGGTTTTTTTGTGTTATTGTTCGAGTTGCTCATTTATAGGTTAGTTTGTCTTGGGCGCCACAGGCGCTGCTCAGTTGGTGAAGCGATTTATTTTGAGTTGATTGTAATAGATGATCAACTTGCGGTTGTTCGTTCATATTGATTAAATTGTTATGCTGCATTTGATTGACTGCAACGCATGGTTGCGTTTATTATGATACTATAAAGGTGTATGTGTGCGTGTTTATTTTCTGTACAATTTACAAGGCGCCAAAAGATTTAAATTGATAGTTTTACAGATGCAACAGGTCAACATATAGGTTACTGGGTCAAAGTAAATGAATGCATATATAGAAACATCAGTTTACATCATTAGGAGATTTCGACAAAACATACAATTAACTAAGGTACATTGCATTTGAAACATGTAACTTACAAGCCCAACACTTGCCTCATGTTACTGCAACAAAACCAAAACAAAACTTTTTAAGCCTCAAGCAACTAATAGTTGCACTGTTACAACTACAAATACAGCCACAAATAGAGTGTGGTAACAGTAATAACAATAACAAAACAATAGCAAGTAAAACTGTGCAACAGGTAAGCTCGGTTACCAAACTGTTTGTTGGGAGTGTGATACGCCCACTTGCCAGTTAATGGCCGAAACAAAACGCCACCAAATTAAGAAACAATTTAAAAAAATTATCCAACAAATTGTGCTTAACTGCAAGCTACTCTGCAATGTTTGCCAAAAATAAAAAAAATTAATAGAGAAAGAAGTTTATTTCGAGCTTTAAATGTTCATTTAATTTTCTTAAATTAACACTTTCTATAAATAATTTTTAGATTTAGAGCCAAAGGTAAAACGCCCAAAGCAAAAGCGTCAAACTTTGAGAAATTGTTCACTAACAAAAAAAGCAACGATGGAAAACAAAGAAAACAGCGAAAAGTGTTGTTGGGCTTAGCATCTTGTAGCATATTAAAACAATAGCACTTAATAATACTATCTATATTGTTGTTGCTGCTTAGCTGGTTGTGTTTTTTTTTTGTTTTTGGGGCCAAACGGCAGTCAGTCAACACATGTTTTTACTTTAAGTTTTTCATGTGTTTATTTATAAAGCTGCCGCCGCTTGCCAGTGCTACATTTGGGTCAAAATGTGACAACTAGCAGGCAGATAGAGAGAGAGAGAGAGAGAGAGAGAAGAGCTGCTTAAATATGATTATGTATGCATACATACAAAGGTGAACTACTGAACTCCCAACAAGATGAGGGGCACCACAAACGTTTAGCACGCTTGTTGACTTTTTAGCACAGCAGGTCAAAGCAACGTTTTGAAATCGGCGGCAAAAGCCGACGTTGAATCGGCTTCAGAATCAGAATTGGCATAAGAAAAGAAAAGGGTAGTCAGCAAGCCGCTTAGTTAAGTTGACAAATGTGATTTCTATGATTTCAGTCCCCTTTCGCCCCGCCACACAACTGTCCACAAGTGAACAATTCGTGCGATGATTGACAGCTGAGTTATATGCGGGTACACTGAGAACAATTTAGGGGCCAGAACTAAAATCAAAACTTCCGCTTTGCATTGTTATATATTTAATCTTGAACTACGTAAAATTTCAAACCATTTCCTTACTTATTAATATCAAAATCACTTCGACATCTTTGTTTTTCTTAGTGTAGGAGAGGTGCGATGTGTAGGTGTTTTGGACACCGCCCACGTAGGCATTTATAGTATGTACTCATGATTGACGGACAGCCCGCCCAAAAACTGCTGACTGTCTAATGAGGTTACACAAATTGCTTAAGGCAAAGTGCTCAAAAAAAAAATGGATTCGAAAAACCGAGAACGAGTAAAATACATGTGATATGATCTTTGCTGTAGAGTGGAATACATTTGAAATGCTGACAGTCGGATAAAGATGTCATAACTTTGAGTCAGCTTTGGGGATCAATGATCCCAATAAATCATACGATTATTTCGATTTTATTATTTACAAGCCACAACTTCAAGAGTTTTTAGCTCCCTTTTTTCAGCTACTTTACACATATATATTTTGAGAAGAGAACTTAAAAGAACTTCAAGTGGAAGCCTAACATAAGTGTTATAAAAGATTTTACCAAACGCTTCTCATGTTCAGTTCGAGTTTGAACTTGAGTTCAGCTTCAGATTTTTTAAAGAATATATTTTAGATTGAGAAGTAATGTCGAAGTTCTTGAAGTTCATAAATATTTCGATTGTTACACGTTTATTTAAATTTTCAAAGTATTTTTATTCGAAAACTTAACAAACTCTACCGTTTGCCTAGTAAACTTTTACGGAATTCGGAACTATTTAGTTTGTGTAGTGAATATTTAATTAACTGCCGCTCATCGCCTTCACGCATTCACACCCAATATATATATAAAGGTCGTCGATTGTTCATTGTTATTGTGATCGCTTTTGATTTTGTTTTTCGGATTCGCCAAATGGCGTCATCAAGACATAAAACTTCTAAGTGAAAAGGCGCCAAAATACAAATGCAAACATTGACGATGACTTTTTGCTTGTTGTTATGATGATGATGTTTACACAATTTGTTTTTGTGTCTCTCTCTCTCTTATTTATTGTTTATTACTTTTATAACTATGTGAATCATTCACACGTTCTACACATATTCTTAGCGTTATATATTTGTCAAGCTATAGCCAAGTATTTTGCATATATAATGTAGATTGTAACACGTTTGCTGACTAATCTGTTATTTAATCGCCTGTTGTCTATTCGTATGTTAAATTGCATTTGCATTCATAAACATTGTTCAACCGCATGAATCATCATTCATTAACATAAACCATTCAAGATTTCGCTTAAAACGCACTTTGTCTAAAGCCTTTGGGGGTTGGCTAAGCAGCAAGAAAATCGATAAGTTTTAGTCATTTGTCGCTGCACTTTTTTACTGTTTACTGGCGAAAGTGACGTCATATTGGCCAGCCAAATAGACTTGGCTTTACATGTAGGTCAATGTCTTGTGGATTTAATAGAATTTGATGCGACAAACTGACATTATATGATATAGAATAGTGCGTGACAAGAAGTCTATATCGATTTTTGAGAATCACTGAAAAGAACGGAATTTAAAATGTAATTTATTTAAATAAAAGCAAGCTGAATTCAATTAAATTGTATCATCGCATTCGCTTTAAGCATGTTTTCAACACTTTCAGTTTTTTCTTTTCGAGTACTACGATTTTTCTATCATTCTGCGCAATGCAATTGCAGCTTTCAAATTAACTTCAATTTACACCCAACCCAAGTAGCGGGGCGGTCCACAGACGCATATCAATTAGTTGAGAGCTGCAAGCTGAATGCTTTTGCTGTTGTTGTTGTTGCTGCCCCCTTTGTGCTCCAGTTGGTTGCAAGACTAAACAGGCGCTAAATTCTTGGACTCTCGACATGGGCATAAATTTTTATGTAAACGTTGCATTTTTTCTTTTTTTTTTGTTCTTCTATTTTGTATGGCAACTGGAAACGAGTTGCAGATGCCCCTAAGTAAAAGTTATTGCAACGCAAATGACAAACATGAACGTTCTACGCTACGTAAACAAACAACAAAACAGACAGCACCGAAGAAGAAGTTTGAAATGGTGCAAAAAGTGGAGGGAGGCAAGATATATTATGAACTATTGGTACGCTCAGGTAAACTTTGTCCGTGTTGAGAGTCTATCGAGAAGTTTGCTAGCTGTTTGATTTATATACCCTGTACATAAAGAAATGACAATCAAGTGTGAAATAAGAGATAGTTAAAGTGGAGAGTAAGTATGAGATTGGAACAAAGTAAAAACATACAAAGCTTGCTATACTTATTGTGTTTAAGATAAAGTTTCTGGAGAAGTCATATTGTTAGTCAAATACCCAAAGATCAAACTCTTTCAACGTTAACTTTGCATAGTTAATTAATATATAATGTATTCATTTCCAAATATTTTATTTTTTGATAGTCTTCATATCAGAGTGATTTAAACCTCTTTAGAGAGTATCTTCAAGTTAATACTTCTCTCCTTTAGCAAACAGACTCAAGCTGTTCTACGATTGCATTCTGTTTTGTGCATTGATCATTAGTTGTGTCTGGCAAAAGAGAGTTTTGCACGTTAGTCGAATAGAACGTGACTCAATTAGTGAAGCGCAAAACCGTTGCCAACACCAATGTGGTCAACTAACACACTAACAGTAGCTGAACTTTATATATATACTTAGACCGTTATGTAAATTATTTGATTTCCGCTGCCATCACACTATCAAAATGCTTATCAAGGGGCGGCAGTATTCGATAGCAGCTTATCAAAAGCAACCAAGGCACATATGGAACGCATCGATGATGTAAAGATTCAGGTATAGCCAGGCGCTATATAGATGAAAGTGACTTTGAAGTCAACGTTACTATATATATATATCGAAATGACTTGCATCTGTCTAGAGTGCAGCCTTTTATTAAAGGGCGAATTAACACTCGCCTTTTGTACAAATAAACAGACAATCTTTGATTGCAATCGGAAATTTCTTAAAGTTTTTAATAGCCAAACAGGGCTAGTCCAGACCAGGGAAACAAACTTCTATATAAACACAAACTTTCTTTTCATTTTTCTTGTTGATGTTGTAGGCCTTTAATGATACGACAAGGAGACGCCTCGCGTTCTTTGTAATCAAAGCCTTTGGCGAATGCTATAAAAATTGCATTTATAGAGGGGAGAGAGTCAAATGCATGCCAGATGGAGTTAAGGCAAGAAAAAAGCGAAAACCGTTAAAAGATATTTGACTTTGTTTGAACAATTCGTGGTATTCATTGCATAATTTATAAAAATAAAAAAAAAAACTTTTGCTTATCGTCAAATATACTATACACTCAATACTCGCACCCAAGTCGAACCCAAGGTTATATATATATATATACAGTATAGTAAAGTACAGTACAGTATCTGGCATATGGAAACCTTGTCAAGTTTTAACACTTCTTCTTCATTCAATGCAATCTTATCGAGTCGAGTTGCGGCTATTTACACAAAAATAATGCCCAAGAAAAGAAATAAATACACAGCCTTAAAGCCACACACATTTTATATACCCTATAAATGTTTGTTCGACAAAAAGTTAAAACAAAAGTAACATTCTTTTCAGCGATAAAAAACGATTTCTTATAAATACAGATAAGATTATTGTCGTCGCCCAGACGTGCCAAGGGTTAAGCCTATTTCAATTCATTTCTTTTTTTTTTATTTCAACTCATAAAAGTGTCCAACAAAGCACTTGTTGGAGTCGTAAATATTGAACATAGATAAAGATTTAAATAAAATATACTTCATGTAATAAACTATAAACAAATACAGCAGTTGAATACTAAAAATCGCACCTTGACTTGACCAAATCAAAACAAATTGAATGTGTACAAAAAATGGTAATGAATTTGACATGCAGTTTGTTGGCAAAGCATTTTGGCCTGTTTGCATTGAAACTGAAATGTTGGCAATGACTCACATTTCAAATCCATAAAAAGCAACTTATTTGGGGAATTTTTAGTGGGTCTTATTGATAAGAACTGTCAAGTGCTATGCTGATAAAAAGCAAAGTGCAAAATTCATGCAAAAAAGTATCTTCATATTAAATAGTTCCAAGAACTGATTAGAAACACCTGTAAGTGTGTAAGTTTTGAGCTTATAGAGGGAGAGAGAGTTCAACGGCAGTTCATGGGAACAACGCACTTGAGTAAATAAATAAACAGGCAGCAATCAATAGATAGATACTTTTCCTATAGATGCTATTGAACAAAAACAACAACAGAACACACACACAACGCACAACACACAAAATGTAGGCCAATAATAAATGAGAGGCGGCACATAAACAAAAGCAAGAAGTAAACTTATCAACGCTGCGTTAAATACACATTAGAAATGCACTCGGTACTCCGAATAGTTATATACTTGTTGTTGCTATTGGAAAATAGTGCAATCAATCAGTGTCTATGTGTGTGTGTGTGTTTGTTGTACATTTATAGATACTTAGATACTTAGATGCTGGGGCTACCGCACAGCGGAGTGCCATCAGCACAGGACACTTGACTTTATAGATCGTTAAATCTTTTTTGGCATTTCCAAAAAACGGGAAAAACCAACGCAAATTGGCTGCTAAATGTTGCGGGTGGCGTACTGTATCTGAACTTGAGGAAAATGATCAACAAAGCTGCCAACAAATCTCGTTTGGATAAAGCAAACTTGTTTGTACTTTTTAGCTTCCTCATTGCTTTTTGGTTTGGTTTGGTTTAGTTTGTCCGTTTGGTAAACTGACGCCATCAACCGGTTTGTTAGCTAGCCTGCCTGCCTGCACGTTGTTGTGTGTTACGTATGTTGTGAGAGCGCCAAAGTATCTTAAAGATACACAACCGTGACTCACAATCCTCAAACGCGTAACTGCAGCAGCGACGCAAGGCTTTTCATTTCATTTTCGTATACACTTTTTTGAAAGAAGAAAAAAGCATATTTTTTCAATTGAGCGCAAAACAGATAAATATGCATATACAAAAATATATATATATATATATATATATATATATGCATGTATATGTATTTGGTTTGCTGCTATTTCGGGAACGCTTTCATATGTGTGTGGGGGCTTTTTGGGATGCGAGAGCATTCCCATGTGCTTATGGTATATATACTTATGACAGTGCCAAAAAAATATCGAGCTATATATATAGTTGCCATAGCATTTACTTGGTGGAAATGCAAGCATCTTTTCGAAGTGAATGTCAACTTGTCAGTTAAAACCATATAGTAATATATTATATATGTTAATATATACTTTGTAGGTTTATTGAACCTATTACTTATAAGAAATACATAATTCGCTGTAAAAATGAACATTATTTTGTATTATTATTGTTTGTAATTTGTAATTGTTGTTTTTATAACACATACTGACCAAAGCAGGCCAAGTACGCAGCAGCACATGATGTCATCATACCAAACACAAACTTATACACATACATATATACAAACTGTAAAGTTTGGCATACGAGAGTGCGAATAAAAAAACGTATCGTATAAAAACTCATCGCCTGGTTTTATAATGCAGTTATTTTTTTCTTTTTTATGCCATTTTCATTTCATTTATGTTTTCGCGAATTAGTTTCGTTTTGTTTATTGTGCGTTGTCTGGTCAAAAACGAAAGTGAGTTATTTTTGTTGAGTTTCTTCTTTAGTTTTGCCTTTTGTCTGCTGTTTCATCTGTTTCCACATTACAATTCGCATTTTGTATTCACTTCTTGGCGCTTTTCTGACCCTCAAATTCAATTTGTTCGTTTCGCGATTTTATTTTCCTCAAACTCTTACGCAGAAGTTAGTTTTGTTGTCGATTTTTCCGGATACGTATTTTGTAATTTCTGTTTCTTTATTAACATTTAATAACAAATTGATTTGTGTTATGTCGAACATGATGATTGTTGCTACAATATGAGTGCATGTAGTACGTGTTTATTATCGCTTTGTTTGTTCAAATGGGAGGGGTTGTAGTTGTGTAATGTTTGAAGCGTTTTTTCAATGTGTCGGTGACATGATTTGTCTTTAAGAGGTTTTTAAATTTAAGTGCACTTATATATTATAAGATTTGGTATTAAAGTTGCGCTAGTTTTTGGAAAATGTTGCAAGACTCTTAATAAAATATTATACAAGCAATTTGATTCGTTTTAATGGGCATTGATGAAAAGTTTCGACTTTGATAACTTCGTCAAAATTGATCAGATTTTAAAAAGTTATATCTTAAAATTCATGGTTTGATCTCTTCAATAAAACTGCATTAAAATCTAGTAATGTGATTTTTACAAAATATTTTCTTTTGATATTTTAACAATAGAATCTATAGATGGGTGAAAAGAATTTACGTTAAACTTCTAGATTTATTTTACCCATTTTATTTTCTGTATTTTATATTGCTTATCAACCCTTTAAGCAGAGCAATCCAACCCTTAAACACTTCTTACTTTGTTTTCTCCACATCGTTTCTGTTTAACTAACCAGCATTGTAAAAAAACTATCACAATTGTCATTTGTTGTTGCTGTTGGTCAGTTTTTTTAGCCCACGTTCTGTGAATTACTTATTTCGTTTCATGCAGCGTGTGTCAACAACTTGTTGCATGCTACATGCCGGCGCAGATATTGTCAACATTTTGTTTACTGTGCTACCACCCAGGTATCTAGTCTGGTCTGGGCATGGGCCGTTGCGTTGCATGCCTCGCTGAGCTGACCGTTTGTGGTTCGATGCCTTGTTGATGATTATGATCATTTCATTCTCGTTCTCGTTCTGATCATCATCATCATCATCATCATTATCATAGACAAACATTTGTGGGATGAGTATTTGGCTGTCTTTGTGCAAGCTAGTTTTTGTGTTTATTTAGTTTGTTATCAGTGCGTCACGAAATAGTTTTCGCTTTTACCACATTATGCGGCACTTAACGCAGCGATTGAATGATAATGATTAAATAAAACAGACATAGTAATGCTAATGAACTCTTTACTAAGCGCATCAATTAAAATGTTAATTGATTAAGCTGTTAGTTTTTAAGACTACTTTTACACTGATTATTCAGATAGTGACTGTTCTATGGTCTGATTCATTGGTCTATTTAGAAACAATCTTCACACAATATATATGTCGAAAGTTTTGCTTGTTATTGATAAGCTGAACTGTCTTTTAGAACTTATGAGATTATCAGACTGATACTTATTGCATTGCATCATTTCTACAATTGGAATATGATATCATAAGCATAAGCTTATGATATACTTGTTCTAAGAATTCTTTCAAACCTATAAATATTAAGATAATAATATTCATTAAATTCTACGTTAACAAAATCAAATCCACAATTGTCTAAATAACACCTAATTAAGTATTTCAACACTCTCTAACTTAGTTAAGCCAATTTTCCCAACTCATTAAAAATCAGACCGTTTCGTTACGGTTCATGAAACCGAACTTAAAATATACACAATGCAAAGCCGGCTACAAATAAACAGTGGTTCAAAACGCGTTTCAACACCTTGAAAGAGGCGGGAAATAAAATTCTATTAAGCACGCTTTCAACTAGAAAAGATACGCCGCCGCCGGTTGCTGCCGGTCTTTAAGCTATTTTGGTTTTGTTATTGACCAAAGAGATATAGTAAATCAAGTCTGGTTTGTAAACCTTGTAAACCGCAACCAGTTTGCCAACCTTGAATGGTGCACAAGGCTGTTGCAATTGCCACACACAATGTAGTACGGCTAGAACATAAACATAATACAAATGTAAAATAAATTCACTTAATAACAGTTTTCGCGCAAATTGGATTCGTAATGGATAATTGTACTTTAAAACAGCTATGAATTAAATACGTATTTATTGATTTATTTGTGGCACGCAGAGTACATTACTTACCGCTTACGCAAGTTGTCCATGAACTTTTCCATGTTGACTTGGTCCAAAAGGACAAAGTCCTGCACACCCGCCTCCCGTTGCATTGCCATTTTTGTGCGTTTCTGTTTTGCTCACAACAAACGTAGAGTAACGAAGGAGGTAGGGAGGAATGGAGGGAGGGTGGTGTAAGAGAGCGTTCGAAGAGAGAGCAAGAACTGCCAAAAATATATATAATTGCCGGCTGCGAGGGCAAATATTCAGGTAACAAAAATGATGATAATGATGACGTTGATCACGTTCTATGTAGAAGAGGAAGCAGAATCAGCAAACTCTCTTTCATACATACACACACAAACACACGCACACAGCAAACACAAAAACGAAGAAGAATTCACTTATTTCGTTGTTTTTATTTTGTTCGATTGCGATTGCGTCTCTTATCGATATTATATATTATTATGTATTTATGTTTTTATGCGTCTGTGCTTTTCGACTGACTTTGCCAAAAAAGTTGAAGAGTTCTTCGAAAAATATTTATGTTATTCAAATCAATAAATATTTGTTCCAATTGGCGTCGAATAACTGTAGACGGCCATAAATGTTAATGAAAATTTGACGAAATCTGGAGAGCACGCGAACACAAGTAACACTCGAAGAATGAGGAGAATAAAACAAAACACAATACAAAAACCGCAAGTTGTGCGTTGTCTTTGGATAACATTTAATATGTGATTGGTTACGGCGATCGTAAGAACTTGTTCAGGCCGCGCACCGATGCCAAAGTGAAGCTAACGCCAGTAAAAACAAATTGTATAGCCTGTAGCCACACGAGCCAGCCAGCTGGTTTCTTATTTATCGTTTTTCAGAGAGCTGCAACAGACGCACATACGGAGCACAATACGACCGTTCGTCCGCGCGTTCGAAGAGTAACTGTTCGGAGTGACACGACCCAAACACCACGCACAGTCATCGGAGAGCTCGGCGCTCTGCGCTCTGCTTCGGCTCTGCTTTGACTACTACTACTGCAATAAAGATTGCAGCGCAAGTGGTTGCACTCAGAGAGTACATTGTGTACGTAACAGAGAATTATTTGATAAACAAAACCTTTTAAGTAAAAATAACTGAAGTAAATAACCTAGTAATATAATAACCATTTGTTTTAAGCTTTATATTTTAATTGTATTTAAAAATTTGGTTCTTATTAAACAGTTTAAAGTCATTTCCCATAAATGCACTCTTTCTAGTGTTCTTTCACTTACCATTTTTGCGCAGTGCAGTTTGTTTTGGTTATTCCGCTGTTAAACAGGGTTGTCCTCTATAGTTTCCACTCTCAGAGGTTTGCGTCCACGCTAAACGTTGGGTGTGGGACGCTACTGTAATATGCCTGTTATTTTAAGTGAGTCACGTTAACTGCTTGTCATGCGTCTTATTTATGTATGTATGCATGTGCATGTCGTTAACGTTTGTGGTGCTCTTAATTAAAGAACATTCAAATTAAGATAATGCTATTTATGCAAATATACACTATTAAGCAGATAGAATGAAATTGGATTATAATTTTTTTTTAGCTTTTTATTGGGACGAAACTACGTTAAAAATGGATCAAATCTTAAAGGAGCATTGTCGTAGAACTTAAAAATCCAAAAAAAAACTTTAAAAAAAGCCAAAAGAGCCTAAAAATTAGCAACGGCAGTTTTCAAAGAATTCGTTTTAAATAAAATCGTTGCATACGGCAAAGGCGGTATATTAAAATCAATATTTGAAAATTCACACAAAATAAAGAATATTAAAAAACTGAAAACTTTGAATGCATTCATAATTAATTTAAGTAGCAAAGTGTTCCTTAGGAATTAAAACAATTAATTTTATTAAAAGAATTTTACATAATCCGTTTTTTCCTTTGTCAAAGCAATCTGAATCGATTTCTCGTTAAACAATTTTTTTAAAACCTTTTAGAATAGAACTGGCAATTACAAGTTTAAATCCAACCCGTATTCCTTTTGGACAAAATAACCTTCTGCATGTGCTCTTCAGCGGTGTGGATGGTGTGTTCGCCACCAGCGTGACGTGGTACACACTTATTTACAGGCACTGTAGCACCAAAACCTTGAGTCCACGCATTCGTCGAATGTGGAAACTCATCCTTGCGATAGTAGCCCATAATGCCTGACTTGCGTATCTGTCCCATTTCGTAGGTAACCAGGGGAGCCAAGCTGATTGTGGCCTTAGCCGACGCTGGCTTGGGCAGCTTGGAGCGTTCCATGGTGCGCATGACACAGGGTGTATCACAGGAGAGGCATGCCAGTTCTTGCATGACCTTAACCCTACCGGCAGCAGCAGCACAATCATCATTTGTCATGTCCATATACTTGTGCAGTGCCTCGGCAATAAGGGCAACACGTTTCTCGATCAGTTCACGGAACTCCTTGAGGCTCAGCTCGAGGGAATCGATGCCCAGGGTCATGCGTAGACCATCAATGATCTGGAGCACATTCTTTTCATTCACATTGATGATGTGACGCACTTCGCAGAACTGTTTCTCCAATCGCTCCTTGTACTCTTCCAACTGCTCGGTGGATACCTTCGTCGCCAGCTGCGGGAAGTCCACCTTTTCAGCAAGTAGTAGCTCTACATCCGCCTTGTCAATCTTAATCTCATCCAAATGAGCAATCGAATTCTTCAATGTTTGTATTTGATTTGTGGCCGAGTTGAGTTTACTTTGCATTCCTTCATTCGCCTCCAGATTGCCAGCCGAGGAGAGCTTTATCTCCCGCACTGTCTGCTGCATTTCCTGCATCATCTCCAGCAGCCGTTTGGCATCCTGCTTCATGAGCTCGGCGGCCAGTTCGTTCACCTTGTTGGTAAGTGCACAGAAATCGGACTTCAGTTCAATCAGTTCGGTCAACATGCGATCTGGTCCATAGCAGAGATGCTGTTCCAACTCGATTTCCTCCTCGGGCTTGGCCTGTTCCGTGCTGGGTTCGCTCGCCTCTTCCGGACCTATTTCCTCCTCTTCTTCTTCGAGCTCCTCGATGATCATCTCGGCTCCACTGCTCCAACTGATCGACACCTCGTCATCGGTCACACGCATCAGAATGCGCAGCTGTCTCGCAATCTGCCGCAACAGCACCATCCGATCCGGATTGGGTTTGCGATCCAGGACCAAGTGCGTCACATTGTTCAGCTGCTCCATGGTCAACTTCAATTGGCCTGTCAGCATATTCGAAAAGCTCTGAAACTCCAGCTCCTTTTGCTCCTTCTGCATTTCCACCTTGGAGAGGCGACGCTCCAACTTGGCCAGTCCACCGATGACGGAGCCCTCACCACGCGACGATTTATCTAATCTGGAGGTGCGCGAGGAGTGGCGTGAAGTCAAATCCGCTGGCGCATCTGGTGCGGCGTCATCGGGTGCTACAACTGCTTCAGCGGATGGTGCTGTAGGTGGAACAGATGGTGTTGCTGCACCCGTTGGTGCGGCTGATGGCTCCGGCTCAGCTGCTGGTGGCTCTGCAGCTGGTTCAGGCTCCGCTGCAGCTGGCTCTGGAGCTGGAGCTGGAGCTGCTTCTTCTGCGGCAGGAGCTGGTTCTGCCTCTGCTGGAGCTGCTTCCTCAGCTGGCGCTGGCTCACTGGGCGCCTCTGGAGCTGCTTCATCATCGCCACCAGCGTGCATACGAAATCGCGAGGATTTTCCAACTAATGCAAAAGGTTAGTATTAGTAAGTTATAAGTAGTTAGTAGTTACAGTTAGTCAAAGAAAGCAATTAAAACCAAAAACTTCAATACGAATTCAAACCTCTTGAAGATAACTTTAACTAAAATTTGTTTCCCTTTGTGAAGGAATTGCTTTTTCATTACTTACTCAAACTGCTTTGAAATCGCATATTGGCCAATAGATAATCATCCTGTTCGACTTGCTCATCCAAGCATTCGAGTTTGTGCGCAAAGTTCGAGAGGAGGACGTGCAAAGCATAGAAATTGACATGTCCCGATTCTGGGGAACCGATGGCAACATCTATAAGATCCTTGTATGTGAAATTATTCATTATTGAACGAATTCTAAACTCAATGTATGTGTATGTATTTATTATTATTAGAATTTAAATCTCTAACTATTGTTGTTATTTTTTTCTCAGAACCAAAATCTAGAATGAAATATTAACTAAGATATGAAGAATAATAAATGTGTTTTGAAGCAATTTTCCAGGCATGCTGACACAAGGCTTAAACAGATTACCAACGTTAAAACATTTTTTTTTTTATTTAAAATATATACATCACGAGAATTCTATTTTTGTTACAAGTTAACTAGATTTTTATTTACAAAAATGTATGCATGTATAATTAATTTAAGCATTACAAACAGTTTAACTTGTAACTTTAAAAAAAAACGATTTAAAAATATAAAAGTTTGCTTTTCCTGCTTTGCTTCAGCTAGCTTACATTATACCACACATAGACACACACACACACACAGGCCATTGCGTTTTACACGAATTGCTTAGTGGTTTTCGTTAAGTTTGAATTGTTAACACTCCGGCAAACCAAAACAAAAGCACTCACACACACAGACACACTAACACAACAAAACGTACATATGCTGCGTTTATAAACAACAACAGGCAGATGCGTAAGGCGAAGCTTTCGCCAAAGCTTTTACAACTGCCAAGCACATTTTGGCGAATGCCAAAGTTAACAAACTTTTATCATTTCGGCACAAACGCTTGTTGCTTCAACGTGTTCGATCGAAGCGGTCGCATCAAAAGATACCGTTACGAATAACTTTCAACTTCATAAAGATTGGCGCGCGCGTTATACACGATAAAGTGAAAATATAATCAAAATTTTTGTGAGAAAAATAAAGCAAATACTATTAATGGAAATAAAAAAATAATGATGAAAAAAATGGAAGTGTGCTGTAATCAAAATTTGTGCGTGTGAATTCATCTATGATGAATGAAATTTGCATAAAAAGTTAAAAGATTTGCATAGAAAATGTTTCTAATCAATACATGATGTGCGAAAAATCCCAAGAAACATTCCAAATCAAAATTCATATATTTCTTGGAAAGGCAATGTGCAAAAAACAATGAAAAACGTAATTAATTGTGTTGTGGAAAACTTAAAATAAATAAATGTGTGTTAAAAGTTGTTGCGCTTAAATACAATGCAATGGAAGCAATGTGTTTAAATAAATATTTATTATTGCAAAAACAACACTTAAATGGTGAAGTGTTGTAAAACGACATCTTAAGCAAATACGCAAAGTATTAACCCAGTGCCAACAAAACCTAATGACCATAATTGATAGCTCTGCAAAGCAGTTAACAATACTCAAGGAGAGGAAAAAAAAAACACAACCAAACAATCTAAAGAGCAAATTTACACAAGACCAAAGTGGATATCTGGCGAACATAACATTGATGTGGTAAGTGCTAACATTCTAATATTTTTATCTATGTATATTTTACCACTAACCAAAAAAACAGTGTCGCATAACTATCACTAACAGATAGTTTTTTATTTGTTTATGCAAAAAGAAGTGAATGCATTCGATTGATATGTCATAAAATGGTATTTACCTTTGCTCAGCGACTCGGTACGTTCACATATTTTATTTTTATTTTTTGTGCCTTGAAATGGTAAAATTGAATCATATGCTGAAAGGCAGGCAGACGCTTGGCCTTGATTAGATAGCGACAGCAAAGAACATAACAAATAATAAGTGAGAAAGAACGTTTACATTCGGCATAATGAAGATTTAATGCCCCTACTCTCGAATTTCAAATATATTATAATTTAAATTTATTGCTCATTTCAAATATTAAGTATAATTCTGAGAGTCATTAAATGAACAACAACTTTAAGTTTATATCTCAAACTAGATTGATTGTAATATAGTTCATGGTGCAGACTTTTATATAACTTTCACTTCAGTCTATTATCGATCACTGATTCATGATTTAAATTGTTTCGACTGCGCAATATATTTTTAGTTGACTGCCAAATCAAATCAATCGACACTTTATGGCGGGGGTCGAGATGCGTTGGGTTGGGCTGGGTGGTCGTATCATTCAGTTCAGGTACAACTAATTGTTATTTGATTTTTGACTATGTGGACTTTTGAACTAAGGCACTTGAGCAACAGCTTGCCATCCCCCACACCCCTTTTTCCACCAGAGCTATGCAGCATAGCTCTTGTGAGCTTTTATTAGTGTCTTTAGGGTATTTATTTTCAACTACTGAAATTACGAGCTTTCGAGTTTCTTTTTTCTAATTTTATTAGATTGTGCCGTACGTGCTGTGTTATTTTTATTCTCTTTTCTCTTTTTATTTTCTTTAGTTCTGCTTTTTTTTTTTTTTTTGCTGTGAACAAATTAAGCAGCGGCCACTTCAAGTGATAAGCAAAGCGACGCCATTTTCTATACTTGTGTGTGTGTGTGTTTGAGTTCGATTAATTATCGAATTGGTAGGTAGCCTTTAATAAAGCACATGATATATAGGTAGCAGAGGAGACTCTCTTCTCTCTCTCTCTCTCTCTCTCTCTCTCTGTCTGTCTCTCTTTCTATCTGGCTAATTTTTTGTTTTTTATTACGACTGCTTAAAAGCATATTATTTATTATTGTAGAGCCGCTTGGCCAGTCGCAATAACAAATTATATACATATGTATTTGTGTGTGTATGTATGTATGTATGTGTGAGGCACATTTTAATCTAAATAAACACGCGCTACAATTGATAAATAATGCTGGAACGAACTATTTGGCTATTACTATACGGCTCATTGATTTGGAAATTCAAATATTTGAAAAATCAAGTTTCACATTTGGTTTTTACGTGAAGTTTACGATATTTTAACCATGTTAATAGATTTGTCTTCCTTCCTTCGATTCGATTTCATCAAAACGCGCAAAAGCCTAAATATAACCACATTTGTATTTTCAAGCGAATACTATAAACAAATCAACGCATAAAGTTATAAAAAAGGGGGGAAATTAAATAAAACTAAGCAGAACAAAACAAAAGAGCAATCGAGATATATAAATAGTATTCTAAACATTTTGAATGAATGATAAAACTCATGCGTACGTCAATTTAAATATTCGATTAGTGCGTTTTGCTATAATATCAATATGGAGTTAATGAACTTCCAGTTAAAATGAAAACTCAATAGCAAAATATCAACTGTATTCCATTTAAGTTTTTGTTTGATTTATTGGAGGCAGCATGTTACGGTGAGTGTAGTGTTAAAATAATTCATAGACATAGATGTTTTCAATTAGATTCTCAACAAACAAAAGACAGCTGTCACAAAGACAACAAACACCTAACCAATTCACACCATAGTACACAATTCACAGTTGAGAAAAGTTTGTTAACACGGCAAATATTATTATTAATACTGCTGAGTTACAAGCTTTCTGGTCAGACAGACAAATTTTAACTTTATGTTCATTGGGCACTCAAGGATTAAGCTTAAGAATATTGTCCATTTCGCAATTGACAAAAAAAGGTAGATAAATCTGGTTGCACTCATCTTAATGAAAAAACCAAATTCTTCTTTAGTTTCAGAGAGACATGCATAAAATAACAAATGTTTGTGTGTGTGTTTGTTTTTGTGTGCGTGTAGCATAAAACATTTAAGATTAAATTTTAAATTTCATCTTTGACAAATGAAAGAAATGTTCTATTCTACACTTTTAATGGCTACACAGTTTAGATAAATGTATTGGTTTATATTAAAATGTAGCTATAAATATATGAACATACGGATCATATGACAGATAGTATTAGTTATCAAATGATTTGCTTTCAAGTGTTTCTTGGGATTCCCACCAGCATACTATATTTAAATGGGTATTTATTTGATGATTATTTTGATAAGATTAAATACAATTAAAACAAATAATCAGTTTTTTCGAAGCAGTTACAACATGCTCTGTTTGTCCAAAAATAAATTGTGCATACCTCCAATAATTTTTGGTTCAGACATATTACTATGAATTTCGAGAAAATAAAACATTTTTAACATTTTAAATAAAAGAAACCATTGTTGAATTCTTTGAAATGAATAAAAATAAATTCCAAACAAAATTTACATCACTTGATTTTCATTGTCGTAATTGATACATTTTATGTAACAAAAAGCATGAATGGAAAACCCAATTAAGCTAGTGTTTTTTGGACAATTATTCAGTGTATTCGTATATTGTTTTGGTTGTTGTTTTGTGTATGCATGTAACAACATTTTTGTGTTTAATACATTTAAATCATTTTGGTACGCCATCAACTTGATTTTATTTGTTGTAGATATTTGCATGTGTTTTATAAAAGACCCAGCAAACTGCAGAGCTTTAGCTAAAACACCCACACACACCCACACAGATGCAGCTGTGGCAATCACAGCAAAGATTAAATCAACACAAACAAAACGAAGCAACTATAATATTTCAATCGAGCTTCTATTTGCGAATTTTTCGCCATTGGGCAGAGAACTAAAAGAAAGCAAGCATTGAAAAAACGAATAAAAATTCCTACTAAATTATAGAATTAGAGATATTCTAAAAATATTACGCATACGCCATGTTCACAAACAAAATATAGCAAAGGTCAGTTTCCAGGGCTATTTTTGTTTGTGTTTTGAACTATTCAGGCACAGTTTATGTGCGTTGACTGTGCAGACACTTCCTGCTGCTTTTCAACGCCACAATGGTGTCTACTATCACAGATGAACACTCTTGAATGGCAGTTTGCGTTGTCCCTTTTGAAATGTGGCTTTTTAAATGTCAAGCACGAGTGGTGGCAAGAGTGCCACACATGTGTGCTCTACACACATTGCGTATACGTAATCAGATACCAATGCAATGCAAAAGTTCTTGAGAGTAACCTACTTCAAATCTAATTTAAAGCAGTTGTCTGCAAGGTCTACAAATAAAATCCAAGCAAAACTTTCTTCTTTACTCACCTACTAAAGTTATTTGCCCCAGTGTGCAAAGGTTTAAAGAAAACAAAAGTGTCAGAGTCCATAATGTTCGACCAAATACCACAATTACTGTTGGGCTATTAATGGTTGTTATCGCTGCAAGAAGCGTGTCTGCATTGCTCAACAGGTTTATTCGCTGTCGCGTGACAGCAATCACACACACAAAATTCATAATTCACAGCACCCACAACCCACTCGACAACAAAAACAACGTCAAGACCAACAGGGTGGGAATTTAGCCATATACAATATGGCTAGAATGGTAAAGACGTAAATGGGGCATTGTGCGTAACCGCAGAGTATACACATAAAAAAACCAATTGAAACCTTAACGCGCCACACATTTGTGCACGTTTGTATCGCCCACATTTTGGCATATTATTATTATATAGTTGTTGTTCATTTGTAGTTAAACCAACAACCAACCCAAACCAATGCAAAGCACAACTAATAACAACAACAATATATTTGTTCAACTTGGCATAAAATAGAATACAAATTGAACTTATCATTGCATCAAATGCGTCCACACGATAACGATTAGACGCGTATAAAAAATGAAAACCCAAAAACGTATCAAACTTATCACGAAACAGAATTCTATACATATCATAAAATTGACGACATTGAACTGTTAACTGGCGATAACAGTTTAAAGTCGACTCATTTGTGCTTTGTTCTGGCTTCGGTATGGGAAAATAAATATTTAACAGAATAATAAGAGAACATTTCTGTTACGAATTAAATAAATATTGAAATATAAGTCAAAAGCTAAGTTAGATAGACAAACTTGCGTAAATATTATGAAATGATAAAAAAAGAAGAAAAAAATAAAATGTAAGTACACACTTAACAGCATAAAATGGCACACTGAAAATCGCATCAATTGTCTGTTGTGTTCTGGCTTTAAAGTGGACAAGGTTGAGGTTTATGATAAGTCATCATTATTTACCTTTTGACTGAAAGCCCAAAGCATTTTAAGCTACCACAAATGGTTTTTTAATACTTTTCCATCGGAGTCAATAAATACAACGCCTTTTTGTTTGTGTTTGTGTTTTTGTTTGTTCGCTATGTATCCCCATATAGATTTCAATGTTCTATGAACTTGTTGTTGTTGTTGTTGTTGGCAAACTTGTGCTTTAAGTTGTCAACCTTATCGGCTTGCGGGCCGAGGACAACGAGTTGCATATAAGTATGCATGTATATATGTACTAACTATATGACACAAAGCAGATGATAAAGTGCGTCATCAAAATGTGTTTGACAAGCAAACTTCATATGTATTTGGGTGGACTATTTACTATTTACTTGTTACATAGTTGGCTTACGTAATTGCTTTTGTGCATTGAAATGTAAAAGACAAATTGACGAAAGGCTAGACAAATAGTCGACGTTATCATTCGTTACGCCATGAATATCATTGCCAATTAAAATCGAACATGAAAACAGGATAATGTATACAAAAGAAGAAAAGCAATAATGATTGTGTTTAATATCCATGTCCGGAAATGAAAGTTCATAAGTTGAATATTGATGGCAATGTCGAGAATATATTGAATATTGTTAAGCTAAACGATTTAACATAACACTACACTCCCCTTTTTGGGGCGACGCCACAAATGACATTAAAAGGTGTGTGAAAAAAAGAATTGGCGCAACAAATTAATAAATTTCATTTTACACACCTTTAAAAGTCTGAATGAAGTAAAATATGAAATTATTTTCTCACTTAACTTCTTTCAGTTTATTTCATGCAAATACTCAGCACAATCAGATATCATTCATAAATATAGCAGACGTAGGTCAAGAACTTACTTCAACAACTTAAACAAATGACGTCACAACAACTACTGCTTAGAAGATTTCAACTGTGGTTGGGTGTTAGTTCCGGTGACGTAGAACCTCATGATTTACTCAACCATAAAGAATATGTGATGACAAAAAGTCAAGCACATATAATTCTTTCGATTAAATCATCTTATTTGGACAAAGATTTAGATTAGTTGTGAGATAAAAGAATATGCGCTGTATTTGGTATAAATGTGGCTGCGATGCTTATTTCACAAGTTATTTCAAATAAGTTTTCCATGTGGAGCAAGTTCGTGTTAGATAGTAGAAAAGTGTATAGCATGGAAAGAGCATTTAAGTGCAATAAATTCTCAAGGAAAAGTTTTCAAGAACATTAACAAAACAGTTAAAAAGCTGTTAACAAAACTTAAACTGTGATATCAAAAACTTTTAACTAGATTAATAAGTAAAATATTTATTTTAGCAAATTTTTAATAAACATGTTTCTCAACATGTTTAAATCGGGCATTTTTGAAAAGGACTTTCGTCGCCAGTTGTTGGTCACTTTAAGTGGTATGTTGTTATTACTTTTAATGGTGAAACTCACTTAGATAAGCTGAGACAGATTTTTTGACCGAGTCACCTTCAATTCAACAAAATCTCGCAGCATATAAAAAAGATAAACCAAAGTAAAGAGAATGATTTAAGGCCTGGCAATGAACAGCAGACAACGCTTGCCTCAAATCAAATACATCTTTTCGAAGTGCTTTGAAATGACACACATGTTCATCATGTTGAGCCTGTAAGCCAAGTCAGGTATTGAGATGTAGTTCCGCAGTAGTTTTTGTTGCAGTGATAGATGTGTTTAAAAACAAATGGACGAAAGAAACTAAAAATGACAATTGAACAATTGAATATCCGTAGTGACACTGATTACATTCTGTCATGGCATCGGACTCGGCTGGCTATCCCCAATGTTGCCACAACTGCAGTCGGCATTGGAGACGCCACTGGACTTTGTGATTGATGTTAATGAGGCCTCTTGGATCGGTTCGCTTATTAGCTTGGGCGGAATATCAGGGAATTTCTTCTTCTCCTTCATCATGAATCGCTTCGGCCGTAAGGTGGCCATCTATGGCCTGGCAATACCCAATACGGTTGGTTAAACAAACAGAAAGAAACAGGTTGACGTATGTAGTATATACTCTTGCAGATAAAGAGTTCAACTGCTAACATGAATGTGCTAATATTTTAACACATAAACTTATAAGTTATCTAATTGAATTCTCTGCAAGAGTTTATACAAAGTTGACGAACTAAAATTGCTTTCAATACAATCGACTTCAAAAAATTCCCACAGTGCATTTGGTTTCTATTCTATTTTGCGGAATCGATTGAATGGCTCTATGTGGCAAGAGTATGTGCAGGCTTAACGGGCGGTGGCATGTTTGTCGTGATGCCGATATTCATTGGCGAAATCGCTGACAACAGGTAAGTGCATTACATTCAATTTTTAATGAACTCAGCTTAACTAATCTTCTTTTCTGTTCTGTTGGGTTGAAATTGCAGCATACGCGGCAGATTATGCTCGTTTTTCACATTGGCCGTGAATACGGGCATTTTCACTGGATTTATAATTTCGTCACACGTACCATATCACATCATACCGTGTGTTGTGGTTGTTTTACCTATCCTGTATTTCCTGTTGGCCACGCGTTATCCGGAGTCACCGCAACAGTTGCTACGCTGGGGCCGTAACGAGGAGGCAGAACGTTCGTTGAAATTCTATAGGAATTGTGATGGTGCAGCCACGAGCAAGGAGGCAGAAAGAGCTTATCAGAAGCAGTTCGATGAAATGCGACAAGCTATTCAGCTGCAGGACAAGGATCGAACTAATGAGGGCCTCACCGTTGCTGACTTTTGTAAGCCTTCTTTTGTTATTTCTGCATTCATGCTTAATGGTATTAATTAGCATGTTCTTTCTCTCAGGCAACAAGCGTGCCGTTAAAGCCATAACTACGGGACTTATGCTGATGATTGGCAATATATTTACGGGCACTTTTGCCTTCATAAACTATATGTCGAATATTTTTGAACGTGTTCATACTCAGCTTGAGCCCAATACCAATACGATTATAATTGGCGCCGTGCAGATTGTTGGCACTTTGGCATCCATTTATCTAGTGGATCGCTATGGACGTAAAATACTTTTGGTTATTTCGTGTTTGGGTAGTTTATTGGGCACTGCATTATTTGGCATCTATGCTTTCTATGCGGAGGAAACGGATGCGGATCTAAGCGCGTTCTCTGCCTGGCTACCAGTGATGCTTATGGCTTTCATTATATTTGTGGCCAATGTGGGCATCGTTTCGGTAACAATGGTCGTGCTGGTAGAGGTGCTGCCTCAGAAGATTCGTGCAGTTGCCACAAGTGCTTGCCTTGGCTGTCTCAGTTTCTTTGCCTTCACCTCACTCAAGAGTTTCCCACTGATGATGGAGTATCTCGGCTTAGCGGCTACAATGTGGGGCTGTGCTGTAGTAAGTGCTCTGTGTGCCTTCTATGTGGTTGTCTTCGTGGAGGAAACAAAGGGCAAATCTATGTACGATTAAAGACAAGCGAAATTGATAGCACCCAGTTGATAGTATTATCAATCGATTTATCAAAACAATGTCTGATAGACTAATAAAAGAAATAGTTATAAGAAAAATATTATAAACTATTAATATCTTAAACTTTATTAGCAATAACAATAGTTAATGCAGAATAATGCATTTTTTATCACAACTGCATTTTAACATGATTCAAACACGTGAAGTTTGATAAAAGTTAACAAATTGTTAACGTTTTGATTTAAGCGCTTCTTGTGACAATTGCACAGCTGTTGCCAACAGAGAATAAAATAACAATTTAACACTAGCATATAAAATGGTTTTCATTTATGACTTCGTGAGATAGAAATGTTGTGGAAATGGTGGGGGGGTGGAAATGGGCATTAAACCAAAACAAACGAACGGCAAGTGTTGCCATAAAAGAAAAACTAAACGTTGTGACATGGCTTAATTTATGACCAGGCTACCGTTATAACCACCCAACCACCATCCCCTCCCCAAACCCATTTGTTGCTGTTAATGTCGTGTCAACAATTAGCTTTGTTAGCATTATTATTATGTACATACATATATAAATGTATAGATACACGCATTAATCCCGAACGCCATAACGTTTAGCGAATGCGACACACAAAAGCGACGTGAAACGTTTATAAAAGCCAAACACACTCACACACACACACCCATAGAAAATATACTCGTATATACATACATATGCCCTTTGTATGAAACACTTAGCAGTTGTCGAATTTGTTTCGAACTAAGCCAAGTAAATGGCGTCGCGAACACAAAAAAAAAAGACTAAATGGCAAGGAATAATGCGAGCTTTTGAATAGTGTATTCTCTCTTTTGTGCCAATTGCATAATGCAAAGATACAATAAGTATACTTATATAAATATTTAATTCTTTTATGTGTAGTATTTATTACTATCGCAATGACTTGTAAGAATTATGAGTATCAAAAGCCACAAACATATATTATTCTTTAGAGTTTCCACTATGCTCGTTTGTTCAAAGTATGCGGACTCATCGTGATTACGATTTCAGTATCAGCTACAACACTTTTCGCTTATAACGGTCTTTAGTATATTTCAATCGTATTTCAATTGTATCATCTTAAGAGCTTCAATTGTATTCAGTTTCCATAACAACTTTTGGGTTGTGAATGGAAAAGAAAAAAGAAACTTGAAAAGGATTTTGCAGAATTTTTATTTTATTAAATTTATATTTAAGTTTGTTCCGATTAATTCAAGCGTGTTACAAATATAATTCTTCACTTTATTTTCTTTCCTTTCACTTTTAAACCTTGCTAAACCTTGCACTTTATTATGTTTACGGTCAATGGACAGCAGAGCATAACTGAAAAGTGTAATAAACAAGACTCTCAAGTGTATATTGCATATAGGTAATTTTTTGAAATTGAATTCGAGTTTAAAGCACATTTGTCCTTTAAGCAACAACAATCATTTGGTCCCTCCAAGGAACCCACTCAAATTACTTAACCACATTACGTCTTTTGTCTACTTGATAACAGTTCAATACCACAAACACTGTAACACAGACACACACTCAAACCTTTGAGACAGCTGTCAAATGCAAAATCAGCTTAAAACTGCATTAGTTGTTGTTGTTGTTTCGTTTACGTTTGGTTGCTTGTCGCGTGTTTCACTTTGTTTGGCCAGCAATTATACCTGAGTGCCGACAGAACGTAATTGCTTTTGCTTAAATGTCTTGACTTTGAACGCATTGTTGAACAAACTGTACAACCGTTCAACAACAGCAGTTGTCAATTGACATAAACAGCAGCTTATAGATACCTTATAAGCATATTCAACACTCCCTTAAACCTAATCAGCTTGTGAATCTTATAAACAATATACATTTTTGAGTTCATCATAACCTCTTTTAACAATTTGCTAGCCATTAAGACTATAAATTTGTGAAAAACACGGAGCTCTCTCTTCAACTCTCTCTCTACATTTATAAAAACAAATCGTAAATGAGCAAAAAAAGGACCAAGAAGGGAAACGGAGCGTATGCGTAATTCAAATTTAGTAGTTAGCAACAGAATGTGGGAGCTTTTAATGAAATGCAGCTAATTAATGTGAGCTGTTTGTTTTCGTTTCGTTTTGTTTTGTTTTGTTTGCTACTTTTCGTACATATCAGTTTCATTAATTTTGTTTATTTTTTCGTTCTTATATTGCGCTCGTATTAAATTGCTCGTATTTTGACGCATTTGCAAAAAAGAAATTTCGAGGACTTGCGTTTTGCTGTGTTGCCAACAAAATTGGAATTATTCAATTTAACATTTCTGTTTTGCAACATTTTTAACTATGTAAATCAATTTATTTTCTTTGATTGCAGTCAAACTGGATTTTACAAATTTAACTATGAACAGTGGAATATTCAAGGATGCTGCGGCTAAAATTGTTTAATACCCTTATCCCATATGCTGTGCTTCTATTGCTGTCTGGCAATGTGGCCGGATTGGAGGCTGAGGAGAATGCAAGCGGCGGCGGCGCCGCCGCCTTTACAACGTCTGCAATTTTAACTACCACAAGTAACAGCATTTGGAACAACAACAACTTTAATAACAACATCAGCAACACCAACAGCAAAATAAACCTGCAGTTAGCGTCTGCAGACTTTGACGAACAAAAGACCAAAGTTAATGTAAGTAAGGCTTTATTAGTAATAGTTAAGAAACAAAAACATCTGTACCTTTTTGGGGCGCCACAAAGGCGATAACACAGATGTGTTAAAGCTGTTTTTATACAACGTGACTTTAATTGCATAGCAAAGAAAGCAAAAGGCCAATCCCTTATGTGTATAATGGAGATAATTTGTTTGGGCTAGGTTTTACTGTTGTTGTTTTGATCAGTTATCAATAAATAGTGAAGTTAATTTAACAATTATATAAAGTGAAAACAAATTTGATCGATATTTATTGATAGTTAATGAAAGGCATTTAAAAACTCTAAATAATTTTAATGCAAACAAAACAAAGATTCATTTTATTCAACAAACGTTTCTTCGTATACAACAGATGGTTAATTGATTCAGATTGTTCTCTTAAGTTTTACTTAAACAAAGTTTTTTGTTGGATTGGTAAAGATTAACACAGCAATTACACTTTTTGCTTTAACCGCATTACCAACACAGAAAGGAAAATTGATTTTTCTGATTAATTAAAAGTTGTGTGCGAAACTTTTTATATACTAACTTCGTTGGCCGTGAACTTAATGGGCAAAGTGCTACGAATTAAAACTTGTTTGTTTTTCAACTAAAGAGAGAATTTAAAAAAATTTCTTAGACTAACAAACAGTTTAAACAAACTGAACTCAAATATATATTACAAGCTTATCTGCAGAGCTCTGAGAACATTTTCCATTTTAACTTTTACAGATGATTCCGGCTAAGGGAGAAATCACGGAGCTGACCACGAACGTGACATTGTATATGCAGAAAATACCGCAACTTCAGGTGCACTGGCAAGACAATCTGCCTAATGGTAAGATTTTGTGAGAGTGCCGTAGATCTACCTACAATTGATACGAATATTTTAATGAATAGGCACAACATACAATGTGCTGGTTAGTGCCGTTAACAGCACCCGCTGCCCGGATGCACCCTGCAGTGAGTATACCATCAAACAGAAGCCCACCAAATATATCTACTTGCCGCAGAGCCCCAACCCGAGTGTGGAGTCGGTTGACTGCAACTACATGTTTGGCTGCATGTACAACGTAACCGTGGAAACGTCAAATCTGCTTGTACGTCGTTCCATGCGCGTTCTAATACCACGTAAGTTATGACAGGAATATTCGTTAATTTCTATGGCGACATTTGATATGTATATATTATTGTTATTTGTGTTTTGAATTCGCTTACAGACTGCGTGGCCGGAAAATGCTCTTGCCAGACGTCGCCGACACCACCAAAGGTCCTGGCCACGGCCAGAATGCAGACGAACGATACCATTGACATTACTTTAATAATTTTAGCCAGCGAACAGCTGCGCAAGGAAAAGGAGAATCATCTGCACGATACTCTCCAGACATACAAAATGCAATTAAGGTACATACAAAGCGTGCTCAAATTAACAATAGAAGTCTAATAAAAAGTTTAAAGCAATTTGTTAGCTTGAAGCAAAATGTTAAAGCTGTGCACATCTCGCCCAGCGTCAGGAATAGTGTTTTCTCAATGCCTTTTCGCTTCAGTAATAACAAAACTTATTCTTTACTTGATACATTTTTTTTACGACAACAAAGCCAATAAGTTCGCGCTGTTTGGACATTTTGTCCTTGCAACTTTTTGCTATTAAAGCTTCGTAACAAAATTGCTTTTATGCAATAAACTTAAAGAACTTAAAAAGTGTTGCTAGAATTGAATTATATCGTTGTCTGGTATAAAATTGATTTAATGAAAGTAATAGTTAGGCAAGACTGCAGTTTTACCAACAGCAAGACTCTACTTGCCACTTACTTCTTATATGTGGCAAGTGGGCCGTAGCATAATTATTTCTGAGTAACTTAACGCACTGCTTACAGAATCAATGAGGAGAGCAATCCATCACTGCCTTGGGGTGGTGTTCTGAAGAATCTATACAATCGGATTTATAATCTCAGTGAGTTGCACTTTCGACCCACACCCAAGGGTTATGATGGCCACATGAAGCTTACGCTTGGCACACAGCTCAAGGAGAAGGCATCGCTCAATTTGCAGGCGGTTATCATCGATCCCGCGGGTTGTGAGGGACAACGCAGCGTTACCAAGGTGCCAGGTAAGACAAAATGTCAACAAAGCGATTGTGGTTTCGCATCTTAACATATTGTTACCTTTTAACTTACAGTGCCTGCCAATCCCTTGCAACTCAACATCGATGCCAATTTGGTGAGTATCTAATATTCCATCTCCCATTTCAATATCATATATTTATACATATATATATATATCTTTTGTTGAACTTTAGAACAATTCGCTTATTGTTATGACAACATTACTCATTGCCGTCATTATTGTGGGCTTTATAACGTTGCTGTTGCGTCGGCGTCGTGCCAGGACCAAGGAGCAATTGCACAAGAATCAAATTTATATGCAATCCTTTGCCGCCGCTCCAGTTGAGTGAGTTAACGAGATAATGCAAATATTGTTAACATTTATCATTGTATATATTTTGTGTTCTCTAGAATGGAGGATAACATAAACTATGTGGACAAGTACGTGGAGGTAAGCAAATAAGTTTATTCTGCTCGGTAAAACGGAAAGCATACATAATGCAAATTGTCATTATTCAACTAGCCAATTAATATTTTCCCGGAAAACTCATACGCAAAACCGTTTTCCTCACATTATGACAAAAATATATTCTCAGAGCTTTTTAATTGTGTTATTAAATCATCTTGTTTTTCTCACAGCAATCGCAAGCTTTGGGTCTGGCTGACATCTTTGAGATGCCACATTCTGCAATACGCATTGGACCAATGCTGGGCGAAGGCGCCTTTGGGCAGGTTCATGAGGCAACGGCTATTAACTTGCGGCGGATGCGAGGCACAACACTCGTGGCCGTTAAACAGCTTAAATGTAAGTGCTAAAAACATATAGAACAGCTTTCCTGTAACATTTAACAATTGAACTATAGCGAATCCTTCGGCGGATGAGGTTGCCGAGTTTCTGTCGGAAATTGAAATGCTGAAGGGCGTTGGAACACATCACAATGTGGTTTGTTTTCTGGGCTGCTGCACAATTCGAGCGCCCTACCTGATGATCATGGAGTACGTGGGACGTGGCAATCTGGTAGGTATAGTGATTCATTTGATTTTAGTCCTAATATTAATCAGCTTATTTCGTGACTTTTTCGACACTATTTAAGCTTAATTACCTGCGTATGGTGCGTTCGGAGTTGGGGCAACCAAAGACGCGGAATGCCAACCACACAACTGCGCCAAAGCCGCAAAGCGTTAATTACATTGAGCTAAAGGCATCTAGTCCGAGCACCGAGCTGGATAACTCGGGCATCTGTGGCGAATCCACGTCGTCGTTGGACTCGAATGGTGTTGGCGCCAAGCAGCCAAAGCCATCGTTTGCAGAAAGTTAGTAGCAATTAAGCTGTCCCTTTTTGTTTTCGTATATAAAGTTAACGAGTTCATTTTTAGCCACCTATACAATTATAGAGGAGGAGGAACCCTTTGAGTATATACTCGACAACAAGGAGCTGCACAACTTTGCATTGCAAATTGCAAATGGCATGCGCTTTTTGGAAGAACAAGAGATTACACATCGGTGAGTAATATGTGTTATGCTGTTTGTATTACCCAAAACCAACAAAATTAGAGTGTAGCTTAATGCCTTATGCAGACACTTTTGCAGTTTTCGATAAACTTTATATATACAACAAAATGTATGAGAAACAAAAAACTATTTGCCAGCAGCCATTTTTTCTTCTTGCTTAAACAAAAATCATCATTTTAAATTAACGCAAACTTTGAAAAAAAAACAACTACAGCTTCTGTGAAAGTTGAGTACACTTTTGTACAACATGAAACTGAACAACAAGAAAGGCAGACGCACATTTTCGCTCACAGAAAAACTCAGAAAACGCTATGAACATTAAACAAAGCTTGTTTGCAGGTATTATTCCAATATGCCAGCTTGTCAAGCAATTCTCTAGAATGGTTCCACAAAGGAACAAACAATAAAAGTTTCCAGGTATACTTTCCAAATATAAATAATAGTATAGTAAAACTATCCATTTCAGGGAATTTATATTCTCGTGTACAAAAATAAAAGGCAAAGATTCTTTCACCTTTTTTTTTTTGCACTTTTCGTGGTACTCAAAATTTTTTAACGAAGATGAAACTCAAGATGTCAGAAAAGTTGAAGCTATAAATATTCTGTTGGTTGACAGAAAACTTTAAGGATGCTCGATTTACTAGTTATTTATAAATGAGACAATAAACTTTAACTGCTAAAAATAAAAGCTTTTCACACAGTTTCTTTGAAATTGCTTTAGGTTTTACGCACAATTTCTTATCCTTAATTATTTCTTCTTTAATATGCAATTCGAAGCTTCTTAATAGCATGCAAATGAAATCTTTACTTCACAGCGATTTGGCAGCGCGCAATGTGCTTATTGACAACAACAAGACATTAAAAATATCAGATTTCGGTTTGTCCAGACATGGCATCTACACCAATACCAAAACACGTAAAGTGAGTATTCCACAACGAGTTAAACAAGTGCGAAGTGCGAACTAATTATATTTTATGAACACACAGTTACCCTTGCGCTGGCTTTCCATTGAGGCCATTAGGGATAATGTGTACTCTAGCAAGAGTGACATTTGGGCATATGGTGTGGTTCTCTGGGAGATTGGCACGCTGGGCGCCTCACCATATCCCACCATCAGCAACAGTGAGCTTATACCATTCCTAATGGCTGGCAATCGCTTGGAGCGACCCGAAATATGCACGCCACAGGTGTACACCATAATGCTGCAGTGTTGGCTGGAGGAGGCCAGAGAGCGGCCCACATTTGATGCGTTATACAAGGTATTAAGCCCGAAGACCACATATGTGGACATTAACAGTCTGAGTGATGATTACGTGTTTCCACCGATTAAAGAGTAATGTCATCATCAAATTCAATATAGTTAGCATAATTGTTATTTAAGACATCTAGATGTATTTTCAAAAAAAACTTATTCCAAACCTCTTGATATGCTTTTATAAAGCAATTCTTTGAGGCAGCTTCAATCAGCTGGATCAAAACTATTTTAAAAAATTTAAATGGTATTTTAACTCTATTTGTGTGTGTACAAAAAAAAAAAAAACAAAAAAAAAAGAATCAGTTAATGCTTTTAATGTTTGCATACCCTGTATAAGTAAAAAGGCAGTGAAGGTCATATATACGTATAGAGTATATAAGATTCTCGACATACATGCATGTGATACGATTTAAGTATAGAGGTGAAGATAAGAAACATAAAGTACAAGCAATCGTACAGGGTATAACTCTGTCAAAAGAATCGCTTAATGCATTTTAAATAAACAAATTTAAAAGAATATATCTACCACGTTGTTTGAGTTGCATGCATTTAGACATTTAATGCTTGATCCCAAATATCTCATTCCATGCCACGTAACGCTTAACATCCTCCGGCGACACACTCTTCGAAACATGTTGCAAAGCAGACATAAAATCTGACATTGTTACGGCTGGCAACTGCAACAAGAATGGATTATTGTATTGTTAATATATAAGCTATTGAGTTAAGCTTTAAGCTTCGATTACCTGTTGTGCATCAATTGCGTCAATTTGAATGCTGCTAAGAGCACGCAACGGCTGCATTGCCGCATAGCGACACAGGCTGTCCATATCGGCACCTGAGTATCCCTCGGTTAGTTCACCCAGTCCCTGAATCTGTGCCTCATTGAGATTATGATGAACCTGTTTGACAAGCTTAGCGATAATTTGTTCACGTGCCTGAGCTTTAGGTAACGGCACGTACAAACGCCGCACGAAACGACGGCGAACGGCTTCATCGAGCTCCTGGGGGCGATTGGTGGCACCTATTATCATTATGTTATCATCATCGTTCGTTGCAGCGCCATCTAATTGTATGAAAAACTCATTTTTCAACCGTCTCGAACTTTCGTGCTCATTGTCCGAGCGTTGTGATAGCAACGAATCCACCTCGTCCATAAAAATTATCTACGCGGAAAGCAAATCGTTACATCTTGTGTGCACATATTGGGGGAACTTACGGCTGGTTGATGTGCGGCAGCCACCGCAAATAGTGTTTTAACAAGCTTCTCGCCATCACCAATCCACTTGGAAGTTAATGAGGATGGGTTTATGCTAAAGAATGTTGCCTTTGACTGCGACGCAATGCATTTGGCTATTAAAGTTTTGCCAGTGCCAGGGGGACCAAACAATAGAACACCACGCGGTGGACGACGCACGCCCTTGAACAAATCCGGACGCTGTAACGGGTGTATGATGGTCTCCATGAATGTTGACTTTGCATACTCCAAGCCAGCTATATCCTCCCATGCTGTCAATTAAGCAATTAACATTTAATCTCGGTTTACTTGACTCTTTGGGTTGCTGCACTCACCTATGGGTTTGTATTTATGCATGCTCTCTCGCATTATTTGCTCAACCATTGCTGGGTCCAGGTGCGACAAGGAAGGTGGCACATCCAGAGTGGGCTTTGTTGCAACACTTGGCTTTACAGGCTCAACAGCACCATTACTTAATGAAAGAGCAAAAGTTAGCTCGTTTTGAATACAAGAATAATGCAGTTTATACCCACGTTTCATTTTGTCCAATGGGTTGCACAAATTTCGCATTCACACCGCGAACTTTGCCGCCCAATGACTTTTTCTTATAGTTCATTATAGTATTAAGGCCATTCAGTGCGGCCGGTAAAGTTGTATCACCTTGTTTGCTTTTCTGTGTATGGTATTAGGGAAATAACATTAGAATCGTTTGGATGATCGGATAGGATCTTTTACTAAGTTACCTTCATGTCTTGCAGTATTAACTGCTCACGTGCTGTACGAAATCCATCGAACGCTGGCTTTACAGGTGCTGCGGCTGCCTCAGTTGCTGTATTTGGACGCACATTGTTGACACTAATTGTGGGCAGTTGTTGTAGCTGGCCTGTTGCTGCGTTATGAGAAACCGTGTCGACATTTCTGACAGATCGCTCAAACTCGTTTGCTTTCAGTTCATCATCCTGGCAACTAGCAAATTTTCCATGACAGTGACGCTCAAATGCATGTTCAGATGGAAAAACCCATTCCACTGGCGTTCCAGCATTCTGGCGACGAGTCTGCTTCAGCAATTGTTGACAGCCGGCAAGACGCTCTTGCATGTATGTTTCTGTGCTACTGGCACTTTCCCATTTATCCTGATGGTCCTTAAGCACGTCATATTGAATATCATCATTTAAATTCCTTAACATATGTGGGAATGAGCTGCAGGAAGTGTTTATTATCAGTGTCTTGTTTTCTTACCGTGATGCGTGGGCCAACAAATATTTTTGGGTACGCCATGCATTTTGTTTTTCACTGGCGTTGGCATCGTCCGCCAACCAAATAGCGTCATTGGCTGCAAAGGCGGCTGGCCATATTTCATCTGTCATTATTTATGTTAAATTTTGTTAAAAAAAAACACAATATTAATAATTAATGCCAACAAATCAAATGTTTCCCGGCATTCTGAATGATCTCTTGGTGACAATGGCGGTTTGTCGATTAGTAATCGCAAATGAGATATCAACAGCTGATCATCGCAACACTCAGCTTTTGTCATGGTGCCAAAATGAGTACAATTAATGATATGAATATCGATACCAAGCGATCATTTGAATGAACCGTATTTTAATCAATCAATTTAATATGAAAATAATTAAGTTGAAGTTACATTTTTCTGCTTGAAGCATTATAGCAAAGCATAAGTGCAATTGTTCGTCATTGAAGAGCTACGCAATCAAACATGTGTTTGTCATCGATTCAATTCGTGTTAATTGAAATTAATTGATTTTCATTGCTAATGGCAAGATGCCCTACGCCATTCAATTAAGTTTGGACCATTGTCTGAATAACCCTCGCGCTGAGACATACTAATCAGGAAACCAAAGGTAGGTTATCTTCGCTAGGTTAACAGTAGATTTGTTCATCATCAGTAGCTAAAAAAAACTAAAACAAGTAGTCAGATAGACACATTTTATCTGTGGACTCACGTTGTGCAAACAAAGATCGGTATGCCACATATAATAAGCTGGACGCAATAATGTCTGGGTTCATGTTTTGTTGCGCAGAGCAGCAAACTGCCCTGCAATACGCTCTTATCGCAACTGGCATCAAGATAACAGCTAGCTAAAGATTCATCTTCGTAGGCCATAAATATCGCATGCCATGCATTTAAAACTTCTCAGTTTAACTTCTTCTTTTCCCAAACGGTACGCAATATTGGATTCCGCGCAAAAAGGATTAAAAATAAAGCATCATGTGCCTGCCAAAGCGAGTCAGCGGTGATGCTATACAAAGCATCGCAACTGCCATCGGTGAGTCGGAGTTGGATGACAGCAATCCTCAAAATGGACACTTATTTGGACTACTTTCGCAGGCAATCTGCTGTGCTTTAACTTCGGGCTTATGTTTGGCATCACACCGGCGCATATGGCTCTATATGAGTCGGAGACACTAACACCATTGAATACAGTCACAGATCCCGCGGGCACAGCCTTCTTAACTGGCTATCTATTTCTGAGTGCCGCCGTCGGTGCTGCGGTCTCCGGCTGCCTGGCATTGCGCATTGGTCCAAAGTCTGTGCTGCTGTTGTCGGGTGTTTTACAGATTGTAAGTCATGCAAAAACGTTCCATAAAGTTTTCGGGGAATTTTTTTTCAATAATTTTGCACATTTTTCAATGCCAAAGTGACATTTAATTGGTGATTTTGCCCATTGTGATGCTTAAAAACATGTTAATCTGTTTGCTTTCAGTCATCGCGATTTTTTGAATGAATTTTCATATAAACAGAAATTTGCATGTATTCTAGAATTAACCCTTTCCATATATTATCCTTTATTTCAGTCCGTATATACCATTACCATACCCATTTACAGGGTATTTTTCTATCAATTACTTTCCTTAAGTGTACTTCTTTACGTTATGCTATTTGTAAAATTTCCGCTTGAACATTTTTCATTTACATTTCGGTGCAACCATGCGATTTTTCCAGAATTTTTTAATAAGTTAAAAAAAAAAAAACACTTTAAAAGCGTTGCATAATAAAATTCACTCGAAAAATATTGCCTTGATTAAAGTAATATTATTTACAGAAAATTGTAACAGCATCAATTCAACTGAAAGCATATCGAATTTCTTTTGCATGTTTCCGCACTCAATACTCTTATGTAAAATTCTGACATTTAATCTGCTTTTTGGCAATTTTATTTAAAAATACAACGTTCAATTCAACTGAAAGCACAACATATTCAGCTTGTTTAGTCCATTGAATTTGTTTTGAATAAACTGATTTTAGTTTGGCTGGTTCTGCATACACTTTGGTTTCGATATCGTTCACATCTACGCCTCTCGCATATTTATGGGCGTGTCAGCTGGCGCAGCGTTTGTCGTGCTGCCCATTTTTATCAACGAAATAGCCGAGACACGAGAGAAGGCCGCATGCCTAACATTCACAATTGAAGTGTGGCGCTGTTTTGGCATTTTAGCTGGCTTCGTGTTGGGCTTTTATCTGCCATACGATTTTGTAAACATCATTGGCTGCTTTATGTCCTGTGTGTTCTCGTTGTGCTGCCCGTTCGTTCGGGAGAGTCCGCATTTCTATTTGCGCAAAAACGATGTGCCCGGCCTGGAGAAGTCATTGCGTTGGTATCGCGGTATCCGTGACATTGATGACCGCCAGCAATCTGCATATCTGCATGAACTGGCCGAGTTCAAGGCGGAACTCAAGTTTGAACAGGGTCAGGGTCAACAGATCATTGCCTCCACCCCCTATTCGCATGGCTATGTCGTGCGTCTCATTTGTGTTAGTTTCCTGCTCACAATTTGCGGCAAAATGAGCGGCGTTTTTGTTGAGTTAAACTATGCCGCTGATTTTCTCGGACGCACTGGTTACTCCACGGAGCTGAACTATGTGCTTCTTGCCTTGGCACAATGTGTGGGCGCCGTTTTGGCACGCCGCTTCGGACCGCAGCTGCCGCGTAAGGTAATTCCCTCTCTCTCACATAATAATCTAATTGTTCTCATAAACATTTCACTTTTAAGCTTTTGCTTTGCCTATCATCGCTTCTGTCTGCTGTGGCAGTCATTGCTCTTGCCTTTTTCAAGCTGTATGGAGATAGCTGGGACTTGGGCAGCTGGTGTGACCGTTATCTGCCCATTATCTTGCTGGCGGTGCAACTGCTCTTCGTTAGCTTTGGTCTATATCCTTTGGCAGCTGTTGTCAACAGTGAAGTGCTGCCCTCAAAGGTAAGCGCATGAACATATTCATTACATACATAAAATATTACTTCATTTAAAGTTTAAAAGAAGATTTACATTTAAGTTGAATGTTGAATTTGTTATTGCAAATGCTCAAAACATTTCAGCAAAAATCTCACACAGCCAATTTCATAGTCATAATGTTGTCTTAAAATTAAGCTAGTTTTTTAAATGAAATTGAAACTGCCTCTCGACCAGAAAACAGTTCTGACACTTTTGCTTTTCATAGTATACTTCATTGTATCCGAAAAACTAATTAGTTGTCGGCTTTGTTTATCCCAAACTGGCTATAGAGTGAATTTTCGGAAATAATTACCTAAAACTAACAAGAATATAATTTGCCAACTACCATAAGTATGCTGTAGACCTAACATGTTGCCACAATTAAAATACCTTTACACAGACACGATAACATGTTATAATGAACTTAATTTACTGCTTTTTGACAGCTGCACGATTGGCTTTATTCCATTGCTTCTTGCATATCCTGGCTGCTGCTCTTTGGCATGATTGAGGTAAGTACAGCTAAGCTATAAATACGTCAGTTAATTAATATAAATGGAACTTCTCTTAGGCTTTCAATTCGGTCAAGACAACAATTCAGCCTGGCCTGGTGCTCTATCTTTGGGTATTTGCAGCCTCATCAATATTTGTAGGCCTCGTTTCGTTGCCTTTGTTGCCGGAAACACGCAATCGTCGACCATCGGCTGTGCAACGTGATTTGGGCTATGTGGAACATGAAGGCGTTGCCAAGGGAATTAGTGTAATGAATGGTCACATCTCAACGAACATTTGATTAACAATTTAGATTAGTATTTTAAGCAATCTGTACATTGTAAAAGTAAACGCAATTAATATGTATGCAATATGTTGTTTTTTGAGCTTTTACTTCTTATATTTGTTACACATACTGGACTTCTAAGTAACTGGTTGAGAATTATGCTTAACCTAACTCTTCATAGTGCTTACCTCATTAGCAACAGACTCTGTTGAACATCATTTGGGCTGCTGCTATGATGAAATTCTATGCGGCACACTAAATCGGATGATAATCTTTTGATCTGCACTTATCTTATCTTATCTTAAAGCATTTTTTTCTGTGTGCATTTATTTACGGCAATGAACATTCTAGGAGCGTAACTACTATATTTGCATAGTAGTTCCTATTATAGATCTGACTAATTAAAGCTGATCTACGCCCAATCAAGCGCATCAATTTGCATAAGTAAGACAGTTTAGGGTTCAAAGCGATCAAAAAGAATACAAATTAAAAGAAAAAGATTATAGTGAATGACAAAACAAAATACGTAGCTTAAGAAATTATTTAGAAATCATTTCAAAGATTAAAATCCATTAACGTAAACTTATATTTCGCATTTGATTCATACAAAAATTTTAACCCTATCGTACATTGATAAAATTTATAAATCATTGAACAACATCTGTCACACTTTCGCTTATGTCTATTATACCTGGAAACAACTTAATTGTCAAGCGAAAGATAGTCGAGAGATTTCAGTTGTTCATGTAGTATTTGTCTAGATAAGGTCTATCTTAATTAAATAAGTGTATTTGATTAGAATTTAGAATATTTGAGGCACTTTATTTAATCTTTTGGCAACTGATATGAGGGCGCCATGAAAACGTGATTAATATAATCGAGCACCCCTTCACAATATATATGTGTACTAACCTTTATATGCACAATGACGCTCCTCTATTGCATACAATGACAACAACGCGTGTGCATCAATTGCTATTTCAGACGCATGTCGCAACAGGAAAAAAAAGTAAAAAAAAATATATATATTATACAAAATATAATGAAAATTATAATGTCAATAAAGAACAGATACTATTAAGGTAGCAATGTTAAAATACCCTGTATAGTGTTAATAAAACCCAAAAAATCTTTTCATAACCTGAGCTAAGCACAAACTAATCTTTGTAACATCTTCTTGAAAAATACTAATTTTGTAAACCAAAAAAAAAAATCTTACTAAATCTTATATTTGTTAAAATTGCCTTCCTCATCACTGAGTTGTTTAAAAAAAAGTTCTACAAAAACAAATTAATTTCTTATAATATTAATCAGTGAAGCTTTTTGATTAATGTAATGTTAATGAACCTGAAACAATTAAATTAAATAGCTCGAACACCCTGTACAAGGTTAAGAAAATTCAAGCGCAACCATAATCACAGATGTCGCGACTAAAACAATAAACAAAGCACATCGACAGTTTGCTCTATGGGTAACTTAGAAAATACTGATGTGTTGCTGTTGTTGTCCTATATTGCAGCTTAACATGCTGCTCTTGATGCCCAGAGCATAATGAGTTAGTGATAACAACAATTTATACACTTTGTTCTCTCAAAGACTTTTCTATCTCTCTTTCTCTCTCTCTCTCTCTGTCGCAATCGCTGTCGCTTTGTTTATATCTGTTTAGCTTTACAATCTCTACTTGTTTTTCGTGCGATTTTTAAATACCACATATATAAAAGTTATCATCTGGCAACCATACGGGTACAGTGTGCTCACGAGCTTTACAACGGAAAGACAGGAGCACAAAAAAAGAACCAATGTGAAAGGATAATGACATATTTCATCATTTACGCGTATTGAACGGGCAAATTAAATAGCCAAATTTAAAGTTGTGTTAAAGTACCAGAAAGTCATTAAATGGATGAATATAAGAGCAATATAAAAAGGATAGGAGATGTGAAATTTCAATATCTGGCTGCCATATTTGGTTAGTAGACACAATTGAAAAAAAAATTGCACAAATGAATAAAATATGCATATCAGTGCCAGTTAATGTGTGTGTGTGTGTAAATATTAATGACAGAAACTTATTTATTCAATATCGTATAAATTGTGCGGTGAAAAAATGAAATCAGAATTAAAATAAAGTGAAATCGTCTTGTTATTTACACGGTCAAGAGGAATTGTAATTAATTTGAAATTGATATACATATTAAATGTTGAAAAAATGTAGCATAAAGTTGTGCTTAACGTGAATCGCAAATTAACATGTTTTATGTTCAAATAATTAGTTAATTCGCTTAATTCAAGGACAAACCTATTAAAGCATATCAGTTGAATAAATATCGGAAATCAAAAACTTAATTAATGTCGGATAAATCAAATTTCAACATTTTTATTCAACAGTTAATATAATTTCCATCTCATTTGGCGCTTTTTGCGGCTGGCCATCAGCCAGTTTCCTTGAACTGAGCAGCGATGCAAGTCCTCTGGAGTCGGGTCCACTGACCAAACAGGATCAGGGCAATGTGGCATCAATTTTATGTTTGGGTGGCCTTATTGGCAATGTCTTCTTCATTTGGCTGGCTGAGAAAATTGGCAGAAGAAGTTCACTGCTTTGGGCAGCTGTTCCATCGATTGTACGTAAAAACCTAGAACACGAAAAAGGCTAAGATAATTTCTAATTGGATTACTTGTTGCTTATAGCTGGGTTGGGTTGGCATACCCTATGCTCGTAATCCTACACATCTGATTGTTCTACGCTTTCTGGGCGGAATGGCCGGCGGTGGTGTCTTTGGTGTAATACCTATTTACATAGCAGAGTTGGCCGAGGATAGGTAAGAACTTTTTCATTAATATGCAAAGGATGTTTAAATTAAACATACCCTATATCCACTTTATAGCGTTCGCGGCATTTTGGGCACACTGTTGGTGCTTTCTTGCAATATGGGCGTGCTCTTGTCCTTTGTGTTGGGCTACTACTTCGACTATGCAACTGTGGCCTGGATTGTTTCCACCTTAACGATTCTGTTTGTGGGTTGTTTCTGGTTTATGCCCGAGACGCCGCAGCATTTGGCACAGCAGCACAAGTTGCAAGAGGCAGAGAAGGCGTTGCGTTATTATCGCAATATTCGCTCTCGCAACTCCAAGGAGCTAACCGAGCAACTGCAGATGGAACTGCACAAGCTGCGTGCACCCGAAAAGAACGAAAAGAACGAAAAGGGTGAAAAGAACGAGGAGGCCTGCGCCGATATCGATGATAGTGTTGTCACTTGGGCGGATTTTGGTAAGAAATACACACTTTAAGGTTGTTAAACATTTCATTGAGTTATTTATTTTCCTTTCACAGCTGAGAAGAAGGCGCGCAAAGCATGCTTTATTGGATTGGGATTGATGATGGCCAATCAGTTTTGCGGCTGTTTTGCATTGTTAAACTATACGGCAATGATTTTCGAACAGTCTGGAGCCAGTTTGCCGCCCACCATCTCTGCCATTATAGTAGGCTTTATACAGCTGGTAGGCTCGTATGTGGCCACACTAATGGTGGAGCGATTGGGTCGCAAGGTACTACTGCTTGTCTCAGCGGTTGGAACTTGCATGAGTCAGCTGGTGATGTGTAGTCATAGCTATCTGAAGATATTGGGCTATGACACGGATGGATTCGATTGGGTGCCCATCGCAGCGTTCTCATTCATGCTTTTCATTGCCTCGTGGGGCTTGTTACCACTGCCATTTCTAGTCGTATCGGAGATAATGCCCCCAAAGATACGCAGCACAGCGACTATGATGCTAATGTCCATACTCTGGCTGCTATCCATGTCTCTCATTAAGGTAACATTTTCATTATTCCCAATTTTTCCGTCACTAATTGTTACCTTTTTTTTGATGTAGCTTATACCACTTTTGACTGCCTCGTTGGGTATGCACGGCACTGTGCTACTCTTTGCCTGCGGCTCTTTGTTTGGCACTCTGTTTATTGCTATTTTCCTGCCTGAAACGAAGGGGAAAACACTAGAAGCGATTTTGGCCAACTTATAGTTACTAAGCTACGTTAAGCAACCATTGTTAATTATTATATTTGTTAGTTTGACTGTTAATAAAATATTAAATCTTATCATAACAAGAGATCAAGCGTTTATCATTAAGACAAGTCGCGCCTTTGTCATAAACCTGGCCAACAGCTTCCCCTTGAACTTCTTACACAGTATGCACACGCAATAGCTACGTTTTATAATTGTCTTATTTGGTGAGATTAAATAGCTCTGTTTAAAGATAATGCACATCTTTATGATCAAAGCACAGCTTCTTAAGCAACTAGATATACAATGTGGTTTATGTTAAATTGGCATATATATCTTGGACTTAATCATCAAGTTCATGTTGGTTTTTATGAGCATATCATTTAGAACATTTTAAGGCATAAAAACAGTTAAAATACTTTTTAATTTATTACTTTAGTAAACCTTTTGTTTTGTCATTGTTCAAGTACGTTATTTATTAACTTTTTTCCTGTAATTATAATGAACTTTTTCAAAAAATTCACTTTTGGATTTTTAACGCAGTTAAATTAAATTACCATAGCTTTTGGAAGCCTTTTCAATTTTAATAAAGTTATCGGAATTAAAAAAATTTGTTCCAAACTCTTTTGTTACCATAATTTTAAAGTAAAACCCTGGCTTAAGCTACCTAGAGTTTTTTTTTTAAGGCAGCATTTAGTTTGGTTTCATCCTTGCAACAACTTCTTTTCAATACCAATTCAATTTTGGTAGAAGTTTCGGCTACGATTATAGCCAACCCTGAGTTGGTATTTTCATAAGAGCACTCCGAAATGTATAGTCTACTTATAGGATAATATTAAATGGCGTTGGTAAGTAGTCAATGAACTAAATGCAGATTTAACACAGATAAATATGGGTATTTCTGTTCCCTTGAACTGTTCATGCAAAAAGTATGTGAAAATTACGAAAGCTAGTGTTCGTCTTGATCCTTCTTGAGTATATCGTTCCCGTAAAATGGTTTTTCATATTCAAGTTAGGGCAAACAGAAAAGTGCAACCTAGTTGAGATGAAGATATTTTAAACAATGTAGATTCTTGAAATAGAATAACGCTTAAGCCGTTCTAAGTACAGAACTGTATGCTGATTGCTAATCACTACGGATACGTAAGTTAGAAGGTCTGCATATTAAGTCAACGAATCGAAACCATCTTGAATGATCCTTGTTGCAACAGAAAACACGCTATCAGAACTTGGCTACAATTCTTGGGAACATTCAGAAATGGAAAGGAATTTCAAATTTTGTACTTATTTAATTCCATTTCTTTCTTACTTAGTTAACATCATTAGAATGGAATATTTTTCTCGAGCAAAGATAAGTTTATTTTCGTTTCAAGAGCTTTAAATAAAGTAATCTTTAAATTCGTTCCAGATACGCTCTTTTGCTAAAGAACTTTACAGATAAATATAAAAAAAAATTTCGCAAGACAAGCCCTCTATTTTGGTTAGAACGCCATTCGAGATTCGTTAAAAACAACATCTGTTGTATACATACATATCAAATAATTCGTATCTCTGGTGAAATTTGCTGCTCGCTTTAGGCCAACTAATCTTTATGCCACCCAAACAACTGTAAACCATTTAGTGTTGTCTAAAATTTGTGCAAACGTTGAAATTACGATGTTAAAACTGTGACGACTCTGCAAGTTTTGTAGCATAAAAACATAAAAGAGTCAGACAACAATAAAAGGTTTATGGTTGCCCAAACATCAATTTTGCTTTCATAGATGTCAAAATCTTCGACTGACTGCACTAGTTAATCTGCATGGCAATTGTCAAGACGTCAAGTTCACAAGATCTCTGGAACTTTTAGAATGACGAAATACTTAGAAAAATCGCTGTTGAATACTAAAACGCGCTACCAACTGCTGGCAACAGTCATAGGTATTAATCGTGGAATATTTCTAGTCTTATTTTCTGTCTTATTATTTAATTACTATAGTAAATATAATCACATTTGGCCATGGTGTTGGAGTTGGCTGGCTTTCGCCTACACTTACAAAAATACAAACTCCCGACACGCCTCTCGATTTTCAAGTTGGAATCGATGAGATATCTTGGCTAGGTTCGATGTTGGGTTTGGGCAGCTTGGCCGGAAATTTAACCATTGCATTTTTGCTGGAACGCATGGGTAGAAAATTTTGCATCTATCTATTGGCGGGACCTTATGCAGTGAGTAAGAAAAAGATTATTTCGCAAAGTTCAAAGTTTTTCTTATTTCAATTTTATGCTTTAGTGCTTATGGATACTAATATACTGTGCCTCAAATGTGGGTTATTTATATGCAGCACGCTTCTTATGTGGTTTTACGGGTGGAGCGGGCTACCTGGTAGTTCCCATCTATATCAGTGAAGTTGCCGATAGTAGGTGAGTAGGTTTCGATAATAATATATAAGTTTTAACCTTAACCATATTCTACACTTACAGAATTCGCGGCTCCTTGACATCCATGGTTATGTTATCTGTCAATTTGGGCATATTAGTTGGCTATATACTAAGCACATATCTGGCTTATCACATCGTTCCTTTTCTGGCCATCTTATTGCCAATAGCGTACTTTACAGCAAATCTTTTCCTACCCGAAACGGCGCCATATCTCTTGAGACAGAGCAAACTAAATGCAGCAGAGACCTCATTCAGATACTATCAAAATCAGGATCAGGATTTCAAACAGAACTTTGAGAAGCTGCGTTTCGCAATAGATGCTCAACTCATACAAAACAAGACAGCTCTGACTTACAGGGATTTAAGTGAGTTCCAAAGATCATTTTCAAACAGCAACCTTTAATTTTAAAATCTTACTCAGTTACCAGACCAGCCTTGAAGGGATTTGCAGCATCCGTTGTACTCTCGTTGGGTTATCAGTTTAGTGGCGTGTTCAGTTTTATAAACTATATGTCGACTATATTTGATGCATCTGGTTCGATTCTGGATGTCAATACTTGCACTATAATCATTGGTGTGGTACAAATTGTGGGCGTTTATACGTCAACAATATTTGTGGATATTATTGGACGTCGTATACTGATGTTGATCTCAACTTTGGGCGTTGCCTTGGGCTGTATTGCTTTTGGATTCTTTACATTCTTTGCTCAGTCGTATGATCTAAGCGATTTTAACTGGCTGCCGTTGGTGTTGATGATACTCATCATTTATTTGGCGAATGTGGGACTTATTGGTATATTTTTCGTTGTGCTAGTCGAACTTTTTCCAGCGAAGGTAGGTTAATGGAATAACTTAATCGAACTTAATCGAACTTAATAAATATCTAACCTTTTTAGATACGTTCTGTGGCAACATCTATCTCAGTGGTATTTTTAAGCATTTTGGTCTTTGCCACGTTGAAACTATTTCCGCTGCTGTTACATTATTATGGCATATCGGTTACTATGTGGTTTTCGGCTGCTTCCAGCCTTTTAACATTTATATACTTTTTCTTTTTCCTGACGGAGACTAAAGGCAAATCTATGGTTGAAGACTGACTTGATTTATACTAACAATAAATTAATTTAGACTATAAACCAACACACAACTTTTACTGTTAGTTGTTAAGAGCTTTTAGCTATCTTTATCTTTTCTTGGATAAACATAACACTTATATTTCATCAGACTAGGCAGAAGTATTTATTTCAGCCGACCACCAAGTTTTTTGTTATTCAGTCGAGAGATGAGGTTTAGTTGGACAAATACACAATGAAGTTCACAACGGGCGTTTTGTTTAGCAATGCAAATTGCCTGCTGAATCGTAGAATTCGTTACCAGTTCCTAACAACGCTTCTGGGTCAGTTATTATCTTATTTCTATTCATTGTCAACTCATATTCCCTATTGCAGTGAACATATCAACTTTTGCTCATGGCATTGGCATTGGTTGGATGTCGCCTGTTATGCGAAACCTTCAAACTCCTGAATCGCCGCTCAGTTTTGCAGTATATGTTGAGGAATTGTCATGGATTGGTTCACTACTAGGCATTGGTAGTGTCATTGGCAATTTACTTGCTGGTTCGCTACAGGATCGCATTGGACGTAAACCTATTATGTATGCTCTAACTGTGCCGTATGTGGTAGGTAGACGATTTAGTTAACTTGCCAGCTAGATGATAATTGGAATATCTCTTGCTACGTGTAGTGTTTTTGGCTGCTTTCCTACTTTGCAGAGAGTGTAGAGTATTTGTATCTGGCTCGTCTCCTAGCTGGCATTACTGGAGGTGGTGGTTATATTGTGCTGCCCATTTTCATATCTGAAATATCAGATGCCAAGTGAGTTTAATTAGACAATACACTCATACATTTACCTAAACACTTAATAACCTTTAAAGAGTTCGTGGTCGCCTTGCCTCGCTGGTTATGCTGTCTGTGAATATGGGCGTTCTTGTTGGTTATATATTAGCAACAAATGTTGATTACTATACTGCGCCATTCTTTGTGATTCCACTGCCCATTTTATACTTTATAAGCAATCTCTTTTTGCCTGAAACACCATTTCATCTCATCAACAAGGGCCAATTTAGTGCTGCTGAAAAGTCCTTTCGATATTACAAGAACATCAGGGATGACGATAAGATATCCATGCTGGAATTTGAGGATATTAAACACAAGCTGACAAAGGATGCCTTAAATGTGAACACATTCAATTACAAGGATTTTCGTAAGTATTTGAGATATGTTGTAAAATTTACTCTACTTATTCTTCTCTTTTCTCAACAGTTACTAGACCAGCTCTCCGGGCTTATTGTACGGCTATAGTTCTGGTTTTGGGCAATCAATTTACGGGAACGTTTTGCTTTACAACCTATTTGTCGGATACGTTTGCTCTTTCCCACACAACGCTAGATGTGAGCATGTGCACTATTATCATTGGTGTGGTACAGATTGTTGGCACCTGTGCAACCACATTGGTATGTGATAAATTTGGACGCAAGATTCTTCTGTTGGTCTCCACATTGGGTGCTGGCCTCAGTTTGGCTGCCTTTGGTTGCTTTACCTACTTTGCGGAGCAATATGATCTAACTGCGTTTGGTTGGTTGCCATTGGTTCTGCTTTCCCTAGATGTGTTCCTGTGTCAACTTGGTCTCGTTGGTGTTTTCTTTGTGGTGCTGGTGGAGGCAATGCCAGCTAAGGTAAGTTTTTATAATTTTACTTCTTTGGTTTAACAACTCTGATATGCGTTTATTTAGATCCGTTCTGTGGCTGTTTCTACGTTTGTTGTTCTGCTCAGTTGCACTGTATTTGTGGCACTGAAAATCTTTCCACTCTGCATGAAGTATTGGGGCATATCGATTACAATGTGGAGCTCGAGTCTTTTCGCATTTGGCAGCTACCTGTATTTCCTACTCTTTCTTAAAGAAACGAACGGCAAATCGATGCTGGATAATTGATATTGTATAACAACTGAATCTCTAGTTTTTAAGTAATGTTAAATAAAATATTTAATATCCTTTATTCATAAATGCGTTTTATGACTTGGAACATTTTAGAGAAGTTTAATTTATTTTGGTTTCCATTTCAAAAAACTTTATTTATTTCCTTGATATTTTTTTTTTTTTTGACACCCTTTAGTTTCTAAAATCGCTTTGGGATTAATAGATATTAATATTATCTTTCCTTTTTAAGCATGTTTCCAATGTGACATTGCACTTTTTGGATACCTTTTGGTAAGAGCGAACGAAGATAACATTTGTTACTAAAATCTCATCTGTTTGGTTTATAGGCCTGCATGTTAAAGTTGTTTATCTTTATGGCAACGCGTGCCCAAGCTTCCAGAATATTTCTATTAAAGTCAATGGGAAGCAATGCACATTTTTAGTATCAATATGAGTCTGGCAACTGTGACATCAATTTTACAATCAAGCTGAAAGAAACAAAATGTTGTCTAAACTTATAGAGGGTCCACATTGTCTACTCAATCATAGGCATCGCTATCAATTTCTTGCCACGGTACTCAGTAAGTGTAAAATATTTAATTTAAAAATTAGAAAGATTTCTTTCAAAGTGTTTTCTTTTTCAAGTTAATCTAATATCCATTTCACATGGCATCGGCGTCGGTTGGCTATCGCCCATATTGCGCAAGATACAATCTTCGGATTCGCCACTTGACTTCACATTGAACATCTCGGAAATCTCTTGGGTGGGTTCGTCATTGGGCTTGGGTGCTGTGGTGGGCAATGCATTGATGGGTATAATGCTGCCACGCATTGGCAGCAAGCTTTGTTTGCTCTTCATGGCCATACCACAATCTGTAAGTATACAAAATCATAATATGAACTGAGTCATAACCAAAGCTAACACAATCTTTATATACTCGGTTAGTTCTTGTGGATTTTGGTCTACTTTGCTGACAGCGTTGAGTATCTATTTATTGGTCGCTTCTTGGCTGGCATCTCTAGCGGTAGTATGTACATTGTGCATCCAATGTTTCTCAGCGAAATTTCAGATGCCAAGTAAGTACAATGTATATATCAACAGATCATAGTGTCAACAGATAAACAAAGTGGCGCCTTTGGCGATAAAAATAATTTTGAATTTGTTTATGCAACTGACTTGATGCCCAGCGCTACTTTAATTTAGCTTATCACTGTTTATACACTATGCTACAAAATTAAGACTTTGCTTGGCTAAAGATTTGAGCTGTTTGAAATCGAAATCGAAATAATCAAACATTTTAAGGAATGCGCCTTTAATTGAATTACATTTTTTCCTTTTTTACAGAATTCGAGGGACTTGTGGAGCGATGGTTATGTTGTCTGTAAACATTGGAATACTCTTAGGCTACATATTGGGCACACATCTTGCCTATCATATCATACCATTTTTAGTGCTTTTCTTTCCGCTAAGCTACTTCATATTCACACTACTCTTTGTTCGAGATTCACCCATGCATCTTATACGCAAGGGCAAGTTTACGGCTGCGGAAAAATCGTTTAGATACTATAAGAATATCAATGGGAGCAACCAGTGTGTGGACATGTTGGAGTTTGAGCATATGAAACAGACACTCACAGCAGACAACAAACAACTGGATAGACTAACCATCCACGATTTTTGTAAGTCAATATTAACTGCTTATATATATATACCTTAAATATAATATTTCTTGTACTAGTAACTCGTGCTGCTTTCAAGGCTTACGGTTCAGCTGCTGTTTTACTGGTTGTCAATCAATTTAGTGGTTTATTTGCCATGGTCAACTATATGTCGGATATATTTGCTTTGTCGGGCAGCACAATGGATCCGGATACCTGTACCATTATCATTGGTGTCGTACAAATTCTGGGCACCTATGCCACAACACTTCTCTGTGATATCTGTGGTCGCCGGATTCTAATGATTGTCTCTACAGCCGGAGTGTCTTTCAGTCTAACGGGTTTCGGTCTATTTACGTTCTATGCACAGCGGTTCGATTTGAGCGAATGGAGCTGGTTGCCACTCTTGTTTATGTCGCTCTATATATTTCTGGGCAACATTGGTCTAATTGGCTGTTTCTTTGTCATGCTCGTTGAGATGTTTCCGGTTAAGGTGAGTGCCATAGATCGATAATCCTAAATTAATACTAAATTATATACTTTCCTTGTTAGATACGCGCTAGAGCAAGTTCTGTAACAATTGTGATTTGCAGCATGTTTGTGTTTCTGATACTCAACATTTTTCCCCTTTGCATGGTTCAGTGGGGCGTTCCCGGGACAATGTGGTCCTGTGCAGGCATAACAGCATTTGGTTTTTTTTATTTTGTCTTATTTTTGAAGGAAACCAAAGGCAAGTCAATATTGGAGGATTAGGACTGTCGAAAATAAAGATAAATAATTTTATATATTTAAAGATTGCTTCAAATCAAATATTTAAGGAACATTTGCAAAGAACTATGTCCGTACTACGCAGTATTATGTTTTTCTTTACTCAAAACATCTTATTATTTACTCACAAATAAACTTTGGCAGCCGACAAACTTATTGTATGAGAAAACGATGCTGAAAGCCAAATGAAAAAGACCATCCATATATCTTGTTTTTCTCTCTTTTCGCTCTTGGACCAGAAAAGCTTAAATATACAACGCGATGTTTTTATTAGTTTTAATTGCCTGACGGGTGGTAACGTCATTCAACAATCTAACGTCGACGTGTGGTAACGTGATTCAACAATCTGCTGGAGACAAAAAGATACCAAGAGACAAAACACTTTTCTTCGCAGTAGAACAGCTTCAGTACTCAATCAATTCTTGCTAGAGAAGGACTGTCGAAGCTGCTTTAAGATTTAGAATAAAACTTATATTATAATACGCAATTATAAAATGTTTTCTAATTTGTTTAAGCGCTCAAATTGTTTACTAAATCGAAGGAATCGCTTTCAATTACTCGCCACAGTGTTAAGTGAGTGAACAAAATGTTCTTATTGGATGTTAAATTCACAAAAAATTTTAATACTCCAACAGTTAATCTTATTTGTATATCACATGGCTTCGGAATTGGTTGGCTTTCGCCTACACTGCGCAAATTGCAAACAACGGAATCGCCTCTGGATTTTCCTTTGAGCGTTAAGGATATATCCTGGGTTGGTTCAGCGTTGGGCTTGGGGAACTTTGTCGGAAACGTTCTTTCAGCACTCTTAATAAATCGACTCGGGAGCAAACTGTGTCTTCTTCTTATGGCTGTACCATACTTGGTAGGTGTTTAACCGCATTCTTTTAAAGCAAAAAAAAATAATACCAGGAAATCCCCGTTTAGTGCCTTTGGTTTTGTGTTTACTTTGCGCAGAGTGTAGAATTTCTGATTGTTGGTCGATTTATGGCTGGAATAACCGGTGGCGGCATGTATATCATACATCCCTTATTCCTTAGTGAAATTTCCGATGCGAAGTAAGTAGTGGATCTTTGCTAGACGTTCAATAGTTAATATTGTTATTATCCAAATATGATTTCAAATATTTTTTTCTATTAACACAGCATTCGAGGAACATTAGCATCAATGGTGATGCTGTCATCGAATACGGGCACTCTGTTGGGATACATTATGGGCACACATGTTGACTATTATACCGTACCATTCATAGCGCTTATTCTTCCACTGTGCTACTTGATATTTGTTTCGATATTTATACGCGATTCCCCAATGCATTATATACGAAAAGGTAATTTCATCGAAGCTGAGAAATCGTTCAGATACTATAGAAGTATGAATACAATCAGCAAAGAAGAAAACTTCGAATTTAACAGTATGAAACTAGCGCTAACCAATGAGAATAATACGCCTGACAATGTCGTCCTAAAGGACTTTTGTAAGTTAGAAATTTATATAACCTAAACATGAACTTGTATACTAAATACTTTTATTTTAAAGTTACTCGGGCTGCAATTAGAGGTTATGCTATGGCAGCTGTGATCGTCATTGCCAATCAGTTCAGCGGCCTCTTTACCATGGTCAACTATATGTCCGACATATTTGCCAAGTCTGGCAGCACAATGGATCCCGATACAAGCTCAATAATCATTGGATCAGTGCAAATATTGGGCGCATATGTGAGCACACTTCTCTGCGATGTCTTTGGTCGCAAATCCCTTATGTTGGTATCATCAGCTGGCGTGGCTTTGTGTCTGACTGCCTTTGGTTTCTTCACCTACTTTTCGGGCATTTACAATCTGACAGAGTGGAGTTGGGTTCCCGTTACAATAATGTCAATGGATATTTTCTTGGGTAACATTGGTTTAATCAGCTGCCTGTTTGTGCTGATGGTCGAAATGTTTCCCCTCAAGGTAAGTTTTTAAAACTAATTTTGTTAATTTATCTAAATTGATATGTATTCAAATATTACTTTACAGATACGCGCCAAAGCAACATCTATTGCAATTGTTGTATGCAGCTTGTTGGTGTTTTTAATGCTTAATATTTTTCCACTTTGTATGGAGAGCTGGGGCTTGCCAGCCACATTGTGGTCATGTGCAGGAGTAACAACGATTTGCTTTGTTTGCTTTTTGTTATTTTTGAGAGAAACCAAGGGTAAATCAATGCTGGAGGATTAAAAGAAAAGATAAGTTACTTAAGTCGATAAGTTTGGCTTATCCAAAATAGATAGAAAATACATCACACAGAAAGAAGCTGAGTGCTATGTATAGTATAAGTAAGCAAGAAACTCGAGAATCCTGTTATTATAAAATTTTTCGCCAAACTTTCCACGAGCTTTAATATTTACTTAATAAGTCTAATATACGAAAATGTACAGACTTGCTTGTAAAAGTTGTTGACTTTGTTAATAATAATATTTAGATATTAATGATAAGAATAAGAATAAATGTCAAAAAATAAAAAGAGTCCTAGAATTGAAATACTACAGGATATCTCAACAACCCAATGCCTTGTTAAATTTTGGGTGTTTCTTAAGTATGGAGAAAGTCATAAAGATACTTAAGTACGGCAAGCATTTAATCTTTAGTATGGGCTTCTCTTAGTGTCAAGAACTTACTAAGCTCCTTAAAACGTATTCTCAGCTAATAGTCTGTATTAATTTAGTGTTGTCGTCTGTGATGATTACAAAGAGAATATATAGAAAATTGCATTATTTGCGTTGGCGCTGTAAGTTTATTTTTGCGGGATTGCTTTAGACAATGTTTATTTTTCGACAATATTTTATTGAGGAAAAGTTTTTCACGCCAAAAGGAACACATTTGCAAAATAAGCTGCATATGTACAAGCTATCTTCTTATTTTTTAAGCAAATTTCCAACCGTGCAATCCTAATCGAGCTGTCACACTTAACGTAAATCTTGATGCCACTTGTTGTATAAAACTTGATTAAACGTCTAGTATTCTAGAGAAATAAAAGCTCAACAGTATGCATTGTTAAAAAACGCATAGCAAAAGTTTTGGTACCCGACAGACTTAATTTTTTGAGAGAAAACTACGAAATCGATAAACGAATGTGAATGCCGAACGCATAAATCAATCGTTAGATCTCGTATTTCTCTTCTTCTTTTTATAAGATTATGTGCCTTCGCCACCCGTCATCATAACACAGTTTAATTAAGTAGAACGAACAATCTTAATTACAGCTTTTTATAGACAAGAAGATACCAAAACACTTTTGTTCGCAGTTGCACAGCTTCAGTACAAAATCGATTCTTTCTAGGAATAGACAACCGCATCGCTGAAAAATTTGTGTTGTTCAAAATGTTTTCTTATTTCTTAAAGCGACCAAATTGTCTAATAAATAAAAGGAATCGCTTTCAATTACTTGCCACAGTGTTAAGTGAGTGAACAAAAGGTTCTTATAGCATGTAAATATTACAGCATATATACTTCTACAGTAAATCTTATTTGTATATCACATGGCTTCGGAATTGGTTGGCTTTCGCCTACACTGCGCAAATTGCAATCAGAGAAATCGCCTCTGGATTTTTCATTAACTGTTAGTGAGATCTCCTGGGTCGGTTCAGCGTTGGGCCTGGGTTCCATGGCCGGAAATATACTGTCAGGGCTTTTAATAAATCGCATTGGCAGCAAAATATGTCTACTTTTTATGGCTGTGCCACATTCGGTAAGGCTAACAAATATTTTAAATAAATCAAATGATTCTTATAGATATGTTTTAAGTGCCTTTGGTTTTTGGTTTACTATGCCAAGAGTGTGAATTATCTGATTGTTGGTCGATTCTTGGCCGGCATTACTGGCGGTGGAATTTATATCATACATCCCCTATTCCTTAGTGAAATTTCCGATGCAAAGTAAGTAGCGATTGCAGGTAATGAACCTTATTATGTGTTACTTGAAGGCAATGTAGATAACAACTTTTGTAAGCTTTTTGCTTTAGTTCAGTTACTTTTCATTAGTCACAACTGAATAATCTACACCACATTGTTATCTATACTTGCAGCATTCGAGGAACATTAGCTTCAATGGTGATGCTGTCGGTGAACATTGGTATACTGATAGGCTACATTTTTGGCACCCATCTCGATTATTTTATTACACCATTTATAGCGCTTATCCTTCCACTTTGCTATTTCTTATTCGTTTTTATATTCATACGCGATTCACCAATGCATCTTATACGAAAAGGAAAATTTAAGGAAGCTGAGCAATCCTTTGGATACTACAAAAATATAAAAGTAACGGGCAAACAAGACGAAAACTTGGAATTCAAAACCATGAAACTGGCGCTTACCAATGAAGATAATACACCAAAAAATGTTGACCTGAAGGACTTTTGTAAGTGATACATTTTAATAGCCAAACCTTAAATACTAACTAAGATTTTCTTCCAGTTACTCGGGCCGCAATTAGAGGTTATGGTATGGCAGCTGTGATCGTCATTGCCAACCAGTTCAGCGGCCTCTTTACCATGGTCAACTATATGTCCGACATATTTGCTAAGTCTGGCAGCACAATGGATCCCGATACAAGCTCAATTATCATTGGATCGGTTCAAATTCTGGGCGCATATGTGAGCACACTTCTCTGCGATGTCTTTGGTCGCAAATCCCTTATGTTGGTATCATCAGCTGGCGTGGCTTTGTGTCTGACTGCCTTTGGTTTCTTTACCTACTTTTCTGGCATTTACAATCTGACAGAGTGGAGTTGGGTTCCCGTTACAATAATGTCAATGGATATTTTCTTGGGTAACATTGGTTTAATCAGCTGCCTGTTTGTGCTGATGGTCGAAATGTTTCCCCTCAAGGTAAGTTTGTAAAACTTATTTTGTTCATTTATTTATATGTATTCAAATATTATTTTACAGATACGCGCCAAAGCAACATCTATTGCAATTGTTGTATGCAGCTTGTTGGTGTTTTTAATGCTTAATATTTTTCCACTTTGTATGGAGAGCTGGGGCTTGCCAGCCACATTGTGGTCATGTGCAGGAGTAACAACGATTTGCTTTGTTTGCTTTTTGTTATTTTTGAAAGAAACCAAGGGAAAGTCAATGTTAGAGGACTAGATCGACAACCGATATATATACGGCACTTCGAAATGGAATATGAAGACGGCACACACAAACAGACCTGACTTCTTATACAAAGTTATAAGTAGGCGATAATTATTTTTCGGCATATGTTTCATATATATTTAGTTTTAAATAAATTTAATTACATATAATTAGTTAAAGTTAACATAATACAACGCACTGCATATACATATGTTTATACAATTGGTTGATGTTGTTGCTTTAAATGGTTTTTTAGGCAGCCAACTTAAAACTAATTAAAAAACTAGCATACTAAATCACAGTGTTTTTTCCCAAGTGAAAAAATTTGCAAAAAAAATCTACAAATATTTCTAGCATTTTAAATACATACATACATGTGCGATATGCAATAGATATAGAAAGGATTTAATTATGATATGGGTTGTTTAAACTTGCATTTTGCTTTTGGATTTTAAAACTTACATTAAAACATAATATTTGCCTATGGAAAACAAGTATTTCTCTTTCCTTAGCAGCAACATGATAATTGTAATAATAATATGATAATGTTTATGGTAATATAAAGATTAAGGATAAATGGCTAACAATTAAAAATGCATAAAACAAAAACAAAAATTTGCTCTTCACAAAATGCAACTAACAAATTTTGGATATAGCGCCTGCCGTTTGCCATATACATACATATAACCGCGTACATATAAACTAATATATATATATATATATATATATATATATATTTAATTATGTTATAATTAATGTGGCTTGAATATTGAATCACAAAAATTGGCGCACGTTTGTAATTTGTTCAACATAATAAGGTTTACTAGGAGGATTTATAAAGTTTGTTTTTTTCGATTTGTATTTTGTTTTGCTAGTAATTATGTATCACTGGTTCGTTGTCAGCTTTATCACGTCTTTTTGGGGCAGCGCAGATAGCGCAAGACCGCATAGCCCAGGCCGCGAAATACCAGAAAGAACATCATCAATACGAGCGTATTCAGCCAGAGTGGTGATGTTGAGTTTTGTGCTTTGAGTATTTCCTCATATGGAATGAATTCGGTTGACTGCTGTTTGCATATCTCATAGCTGCTCGGCGATCCACAGCTGTTAAAATGCATGAAATGTAAATGCGTTTGAGTTATGGATATCGTTGACACATACATATGATATGTACATATGTACATATATACGAGTTGCTTACCTAATAGCTGGTCCCTCGCGAAACTCAAGTATTTGCATATTCTGGTATGCATAGTGTATCATCGATGTGTAACGTATCCAGCTGAGACCTTCCGGAATGCGTGACGATAGATAGCCGCCAAAGAGCTGGGTGGCCAGCGTATATAATGCACTAAGCGTTATGCTCACATTCATGTCCATGCAACAGGCGCCTATGAAGAAGCCAACGCTTTGTGCCACAATTGTGTTCAACAACAAAAAGATGAGCATCAAAAAGAAGAGTTTTAAGCTGCAAGCGAAAGGTTTTTGAATTAAAACAGTGTGCTTATAGATTGTTTTAGAAAACGAGGTTAACATGCCTGCTGCAGCCCAGCATGGGATAACTAATCATGAGGTAGACAGTTGGCAACGTTATGACCAAAGGCAGCTCAGCACACATTTTGGCCAAATAGTAGGCGGAAAGGCGATAGGCGCCCGAACGACGCTCCTTGCTGATCACCTCACGTTCCGAAGGAACTAAGAAAAGAACTCAAGGCATTAAGTAAGAGTAAAAGGATGTTACCCTCAAACTGCAACTCACATGAATTGAGCGCACCGAAAAGTGCAAAGAGCATCCAATAGGTCTGCGAGAAGAACATCCAGCCCTGAAGATCGTGCAGGAATTCCTCAGTACGTGGCAATTGAAACCAAATGGCGCCCGCCATCAGCGCCAAACCAATGGTCTGAAACCAATTCAGTTTGGACAACATGCGTGGCTTGGCCTCCTTAAAGTTACGGCTGGACAGCACACTGAACTGGGTGTGGAAACGTGTGGGATAGGAGAGCCAATCGTCATCGTTGGCCGAACATTTGGTCGCACGATAGGATTGGCAATCACTGGAGGCACAGGAACTGAAATTTGATTGTGAATCTGCGCCGCACCAAACCAAATGTTGAGCAGCTTCCTCATCGGCTTCGCAACCGTTTGTTGTGTGATGTAAATCAGCATACTGGTGATGTTGATGATGATGATGATGATGGTGGTGATGTTGGTCATGTTGTTGATTGTGATGCCGTTCATTGTAAAAGTTGTTGATTATGTCCTTGATCAGTATGGTATCGTGTTGCTTCGATTTATCCTGACCATTCTGATGACTACTAATGCAATTACGATTCAAATAGTTGCTATGCGATTCCCGGGCAGCTATGAAAAGTTTTTCACGTATATCCGGATGCGATTTCAACTGCTCCACTGTTAAATATAATAAGTAATTAATAAGTCGTTCAGATCGTTTAGAATATGCATTTTTACTTACACACAAAGTCAGCGGGATTGTAGTGCGGCTTAATGGTCACGCCAATATCTTCGAAATGTCTGTAGATATTGTTCACTTCGCCAAAGTAGGCTGTGCAGCCTTGATGCAACAACAGCAGCTTATCAAACATGTGAAACATCTGCGACGATGGCTGATGTACGCTTATCACAATTGTCTTTTGCTCCAGTTGTGCGTAACGTTTTAACACTTTCATCAATGAAATCGCCGAATGGCTATCCAGACCCGATGTGGGTTCCTGAAAAAGAATAATGTTAAGGCATATATTAATAAAAAAAAAACAAATATTAATAACCAACTTAAATACTAGGATGAGAAGTTTTTACAACCGGTAAGAATCAAAATGTTTAAGCTTAAGACTTTTCAAGATTTTGAAAAATTGTTCAAAACTACTTTTAATGATTTATATGACAATAAGAGAATAAAAACATTAGCTTTGCTATTTAATTAAAAAATCAGTTTCGTTTACATAAAGAAATAATTCTTTTTAGAACAAGCCCACAAAAACAACTTTAGCTCTAAAAAAAAATGCTATAACTCTTTATTAACTATTGTCAACACTTCATAAATATGTTATAGTTTTGTATTTTTGCTTGTGTACTCACATCGAGGAGCATTAATAGTGGATTGGTGAGAAGTTCGCAGGCGATGTTGGCGCGCTTCTTTTCGCCGCCGGACAGTCCACGATTGAGGTAATCACCAAATTTGGTCTGTTGGCAGCAAGTTAGCTCTAGTGTGTCCAAAATGTGATCGACCAGACGCAGCTTCTCGGCACGCGCCATCGATTCGGGCAGACGCAACAGCGCCGTATACATGACCGTTTCGCGCAACGTAAGCTGTGTGAAAAAGATCTCCTCTTGGAGTACATAGCCAATTTTGCGGCGCCACCGCTTGGAGAGTGGTTCGCGGTTGAGATAAACGCTGCCGCTGTCAAAGTGCCGCTGACCGCTGAGGCAATCCAACAATGTTGTTTTGCCGCTGCCCGAGGGTCCCATTATGGCCAGCACCTCACCGGGACTTAAAGAGCGAGACAGAGTGAGAGAGAGAGAGAGAGAAAGAGTTGTTTTTGTTAGTTGTTTGTCACTGGTTCAGTGGGTTTTGTTGATGTTTATTGTGCCAATGGTGCACAATGTTGTTGTTTATTTGTTGTTGCTTGTGTATTTGGATGGTTTGGTTGGTTGGTTGGTTGGTTGGTTGTTGTTGTTACCTGACTAATCCACTCACATCGGAAAGTATTTTGCGTTCGTTGTGCAACACGTTCAAATTCTGAAATGTCAACTGTAATGTGGGTAGCTGTTGTTGTTGTTGATGTTGTTGTTGATGTTGTTGGTGATGTTGCTGTGCAATTGGTTGCTGCTGTTGCTTTTGTTGTTGTTGCGTAAAGGGAAATGTCAACGATGGCGTTGTTGCCACACTGCAAATAAAGAAAGAGAAAAAAAGGTTTAAACAAATTGCATTTTTAATATTAAATATAAACGTATTAAAAATGTTACTTTGTTGTACAACATTAAATACACTGTTATAAAGTTTGTTTTAATTTAAATACCCTGTAAATTATTTTTGTTATTATAATTGCGTTGCACAAAAGTATGCTTGAAAATTATGTTGAAAATGTTTGTGTTTTGTTTTTCTTTTAATTGTGAACAACATAAGGTATCTGAATTTGTCAACAATCCTTTGTAATATATATAGATATACTAAATGTGCTTTTTAGAGCCTAGCCATACCTTTACCAAAAACCAACAATATGATTCTCTTGTAAGGCAATTGCCTGGATGCAGGGTACAAAAAAGCCACAAAAGTCAATGCACCTCCCCTTCACAGGCAATACAAAAACAAACAAAAACAAAAGTAAAATCAGTGTGCGCATTCAGTTAGTCAGTTGTAAATGTATGTGTAGGTGGTGTCTGTGTGTATGTGTATGTGTATGTGTTTCTTCGTGTAAGCAGCAATACAACGAACGATTCGGTTCTCAGTTCCACTGTCAACTGTGTTATCGCCGATATCACACATGTGTGTGACGCGAGGCATTATCACAAGCTCACACTCTCTCGCTCTCTCTCTCTGCCGCTCGCTCTCTTTGTCTCGTGCACGCACGCATGCACGCACTCTCTTGATTCTGTTCTCTTTCTGTGTGTGTGTGTGTGTTTTCTTTTGCTCAACTCTCGGTCAATGCTTCTGGTTCCGTGTGCTCCTCCTACAACATATGCACAAATACCAACGCACAATGGAATCGAGTCAATAGCCTCTGTTCTCGTACCCCCTCCCACTCCCACTCCCTATCGCTCTTGATGTTGTTGTTGTGTGCCTATCAAATTTATTTAAATATTTTTGTGTGTCTTTTACTGAGTAAATAATATTACTATTATATAGCATCAAAATGCAGCATCCTCCTCCTCCAAAAAAAGATCAAAATTCGAATTTTATACGAAAAATGAAATGAATAAAAAAGAAATGTAAATGCTCGACGAAATGGTAAGCCAAAGTAAATAGAGAGTGCAATGAACCGCAATGTGCGTGCATATGAGAGACGACAACAAAAACAACTACAACAATAGCAACGTCAGGCAGCACAGGCCCCAAGTGGGGGTCAATGCAGTCAGCAAGAGACAACGTCAAACAAAGCATACACACACAAACACATACACGATCATACACACACACACACACACACAGATATAGCGAGAGCTACATGAATTGTTGCATGCGCATGCAAAGTATCTGATTGAACATCATACAGACATTTTTTCCACTGCCACTGCCACACATACACAAGCACACACACATACAGAGTTGCAATCAATGTCCGGGTTTGATATGGACAAAGCCGCATGTCTTAACAATAACATGGAATATTACATGTCTAAGCCATCATACTTAGATCAAAAGTAATCGAAGCGTATTTTAACATAAATAAATCAAAATATGCTTTTGATTTGCATAAATGTTGCAACTCATGTGTAAAGGTCTAAAATCAATTTATTAAGTGTTGCACATTTACTTAAAATATATTTCTTTTGAGTAAGGAATTTCAAATATTCAAATAAAGTGCAAACTAAACAAATTTATAGTTAAATCAAATTGAATATGAAATATTAAACTGTCTTAGAGATTTGACTAGATAAAAGAGATAACTTTGAGATTTAAATCAAGCAAAATGACAAACTAGTTTTTTTGTAAATGAATAAATGATTGAAAGGAAAAGCTGGCAAGACTTTTAAAATAATTAAATAAAATGTTGACTTAAGGCAGCGGTCGGGGAACCGGGGAAAATTACCCCAAATGGGGTAAAAATCAAATGTTAGTGCGAGAGAGAGAAAGAGAGAGAGAGTGAGAGAGAGAAAGAGAGAGAGTGAGAGAGAGAAAGAGAGAGAGAGAAAGAGAGAGAGTGAGAGAGAGTGAGAGAGAGAAAGAGTGAGAGAGAGAAAGAGTGAGAGAGAGAAAGAGTGAGAGAGAGAAAGAGTGAGAGAGAGAAAGAGTGAGAGAGAGAAAGAGTGAGAGAGAGAAAGAGTGAGAGAGAGAAAGAGTGAGAGAGAGAAAGAGTGAGAGAGAGAGAAAGAGTGAGAGCGTGAGGGAGATACGAAAAGAGAACTTTGAGAAAGCTCGAAAACAGTCACAAAACACACAGAAACTCATTGCACACTTAACTAATAAGATCAAATTCCTTCATGACTTACTTGAATTTTTGAGAATCGCGGAGGAGGGCGATTTTCATGTATTAACTAAAATTATTATTTTTTGTACATATTTTTATTGTTTCAACCCGTACACAGCCCGCACACACACATACACAAACTAACACACACACGTACACACACATATAAAGACAAAATAACAAATGTAGAAATAAATAAAAATAAAAGGTAATAAAATAAACTTTTAGTTAGAATGACATAATTACATCAACTTACACCAACAAATTTTTGGGTAATAATTAAAGAGTATATATTTTTAATTTGCTATTCCATAAACCTTCTTTTTTTTCTCTTCGCCATGGGGTAAAGGCAACTTACACAAAAATATTTTGAGGGTAATGATTAAAAAAGTTCCCCGACCGCTGACTTACAGTAAAATCCGTTGATTAAAATTATAAATAAAAGCTCGAATAATTGATTAATTTTTTTATATAAAATATTTCACAAAAGAAACTCAAATATATTAACTTAATATGTTGATTAATAATGTTTATAATTAGAACTATCTTAAATTGTTTCTTTTACAATTCTTTTAAGAGATCTTCTTCAATATGAACTAGTCTCAAGGGATGAAAACAGCTCTATAAAATGTTGAGAACTGTCTTTTAGTTAATACGTGAGCCTAGTCACATAATCGCCATCCCCAAAAATAAATGCAAGCACAGCTTAACAAATTCCAAATGGTTGTCACAAAAAGTATGAAAGAAAGTATTTTAAAGATTTTTATCGAATGCTTTTTAACAATTTTTTTTCTCCCACCAAAAAATGCTTAGTACAAACATTGTTTTCTTGTAAACACACGTGTTGTCAACATGTTGTTGTTGTTTTAGTGCTTAGCCTAGCTTTAAAACAGAATTAAGTGCATGCCTTTGCAGTTTATTTGGGAAGCGTGCCATCTGAGATACGTTCAGTTTAATGGGTCAGAAACATGACACAAAGCTCATCACTGTGCCAAACAAATGTTGACGCAGCAAGTTGCAATAAAAAAAACACCAAACCACATTTACAAGGTTACTGCAATGGCCAATAGGGTGGGGGGGGGAATCCAATTAACGTAGATTAGATAAACAATGATTGATTAACTAAAAGGATGTAACAGTGAAAAGGGGAAGATATGGCTTATAGCCATGCCCAGCCCGATTCGAAAGTAGCTAAACGAGACAAAATCGAAAAGCAACAAAAATTTCTATTTGATAGACATCATTAGTGTGTGGGTCCAGCGAAAGTGTTGAAACAAAAAACAAAAAATGCTTTTCGAGGTTCATAACTGCATAATAAACTAAAAATAGTTCAACCAAATAGTTTTTATATAAACAAAATAAGGTTTATGGATTTGCTTTGCTTTTAAAATAAAAGTAAATATATAAAAAGCTTCCCCAAACTAAAGTTCATATTGCTGTTGCTCAAATTAAATGTAATTAATAATACAGAAATAATATTAACAAAAAAAAACATCAACTAGCTAGCAAGCTGACTGATTATGATGCCATTTTTTTGATGTTGATTAAGGCCACGAAGGTAAACAGCTTTCTAGTTGTGTTTGGTGCTTGCTTTCCAGAGCTATTCAGAAAGGGAGCTACTACTATGTGGTAAGGGGAAGCGAAAGGGGAGCTGGGTCTGGGTCTGGCGCTTCTTGTATGCGAATGCAAAAGGTTGTTGACTCTTTACAACAACACAAAACAGACGCGAACAACAACAACAACAAAAACAAAATAATAATATAATTCGCATACAAAAAGAGACGACTCTCACGCATTAACAAAAAAAAAAAAAAAAGGTGAGCAAAAACAAAAAAAAATAACACGCAAAAATTACGTGAAAGTTTGGCAATACATACATACAAACATACATACATATAAAGCTAAGCAGCGCGCACGCAATCGAAAGAGAGAAAAAAAAATTGTTGAAATTCTTATCGCGTTTGTCTTATTTTTATTTATTTATTTTTATTTCATTAATATTATTTTGACCGATATTAAACAAGACGCCTCTTTTTCACGCTGTTGTTGGTAAGGTGTGTGTGTGCGAGTGTGCGTGTGTGTGTGTGTGAAGGGTTTTTTGATGAGTTCATTGACAGCGCGGCTTTTGTTTGAATTTTTAGGCCTCTTTCGCTATTGACAATGTTTGCGTAAAACGATTTTGGCAGCGTTTAAATGCTTGAAATGAAAGCAAAAATTTGAATATAAATAGTTTAATGGCTGACAAAAGAATTGGGTCATTCATCAATTGTTTGTTGTTGTTGTTGCATTTGGTTTTTGATTATTTTGTATGTGTTTTGTCTATCAAAAATTTGTGTGTGCAATTTAATTGATGTTTTTGTGTTGAGAAAGAACTGTTTTTTATTTTATTACTTTTGCTCAGCTGCTTTTAATTAATTTGGTTGCTAAACAAATTGACAAATGCGGAACATGAATGCCCCTATACATATATATATATATATAAATTATACTAAATATATATTGAGCTTGTTTTTGTGTATTTCGTTTCAAAGCTTTGACCATGCTCAATTGCGATTTTGCTTCTTTTCTTGATTGCGGTTTTTATACATATATATATACATTTTTTTTTGTCTTTCTTTTTTTTTGGCGTGTTAGTGACCCAATTCTTTTGTTTGCTTGCGTTTTGGTCATTTCTTTTTGATTTGTTATTTTTGACCGACTTAATTTGTGGCCTCGACTATGCAAATTTTTAAGGGGGAGATGTTGCCGTGCATACCCAGCAGGCAAGAAATAGGGTAGCTTAAACTATTAGTTTTGTTTAGCCAAGGTCATAGCTGCATATCTGCGTAGTTTTTACAGGGTATTTTTTGTTTTGCCTTTCGAACGTTTTGGGCCATTAGCAAGACTTTTGCATTGGCCACGGCGTCGTATACGTAATTTATGCATGCACATAACCAGCTCACAAACATACAAACATATTTATATCAATTCCAGTTCTTGGTTGGTATGGTTGGTATGTGTGGGTGTTGTTTGTTGTTGTTGTTGTTTCTTTCTATAAATTGAATTTGAAAGGTGACTTAGAAAGCAGGCAACAACAACAACGAACCGCTTAGAGGAGAACCAGCGACGAACAGAAAAGTCAACCAACTACTTTCAGAGTTGACCAACTTTGGCCAAACAGACCAAAGATTACACTAGATTACATTATATAAGCGCTACGTAATTGAATTGAGTTAAAGGGGTGGAACCACGACAGATAGAGAGCGATAGAGAGAGGTAGAGGGGGGGTGACACTTGTTGACATTCGTCGAGAGGAAGTTCATAAATATATGAAGCGCTTTCTTCTCTGCGGTTTTTTTTTTGTATGTTTCACGAACTTTCACGTCACATTGTGTGGTAATTAGTTTGCTGGGAATTATGCTTCCTAGTTTTTTCTCTCTGTTTTGTGTTGCTGGTTTTTGCAATTGATTGGCAGTGGCCATGGCCAGGCCAAGTGGGCCATCATCAGTTTGGTGTGTCTGCGACTTGTATGTGTATGTGTATAATTTAGCATATTAATTGACACAGTTGCCAGCCTTGGTTATTTTTTCTTTTTCTTTTTTTTTTATATATAGTTTTAGTTTGTTTTTCTCAGCTTGGTTGTTGTGTTGCTGTTGCTGTTCTACGCACTTTCTCTTCATGAAATCTTTATGAACTATGCAAAAGCACTGCAGCAGAAAATGTCACGTGAAAGCCACAAAATGCATTTTTATACTTAATACTCGCGCATTTTGTTGCACACATTTGAAAGTGTCATCACAATTGGGTCACTAACACAGAGGCATCATCATAAACATTTGCAGTAGCAGTAGCTAGAGATCAGAGACAAAGGCATGTTGTTGTTGTTGAAACTAGAGACGAGACAGAGAGGGCGCCAGAAAGAGTGAGAGAGAGCGAGACTTAAGTCTCATATGTTACATCACCAAAAAGTTTAACAGCTACAAATATCCAGTATACAGATAAAAAACACAAAACACAAAATATATAAAAAAAAAAACATAAATAAATAAAACCGAAACTTGACTGCGAATTAGTTGCGCAAATATTGAGAGTGCAGTAGAGTGCATTTTGCAGTTCAAAGCGGAAGCTAACAGATGCAAGCAACAAATAAAAGATTTAATAAAATCAGCAACAAATGCTGAAAACTGAAATAAATTGTATTTTTGTAAAGCATTTAAAGAGGTTTTAGTGAAAAATATGCAAATACAAAATATTTGTATGGAATAAAAATGCTTTAAAATATAAAAGTAAATAAAATTAAATAAAAAAATAAAAATTTAATTCAAACTGACTTCAAACTGACTTAAACGTTATTTTTTCTACTTAATGTCGTTATTAAATAAATAAATTAAGATTCAAAAACTTGAAAACAGTTTTTAAAAAAAATTAATTTAATATTCATTTGTATAAAATAATTAGAAATTAATAAATCAAATAAAACAATTTAAGAAAACAGAATAAAAACTATTTTTAAAAATATTTAAAAATCAATTTAATGTTCATTTGTGTAAAGTTAAAATTCAAAACTAAATAAGCCTTTAAATTATAAAAAATTGGGGCTTAAGATATTTTGGATAATTATTTTGAAAGTATTCGAATTTAAACTACATAAACAGATTTTGTTTATTGAAGTAATTATTTTTCACAAGGATAAAACTTATTTGTTAATTTGAAGTACTAAAATTTTCCCAGAGATACTACTTGACATATATATTTGAATGCTGCGCTTTAGTTCAAGCGCTACGTTATCTAATCAAACGTTATCATCAGGCAGGCAGAACAGAGAAATGGGAGAAATGATCGCAATTAAAATGAAATTCATTGGCATTTTAACCCACTGTCAAGTGACAGTCGCTTCGTCGACGAATTGTCTTGATAATAGCGCGTGCCAACGACAGACAGAAAGAGACAGACAGCGAGAGCGAGAGCGAGAAGTGATAATCAGTCTGTTTATACAGATGCGACCCACACCAAGGCAATAAAAACAACAACAACAACGAAAACAATAACAACAAACGAAGAGTGAAATACTAACGAAAAGAAAACTCAGTGAAACTTCGGGGGAAAATAGTCGGTTTTGTGAGCGCAACAAAAATGTCTTTGACTGCGGAAAAATAAGGCAGTGAAGTGTCATAAACAATGGCAATAGGCGAAAGGTGGAGAAAAGCCCACAGAGATAGATGGAAAGATAGATAGAGATAGAGAGAGCGAGAGGGCGAGAGGAAAACGCACAAGAAGATGCATTTTTCTGGCAACAAAGTTGCATTCATTTTGTATGCGCTTTCAATTAGTCAAAATGACTTAAATATTTGTGAAATCTTGGCAGCAACAAAATCAAAATCAAAACAACAAACGCTTGCAATCAGATGTTGTCAGATGTTTCTAGTATCTAGTATCGAAATATATATAGAAAATAATTGTAGGTGTAGTAGATATATACATGTACTTTTGAAGCAATTAAATGTGCATTGAACTTAGCTAGATACAAACTTTTTGTACTTCTAGTTAGTTAAAGCAATGAAAAAGTGCTTATAATTGGTTTTTGTATGTTTAAATATTTAATTAGAAATTGATTGTTTAAGGAAGTAAGGCATATTGTTATAATTTTCATATATTTTTACTTTAGTTTAAGCTTTTTGAACTTAATTTTGCAATATTTTGCAATTCTTTGACTTTCACCATTGAAAGTTACTTCAAAAATAAAACAATTAAATCTTGCTCGTGTGCAAATATTAAAAATAAAGAAATTGCACTTTGTTCTAACCAAAAGTTTCTTGTCATTAACTTTTTCCTCATTTCATTCATACCCAAAAAACATAATTTTAACGCCTTATTTGTTTTACTAACATGCTTTTTGGAACCAATTCATTATCCAATTAGCCAATTTAACGCAACGCAACGATCTATATACTCAAAAACTACTTAACTATAGTCTTTAAAGCACGCTTATTGTGTGGGCGTTTTTGATCACAAACCAAATATGTATGAGCTTAATTTGTGTTATTATATCACGTCATTTTATAAACTAGACTAATTGAGGGTTTCACGTCGTCTCCAGTTTAACTATATATTTAAGGCGTATCTGAACAATTATTACATAGTTTTGATCATTCTTTTTGAACATAAGCGAACGTGGGAAAATGTATAAAGATTAATTAATCGTTGGCCACAGCTGAAAGTGTTTTTTTAGCATAAACTTTTTAGTTCAATTTATGAAAGTTTCTCAAAAGGTTCAATGAACTGTTTTGCGATAAGTTTGCTGCGGTTTAGCTTAAATGTTAACTAATACGGTTTTAAGTTCGTTTGAAATATGGTTTTATTGTTGAAAATACTCTGCCTTAACTTTTTGCTTTTTGATCTTCAATCTTCGATTGAAACAAAATGTTGCCACAAATATATTTCCCAAAAACAGAATGTTTTGTAAGTTGGAAAAGGAAAACAATGAAAAACAGAATACAAATATCGTTGGCGGCATTGTGCCAATAAAAATGCAAAAGTGTTAAACACAAATGTGCAACTAGTAGCTGCCTCAAAGTGACTGGAGGAGGAGACACAGACGTCGCGACATCGAAGATATCGAAATTGTTGCAAAGGACAGACAAACAGAGAAAGAGAAAAACAAAAAGGGAGGCATATGTACACATACCATGCATACAAATATATATATGTATATGCCGAGTCGACTAGGAATTGAGCAATAACGACGAAAAGGCAAACGCGGAACGGTTGAAATGAAACGCATAGCGAATATGCCTAAAACAAACAAATAAACAAACGATATGAACAAATGATGTGCAGGCCGGCCACCGCCGTCAGCTCTTGTTGAGTGTGTGTGCGTGTGTGTGTGTATATGTGTGTGACTTAAAGAGACGCAAAAGCGCTTTAAACCCGCATTGAAAACGTGCGAATGGCGTCGACGGCGGTGGCAGCGCTAACAAACGGCGGCGGCCATTGAACCTGCCAAGTAGAGCTCAGAATTGGCGAAAGTGAAGACCCACTGCCGCAAGTCACAGAAGAGAGCGAGACAGAATGAGAGAGAGAGGCAGAAGAGCGATCGTTTGGATGACGCAGTCGCAGCAGCAACAACACAACAACACCAAAGCTAACGATGATGATGATGATGCAGAAACAACACACACAAAGTGCGATTAGAAGCCGCAAAGAAGCGGCAACAAGAAGACAATACCAACCAACACCACTGAATAAAGGCATGCCACACTGACTGACTGACTGACTGACTGACTGACTGACTGATTGACTGACTGACTCTTAGCTTGCACTAATAATCATTTTCTTGTGTTCATCATCATCATTATGGTTGCAGTTGCTGTTTCTTGGAAGAAAAACCCAAAGCAGCCAAAACAACAACAACAAAAAACCATTTTTTTGATCACATCACACACACACTCACACACACAACAACAACAAAAGCATACCAACCAAAAGAAAAACAAAATGAAAACAACAGCAACGCAATTTGTTTAAAATGTAGGTCTATAGGTTTCTCGAAAACCCCATGTGAATGACGAGACAACGACGCGCAACCGCAGCTGCCTCAGCGTCGACGCAGACAGCGGCTGTGGCAGCAAATAGCCATGGCAACACAGCAACAACAGCCGGCTAACAAACAGCCAAACAACAACTCAAAGTGGAATTGCCTTTTTTTTACCCCATCATTCATGGCCCGCAGCATTTAATGTTATACACGCGATTACACTGAAAGAAATAACGCTAACAAAACGACTTAAGAATCAAGGAAACTTTATGTGCTTGCTAGAACCAGTTGTGAATTATAAACCAAAACCAATCAACAAAGTGAATGTATGAAGTTTAAAGGCATTCAGTTATATTGAAATAATATTTAATATATTTATATTAATCATTTGCAACTATAAATGCAGTTTCATTATTGAGATTAAGCCATGACTAAAATGCCATACCTTTTACAAATCGGTTCAGTTTGGACAAAGTTATGGCTTCGGAAAGTTTAGCATCCGTTCCTTTGTATAATTTTTGGTTAAAATCTAAGCAAATAATTCCAAAGTTGAATGTCATGCTTGTAGATTTCACCTATAACTTATTTAAGAATTTTCTCGCAGTGTATACACACAATTTTTCCGCTCTTAACACACAATGGATCTTAGCAAAAGCAACTTAAGGTTATTAGCCGCCTTTTTTTTCGGATGATTTTTAGATTCTTTTGTTTGGTTGTGCTATTGTTGTTGTTGTTGTTGCTGTTGTCGTTGCTGTTGTCGTTGCTGTTGATCTTAATGTAATAGCTCTAAAAGTCGTAAGAGCCTTATTGTATTTATGTTTGTGTTTGTGTATGGAGGTACACAGAGCACCAGAACTGAATCCATTTAGTTGATACAACTTAAGAAATAAGAGGAACGAAAAAAGAAAAAAAAGGAGAAGAAAAAAAACTGCAACTCATAAACTTGTTGATTTGAGCACTGAGGCGCCTCAAGAGGCAAATGCTTGCCGCATGCTGCTGCTGCTGCTGTTTTATTTATTTATTTTGGCCTAATGTCATTTCACACACACACACACACACACACACTCGCACACACTCATTCATGCATGCACAGCAAACTAAGCCAAAGCAATTTGCTTAAAAGTTTCGGCCTGGTTTTTTTTCTTTTCTCGTTGTTTTATTTCGTTTTGGTTTTGGTTTTTATTTGTGTTGCGTTTTTTCTTGGGCTCCCTTTAAGAAATTCATTGGGCATTTTATGGCTGTGCAGTTTTTAATGATTTTATGAGTTCGGCTTATAGTTTTCAAAAGATTTCGAATTGTTGAATGCATGTTTTATATGTTTTTTTTTAATGGTTTTATGCGCCATCTAATGCAATTTCTTGCCACACACACAAACGTAGGCTAGTCGCTTTTTTAATGGTTCATGAAAAACGCGAATGGTAATAAAAAGCTTTTATGCAAATAATAACATTGTTAACAGCTTTCCGGCGCGTAATACATTTATTTTATTGAGCATGGGTAATAAATTTTGATAAGTATTTAATTTTCATGTGTGAATTAAATATTTAACATTCTCGAACTATTTAAGTGTTGTTATTCAAGGACTTATTTCAATTATTTAGCTACAATATATTTTTATAAAGTTAAGTTCTTGGGCGTATGCGTAATACGTTTACAGGTTGAGTATACGCCAGGTGCTTTTTGTGTGCATTTTTCGTTCTTTGTTTATTGGTTCTCCGCAAAATGCAAAACTAAACGCTACCCGTTGATGGGTGACGCTGAGAAAAATAATTATAATTACGATATGATAATGTTTGTGCCAAAGTTCAAGAACGTTCATTTGGAAATGAACTTGTAAAGGTCACCCACCACAAGCATAACGCAATAGAAGTGAATGCACTCGGCAAAGAGAGAGAGAGAGAGACACACAACTAGTGTGTCGTCGGCAACAACAATGAAAACTGACAGCCACTGCAACCGCAATTTAAACTAATAACTTGCAACAACAACATCAACAACAAGAACAGCAACAGCAACAACAACACCAACATCAACAATGACAATGACAATAATTTATTTTTTGAATTAATTTTTTATTCGTTTGCTAAGCAGCCAACAACAATAAACATGCAACTTTCAACCACAGACGGCGACGTCAACAGCGACTGCGACTGCGACGTTGACGCCGACTGTGACAGTGACAGTTGTTGACGCTTTGGCCTCCATTGCCAGCCAGCGAACAACAATCATCAACGCCCCCGATCGCAGAACGCACGTGTGCCGCCCATATTCAACACTTAGAATAACAATCAGCATATTATTAAAATATGCAAAAAAATATTTTAAAAGTTAAACAAAATATTTGAAATATGCAGAAACAACAACAAAACGAATATTACAAAAAAAAATATTGAGAAAATTAACAAAAGATTATATTAATTAAATATGTAGAAAAAATAATAATACAAAACTTTGCGTTAAGAAAATAATCATTATAAAAATGAAATAAAGTATTACATATTAATTTAAAAACTTTTTAGTAAAAAATATTGATATTCAATTATTCTGTAATAATAAAAATGGTTATTTTAACAACATATCGCGCATGCTAATGCCAAACATACAGATCGACCGACAGACGACGACGTCCCAGACCTCAACTGTTGACATCTTGGCGCCCACACACACACACGGCGTGAGGGAGCGAGAGGGACGGAGAACGAGTGATAGTTACAAGACGAAAATGAGATAGATTGAGAACGATTTGTATTCTTAACCCAAAGTGCATTCAACTTCATGCAGATGAAGCTATTAAACTTTAATCTTTAACAAAAGCATTTAAATATGGGCAAATGTGGACGAATATTATTCAATAAACATTATTATAGATCGATATTAAAGATAGGATGAGTATTAATAAAGCTCACAACATTCCACATTGTTGTCAATCTTATTTAAAACTGTCAACAAGAAAAATGTAAGTATTTCTTCCACATTAATATATTTCTACAACCTTTTACAAATAAATTGATTATAGTTTGTTGAATCTTAGAAATATTTATTTGTATTATTTCTTTGCCTTTCATTCGATTGAAAAATGTATGTCAAGAAGAGATCTGACAGCTGGCAAAACTCAAAGCAGCTGCAAAGGACTTGTTTTGTTCGATTTTTATTCGATTTTTTTGGCATTTCTAAGAACTTGAATTTTGTTTGTTTGCTTTTTTAAAGCTTTTATGCGCTTTTACCTAGATCAACTGTTATTCTGGGCCTGGTCTATCCTTTACCTAGAACTAGCTCAAACTGAAACGTTGCTCCCCAAAAAAAAAGAAAGAAAGAAGGAACGAAGATGATGATGATGATGGGCAACAAGACATGAAATTCTATGCCTTTTTATCTAATAATATCTAAACAGAACTAGCTAGAATCAAAAACTGAAAGAAAAAAACTGAACCCAACCCAACTCAAACGCAACTCAATTCAAATGCGCCATTTAATAATGTTGTTGCCCCATTGAATGTTGTTGTTGTTTGTTTGTTTGTTGTTGCATTTGAAACGCCTGTTGCTTTTATTGTTAAACTAGTGTGCGTGTGCGTGTGTGTGTATGCGTGCGTGTGTGTGTGTGTTATCAAGACAAAACTTGACCTACATACAAGTTTATTAACCGGTTTCTGGTAGCATCAATTGGCAGCAACAAAAAAAAATATTTATAAAATAAAAAAAAGGGTTGCAAATATTTAAAATGTGTGTATGTGTGTGTTTGTGTGTGCAAAAAAAAAAGAACTTGGTTTAGAAATATGTAGAACAATGGCAAACTTCGTAGAATAAAGGCTTAACAACATAGAAAGGCTAGAAAAAGAGTTTTATTGGAAGAACTTTGTTGTTGTTGTTGTCGTGTAAAATGATCCAAGTTAACTAACGGATTGAATACTTTTTAAGAGTGCTTAAAAGCTTTTATAATTTAAATGATGTTTTCTGTTTGACTTTGATTTTAATGATTGAAATGTTATTAAGTTCAAATACATTAGTTTCCAAGACTTCTTAATAGCTTCACTTTGACAGAAAAGTTTCTTTAAATATCATTTTATTTTTAATGTATGCAATAAATTTTCTAGGGATTTCATACCGGCAATCTATGGATTTCCTTCATACAATCATAAACAGTATAAAAGTATGTTTTTGTTTTTATTTTGTTTACTTGTTGATTTTTCTAAGGATTTCTGCTTGCATTGCAAACATTTCGATTAAATTTGCATTTATTTGCTAACTTTAAGCTTTGATAAAACTTATCAACAATTATTTGTTTACATCACAAACACACTTTGAGCAATTCCCTTCGGTGCAGTAGGTTGCACACATACACACACACACACTCATAGCATATAGCAATTCAGCATTCACATCAACTATGAGTCATTAGCCTAGTTAGGCAAGCGCCATCCATGGTGGATTTGTGATGTGATCCGATAGCGACGACTTGGATTTGGATTTGGATTTCTGTTAGTGTGGGTGTTGCAAGAGGGGGTGGGCAGGGCAGGCATAACTATGTGTGCTGATAGTGAAGGCATAAATGTAAATAAATAAATAAAATGCCAAGGCGCGCAGAAAAATGGAAATGTTTGTGTTTTGCGTTTTGTTCATGTGTGTGTGTGTGTGATTGTGATTGTGTGTGTGTGTGTGTCTGCCAAGAATGCGTTCTGCCTGTTCTCAGTTTGTCTCATCATCATCTTCTTCTTCTACATAATCATCATCATCATCATTATGTTCTGCTTTTTCATTTTATTTCACGTCTCGTTCTTTTATTTTTTGTTGTTGAGTTCAACAAACTTTAATCGCACATTAACCGCTCGAATTCCAAAATTGATCCAAGACGTTTTTTTTGTTTTGTTTTTTCTTCTTTCATTTCAATGGAAATGGAAATGAAATCGAGGCACACGCACAAATCGCATCGTTGCGATCGATGCCAACAACAAAATCAATTTTTGGTTTCGTTTGGCTTTTTTTTCTTGTGGTTTTGTTTTTGCTTTCAAAAATACCACAAAAAAATGTTCTATAAACATTTCAAGATGTGTTTTCTTTGAAAATTGATTTGTTGCACAAGTTGTTTGGGTTGATCATTTTTATTGTAGCATTAAATGCAACTGCAGCATAGAATAAAAGAACTTTTCTAAGAAATATTCAATGTTCAACAAATATTAAATCTTATAACTCAAAAATATCTTTTTATTGTTTTTATATGATCGATTTATATCGATAACCGATCAAACAAGTTAATTTTATAGATACAAAGTTTTAAAGCTTGGCATAACTTTGTTAAAATCTTCATTTTATAATCTAATTTTTCTGTATTTATCGATTAATATCGATACCTGATAAAAAAACTTTATTTCTAAGATACAATGTTTGAAAGCTTAGCATAACTTTGTGAAAAAATTCATGTTAAAAACTTTTTTTTATTTAATTTATCGATTATTATCGATAGCTGATAAAAACTTTATTTCTTAGACACAATGTTTAAAAACTTGGCATAACTTTGTTAAAATATTCATATTATAATTTAATTTTTATTGTATTTATCGATTAATATCGATAGCTGATAAAAAACATCATTTCTTAGATACAAAGTTTGAGAGCGTGAAAAAACACTTTGTTGAATTGAAAAAGTTATTTTTATTTATGTGAAGCATATCAATTTTATGATTGTTTCGACTTTAAAGCTAAAAGTGTTTTGAAAGTAGAACGAACTAGTTCACGCAAACCAGTTCACAAAGCTATTAAGAAACAGGCTTTTATAATACATTTGATTGATGGCAATAATAAAACCAAACAATCTGTACAAATTAGTTGCATATTTCAAAGAGCTTCAAACATGACTAGATCTTGTAAAAAAAAACCATACATATATATATGCTATATGCCATATAGCTAACTAATTTTTAGTCTGTCAAGCAATTTGATTTTCAACAAGTTTTCAATTAGCTAAATTAACTATGTACTTTATTAGCCCACGCTTTTTGTTGTTTTTGGTTTTTTTTTAGTTTCTTACAGTGTAATTAATGTTATGGCTGGTTTTTGTTTTGAGACTGTTGCAATTGCAGCTGAGAAAAAAAATTTACTTGAATCTTTAATTCGTTGTCACTTGGCCAGTCGAATCGAGGCAGCTGACTGACAATCTAACTGCCCAACTGACTGACTGACTGACTGACGTCTATTACCACACACACCAACACCAACACACACACACACATAAACGTATACGAGTCATAAATGTTTGGAGTGTGTTGGTGACTCGTTTCAAGTGCATATATTTTGGTTAATTTGAATTGCAGTCGCACAGTTCAATTATGTGGCCGAGATAATGTTGAGAATTTAACAATATACACGATATATATATATAAGAAGTGACTTCACAGTTGCGTTGAGAGACTCGTTTTGGTTTTTGCGGATTGCCTGCAATTTAGTTGCAGAAATTAAATTTAATTCAATCACAATGTGAACAACACACTATGACAATGTGTGTGTGTGTTGAGTGCAACTTCATTATGTGCATTTAACTATATATTTTTCAATTATTATGCGATTTAAAGTGCACTTCGGTACATGTACTTTTGTGAAGCACTGTTCTCCAATTTGAATGCATTTTTAGTTTTTTTTTTCAAGTTGTTTTTCGTTTGTTTGGATTACTTTTGTGGCACGTTTCTTTTCAGTTAGCTTTTAGCTTTGCTCTTGCAGTTTCTTTTTCCGTATTTTTTTGTTATTTTTGTATTTTTCTTGTTATTTTGGAAATCTTGTTGCATCTGTTGTCGCAATTTTGCAAGAAAATTGGTTCACAGTTGACCCAGTTTTATTTTTATTTTGATTTTTTCTTCGTTTTTTTTTTTTGGTAGTTGTTAAAGAGTGATGGACAGAGAGAAAGAGAGAGAGAGAGAGAGAGAGAGAGAAAGAGGTAGGGAGTAGAAGAATGAATCTTATACTCGTTTAGCAGCTGGCAACAACAACAACCCAAATCAAAAAAGTAAGATTGGCACCAAAAAAAGCAAAGAAACAAAATAAACTGCAACAAGATGTTTGGCCGCAATGTGGAGCACACACTTAGCTGCATGTGGCAAGGTTGGGGCAAGGGGATTGCTACCAAAAGGCAGCGATTGTTTCTGAGTGTTTGGTTAAATTTTTTTTTTTTTGGGGAATAAATTCTGGAAATGTTTATGGAAAGAGCGAAAATAAAGTGCGTTGCGGCGGCCAAAGAAAAAAGAGTTATTCTAAGATTCTTGAGTGCATTAAAGATTTAAAAATGTTGTTGCACGAGCTTGTTGAAAGTACAACAACAACAAAAAGCAAGTTAAACGAGGAGTTGTATTCAAATATTTATAAATTAAGAAAGTTTTATTCAGTTTAACATTAAAAGGCATTATTTAAAGTGCAAAGCATTTAAAGTGAATTGTTTTGATCTTATTTAAAGTCAAAATCTTTTGACCATTAACAACATTAAACAAAAATATTAAGGGCTTGAAAAACTGTTAAGTCAAATGCAAATTTCTCGTAAAACATTGCAAAAATGCATTGCAAAAAGCTAAGAAAAACTCTGCCTTCAATATTTATTATCAGTTTTAATGAATAAGAAAAAAGAAGCATTTAAAAAGTTATTAAAAGTTATATTTTACTTTCACAAACTTTAAGTTGCTTCTCAAATGTTTCTCATTTCTTATTAAATTAAAGTTCTCTTTAACACAGAATTTAAACATTTTATACATTTTCTTTTTTGAGTTACTTTTATGCTGTTCAATTTATTCGCAGGGCATTCTGCATTCATACACACTGACTGCTATAAGTAAGCATACCTTAATACATATAATCGGATGCAATATAATCCCTCCCCCATCCCTCTCTTTCTGTCAATGGCGACAAAATGCAGTCAACAGCAAGCTTAAATCCAAAAACCTGCTCCTTTGCAACAGAATTCTTAGCTTCTGTTCGTAAATTCAATACATACTCTGCTTAAGATTGGATACATGTTAAGAGTATAATACTTGAGATAACATTTATTTAACATATTTCGTTTGGAATAAGTTCGAAAGTAGAGTTCAAACAAGAAAAACTATTTAAGGCTCAAAAATTATGTGTAAAATACCAAAAATTCAAGGAAAATACTTTGAATACCAGTATAGTATAAGATCCTTTAATTCAGAATTAAAACTAAGAAAACTATAACTTGAGATAGTGTTATTTAACATATTTCGTTTGAAATAAGTTCGAAAGTAGATCAAACAAGAAAAATTATTTAAAGCTCAAAAGTTATGTGTAAAACACCAAAAATTCAAGGAAAATACTTTGAATACGAAAAAAAATTCTAAATAGTCTTATAAAACGGAGTGTAAGATCCTTAAATTCAATTAAGAAAACTATAACTCATATACTAAAGCTCACTAAATAAATTATGGAAAACACTTTAAATACCAAAAATAAATCCTAAAAAGTCTTTTAAAATTGAGTATAAAATCCTTAAATCCAGAAAAATAAATTCACAAAACTATAAATTATGAATACTGAATCTAACTTTTGGTTCCATAAATTAAAAAAAATTAATTTTAACATATTTAAACTCTCCTTATAAAAAGAAAATCAATCCAAATTTAATATCTTTCCACGAAAAGAGTATCTTCAAGTCGTTAGCTTGCCTTCGCAATCATTTTTACTTGTTTTCCTTTATTTTTGTAAAATTTTTTTTCGTATAATTTTTTTTGCATGGAACTCTGGCTGTTATTCTTGAGCTGCATGCAGTTTGGTTGCTGCTGCTGTTGTTTTTGTTGCTGTTGTTGTTGTTGTTGCTGCTGCTGTTGCAGTTGCCCCAAATTTCTTTAGGTGAAATTATACGCATACTGCAGTTTTTATCTTTTCTTGTTTTTTTTTTTGGGTATTTTGTTTTCTTAAAGAGAGTTGCTTTACTTTAAACTGGGACTGTTAGTTCTTAGTTGCGATATCTCTCTCTCTCTCTCTTTCGCTCTCTCTCTGTCTCGCTTGTATCTCTCTAGTTTATTTGGGGTCTCTGTTTGAGCAAGATAAACGAAAAATTGGGTCAGAAACCAACAAAAAAAATAAACGACTAAAAAATAAAAGGAAAAAAACGAAAACGAAGAGAGAGAGAGAGAGAGAAAAACAAAAACTTACCTTTTGGCATCAGATAAAATGCAAGTTTTGGCCAAGTTGGCAGCAGCAGCAGCAGACAGATTATCCGTACTTGGTAATGTTGTTTGTGATGTGTGCGTAAACTCTGAGGATGTCGAGGATTCGGACGACGACGACGACGATGATGATGAAGAAGAAGAAGAGGAAGAAGCTGATGATGTTGTTGATGCAGCTGATGAGCAACTAGTTGCTGTTGCTGGTACACCAACTGTTGCTGATGTTGTTGATGCTGCTGCTGTTGCTGGTGTGTTTGCGACTGTTGCAACTATTGATGTTGCTGTTGCAATTGGCTGCGGTTCGATTTGTAGGCGACAATCGTTGACCGCAACTATTTTGGCCAGATTACGACGACTGGCAACCAACGGTAACAACTGCTCCATGTTGCCAGTTGATGTTGATGATGATGACGATGATGATGATTCGTTGTCGGAATCGATGGCTTTGGCCTGGTCAACAACAACACTTTCCACCAGCGTTAACAAATTCATTGGCATTTTTTCACACTTTGCCTTTGGCTTTGGCTTCTTGGCGGCTTTCAATTCTTCAGCTGCTTGTGGAATTTTTTGAATTTTTGTTGCCACGCCGATGCTGTTGTTGTTGTTGTTGTTGGCAGCAACTGCAACTGTTTCCTGTTTAGACAACAGCAAAAGCGGCGTTGTTGTTGTTGTTGTTGTTGATGACGACGTTTTAGTATTAACTGCTGGTGGCAGTTGTTGTTGTTGTTGTTGCTGTTGTGCTGTTGTTGTTGTTGCTGGCAATGTTGATGCTGCTGCTGCTGCTGCGGCGACTTTTAATGACTCCTCAACAACTTGTTCAGCTGCTGTTGCTGCTGCTGTTGGCGTTGTTGTTGTTGTTGCTGTATTTATAATTGCCGGCTGCTGTTGCTGTTGTTGTTGCTGTTGCGTGGCAAGAGCGGCTCCACCTTCTGGTATAATTGTTGCAAAAATTTGTTCGCCAAATATGAAAAGATCCTTGGAAATAATCATTATCACCTTTTTGTGATGTTTTAGCTGGTTTTATTTTTTTTTGCGTGTTTTTTTTGGATTAAATTTCTGTTGCTTTTGGGTAAATGTAAAACGTTTCTTTATTTAAAAATAAAAAAAAATTAAAGATGAAATAAACACGTTTGGCTTTAAGCATTAAAACATACAAAAATATTTCGCTGGGATTTTTCGTTTTCGTTTTTTTTTATCTTTATTTATATTTTATTGGAGTTTTGCGCACATTTCATAATTTTTGCAGGCTGTAAAACGAGTTGAAAAAAAAAACGAGAAAAGATTAAAGATAATGAAATTGATTAAAAAAAAGATATTACAAACGTACGTTAAGATGTTAATTAATAAAATAATGAAGAGCGGGTTACTAAAAAAGATATTACACAAAAATTATCGAATTTTGGAAACTGAATAATAAAATTCTTCACATGCTTTATACGAATAAAATATATTAAGTTAAGCAAAAATAAATATTTTTACTTTTAATACTTTTAAAATAAATATTTTGCTTGAAAAATTTTTAATAATATTTATTTTGAAAGGAAAAATTCTTAAATTCATCAAAATTTATTTTACAAAAAATATTTTTTTAGTGTATTTTGTGTTTTATTTAATTTCCGTACTTTTCGCAAGCTCTGTTTTTTATACTCTTCTCTTGATATCCGTGGGTAAAAAAAAGCCACAACAAAAATTGAGAAAAATGAACAAAAATGTCTACTAAATTGCGTTCAATAAATTTTGGTATGTTCTTTGTTCACAATTTGTTGTTATTTTTATTTTTAGCTTCAGCACTTGCAATTAATAATCACGAAGTTCGGCAGCAAAAACACAGCCATCCAAAATAAATGAAAAAGAAATGAAACAACGCTTTTTTTTTTAATGCTGGCTAAGCCGCGTCTAACAGTGACTGAGAGAGGATTCAGAGTCAGAGGCGAAAGAGCGATGTAAATGTTGAGAGAGAGACAGATAGCGAGAGAGCCTTAATTCTGTTATAATATTTTGTCAATAAAATCCCGCGCGAAACAAAGCGCCAGAGCGAAATGTCAGTTTACATTTTATGTGCATGTGCATCTGTGTGTGTGTGTGTGTGTGTGTATATGAAATAAAAATGTAAACATAGCAAAAACAACAAATGAGTGAGTGTCAGGAAACAACACACAAGAACACACAAAACTGCAGGGAACAAAAAAAAAAACCAACGCACCCAAAAGCAGCGATTCGGCGAAATTTTACGATGAATCTTTTTCCTTGGATTGCAATTGGATGGGGGAAGATCGCGCAGGGAGCAGGAGTAGACGAGTTAATCGTTATTTAAAATTTTTAAAAAACTCAGCTGCGCAACAATATTAAAAAAAAACAGCACGTTGCGAGTGAATATCACTTTTTTTCTCTCTTTTCTCTCTTTTCGTTTACTTAATGCATTTGTTGTTTGATTTGAAACATTTTGAGGAGCACAAAATAACACTCTCTTTGCACACGCACAGGAATTATATACACAACCGAAGAACACATGGGAGAACTGAGAAACGGAGAAAACCGAAACAGAAACAGAAATCGAAACGAAACGCGTTAACGAAAAAAAAGATGTAAAAACTGACTTCTCAGTGCATTGTTGTTGGTGCGGCGGCGGCGTTCGACAGACTAACTGAATTGGAATTGAAAGCTGAATGGCGGCTACGACTACGACAACTTTCTGACAAACAACAACGGGCAGACGCTATGCGCGTTACGTAGTACAACCAACGGCGGCCGATTTCGATCTCATACTGATCACCGTTAAACGCTGTTTTGCCTGCTGCTGCTGGTGCTGGTGCTGCGACTGTTGCTGTCGCAGTCGGCGTCAAAGAGCGCGCGCCCGTGCATTAATGACAATTTTAACAGCACATTCTCTCCACCAAAAGTCAAGCAGCGCTGCGACGTCGTCTCCCAGTCGGCACACTGCACGTGCGTGTGGAGCTTAGTGCTTTCTCTTTGCTGTAAGCTTACATGCTGTTAAAGAGCGCCAGTCGCAATGTTGTCTTTCTCTCTCGCACTGATATTAGCTCAATACAATGTAATACTTTGTCTGTTAAACGGTATTCTGTAATCAGTCATTGATAGTGAACTGTGAAGCTCTTAAACGCCTAACCGATAAAAGCAACAAAAGCTTTTATGAGAAAAAAAAAAAGCAGCCACTGTCTGTCTGCTGCTCACTTGGTGACAGAAGTTTGCTTAAGATTTACACTGGGCTTAAAAAAACTTAACTTCTTTGGTTGTATATATACAAATCTGACAAGTTTAAAGATTGACGTTTATCAAGTTTGGTAACGAACTATAACATTTCCGGCATTTTTTGTTTGCCAAATACCAGAAGTTCTTAAAGAATTATGACATAAAAATAATACAAATACATATTAATCCCAACAAATTTCCATTAGTCGATTGAGAAAAGAAAAAAAAAACAAAAACTTGTTTTATTTTTCAGGGAGGGCAACAAAATGTGCGTATGTTAAGCTTTGTACATATTTGGACTGTGGAAGCTTATCAGTCAATAAACTTGACAATAGAGAACAACAACGGCAGCAACAACAGCAAACAGAGAGAGATAGAGAGCAATTTGTGTGCATGAACCGTTATACCAGGAAGAACAAAAACTCAACGGCTATAAAATGTGTCAGCTGTTTTGTTGAGCTTTCAGTGCGTGAAAAATGTGTACCAGATAAAGCTATAGGCCTCTTATACCATATGTATGTAAATACAATACATATGTAAATATGTATCTACGATTATCATGATGATATTAGACTTCTCTTCAGCTAGCATATGCGCAAGGAGTGCGGCTATTAAGTTTATGGCATATGCCATAAACATTTGCAATGGCATTTATTTTAGTTTTACTTTTTTTTTTTTTATTTCGCGTTCTAATTATGTGCGTAGCTTGCGGCTGTTAGTGCCAGTGCTGTTTTAGTTGTTTTTGCACTGTACAAATGTGTGCGCGACGCTGACAACAAGAGACACCAATACATGCGCACACAAACATTTAAAAAGCACACGCACTTGCTCTTAACCTTGAAAAACTAAACGAGACGCACGCAGCTTTTTATTTTTTTTGCTTCTCCTTATGTGTGTGTGTGTGTGTGTGTATTACTGTACAGCTCTTTTCGGCTGCGCTGATAACATTTTGTTTTTGCTTTCTTTTCTTTCCCTTTTTTTTGTGCGTTTGTTGCTCTGCACACACACACAAGCACACACACGCATATTATATGTATAACAGAAAATATTATTATTTATATGCGTAGTTTGTAGACTATTTCTATAGTTTTATCATGCGTATATCTTGAACATTGTCTTGCTTAATTTGTTTGATTTCCAAAGAATTATTACCCTTGGCTCTTGCGAAATTACTTTTCGTCACCATTTGCGTATTTAATGCTTTATATATAATAATGTGTCGTTTAATGAACTCATTATCAGTCAATTTCATTCTTTTTCTTTTCATTTGTTTACTTTGGCAGCTGTAATGCATTGCAAAAAAAAAAACAATGTACAAGAGAATTGAGTCACGGTCGCCAGCAAAAGAAAATAAAGCTTCTATTTAACCTTACCCGTTATTCAAAATAATACAAATAGTATTTGGAGACCTTGAACTTCACCTGTATTCAATGATATGATGATGTATTCAATAGCTAAGATACCTTTAATATATGTATTTATTTTTTTGCAGGATATCTGGCTTATCTCGAATTTGCTTACGCTTTTTTCCGCTGTTTACACACATACAGTGGAAATTTATTTTAACGACTGCCTCAAAGTATGCAACAGTTCTTTGACGCAAAATTGCCTTTTGAGTGGGTGTTAGAAAAAAGATTTTAAAAATATATAACAATTGATGGTGGTGGGCAGATCATTGTTGTAAAGCCTTAAAAATATCAAAAATATTAATAATTGTGCATAAATTATATACAAAGTGTAGACATTTGTTGTTTCTAAGAGACAACGAGAAAGCTTTGCAACAATTGTAGTTGTGCCAAGAATAACAACATTTTAATGTTAAATGTAGTATGCAGAAACAAAACAAGCTTTATATTTGCCCAAAAGTAAGCTTGAATTGTATAATTGTAAATTTGTATCAACTTTGCTTTTGTAACACGTTAACAGATTGTTGAAAAATTATATTTTCAAAATTTATTTCCAACTCACAAATCAAACAAGCAACAAACGCCTGAAATTTTACATAAACTACACAAATTTTAACCAATTTAACAATACGAAATGGATGAATCTATTGTATCCATATACGATCTGTTGATGAAACGTCACAGACAACAGCGCATAAACGAGCAACAAAAGGAAAAAGGAAAGGAAAAGTCAATATCGGAGATTAAGAAACCGGGACTACAAAGAAGCCCCTCCAAGCTATCTGGCGATATGAAGTTCAAGCACGGCTGGACAAAGTCCACCAATGTTGTAACTGCCGCACATCTGACACAAAAACGATCAGCGATTGTTCTGCCACCACCAACAAAGAAGGAAGTGCTCAATCAACTGGTCGAGAGGATGTCGGGCAAGCAACTCAAAAAGTCAATTCTTGAGGCCGATGAAGTCTCGCGGACTCCAAGTAAAGTCGCCTTACCAAAGAAACCCAAACTGAAGGCAAAACTAAATGTCAAATCATCGCGTGGCAGTGCAGCAAGCAGTTCTCGCATGCGTCTTGCTCTCTCGCCACGCAACAAGAATCTCCCAATGAAGCCCAAAGTTAAGCGAGAACCGAAAGCTGCCGTTGAGCCAAAGCAAGCACGTGCCAAAAATCCCGAAGCCGTCAAGTTTGCCAAACTTTCGCGAGAATCAAAAACACTTAAAACTGAACAAAAGATTATGAAAAATGATAATGATGCTCATTATCGCATTTAAGACGCTAGTTTGCTATTTCAAAAATTTGAATTTGAATCAGAACTTTAAAAGCGTTGCCAAATTTTAAGTTTCTGGTTCTTTAGGGAGAGAAAAAAAATTGAATAAAATATAAAAATATTAACTGCTATAGTTTTTACTTATTTGCTGATAAAGTTAGTTTTAAACGATTGATTTTCCGATTGTTTTGAAGGATTTATACAACCAGCAATCAATCCTTATACAAACAATTAATGATTAAGAAACAATTTTTGACATAATTATTGTTTTGATTTTATTTTGTGTTTATATTTTGTATTTTTATAATAAATTAAAATGTTCTTAATGACAGCGTTTTAACAATTTTGTTTGCTCTACAAGCACATATTTTTGAAAACCAATTTTTTATTTTTGCTTGGGGATGTGTTTCTTTGTTTTTAATAATGTATTTATAGTATGTTTCATGTTTGGATTTTTTTTGCCTACAGTTGAAAATGCTAAGCACTAACGTTTCTTAGTATTGTTTAAACATTTCACATATACAATACGCACACAAACATATTTGACATTAAAATGCAACGGCTACAAACTATGAATACTTCTGAATCCTTAAGTAGTACTCGCAATATGTATATATATATATATAGAATAAGCCATTGGGGGGGTTTTACACATATTAATAATTATGCTATGCATTTTCATATATTTTTATTCATAGTTTTGACTGTAAACAACGCGCCAAAATTGAGTCAAAAATAAAATAAAATAACTGAAAAAATATATAGATTATAAAAAAGATTGCTCACATTTTTAGTTTTTGAATTCGTAAATATACAAAAATATTGTAGACAAATATTTTTGCATTGTTATTTTGCATTTCGTGGTATAATTTATATCAAAGTTACAAAAAATCTTAGTTTTTATATTCATTGCAAAATTTGTTTTGCGCTTATCAGACATGGAAAAGTTTCATTTATTTAAATGAATTTTTTAAAACAAAAATTCAAGGCGCAATTCAATTTAAAAATCTTTATCATATTTTTTGTTGTTGCTGGTATGTATGTTGTGTTTGTTTGTGTGTATATATTTTTTATATTTTTTTTAAATACTTTGAGAAATTGTTAACCCAAAACGGCATAAACTTAAATGCAGCGACTAAAAACACTTTTAAGGCTACACTAAAATATATATGTATATAAAATGTTAAATTCATTATTTATAATAGTTGATACATAGATTAACTCAAACACAAACTAAAGGCGAAACTACTTAATCAATTAACACAAATAATTCTCTCTTTTTGTGACTAAATATTGTTGTTGTTAGTTCAACATGTTTTGAAATTCAATTTCAATTATTTGGTGGCATTTTATGTTCTTAACACACTTTTTTTTTTTGTTGTCGCAGTAGCCATAACCAAAAGGAACTAAGTTAATATATATATATATATGTTCAACTAGGCCATTTGCTGGAGGGGGTTTTTCTTGTGAGTTTTTAAGGATAAATTGTGCTGAAAGGGCGGCTAGGGTATCAAGACTTCAGCCAAAGTCTTTTCAGTCTGAAACAAAAATAATAAAAAATTGTTAAGATAAATTGAATAAAATTATAAATAAATAAGAAGATTCATTAGAACAGAATCTGCGCCAATAAATAAATAGCTAAATAATCGTAAAATTTATACAAAACTAAGAAAAAAAATAGTAGAGAATAGTAGAAGCTTTGGATTACTTATATTAGACAATAAAAATATATGTAAAAAAATAAGTTTCGAATTAATTTTAGCTACTTTCTAAAGCATACAACGCTCAAAAAGCCTACAGGAAGTTAAGGAAGGGAGTTTGTTGGTTTTGTAAAAACAAATAGCTAAGATAGAAGCAACAATTTCTTTGGTTTTCTCCTTATCTAGCCGAGAGATCATACAATGAATATGAATTACAGTTAATTATACTTTTACTTTTGTTTCGGCTTGTTTTTATTTTGACAAGTATTACTTTTTCTGTTTTTGGTTGTCTTTAATGGCTGCTTAAAATTCCGTATGCATTAGCTCAATGTGCTGACGCAGGTGTCCATCGTTGAAGAGCTTTTCGCAATCGATGCTCACCTTTTTCAGCAGCTCAATGGCTGTTTGGAGCACCTGTTGCCATTTGCGCAGCTCCGTTTCATGCGACAGCTCCTGCTGACGCATCAATTCCAGCCAATCTTGACTCGTTTCGGGTAGTTCCCTACAAAATATATAATATTAATTAGGTGGAAAGTTATTTTGTGCATTTTGCATTCAATCTTTACTTGAGGGCTGCCAAATTAGTCATGCGGGCACGACGACTGAGATCGATGTCAATGTGTTCCTCCAGCTTCCAGAGCTTAAGTAATAGTATCACATTTAATGCCAGCAGCAAGAACATTAAAAATATAACAAAAAATGACAAGCCCTTGTGTCTGAATCTATCTGGTCCCTGACCCAACTGATGGCCGCCCGCCAGCAACTGTTGCTGCTGTTGAGCGGCTAAACTGCCAGCTCCGCCGCCACCAGCTCCATGAGCCTTAGCAGCAGCAGCGCCAGCGCCAGCAATGCCGCCAGCGGCCAACAATTTGGGATCCCAATTATCCAGGCTTTCGGGCATGCCTGCTTGTGCACCGCCAGCGATTGCTTCCTCCGAGGGGCGTACTTGTGTGGCAGTACCTGAAAATGCACGATTTGCAACACGATGGGCAAATAAACAAAATCATTAGAAAATCAAAAGATAAATAAATAAAATTTGTGAACCTACAGCAGCTACAGCAACAAAAACAAACAGCGTGCGTATGCAGAACAAAAAAAAAAGTAAACTAAATACGAGTGTTAACATGCAAATTGTCAAAGAGTTCCAAAATTAAAAGAAATAACAAGCAAAAGCGATGAGTGAGCGAGAAGATATGCCAAAAGGCTTTGTAGGATCAAAAGAATATGATATTTTAAAGTGTCAGAATTTAAATAAGCAGTGAAAGATGTGATCCTGAAGATTCAGTTAACAAATCCATCATCTTTTATATTTTGATTAACTTCCTAATCTCAATCGCTTTTGCTTTTGTTGGAGAAATTTGGTAAGCGTCTTGTTGAACGCTTTAATACCTTGGCATGTGTGCAATTTGGCCTTACGATGCTGGCAATTTTGTTGCATATGTTGCTGATGTGGCGGCTGCAGCTGCTGTTGTTGTTGTTGTTGGTGTTGATGATATGAATGATGATGATGTTGATGTTGTTGTGATTGATGAAAAGTCGCTTGTTTGCTGTCATTGTCAGTGCTGCTAGCCGTTGTTGTTGTTGTTGTTGTTGCGGGTGTTGCTGATGTTACCAATTGATGTTGTTTGAGGCCTGTGTGTTGCTAATTTTTAGCTTGGCATGGTTAAATGTTGTAGTTGTTGGTTGTGCGTGCATTTTGTGTGTGTGTGTGTGTGTTTGTTAAGAAGAAGCAATAGCAATGGCATTTTTGGCATTGATAGTATATTTGTATTCGTATAGATTTTGCATTGCTTTGCGTTGCTTTTGGTTGCTGTTGCAGCTGTTGTTGTTGTTGTTGCTTAATGTTAATGTTGCTGTTGTGTAAATGCTTACCACGTCTAGGTCGTCGTCCCTTGCCCTTGGCAGGTGGTATACAAGTCTCACTCTGTAACGCATGCAGCTGAGCACCGAAGAAATCTTCCAGTCCCGCCCACGTATTCTTCTCAATGAATCCCTTAACAACGCCCCAAATGGACTTTTTGTATTTGATTTGCGCATGCACCGACAACATCGTATGATCATCAACGGTGCTGTAAAAGGGGTTTTAAGATATAAGTAAAGTTACTTTAATATTCGATTCAACTTTCCACTCACCGCGCCAGGCAAAAGTGAATTAGTACACTGAAGCTATCCGCATAGGGAATGCCTGCGTTGACACTGTTCACATCTATGGAATAGAGTTCACCCGGTTTGCTGCACTCACGCATCGTTTGATATTCAGTGACCTGTGTATAAAGCGATAAGAATTATTAGAAAGTTGCACAATAGCTGATTAACTATTTCTCACTCACCTTTGAGGTTTTTGGACCCACAGAAGCGGCCAATTGTACCGTGACATTCACAATACGCACGTTCTGACCCTCATCATTCTTATGCCACTCGCCAACATTGAGGTCTGTGGATTTACGCATCTCATGGAAGTCCGTTACGAATTTTGATTTCGAGAACAGATAGTTGAATAGTGTGTCCACACGTATGGGCAGTATTGCGTGCACTATTTGACGTCCTTCGTGCGTTGAAGTGCATTCCGTGCTGGGTACAAAGCTAAAAGGGCATAAAAAGCAAATTGATTTTAAATTTCTTTGGCGATTAAAGTGTATTACGTACGGAATATTATTCGCCTCGGAATCGGATGAGTCTGAGACATCTGTCGGTCCCGCTTCTGCATTGTTTTTCACGGCCATTTCAACATCACGTTGTCGCTGATTTTTAGTCACTTTGCGTTTAACATCCGGACCATGATTCGGTGCGGATTCCGACGTTGTTGCCGTGCTTAGCTTCTCAACTTTTCTCTCGGCAGCTGCAGCAGCAGCAGCTGAACCACTTTTACCACTTCCTTCCGCATAATCTGTGGCTTGTGAGTTTGCAGCAGCAGCCGTTTTTGAAGTGGCTGCCGTTGAGCTATTGCTGCTGCTGTTGTTGCTGCTGCTATTATTGCTAGTGTTGCCGCTGGGCACACTGAGAGTGACAGAAACTGATTGCTCCGTTGCCTTAACGGAGCTGAGTGTCAGCTCTTTGGCATTGGCCTTCATTTTCTTATTGGATTTGCGTATATTTTTTTCGCTGTTCTTATTGTCCGAGCCACTTGCTGAAGCGTTGGCGGATGAATTCACATTCGACGATTTGCTCGACGAGTTAAAGAAATATTTCGTTTTCGATTTACGTGTTGTCGCAACGCCGCCACCGCTGCTGGCGCTACTATTGCCGCTGTGCTGCTGTTGCTGCTGTGGTTGAACCAAATTGCTTATGCTCTGACTGGAATTACTTTGATCGCAAGCACCGATATCATCAATTGCCGTTTGGAAATCAACATCAGTTTCAGTATCCGCTTTAAGCGTTGGATCTATATAATCCTCATCGTCTGTGGTCAAGCCCAACTCCTCGCCATAGCAATCGTGCACATGTCCCCAAATCTCTTGCGGCGAAAACTGTTTGTTCATCAACGTATTCTGCCAGACGCGAAAGAGCATCAAAAATGACTTGTCACGCGACGCAAATGTCGCAAAAAAGAACTTCTCCTTGGCCGTCGATATCGAAATGGCATTCGGTATGACTAATGCGGTTTTCTCTTTCGTTATTGCCGTCACATCCTTCCATTTGATGCTCACATACGTTTCCCAGCTAAAGATGTTCGCATGAAAGCAAACGTAGTTCTGTGAGACGTATAAACGACCCTGCACCAAAATATCCCGTTGAAGTGCACACGAGTAGTCTGTAAGTAGAGTAATAAGGAAACATAAGACACATAAAGGTAAAACACAAGTATTGGTAAAACCAATAAGGGACATATTTTGTTCCTGTTTCTTATCTGCAATTAGTTGCTTAAGTACATATCGTGTGTAATGGTGATTCTTAGAATCAAAAATGACTTTCAATGTTTTTTGATAACACATTTTGTATTTAAACATAACTGTTTGTTATCTGCACGTTTAAACAAACAATAAAACCAAAAAGCAGGTGTTCATTATAAATCAAAGAACACATCGATTAACTAATGTACTCAAACACGCTTTTCGTTCCGTTTTCAATTGATCTTAACGTTAACCCAGATACTTACCAACAATTAAACGCTCCTCGTTGGGAACCTCTTTGAAGAGTTTCTTAAAGTCTTCGGCACGTGATTTATAGTTGGGATAGATGACGTTGTACCAAGACTTCTTTTTGGCGCGCTCCGATAGGCGCGATGTGCTCTTCGTCGAGGTCCTCTCAGTAGATGTGGAACTGCAGCTTGCAAACTGGCTGCCGTCCTTATTGGTAGTTTCACCACGCAAAGTACAACTTTCGTCACTTAGTTTGCTTTGTGAATCCTGAAATGTTTGCGAACCGGTTAGTTTAGTTAGTTTAGTTTATGAGTATTAGTCATGGTTATGGTGCTGAATCATACACGTTACGGGCTAACTGCTTTGAAGACAGACAGGCAACAGGTGTTGCGAGCCTTATCAGTTGAAACGAATGACAAACCAAGCAAGGTTTATTAATGTGGTTCATTACCGATATATTTCATTTATTAGTTCTGCGCTGTTTTGTTGTTTTGTTTTTTATTGTATAACCTGGCGCGATCGACCCGCACGATTTTTTGGTTCGACTCCCACTGTTTGTCGCGTCGCGTCGCGCATTGAATTCTAATTCGCAAGAACACAAAAAAACACTCAATATTAGCCTTATCAATGTGTTAAAGCTTTGACCAATAATAGTTTTTGTTTCTTTTAAGGGTGGCATGAGCTTTTTTATTTTTGTTTGATACCCTAACACGATTAAAATTGTTGGTTAGGATTTTGAAGAGAATAAATATGAGATTTAACTAAAAATGTTTGCTAGTGAAACCTGATTTAATCATAGTTTTGGTATTAACATCTTCCTTTTCTAATTACTATATAACTAGTTACAATTTACAGAGCATCAACTAGTCTGTCAGTATGCTCAAACGCACTCTTGCTTGTTCGTTTTGGTCTTTTTCCATTGTTATTGTATGTCAACATTGAAGGGTAATTCTAATCAGTAAAGAGTCCAACAAAGTGTTGCTCGGGTAAGTTGAACTAGTTTCGAAAAGTGGAACATTTTATACATTAATCGATAAGGTTAATAAACCGACGGGTTGGTTCTGATATATCAAATCCAATTCAACTATCTATTGATTGATTTCGTTATCAACAAAACACATGGCAATGCATCTGTTTTGATATTTATATTATATTATATTTGATTTGGTGACGTGCTAATGAGAAGAGACCGACCATAAATAGTGAAAGCTTGCAAGCTTTCGTGAAAAACTCTCTTTGTCTCTTAAGAGAAGCAAAAACTATTTTAAAAAAACCCAAAGAGCGTCTTTAAGAGTTGCCAACAATAGTGAAAATAAGTTTTGTGAATGGTATCTAGATGAAAATTAAAATTCTAGGTACTTTCTTTACAGGGTATTACTTTAACCCGATAAAGACTGGACTGAGATAGTAGTTAAGCGAGTAAAAGTTTACACAATTGAGCTATGAAATTCAAAATTAAACTTCATTTCAAAAATGTTGATAAAGCTTATAGGAAACACAATCAAAATGAAGTCTACAATCTATAATCAGTTCTTAAACAATGAAACCCATATCAAGAACACAATAAATACTACATTTAGGAGATAAACATGAAACTAATCAAATCCTTTGAAGAAATCCCTGCCTTTAGGCGATACTTACATCTTCGCGTCCACTGCTTGAGGTGGATAATTTGAATGGCTTGCCCTTGGAGCTGGTTGAGCTCTTGCGACTGCTTGGACTATCCGTGCAGGAACTGGCCGCTGCCTGGCCGTTAGAATCGATGCTCTGCGACTGCAAAGGCTGCTGCTCCTTGGGCTCGGCGTGGACAATGCTAATGCTGGGTGTGACAATCAGAGGAACAGGCTGCTGATTGAGGGGTTCGATGTCGTGTTGGCTGCTGTTGCTGCGACTGCTGCTGTTGCTAACGGTATCCGGACAGATAAGAGATGACGCAACGGAAGTAGCGGAGCTAGCGGAAGTGGTTTGTGTTGAAGACAACGATGTGGCAAGTGTAGAAATGCTGCTACGTTCAAGCGTGCCAGCTGCCTCCTGTATGGTGCTCAATATGCTGCTACTGTTGTTAGTGTTGTTGCTGTTGATGTTGTTGCTCGTAGTCGTAATCGTTGTTGTAATTGTGATCTCGTCACTGATGGATTCGAGCCTAAAAAAAGAGAGAACGGAAGGTGAGTAACTTGCTTATAGTTTGGAATTATATATATATTTAAGTATATATAGATTTGATGTTTGGATTTAAGAGTGCGTAACGTATTGAACTAGAAGGCATGCAAATTTTGTACAAGTTGTGTGTGAATTCGATTGAATCTAGTTAATGCAATTGAATAGAGAGTACTTAACGCTTTGTTGTTCTGTTGGCCAGCTCAGTGGTAAGGTTGTGTTGAGAACTGTTTAACCTACCTGTCGCCATTATTGCTACTATGTGTGGATTTATTATCATCCTGTTCAGTTTCCAGTTGTGTTTGTGATTGCTGTTGTTGTGGTGGTTGTTGCTGCTGCTGCTGCTGTTGTTGTTGTTCCGGGAATTGTTGCTGCTGTTGCTGCATTTCTTCCTCTTGTTGTGCATCACAAATCATGTTTGTGGCATTGGCAGGCTCAATGCTGCTTATAGCAGTAGCAGACGCTGTTGTTGTTGTAGCAGCAACTGTTGCAACTGTTGCTGCTGCTGCTGTTGTGGTTATATCAATATCTTTAATCCTACAATAAGATTGTACATGGAAATAAACAAAAACCAAACGTAAAGAAAATGCCAAAACCAAAAACTTTTTGGGAATCTTTCTCTCTTCTTTTTCTTGTTCTTTCTCCCTCTCTCTCTCTTTTGCCTTACCAAACTACATAGGGTTCTGGTAAGTTCCCCATCTGTCTGCAACACGTTTGAACTGTTAATGGCTTCAAGTTTGAACTGGGAATGGATGTGTCGCAATTTAATTGCCAATCGCGAACATTGTTGATAATCTCTTAACAATAATAATACACACACACACACACACACGTGCCTAATACCAAAGTAAGTAGGCGACTGTGAGAGATAAGCGCGATAAGATATTATTATTCCCTTTTACAAACACTCGAATATATTTTATGATTTATTGTTATCGCTGTTTTTTGTTGTTGTTGTCGTCGTTGTTGGGCCTTTTTGTTCTAAATCGATCTAATCCTAATGAACTGGAACTGAAACTGGAACTATTGAAACTAAAAGTAAAACTCAACTTTCTGAAGCTATTTATAAACAGCGCACAGTAAGAAACTTTCGTTTTCTAAAACAATCAATTTATTTCACATAAATTTCCAAGTACCATTACGAAAAAACAAAAACCATATTTTTTTTTCACTATAACTAATAACTAATCTGTGGCTTTACTTAAAATTTTTGTGCTGAATATACAGCTGTTAAGTTTATTTGCACTTTGCTGGTCTACAAATGAAAAATGAAAACAGAACATCGGGGAACTTCTGTTTTTGCACAGTTTCAATATAAAAATATGTCTGTTTATTCGGAACAAACAGAATAAGTACTAGACTAGATCACATGTATACTTGAACTAACTGCCTTTCTAGGGTTAATGGAAAATCAATTCTTAACTATTTGTACTTTGTCTCCATTCTCTCAATTGATTCAATTTAGATAGCGATGCAGTTGAACTATTTCGTTGCACATTTATTGAATGTTAACTTAAACTTGACTAACTTCATGTTGAGAAAACTTTTTAAAATGCTTCCATTGAAAAAAAAATGCCTCGCTTATCAGTCGCTGAATTTGGGTTAACAAATTATTGAAAATACTTTGTTGAGCACAAAAAAAATGTAATAAAAAAGTTGTCGAGTAAACAAATATAATAAATAAGCAACAAAGTAATGGGTTGATACACTTTAAAAAGAAAGATTTTATACAATATTTTAACAAACTCAATCAAAAATATATTTAAGCACCCTTTGAACAATTTCTAAGTCGAGTTATGAACACTTAATATCCGACTATGATTGAAAACTGCATGCTTAACAAAGAATAATCAGCAAATTAATCGAGAGGAATTTTTTTTTTTTAGAATTTTATTATAGAACTAAAGTTAGCAATAGTTGCTGTATTAATGAGAAAGGCAATCTTAAAAAAAAATAACTCACCGCTTGAGCATTTCGAAACCTTAGCTAAGATAACCTTGAGATGGGGTTTGTAGAGGGGACTCTAGGGGTTACAAGCAATTTCAGGGCGGGTCTCAAAGGCAATGCAACATGCGCACAACATCGACATCGACAACAATGACTATAATTAATAAGTTAATTTAGTTTATGACACAGCAGATTGGAGACTTTGATACGTTAGGATAGTTTTTCTTCGACTACGAAAGTGAAACAAGAGAATGAGAAACAACAACAAAAGAGAGTTGGACAATAAATAACGCACCCAGCGAAAATACAAACACAAACAATAGAACTAGTTCTACTAACAAAAAAATCAATAATATAAAAGGAAGAAAGAAGAAAAAATACTTTTACATCTTTTGTTTGATTGTGGAAGGCAATATTTGTGATGCGTTTAGTTTTGTTGATATTTATTCTGGGTCATTCTGGACAGGTCACACCGAAAAACTAGAGCAAAAGCGATGACGAAACACAAACGCCAGCCAGCCAGCAAGCAAAAAAAAGACGTTATTTATTTTTAGCACATTCTGCGTTCGGAGAAAATGTGTTTATTAATATTTTTATTATGATGATTATGATGATGAGCAGTGGCTGCTCCCCGTTTTTTCGAACTATTAATCCACGCTAATTATTTAATTAATTTTCGGCATTTCGTTGATTTCGCACGCGATGTCGAGAGAAGAGAGAAAAGCGCGTCATTTCAACGCGACGTTCGAATTTGCACTCGGCAAAAATAGGCGAAATAAAACGGAACGCAAGCCGGCAAAATAAAACAACAACTTATACGTAGAAGTAATAATTGTTGTTGTTCATGTGTATGCCTGTGTGCGTGTGTGTGTGTGTGTGAGAGTCGGCAATGGAGATTGTGTTTTATACGCTTCGCTGGCTGCATTTTATTCGTAGGAGTTTTATGCAATTCCGCAATTCACATACCACAAAGCAACTGTTGCGCAATTTTTCCCTAAGCGAAAGGTTAAAGAAATGATAAAAATGAACCTTAAGCTCCTTTCGAAGTAGGTTTCAACATTTAATTTATTGTAACTGAACAATTATATGTACGATATAAACAATGAAGCTAGTTACGGAACGAAATAAAATATTTTTTAATTATGCTTAACATATTTATGAAGTCGTTTTGTTCAAGGTTTGAATTAAACAAGTTTTTTTTTTATTTAATTCTTTACTTCCAGTTCTGAGAATGTTTTAAGGAGAATACCAAAAAGTTTGTTCATAAAACATTACGATTCTAAGAGAAATGTGTCATAAAACAGAAAAGGTTACAATAGAATGTTTATAAATTGGTTAACCGCATAAAAAACTAACTCAAACAAAAATATTTTCTATCTAAACAAAAGGGTTGTCATAATAATCCCATCCGATTTGAATGTAGAGGGGGAGAAAAAGTGTTACCAGTTTGTATATACAAACATATGTTAGTACATACGGGGGGAAAAAAAAGTAGCACACGAATTGGTTTTGTTGATTATCTCTTAACCATTTAACTGATAATTATTCATATACCCTACGATTACGAGTAGAATATATACTTAATATATGTATGTATGTATGTATATGTATATAAGAAACACACGACATGCAAATTATGAGCAAGTAACTGTAACTTTTTCAATCAACATGCAAACCAGCAAGAAAAACCTACACCAAACAAGTACAGTGATCGCTCAATAATTGAAACTTGTACCCAAATCGATAGTGCAAAGAATTTTTAATCAAAAATGTGCGCAATAATGAAAAGTTTTAATTTATTGTTAATATATAAGAGTTTAGATTTACATGCCAATTGGACAAAGCTCTGAAACTGCAGTGTTCCATTTAACGAGCGACCACTGTATTTGTGTATACTGTTTTGTTTTTTTTTCAAGCTATAAGTAGTTCAAGTATAAGTAGAACAAACATGTTTGGTTTTTTTGGGCAATAGGAAGAGCAGGAGACGAGCAGTAGAAGTAGAAGTAAAAGAACAAGAATCAATTGATGGAAACTTACATGGGCGTTGATTGAAGATTAAGGCTAGCTGCGCGTTTGTGCTTTTGTTGTTGTTGTTGCTGTGGGGATTGACGTAGAAGATTTTGAGCGGTGGCCAAGGATTTGGGTAGAGCGCCTTGGCTGGAAGATTTGTAGAGAGACACAAAGCGTGTGCTGCCGCTTAGAGCTGTTGTTGTTGTTGCTGCTGCTGCTCCTGATGACTTTTGTTGTTGTTGCTGTGTTGGTTGTGTTGTTTGTTGTTGCTGCTGCTGCCGCTGTTGTGTGACAAAATGCATGACAACGGCAACGCGCAATTAAAAAACAAATGAAAGGCTTTACGCTTCGCACAAATTACAAATGGTTGCAATGAGATTCGTTATGCATCATTTTTCTTTCCATATATATATATGTACATACATATATGCAAATTAAAAAATGGTACTTGAGCCTTAACCTCGCTGCTTCTCTGTTAAAATTGACGCTGCTGCTGCTGCTGCTACTGCTGCTGACGTCTGCGGAAGTTGTTTCTTTTTGTTTTTATAATTTTTCATAGTTTTCATTTAGTGACACTGCGAACACTTGAGACCGTCCGCTCGATTCGATTGTTATATATGAAATGCGATTAATATTAATTAGCCTAGTGTGAGATTCGTTTATAAATTCTTGCGTTGGCTTTCGCACAATACTTTTCAATGCTGGACATTTTTTTTGTGCGCATGAATAGTATACGTCGCGCACAGGGCTGTCGAAGTACCCACGGAGCGAAACAAGCCTTTATTTAAACACACATTTGCAGCCATTAATATAACTAATATATATTCAAACATATGAAAATTAATAATTTTGTTTTTATTTTAAGTTGTCTGCATGTCTTTAATTCATAAAAGTAAAGCCAAAAATATGCATTATTATTTCCATAGCTATGACAGCTCTGTGCCACAGCTGTGCAAACACCCACGAAATATACTAAAAATAAATACAACTCACACAGCTGGTCACACTTGAGCACGTTGAACAACAGTTTTTAAATACAACGAAGTTTTATTTCGTAAATATCACAAAGCATAATTATTTTTCGTAATTATTATAAAAATGTTTCTTCCACGGTGCGTCGCTGCTGCGCCGGTGGCGTTGCCATCAAATCGGCATCTATTGCAGGCGCTGCAAAGAGCAGAAATTGAGTTTTTCTTAGCTATTCAGTTTGATGCAAAATCAAAGCACAACAAAAACAATTGTCATGGTGCAAATATGCATTTTTCTAAACACACTGCACAACAACAATATGTTCAAGCCAGTAAACCGTTTGAAGTCAGTACAAGGCTAGAGTTGCCACTTTTCAGCAGTCCACGGATCAATGCCAAATCATCTGGCGAAAGCGACCAACCAGTCAATTGGCCCACAGACTGCAGCTCCGGGCAGCTGTCCATAAGGAGCTATGGAACAAATGTAGGTTAAAGTATAGCTATGCATGTTCCAATAATACAACGCACCTCCACGGCCTGTACAGTGAGCTCTGGCGCGAGCGTAAACCAAATATCCTCCAGCACTTTGAAATCATGCTGAACAAACATGCTGAAGAAAAAATATATCGTAATAGTAGTTTCTGTTCTATTGATATTCGACTTCACTTACCTAACTATATCTGCATCATTAAAATCCACAGAATCCACTGCCAGACGCTTTAAGTCCGTCGTATTGCAAAGGAACGCCTTCAGGGAGCTGTTCATTATTTCACAGCTGAGGATTTCGAGACCCTCCAATTGCTGGAATCGAGCTTGGGGTTGGGCGTAGGTCAGACTTTCTAGTACATAACAATCGAGATCGATGAGGGCGGGACAGAGGCGAGCCAGTTTGCCCAGCTCCAGATTTCCACTACCTTTGATCATGGTGAGGTGTCGCAGATTCCGACCCATTGGACGCTCCAGCAGGGACAACAACTCGGCCACAGCAAATTTGCAAATCTTAAGCTTGCGCAGAGTTCGCGTGTGCAGAGCTCGCAGGCAACCCAACTTGGGCGAGTCCAGATAGAGTGTTTCCAGATGTGGACAAGTCTGGAGGATCACTTGTAGCGTCGTCTCATCCGTTGCCGTATCATGGATATACTTGAGGCGACACTTGAAATCACTGTCAACGTTGTCGTAGATGAACTTTAAAGCAGCGCCCACAAAGGAGTAGGTGGACAATGTTTCCACATTGTGACAATTCTCGAGGAGCAGAGCAATATCCGAATAGCATATATTCTCCTCACCCGGCATGCCCACATCCACAATGGTCAGCGACTGTGCACAGACGCCCTTGGCCAGAAAATCAATTCCAATCTCTGTGATATCCGTCTCTCCGGATATATCCAGAATCTGTAAACGTTGACAATTGGCGGCAATCTCCTCCAGCAACTGATCGTTGGCTATATACGGAACGTAGAGCTTAACCAACTGTTTGCAACGCCTCACAATCTCGTACATATAATGCATATGATCCTCCTTCACCCAAATCCCCTTCAGATTCAGGACACGCAATCCAGCACCTTGGGCTGCAATCACCTGCAGAATCTTCTCATAGTAGCTGGGCGGAAAGACTTCGGTGAGCAGGAAATGAACGCCACAATTAAGCAACATTTGCAGACACGTAAAACGCATATTGGCCTCCAAATAATCCGAACTGAGTATCACTCGCAACAGATCTTGATATATATTCGATGTGGCGCCCGCCTGTGATAAATATTCATTCAATTCGACCATCACAATATTAATATCCAAATGAACATCGGGCGCATATTGCACATAACTGATCGTCGACACTAGAAGATTGGCCAATTCCGCTAGAGAACTGTCGCTCAAAGAGCGAACGCTGCACTTTTTGGACATTTTCTTCGGTGTAGTATTTTGTAAACAAACTGCGACGCAGTTGCTCTTCTCTTCAATTCGTTTCTCTCTTTTGTTTGTGTTACATCACTTGAATTAGTTTTTAATATTTATGAAAACCTTTCAAAGTTAACTTGTTGCTTTTTACAATTGTTTAACGAGTATTTTCTAGATTTTCCTAAGCGTTTTTGTTGTTGCAAATACTTTATTTTTAGCTAAAATAGATTTATTAGTTCTATATATAGAGTTGGAATATATATTGAACGCGATTTTGTTGTGACTGCTTGGGCGCCACAATGCAAACTGAGAACGAACTATTCTGTTTTTGTTTTTTTTCCTTGCCCTGGGACGCCAATTTGTTTGTTTCAATTCAAATTTAATCAGCTACATAAACTTACAAAAGCGCTACAAAATTTTAAATATTTGTTTTGCTTGTTTTACTTCACACTGAATAGGACTGAAAACATAATACAATGATATTCACTTTATAATACTAAATAGAGAGAGAGATTTTTGTGTTCCTTTAAATTATGTTATTTTAAGGTTGCAAATAACTTGGCAGCTTCATACGCATAAATAGCCAGGTCGTAAAGAATGAGACAAGTATAAAGATGAAACCCATTGCAGTTAAGAGCAATCGATTGAGATTCGTCTTGCCTGGCGCATGGGTTTGATCCATGATTATGAAGCCCAAGCCGCCAATGGTGAAGAGAAAACTGCTGGCGAGTCCCTCCATAATGTATTGGGCATTAACACGATATGGCATAAAGGCAACAGGACGTGAATGTCCATGCTCATCAACAGTTGCGCCCACACTGGGTGGCTCCACAATCACATCATAGATAATACCTACAAAACAAATAAAGTAAATAAGCACAACAAAACTTCGGTTTTACTTACCGCCTGTGACCAAAAAGTAGGAAAGCAGCACAACTGAAAAGACAGCCATCGGGGATGGCATTGGAATGGAAAAGCGTCGCACTTTAATGTTGGGCGGCACGAGTATGTGAAATGGCAGGCTATAAAGTGTTTCGAGCATTTTGCTGTATTTAAATATTCACTTAGTCACGTAAAGTTGCGGAAATGCTAAAAATTAGCCGGCATAGGCGTCCCTTTTTTTATGTTGTTGACGTTGTTTGTGGTTCATTGGTGAACAAGTTCGATGTAAGTTAATCGATGAGCAATGGTAACTATCGGTTCGTGAATTGAGCTAGCTCAAGAATCAAATTAAGTCAACTTAATATTGGACTATAAAGAAAATTAAAATAAAAACAAAAAGCAAAGAAACCATAGAGTTGTTAAGCCAAAAGAATGTTAAGTAAAGTTATTCCAACACATTGACATATTGATGTGAACTAGGCTACAATGGAACCTTACAATGCAACACCATTGCAATGTATTTTAAAAAAGTGGGCACATTGCACAAACAGCTGCTCGGTCACACTTGCAATTTATATGTATAATTCTCAAAACAAAACGTAATTTTTGGCAAAAAGAAGCAAACATAAATCAAGTTGTACAAAAGCATGGCAGATGCCAATGCAATGGCTGAAGGTAAAACAAGAAGAACTCTAATATAATGAAAGTTAAGCTATTATTATTTTCCTTTACTTAATTCCAGGCAACATGCCGGTTATTGAGAAGCGGGTAAATAGTGTTCACGATCTGGCGCAATGGCAAAGATCTCGCGCGTATCACGATCTTATTGGCTATATCAATGGCACCAGTTCGGCAATACAAGGTATTAAGACAACAGATGAAATGTTCGAATCGGATATATTGAAAAAGTTGCTCGGCTTGTTCGATTCACTGGAGCAAATGGTGCAGGAAAATCCACCGCTGGATCAGCCCCAACGATTTGGTAATAAAGCCTATCGTGATTGGTCACGCACCATGCATGAACAGCTGCCTGACCTACTCAGAGATCTGCTTCCAACCACAAAGCACAAATACTTAAATGAATTGCTGCAGTATCTAATGGAAGGATTTGGTAATGCGACACGCATCGATTATGGCACTGGACATGAGCTATCTTTCCTCTTCTTTCTGTGTTCGCTGTTCAAGGCGGAAATCTTGCTGGAACAGGATATTGTTGCGGCTGCACTGCGTCTATTCCAACGCTATTTGGAGTTTGCTCGACAACTGCAACGCACTTACAACATGGAACCGGCTGGCAGTCAGGGCGTCTGGGCATTGGATGATTTTCAGTTTGTGCCCTTCATTTGGGGCAGTGCACAACTGGCAGGTAGGTGTACCCACTTATAATCGCAAGATCAAGTATATAAGGTAACGCTACCTCTTTTGTTTTGCAGCTAAGAGTCCCTTTGATCCGGCAAAGTTTGTGGATGAGAAGATTATAAATGATTATAAGAAGCACTATATGTTCATCAGCTGCATCGATTACATCTGCAAGGTGAAGACGGGACACTTCGGTGAGCACTCGAATCAGTTGTGGAGCATAACGGCGGTGCCATCCTGGGTCAAAATCAACTCCGGCCTGGTCAAAATGTATCAAAAGGAGGTGCGATTGCTACACGATACTTTAAAACTTCTCAATTTAATCACATTCTTAATCTTTGGCAGATGCTTTCGAAGTTCCCAGTCATACAGCACGTTTACTTTGGCGAGTTGATGTCATTTGAGACAGTTTCAGCGGGCACAACGCTAACCAATGCACGTTTGGGTCAAGTGGCGCCTCCGCCCTCAAAGCGCATCTGCGTTGGAGCAATGCCAGCGACAGGGAATCTCGTGCCGCCCAAGCCAATTGTGGCGCCACTACCACCGCCACCAGCTGAAGCTTTAAATAGCGATCTGAATGTGGGTGATTCAAGCAGTGAGAGTAGCGATAGCAGCGTTGTCCTGCGACCAGGATCATCAGCCTCTTTGGTTAGTGCAGAGGGTTCTGGTGACAAGCCCACAAATCAAGCAGCTAATGAGGCTTCTAAGGAGCATCAGCCCGCGGATTAGATTGTAAACTACAAAACGTAAATGTTCAAATTAAATGTAGTTGCGTTACAAAACATTCGATTTATCATGTATGCTAAATTATAAAATAAAACACGTAAAAAAGAATTTCTTCAACTTCTGTTGCTGCAGTTTGAGAGCAACTGTGTCTTTGCTAAATGTTTAACAGTTTGACTTGCATGCATATTGACTGCATTTTTACATGCAAAATTGTGCAAAAACGGCGGAAGCAACGACAATTCCGAGCAATTTCATATTTATATATGTGTGTGCAGTTCCTTTAATGTACAATTGCTGTAAATTGGCCACTTAATGGCATTTTTATGCCAGCATTGCCACAATGCAAAGGAAGGCAACGCAATAAAGCGAATAAAATTGGCAATATTTGCAGAAAAGTTTTGGACCCGATTATAAACAGAAAAACTCTTCTTTATTTTTACAAGTTATCTGATCTCGAAGGTTTAATATCAGAAAGGTTTTTTTGCTTGACACCTTTTATGGACGAAGAAATCTTTATAGCTTAGACATTTCCTACAGTTTTAGTTTTTTTGCGTTTTGAGAGTCATTGAACTGCGAAATTTATTCTTATGACAATTAAGACAAATGCTAAAATATTCTCAACTTATTATTAGTTTTTGTTGCGTTAGCTAGTTTTGCGACTAGTCAAAAGCATAAATACAAAAAAACAACACAGAAAAAAAACTTTTTCACTTATTTTTGTGGGACAAGTGTGAAGCATAATCATTTATTTTCGACACATCATTTATCACAGTTGTACAGCAGCCTGGTCACGCCCCCTTTCCCACCTCTCCCCTTACAACACCACAACGCCCATTATCCGGTTTAGTTGGTGCATTAAAACTTTGCCGACGCATTTTGATTGAAGACTTGGCCACAAACAAAAAAAAAAAACACAAAAACCAGAACATTTTATGCCTGCTGTTTCTGCTCCTGTTGCTCCTGCTCCTTGTTCCTTGTTCGTTGCTCCTGCTCCAGCTACTTGTCTGTGGCTGAACAGAAACAACTTGGCTTTGGGCCATGTTATACGGTTCAGTTTTGACCTCAGATTTAACTCGATGCTGTTTTGTGTTTTCTGCAAATTGAATGAATTTCGTGCGTCACAATGCGAGAGTGTGATAAGTGTGAGAAATTGTGTGGAGTGTTGAAAAGGTGGGAGGGGGGGGGGGGGGGAAGGAGAGTGAAATCGAAAGGTAAAAGTTTGCATAAGTCAAAAGGTTCGATTTGAGCTCTCTCTGTGTGTGTGTGTGTGTTGAGGTTAAAACGATAGCTCAATCCAAAGTTAACATTCGAGTCACAAAATGAAAAATGCTAAGATAAATGAAAAGTCAACGGAAAATGTCAACGGAAAAGTCAATCAGTGAAGCTTTTAATTTAAGAGTTAAGCAGAAAAAATGGGAAAATTTTGGTTAATAGATTGAAACATTCCAAAAATAACTATTAAACCATAAAATATAAAACTAATTTAAAACAAAGATAAAAAATTTTTATTTGTGAAAAGAGTAGGAAATATTTCTATATATAGCTTTAATTTCATATAACTCCCCATTATTTCAGTTTTAAAAAAAATTTAATAAAAAAAATGAAGTAAAAATCGCGTTTCTATCAATTTTGAAAAAGTTATGAAGGTGTTAGCGAGCGCTCGGGGAAGTAGGGTAAATTACTCCAAATGGGGTAAAATAAAATGTTTGGGGGTAAAAATTCAACTTTTGTGGGTAAAAAGTATATATTTTTAATTTTATAAATTTAAAAAAAAAAATAAGAAGAAGAAGAATTTGGAAAGAGAGAGAGAGAGAGAGAGAGAGGGAGAGAGAGAGAGTGAGAGAGAGAGTGAGTGAGAGACAGAGAGACAGAGAGATAGAGAGAGAGAGAGAGAGAGAGAGAGTGAGAGAGAGTGAGAGAGAGAGAGAGAGAGAGAGTGAGAGAGAGTGAGAGTGAGAGAGAGAGAGTGAGAGTGAGAGAGAGAGAGTGAGAGAGAGAGAGAGTGAGAGAGAGTGAGAGAGAGAGGGTGAGTGAGAGAGAGAGAGAGAGAGAGAGAGAGAGAGAGAGAGAGAGAGAGAGAGAGAGAGAGGGTGAGTGAGAGTGAGAGAGAGAGAGGGTGAGTGAGAGAGAGTGAGAGAGAGTGAGAGAGAGTGAGAGAGAGTGAGAGAGAGTGAGGGAGAGGGAGATACGAAAAGAGAACTTTGAGTAAGCTCGAAATTAGTCACAAAACACCCACAAACTCATTACACACTTAACTAATAAGATCAAATTCCTTCATGACTTACTTGAATTTTTGAGAATCGCGGAGGAGGGCGATTTTCATGTTTTAAGTAAAATTATTCCTTTTTTGTGCATATTTTTATTGTTTCAACCCGTATACAGCCCACACACTCACACAGACACAAACTAACACACACACATACACACATTAACAGACACACGTACACACACATACACAGACAAAATAACAAATGTAGCAAGAAATAAAAATAAAGGCTATTAAAATAAACTTTTAGTTAGAATGACATAATTAATAATAATTTATTTAATATTGCTTGTTGATCATTTGCACAGTTTCTTACGAGTGTTGATATAAAAGAGCGGTCGGGGAACCGGGGTAACGAAGTTATGAAGGTCGAAAGTTTTGACCAATGATTTTCAGATATTTTGATAAAAATTTGTGCTAAAAGTTATGAAGTTTTATTTTCAACTAAATGTTCCGAAATTTCTAGATTTTCTATAAATTTCAGAGATCAAAAATCATATTTGTTATTATAATATTAAGATAATATTTGAACATAAATGTTTCTGACTTATTAACATATTAACTACCAAACTGTTTCAAAACTTTGAGCTACAAAGCTTAGGTTTGAATAAAATTGGACAAAGGCATATGTTGTCTGTAGTATATATTGCCATCAGTTCTTGCCCCTTTGCAGCAGCTGTTGGCTGTTTGGGTGGCATGCTCGTATGTGAGATATTGGGACAGAAACAAGTAGTGGAGAAATCCCGACTACGATGATACCCTGAAGCCTATACTTTTCGAGTACAGTCGGGGTCGTAGAAGCATCTTTTTGCCTGTTACACACTTTTGCACAAAACCATTATACCCCTTTTAGCCATTTTCAATGGGTTGAGGGTATAAAAAGGGCAGTTTTGAAGTCCCTGGTCACTGCTGGGTTGACAATGCGTTTGATGCTGTTAAATTGAAGGGTTTGTCTGTGTTGTCGATTCGTTCGTTCGTTGTGGTGTCAGTTATCCTCCCCCCTCCCCTCCTTGCAACTCATTACTGCTGCCTGCCACGCTAACTATACCCTATAGGAAGTGGATGCCATTAAGGATAGACTTATAATATTAAAAGCTGAAATGAAACGTTTTCGAAAATGCTATGCTAATACTTTCTACAGGGTATCTCCTGTTCGATCTCACTGTTTCTCTCTACTCCTTCGTGTTTGGGCGGGGTTTGTTGTTCGTTGGACGCGTCAGCTGGTGCAACATTATGGAGTCGACACTTAAAATGCCGACAGACTAAAACAACAACAACACGACAGGACTCCACGCATATTTTAGTGGCAAGTTAATGCACGCAAGTGGAGTGTGCATGCAACAAGGAAAGGTGACACCGCCTGCCTGCCTGCCTGTCTGTCTGTCTGGTCAATGTCACAAACTTTGGCCAAGTTTCGATTTAAATTTTTGTAATTTTTGGTAGTTTTGTTGTTGTTGTTGTTGTTTTTAATGCCTAACAAACTGTCTGGAAGTGCAAAAACAAAAGCTAAAAGTGCTTGGCTCTACTTGATCAGAAAACTTTGCCGTAGGTTGCATAATGCTGGAGTTTTTCATACTTCCTTAACACAAACCTGCCCGCACCATCCTCTCGAATCCATCTTAGCCAACATTATTTTGCCAATGCATTTGCCAGAGACAATAGCTAATTTTTCGCTCGGCAAAGCGTAAAGTTTGAAGAAGTTTTCATACAGTTTGAGAGCCACTTTGATGAGTAGAGTAATCGAAAAGTTTGCAAGACAAAGCTACAATATTGACTTTTTCAACAATGTGTGTACTTGCATGCGGGTGTGTGTGTGTGTGAGTGTGTGTGTGTAGGTAATTAGCTGAAATTGGAGAAATGCTGAGTCATCATAGCCAAGAGCAATTAAGGTTAATTATTTACCCAATCGATGCTTACACAAGAAGAAGACGAAGCTTGTTCATAAGATATCACGTTTACCAATCTTGGTACTATTCATAATCCTTGCAAACTCAAACGTCAGCTCGTTTCCCATTGCACCCCATTAGACGCAACGCATTGCAACATATTGAGAATCATTCAGAAAGGGAGTAGAGAAATGCATGAAATGGCATAAAAACTTGAACAGATTAACGCCAATTTGCAGTCGTAGTGGCGTAGTTGGAATGCAGCTCCTCCGTTGGAGCACATCAAAGGCCAAAATCAGTCAAACGCATTATCAACAAAAATATTATTATTATCAGCAGTGTGAGTGAGACAGACAGATACTGCCTGACTGCTGCAGCAGCAGCTGCCACGTTTTAGCAGCATCTTAAAATATGTTTGAACCGAACTTAAACTGCGTCATGCAAACATGACTTGGCAGCCAAAGCTCAGCACAAACGTTAAATGCGAAAAGGGTGAGTGCTATCTACACTTAGAGAAAAGATGCCCGAGCCAAGAAATCACTAAGAAATATATGTTCAAGTATTTTTTATACACATTTTTGTGAAATATTCTTTAAAACACTTTCGAAAGTTTTACAAAGTTGCTTACAATATTTCCTTTTATTTTTAATAACTTATCTTTAGCTTAACAATTCGCAAACAATTTATTTTTATTTGTTTCAGTTAAAGTTTATTTCAAAATTTCCTAATAAAAAGTTTTTAAAATATGTTAAAGATGGTTTTTAATATAAACTATTATTTTAAGGTTTTTTATTTTTATTAGAATTGAAAAACACTTTTAAATTCGACTTATTTTAGTAAAATATTCTTTAAAATACTTTCGAAAGTTTTACAAAGTTCACAATATTTTGTTATATTTTTAATTATTAAATTCAAGCTTAAAAGTTCATACAAAGTTGTTTTTGTATTTTTTTTTTAATTTTTATGGAAAATTTTTGAAGAGATGTAAAAGTTGATTTTCAAATAAAGAATGTTTCGTGATATCCTTAAAACTCGTTGCAAATTTTTATAATTTCTTGCTTTGATTTCTCTTTTCTTGATTTCCAAAACATCTGCACATAGTTTTCTTTAAGTGTAGTGAAATGGGAGTTGAGCTTGGTTGCCTTGTTGGACAGGAAGTGCGCCCAGCAAATTGCATTTGCTTCCTCTTTGCCATGTGCCATGTGCCCTGCAGGAAAAGCAACAACATCAAGAACATCAGAAGCAGAAGCAGAAGGAAAAAGCTTTTTGCTTTTGCTTTACTGTTTTCGGTTTTTCACAATTCATTTTGCGTGCTGTCTTTTGGGTTTTCTTTGACGGATTCCTCCTTTTGCGCTTCCTGTTTGGGGAAATATCAGTCAGTTAAGGAATTACATGACCATCGATATGCATGTGTGTGTGTGTGTGTGTGTGTGTTGGTTTTCCTGGCCGCGAGCCAAAAACCGGATGCACTGAGGTTGCTTTGCTCTTCTTCTTTATACTCTTTATTGGTGCACGTGTAGTTTCCTATAATCCCTCCTGTCCCTTGCTCAACCCCTCGGGTAGTTCAGGTAGTGTTCCTCTGTTAGTCGATTTTTTAATAACTTGCACAATACTTTATGCGTTTTACGTGCCAAGTTTTTAGTTGCATTCTTCCTCTGAGCTAGGCCAGCTCGGGGGCATTGTCCTTGAGCCCGGTCAGGTGTCGGGCTTAATAATTAGCGAACAGTACGTGCCAAAATCATTTTTACCGCTACCACACGTTTCTTGAAAGAGAGAGAGAAAGAGGGAGAGAGAGAGATTGAGTTAAAAATAGTTTTAGTACTTTTCATACTTGAATGCAGTATTTTCTTCATGATTTCACTTCTTAACTTTTCCATAATTTCTGTTTCTATTTTTATTCAATTGGTTTTTCTTTTATCTTAAGGTTTTTTTATTCGATTATATTTTTACTTTAGCTTTATTATTTCTTTTCTTCAGTTCCTATTTTTCTCTCTTATTAACTTTAGGTGCATCAATAACAACTGACTTTATTTTTTATCTTTGGTGAAAAGAAAAACAAAACGAAATCCATTTACATGGTGTATGTTTAAACTGATTCAAACTGTATTAAGCGAATACTCAAACCCTTAAGCTTGTGGACCTAAAGTGGATCATACACAAAGCTTGCCTTTGGATAATACACTCTTGCTACATTTTACAGTACGATCACACAAAGCTTTCTATTGGGAATTACACTCTTGGTACATTCTTTATTTAGTCCCAATACTAGTTTTTTTCCAACAGAAAAATTTGAACACATTAAGTAAAAACAATTTAAAACAAAATCGATTGTCGAGTGCAACGACTGTGCGCTCACAGTGTTGTTGTTGACAGAGACTAGAAAATTCCATTTGAAATGTATTTAAGCCAGCGTGGCAACGCCAGCGGGTGCCCATTCCTTTTGTTGCCCAGTTCAGTTGTTCGGCGGATTCTAATGTGCTGGCATTTTATTCATGCAAGTGTATGTGTGTGTGTGTTGCATATGGTAGTTTGACTGTCGCTTGCAGTGTTGTTGTTGTTGTTTTTTTGTGTTTGCGGGGCATTCAAAAGACGGAAAAGTTGGCTCCCCAAATGACAGTCAAGTGTAGAATTGTTGTCAGCGTTCGCGTGCGAATCAACATAGGCGACGTCGCTTTGGTGTTTCCGTTACTATTTGGCATACCCTGCCAGTGTTGCCGTGCGTATGGGCTTAAGTACCATTTGGAAACCTTAAATAAAAGAACTTTAATTAAACAAACAAAGAAACAAAGAAACGTTGAATAAGCTTACTTTTAAAATAAATAGATGGAATCACACAAGAAAAATAACGTCACAATTGTCCTTATTAAATAAATGCAATGGAATTTCGTCAACACATATGTATTCATGGGCACATCTGGAGAATTTCGAAGCCCTTGAGCTTTTGCCACTAGCAACTGTTCTATCAAGCTCGAAACACAATTCCATCCAAACATTACCAAATGACCGAGTACATACAATATTAAAGCGGACCATGAACAAACTTCAACGCTATATCTCCGGGATCGTATGTATCGATGAAGAACGAACATTTGCAAACAAACGAGCGTAAAAAATAACATGGTGGTTATATCTTTCGGATATGCTATGGGTATATTCATCCAATACAAAGCTAGATTTATGAATACAAACAAAGCGCAGTCGAACTTATCACTGTTTCCGTTTCTATCCATTTTACTTGTTACTTTTTTGCCTGAATGCATTTGTTACAAATTGTTTAAAAATTATAATATAGACTGAACAGTATTAAAATATGTCGGGTTAACCAGAACAGCGCCTACTCGAAAAAGTAACTTTTATATTATACAAGGTAGTTTCTAGTCGAATACTTTTTACTATTTATCTGTTACTTGCGATTTTTGTTGTTGTTTTGTGGTCCTTGCCTGCAGTTGTTGTCTGTCCGTTAGCATGCTTCAACATCCGACTCCGGTTGCTGTTGTTGTGCTTCGCATTCTGTCGCTCAACTTCCGTTAGAATAGAGTAAAAAAAAAATAGCATTTTAGTGTTGTTCCGCTACCGCTAGAGGCTAAGACTTGTTTTTTCGTCGATGACAGCTGCAGGTTGACAATAGAAAGCAAGAAACGTGGCGATAGCTGCCATGCATCGTCAACCTACGCTTGATAGTTAACTGTAAAAGTCGCTCTTTCGTTCGCCTCGCTCTCTCATTCTCTTTTGCTTAAGGCAATGAAAACTACAGCAGCCAGGTTTAGCACAAATGTACCAAAACGGGTACAGTATTAATTGAGCATGCTAGTTGGATTGCTCGCTCTCGCACTCGCAGTCTTTCGATCTTCCTCACTTGAGTTGGAGCTTAGGCAATTTGTACAAAGTTAATATTTACGCTAGCAATTGAAAGTTTTGTAATTGCTAAAGTTACATTTAAACATAGAAATATAAAAGTTGTTGCTGAAAAAATAAAACACAGAAATACAAACGCGCGGAAAGCTTGTTAAATCCATGCGAGAGAATACGAAATAGCATTTGCATGCGTTCCATTACTCAAACAGTAAATACGCTGAACTAGAAAGGAAAAACAACTACGCGGGAGTGAGAGAGATGCAGCGAAGTAAGCGTGCGGGATTGCGGGTGAGTGAAAAAACGAACGATGCATTTTTGCAGCAACTTCGCATTACTTTTTGCTGTATGTGCGTTGACTAAGCAAAGAAAAGCAAAACAGAAATTGCAAAACGACTTAAAAAAGCAAACAGACAAACACATAAACGCACACACTCACACACGTAAACATGCATACATTTAATGCAGCAGCAAAAGTGCAGAAAAGAGAAAGGCAGAAAATAAAATTCTTTACGGCATTGCTGCCAGTTTGCCCAGCACTATGTACTTACTCGTATTATAAAATACCTTTTTCGCGCCCTCGCATTCTAGCTACTTAAATAAACTTCTTTTTACTACTGTTGCTTTTACTGCTGCATTCACAAACACACACACAAACACAAATATATATATTCACAGTTGTGCCAGTACCATACTTGCATTTCAACTGCTCCCTGTCTAAAGTTTTAACAGGTTTTTGCTGTTTTCGGAGCCAAACATTAGACTTTTATGTGCCGGCATAAATTGTTGCTGCCCAAACAACTAGCAATTTGTACAGCAAGTAATTTGGGCCCCGGAAATTTGATTTATTATAGCACGATAGGGCGCCATCTTTTGTATAAAACAAGCAACTACCTTTGTTTTGTGAGCATGTCGATTGCTGTCACTACTTATTGGCTGCTAAACCTTTTTTTTTTTGGTGAAAGTTGTTTTGTGAGTGGTAAAGGGTTATTAGGGGACTTCTATAAGTGAAGTGTCGTGCTTGTCTTAACCAATTCGTCTCGTAAGTGCCTGTCAAACCAATCGGAAAGCCGCAAAGTGAATTGCTGTGTAAGCTTTCACGTCGCGCTTAAAAATAGGCAATGCTTTTGTGGTACATTTAAATTAAAGTGGAAGTATATGAGTGAAAGAAGAGAGCGGTGTCTAGTGCTTCTACAACTGTAACCTAATGAGGAAATTCTTTAATCAGTATCATTACAACTGTAGTTGCGTTTTTACATATTATCAATAATGTTTTTAAAACTCTTAGTGCTACAATTGATGCAAGTTTATAATATTGTAAGCTGTAGCTTAGATATTTTTCTAATCACTCAAAGCGACCAGCACAGAATAAAACTTTAACGTTCAATCTACACAGTCACAGTGGGTGGAGAGAGAAGGGAGCGTGGGTAAGAAGGACCGTCGCGGGACGCATGTTGTTTTCAATTGCGCAATTGTAACTTTGCTGCAGACTCCCAAATGCAAGCAAACACAAAAAAAAAGAAACTGCGTAACTTTTCTGGAATCAAACAACTGGCTGCATTCCAGCTGGCTTTCAACAGTAAATTCTAACGGCAAATGCCTTTGACAGCAGCAGCAGCAGAAGCAGCTAAAGCTTAAGCTAAGCCAGCAAAACAATTTTCACCATTTTGGCTGGCCAAAAATAGTAGTATGTACCTCCTCCCCTCCCCTCACTGTTCCCACTCCACTCATAAAATGTAACGTTAAGCGACACTTGTGGGCAAACCATTAAACTCTAGTAAGGAGGTGTGGGTGGGGGGGTGGTAGTTGTGTTTGGTCTGGGGTGTGGGGTGTTTGGTGGATTTTGCTCAAAAGCTCTTGGGTCGCAGTTAATTGGAATGCATTTCAAGTGGCGAAAAAAAAGAGAGAGAAAGTTGAAACTTTTGGTGCCAAATTTTAAGCAATTTAGTTTCCTAATTTCAATTGCTTTGCCTCAACCCGGTTACCCTTCCTTCCCCCCGCCCCCCTCGCACAGTTCTAGCCAATTACGTGCAGGAAAGCCAAACGGAAAAAATTAAATGCTGATTTTTGATATTTTTTTTTCTTATTCCCCATTTTATCAATTTAGTTTCTTTTTTTGCTGCATCAACTTTTGAATCTTTGGCGTACAAATTCAATTTGATGTTCGTATTTATATTCAATTTGGCTTTGATTGTTGCTGTGTTTGCGGCTTTTCGGGTTTTTATGTTGCTTTTGCGTTTAGCTTGAAAAATCTTCTTGCAAAAGTGCAAGGCAAAAGCTGTACACAACTATTTTTTTTGTTGTTGGTTAACGAAATGCATTTGCAATGAATTTTTATTGAAAAGTCAGCAAAGACTTTAGAAAGCTTTTCGGCAAAAGTATTGAGGAAGTTAGGAAAATGCAATAATTGTCGTGTTGCAACATTTAGTGGCACTACGGCATATATTTTCGTGCAGTATTTTGCATTGCACCAAAAACCGTAACCTCATTTCGCATTTGGCCTAATAATAATAAAAGCCACAGAGTCTTACACTCTTATCTTCTTTTTTAGCCATAATTTATGACGCTAACACTACACACACACACACACACACAATCCGTTGCTGCAGCACAGCCCCTCGCAACCCCTTATCCTTCATTTTTATATATATGCGGCCTTTTCTGCAATGAGCCTCGGCAACAAATAACTATAGCAAGCTGTTAGCTTTTTTTTGTTGGGTTGTTGGTTGTGGGTGTGTGGCTGTTCGGGTCTTTATACCCCTCCCACCACCACTTTTGGTGGCATTTTAAAAATCGTTTAGTGTTTGGCACAAATGAAACATCAAAGATTTACGAGCCATGATTAAGGCATTTTGTGGCGCGGCCAAAACAAAGAGGAAATTCGATGAGAAAAGCAAAAAAAAACTGGAAGTTCAAATGTCTTTTTGGCTGTTGAGTAAAGTGTTGAGCGTAAAGTGAAATGGTTCCTTTCATATATATATATATATATATATATATTTTGAAGTGCTAAGCAATAAGCCAGGCTAAATGGAAGTGTTGCCCGGAACAGAAAAAGGTAGAGTAAAAAGAAAGGGTTTAAGTAAGGGTTTTCATGTTATTGTGCTTTATGATTCTGTTGGTTTTCGGCTTATTCGGGCTATAATATATGTTTAAGAAAGGCGAGAAAAATAAAGCATAAGACAAAAAAGAGAAAAGTTAGAGTATCAAGGTACTTGAGATCCATTGACAAACCTATTAATCTTGTAAAAATACTTTAAAATATTTAAGGTTGTGGCAAAAGAATATTGAAATGAATCTTTTTGAAACAATTCTCATTAAAAAGCTTCAAGCTTTCCGAATATAAAGCAACTTAAAAGCTTTTTTTTCTTATGGCATAGAATTTTTGGATTATTTATTATTAATATTCAATTTTTTTTGGACAATGAAACTTAACTCATAAATATTCCTAACATGTCTTTAATTAGTTAAATTTGTTTTTTTGTTGTTTCTATTTTGGACTTTTATCAGCTTGTGCCTAAGATTCTTGGGTCTTACTTACTTAACTTGTAATTAAAACATTTGCCCTCGGCTAACTTTTTCTCGCCTGTCCATTAGTCATGCGTGCCTCAGGGCCTGGTCACATCCAGTTTTTTTTTTTGTTGTTGTTTGCCTTTTTTATAGTAAATTGCTATGTTTAATTATGCTTCGTTGTGATTGGCTGTTGTTGTTGTTGCTGGAGCCCCGAGGCACTCGACACTCCACACATGGCAACCCAATTAGGCTCCACTTAATGTTGGGCCACAACGACGCAAGTCCCACAGCTGATTACAAGCATTTTCTATATGTATTATGCAGAGCTTTTTTTTGCGTTCGAAAAATTATAACGAAACCCAACTGTGGAAATACGCTGTAATTTTAGAATATATTAAAGGTATAGAATATTAAGAGAATAGATTAATGGGTAAACTAAATAAGTAAAGAACTTTTGAGTTGAGTCTATAAGTTACATTAAAAAGCTGCATTAAATAGCTTTTTTAATATTTGAAATGAGCTTTTAAGCTTTAATAACTTTAATAATAAATATTACAGCTAAGAAGGTTAAATCTTTACAATATTTACCATCTAAAAATTGTTTCACATATAAAAACATATCAAAAATGAAAATTCGTTTCAGTCTTTTATTTGCCAGCTTAAAGTTGTGACCATTTTTAAAATAGTTCAGATTATGAAAGTTAATTTCTGTTTTTATGTTTATTTTATTAAAAAACATTCCATTAATATTGAAAAGATAAAAAATCAAATTTATTTTTTGTTTTAATTTATTTTCTTATATTTTTATTTTAACTGACAAAAACGAAAAATAATCTTTAAACCAACTTAAACATCGCCTCGTCTGTAGGGTATACAAAAGTCTTCAACCTGCAACTCAAAACACTCATCTCTGTTGTTGTTGTTGCTTTTGACCTTGTTTTGTTTTTTTGGTTGCTGCGAAATATTTGGTTTTTTTGGTTTATTTGCTGGCTGAATCCTTTTGGGAGGCTTATAGTTTTGTAATTGTTTCGGGGCGATGTTGTTTATTATGTTTGTTTATTTTTCGACAGATTCGTTTTGTACTCGTGTTTTGTACTGTTGTTGTTGCTGGTTGGCCATGGTCGATATGCTACTCCCAACCCCACCCCGCCCCCCTCACCCACGCTTCTTAAATTGTTTTATTTCGCTTCGTTTGTCGCCAGAGAGATGGCGGGTGTGGGGGTGGTGGGTTTTAGATTTTGTTGTGGAGGGTGGGGTAGGGGGGTAGGTTGCGCGGATTTTGTACAGATTTGGGGCACAATTTGCATATTGCGCGAAATTGTGTGTTGCGAGGCGTGTGAATAATGTGTGAGCTTATAGCATTTAGAAGTAGCACCCCCCCTCACCCCCCTGTTCGCTCCACACCCCCTTAGGAAAGAGTCTTTGGCACTTGGGTGCCATTAAAATGATTTGTAGGCGTGGCAATCTAATTAATGCTCTCGCCCCCCCAAAAAGAAAAGAGACAACTGTTAAAGCAATACCCGAAAAAAAATAGCACTTGGCTAATTTGCAACAACACAGCTGTGGTTTAAAGAAGGCCAAGATAGACAGAATTGGTCGAAAAGGTTGCTGGAAGGAGCAACTAGAGACTGAAGCATCTTTCGCCTGGTTATCTGAATTTTGAGCTCCGTTTTAAGCCATTCTGCACACTTGTCATTACGTTTTCATGACTTTAGTTTGGCATGAGCAACTTTTACGAAGAAAAAACCAAAATATATATATGAATACAAAATGAAAGTATGGGATGGAGAAGAAGAGTGAAAGGGTGGAAGTAAGTGCCAGTCTTAACGAGCTGTCAGGCAGTCAGCAAAAAGTTTTTTTTATTTGCCTCTTTCTTTTTAGCCCAAAATGCTAAAATGTCTTCCTGATTCATGATGCTTGATGCTCAGTGCACAGCAAACATTCGATGTGGCTATGAGAGAAGATAGGAAGAGAGAGAGAGGGAGGGAGATGCTGCTGTTCCTTGTTTTTATGCCTTGGCTGCAGCATCAAACAATTTACGCTGAAAGGTAGGCAACACTTTTTTGCACAACATTTATGCAAATGAAGAATGAAGGAAGATACAATTTATTTCTTACCTTCCTTCGTTAGCAAGATAAAAACTATGTTTTTAGCTTTAGCGCAAGTTTGTTAAACATGTAAAAGGCTGAACTATTTTAATTGGCAAAGTTAATTATTTCTTTTTTTTAAGTATTTTCATAAACTTTTTAGCTGAATTTTAAGAAGTTTTTACTACTAAAACTTTTTGAAAAGGTTAAAACTCAGTTTAAACGGTGTTAAAAAATTCTAAAAAAAAACATTCTATCACTTAAACTCATCCTCAAAATAGTTAATAACTTTAATAAAGCCTTAAATCTCACATTGTAACTTGAGATTCTCACATCTCTGCGGCACTCTTCGTACACACCAAATTTATTATGATTTTAACACCCATCCGAGTTGGGCTCACAAACATTGTTGCTCTTCATCATCATCATCAATCTGTTTTTTTATGTGAAGCTTTTGCTGACCATTACCAAAAACTGTTGCATTTTAAGTAGCTACTCTTGACACTGTTTATCCAAGCATTCCATCATCCAAAACATTCTTTTACTTACATCTTTGGTCTTCTTTGTTTTTATGTTGTGTGTGTTTTGTTTTTGTAGCTCGTTTGTGTTGTGGAAAACTTTTTAATTACGTTATGTTCCTGCAAATGTTTATGGCTGCCAACTAACAAATCGCACCACATTATTTCTATCTGTGTGTGTGCTTGTGTTTGCGTGTGTGTGTGTTGGATGTAGCGGAAACCTTTTTGTAGTTTGCAATAGCAAAAGTTTAGCATACAGACCATTTTGCTACGAGAGAGTTTTAAGTTTTGTGGGTGTATCTATAACTGAAAAGTATCTTAATGTTGCATTCGTTTATTGTAGCTACAATTTAAGTTTGAATATAGTTTGACCCTGGGGTATGCAATAAATGTACTATAGGGTATCATAAAAATCTTTTTTTTGCGTGCAACATTTACGTTAATACCCTGCAAAAAGGTTCTCAAAGACTTTAGATTTCACAGTTGGGTTAGGGTATCTTCTGGTCATTCTCTTTCTACCAAAAGAATTCTTAGATATTTTTAATTGAATTCTGTTGTTATTGCAAGAAGTTGAATTTTATGGGCATTTGTTGGCTGGCTGCCTTTCGAGTTGCTAACAAATACGCTAAGGGCTTAAAAGCACACACACACACACACACATACACTTGGCAAACTTTTCTACACATGTGTGCTTGTATGTTTGTGTGTATCAAATAGCAATTACCCAGCATAGCTACATACCCATAAGTTACTAGCAAAATGTGTAGGAGTAAGAAAAAAGGAAAGAAAGCTGGTTAGGCAGCTGCGTTGACTATTGTTAAACATGCGTTGATTTTTCTTTTTCTCTTCTTTCCAATATTATTATGCTCGTATATTTATTTGTATTCGTTTATTTGCTTTGTGCTATTTGTCTACGGTTTGTTCTGACTTTTCTCTTTCACGCAAATATGATCAATTTTCACAATACAAATTGCCGACAGTCTGCAAAAGGGAGGAAAATCAGCAAAGAATGGCACAATAATCTGTGTGGATTTCAAGTCTTGTTCGAGTCGTTATATTTATTGAAATTGTGTATTGAATTTCAAAGTCAACCGTCAATGGTTAAGTAGAAACGGATAATCAAAAGCACACGATTCAGGAATATAAAGGATATTAAGAATGCTTCATTTTTCCATGTAATATTTTCAATCAGTCTAAGAGTTCAATCATATCTTTTTCTTTTGAGTTATGACAGAGAAGCTTAAGCCTTTGAAAAGTTGATAAGAGTTGGACTTTTAACAAAATTCAAATCCAATCAGTTCAACAATTGAAAGAATCAATAAAATATATGCAACGTGAATGTAATTATCTCCTTAAATAATTATTACGTATCAGGACGAGATCAATTGTTATTTTTGGGAACCTTAAATCAATAATAAATGCTTGTGTGTATGAATATTTAATTGATATGAAACGAATTACTATGAAATTACACCAAATACAAGCTGAAAGAGAAAGGGAGAGAGATTTTTAATTAGTTTGCAAGCTGAATGGGCAGCTGGGCATAAGGATACTATCTATCGTTGCAACTATAATTTAAATCTCATCTGTGTATTGAAATGTGACTGTTTGCTTGTCAACATGATGTTATTGCATACACACACACACGCACACACACGCACACACTCGGAGGGGACTCATCATAGTAGTGATTGCATTGTGCTTGCGTTGCGTCCAGGCTTTGGACGGCTTTTGCGGTCACGTTGCTCATTTTCGCATTATGTTTTATGCACAACTAAATACAAATGAGTTTTAATGAGCGACGCTGCTGACCAGCCATGCGGTTAATTTATTATGCAAAACAGGGTTTCACAGGCATAACCACACACAACACACAAACGCAGCCAGGACATCACTGGACACACTGCCAAACTAATAATACGCCATTGTCCTTACATACAGCAATTACTTGCATACGGGGCTTCCACTTCACAGCATCAACAGCGGGCGCAGAGTTGCCGCTGCTGCTGCTTCTGCTTCTGCTGCTGCAGTAGGTCGTTAAATGCAGCAGCAACCAAAAAAAAAAAACCAGGTTCAAAAATCTGCATGTTGCAACATAATGTGGCATACATTTATTGTGGTCATGCTAACGTTCATACAGCGACAAAACACAGGGCCATAAACAGCGTGTACAGAAACAGAACTAAGGGCTTGGCGTAACTCCCAGACATTTATCATGGCCGACATGTTGGCCACTTGATTAACACCTTGAAAGCCAGCGAACATTTCAAATAAATGTAAAAATTGCTCAAACTTAAGTTCAGGCGCTTGCACAACAACATGCCCTGGAAACTTGAACTTGGTGCGGGGTTATGCCATGGTGTATAATAAGCCAAAATAATTTGTAATTTTAGCGAATTTGTAAAATTTTTCTTATAATTCCCAAGTGGTTCAAGCAAAATCGTCATGACACTAACGATCTGTTGGGGAAGTCTCAAAAAATTTTCCTTTGGATGTTAATAAAAAATCTTTCTTATAATTCCCAAGTGGTTCAAGCAAGATCTTAATGACGCTAATGATCTATTGAGGATCTTCATGGCCAAAAAAAAAATCCCAAAGATCTTTCGTTTAATAAATTAAGTCACAAAAAGTATTTCTTCTGCCAGTTTAATTTAAAAACGTTCTTAAAATCTCCAAGTGGCTTAAGCCTCCAAAACACTTACGATCTGTTGAGGATCTACTTAATAAAATTCATTCGTTTAACAAAATGAGTCCCAAAAAGTATTTCTATTGCTAGTTTAATGAAGATACTTCTCATATCTCTCTAGCATACTCTTCTTTATGCATTGTTGTTGACATTTCAAAAAAAGGGTATCTTTAAGTCAGACAGAATATTCTCATAGATCCAGCTTTTGCTAGTTTGTTGTGTGCATTTAATATTTGTGTCATTTTGCATGGCTCGTTGGATATAGTACAAAAAAAAAATATATATATATATACGACTAAACAATAAATGGCATGTGTACGAGTTTTAAAAGTCCCCAGCTATGTGTTGCCTCCCTTCTGCCCTTCTGCTTGTTCCCGTGTCCCATATCCTGGGTGCAGGCAATGTGGATATTTGCATGTGTGCGGGATTTACAGTTGCGGGGTAGTGGAAAAACCATCCAATGCCAATGTGATGCATACAAAATCAAACAACAACAACATCAAACGCGAAATTGTGTTTAGCTTAAACGGATTTTTAAAAGACTTTGCAAAACACTTGTGCATACGAAAGGATTACAAGGCTTGGGCTTCGATGCAGTCAAGCCTAAGGAAACTCTGCAGTCGCAGATTGACAGAGTTGGAATAAGAAAGCGAGAGACATGGGAAAATGATTGCATTTCCGCCCATGACAGTTTCTTAATGTGTTTTCCCATCGATGGGTTAGCACAAACTTGACTTGAAAGTACTCACAACTTGTGCATGCATTAAAGATGAAGAGCTTTGATAACTGAAAGCTCTTAAGCTTCGCAAATTAAGTTTTCAATGCAGTTGAAATCAATCATGTCTCTTCAGTCTTTTCAATTTTGTTTTATACATTTTTATTTACATCCTTTTTGATTTTAAATATTTCTTCTTTTTTTTCCTTTTAAACATTTTTTTGTTCGTCTCTTGGTCCTTTTGGTCTAACTTTTTAAAAACCTTTTTATATACGTATTCATTTCATTCATATTTTTAACCTTTCTCTTCCTTTGTTACTCTCACCATTTTCAATTATTTCCTGTCAAAGCAACTCTTATTATTTTAGAATCTGAGTGCACCATTCACAGTTTCATTCATTCAAAGCTAGTTTGAAAAACTCCATTTCATTCACTATGGACATTTCTTTTATTCATCTTTTTTGCATTGTTTCAACACAACACTTCCTTTGTGCATTCCTCTCAAAATACAACCTGTGCCATTATTGTCATCTCTGTCGATTTATCTTTCGGTATTCTGTTGGCATTGTTTTACACACTCTAAGTTTGCTCTACATGAGAATGTTCTCCAATTGATTCACATGGTCAATCATAAATTAAACTTCGCTCACTTCACTTTTTTTCTCTCCATCTCTCTCTTTCTCTGTGTGTTGTTGTATTTATCTAACATATAACGTTTCATCTTGCATTATGCGTTGGGTACCATCAAGGGCAGGACATCAAATGTGAAATGAAAACCACAATGGTGAATTGTGGATGCCATTTAAAGTGGCTTGTGGGCTGGTGGATTTTATGCGCTCTGCGAGTTGGGAGCACAATCAGCAATTGCTTTTTCTTGTGGTCTATGCAATAACAAAGTTTCAATTGTTTTGAGGATGATGCCAAGGCCGCTTTTAACCACTTCCCCTTTTTACTGACACATGGAGACTACAGTAAGACCAAGAGCCACAATAGCAAACACAAAAAAAAGTTACCCGGAGATGTCATTAAATTCATATGGTGCACTGAACAAAAACTGCCTAACTGCCTAACTGCCCAACTGGTTGACTGACCCATGCAAAATATTCTAAATATACACACTCGAAAAGTTGAAATTCTCTACCGCAGCAGGATGAAAGCATACGCTGGGATGTACGATGTGCGTGCGTGGTATGCTGTTCATATTTCTCACACACACTGCGCTGTAGAAAGCCGTTCAATGAATACTCTTTCCAACCAACTCTATGAATACATGTGTACTTGCCTTTATCTACGAGAGGTAACAAAGCAAAGAAGGTTATTACAACAAATACTTTTGAAGGTTACAAAATGATCGACGAAATCAAACTACCCAGTGTTAGAGCATGCAAGCGTTATAAAAATAGATGGACCGTTGATGCGCCGTCTGCACAAAGTTTTCAATATCTGGCTAGTGAAAATACATATATACCATTCACGAGTATTCCCAGTGGTCAATGTGTGTGTGGGCGGCGAGTGTGTATGTGTGTGTGTGTTTGTGTGTGGGTGGACTATAACTTTCGGCTAGTGTTGCAGCCGAGCAGCCGCTGGCGGTTGAGCATTGAATTTCATGACGTCATTAGTGTTAATGACATCAGAACTGGTGCATAATGCAACACAAGTTTAAATATTGTCGCTACACTTTGGCTATGGCTTCTTATGCCCCACATAATGAAAAGTTGCATGTTTTGCAAATGAGCAGCTGTAGCAGCAGCAGCGGCAGCAAATTAAAAAAAAAATAAAGCACAAAAAATTCTAAATGAAAACCTAGAAAATAGTGGAAAATAATGTGAACGCTTTTTCCATTGAAAATAATGAGCCATAAAGTGCACGCAATTATAGTTCTTGCTGAATGGTGGGTGGTGGTGTGGGGGGGGGAGGGTTAGATGGGAGGGGTGGTAAAATGGTTGCTGGGTAAAAATATCTAGAAATTGTGACGCTTTGTGTGGTTTTTCATCCTTTCATCAAATAGTTGAAAGGATTTTACTCTAAGCTTGTGTGTGTGTGTGTGTGTGTGAGGCTCTTGTGTCCTTGTTTTGTTGTCACAAATTGTTTCATAAGATGGCAGATTGTTTTTCACTATAAAGTTCAGAACAAAGCTAACAAAAATGGAATTCCTATCTTGAATCAGTAATTAAATACAATCAACTTTCAAAGAACTAAAATTCAGGCAACTTTAAATATTCAAAAGGTTGTATTTTTCCCTTTATTAACATTCTTTTGATTAATAATTAAAGTCTTTGGTTAAGGGTTTCTTTAAATATCGATTCTTATCGATAAGAAAACAATTTTTTATACACCATTATTGTACATTTTGTATTCCAAGTTTAAATATTTTAAAAGTTGTGTTTTGGCATTATTTAAATTCTTTTGATTGAATTAAATAAACAACATGGTTAACGGTTTCTTTAAATATCGATTTTTATCGATAACAGAATAAGTTATACTTTAGGTAAATATCTCAAATAATTTTTTAAAGTCGCAACAAAGTTTTCGATAATTTTTTAGATCTTTTATTCAAATGCCATAAAACATATGTCAATTAATTTTGAATAAAATGAAGCATCTATCGAACGCGTTGTTCGGGTATCTGGACAACGAGTGTCCGTGTCACCATTTCGTATGTGGCACGACGCTTCATTGCGAACACGATTAGTTCATAGATGCCATAGGGTGTTGCAAATAAAATGTGCTTGAAAAACGCCCGCTTGAAACATCGAATCAGGGACGGTGAAGTGACCGCATACAGATTGACCCAAACGGTGCCACGCTGTCGCTGTAATTGATTTGGTCGCACGATGACTCTTGCAAAGACCACCCTTATATTCATGATTGCCTTGCCAGGTGTGGAAAATTGATCATAGACCCACAAACACTCGTAGCTGGTCATCATGAGAACGATCAGAACCATGTGACCCGGTCGCTTAAGCAGTGGAAAATATAGATCCAGCATAATGTCAAAGAAACGATAAGCCAGATAATCGCCATTAAGGGCTGTACGCAAAGTTCCTCGTTCCGCATCGATGCGAAAGACAAGAAGTATCACATACGTAATGAGTAGTTGTGCCATAGCAATGATGAACTTATCCATAAAATCCGCCCACAAGCGTTTCCACACCCGTGCCACAGACAATCGAATGGGTTGCATGCCTGATGCAGTCGCCCGTTGCTGCAGAACATTGAGCAAATGATATTCATCGTTATGTCTACGTTGAGCATCGGTTTGAGCTCGTTGTTGATTCTGCTGATTAAACTGAACATACATGCTATACATATAGTAATTGTATATGTTGCTTTGCTGTATTTGTATAGCTCTTGCATCTTCCGCCCATTCGGCAAGACTTTTAAAATATTCCTCCTTGGGGTTTAGTTTATTGTGTTCTTCCTTCAATGTTGGTTCTTGCTCTATTTCTGCCATTTTACGTAATTTCTCCATCTTTGAAATTTTATATTCGGAATATATATATATATATAGATAAATATTTTGAAAGTATTTGCCAACAAAATATACAAATTTTAAGTTCTCTGTTCCAGGCAAATCTTTTTTGAATACTACAATTTATATTTATTTTCTACCTTTAACACTTTAATAAACCTACTATGTTTTTCACTATTAAACATCTCTCACTCTCTCTCTCTCTCTCGGTTGCTTTTAATGAGGTGCTAAAAAGTTTTCAAACAATTTACTCACCTAACATTTTGCACTTAAGTTCGTGTTGGCCGGAACTGTGCAAAATAAAACTTATTAACTCTTATTCTGGATAGCTTTAAATTATAGGATTAATGAAAATGAGCGCGAAATTGAAATGCATAACGTGCGCGGGCTGAAAAATTTCTAGTTTTCAAGATGCAAGCTAAGAAACTTTAGCTAAAGAACTTTTTACCCCCAAGTCCATACCAACGAGCGATGGGAGAGGGAGGGGGAGTAGCTGGTCAGGAAGAGGAAATGTGGCAAACAGCAACAACTTTTGACTGGTTGCTGTTTGTTAGCCTGTTTTGCTGGTAATTGCCGTTGTTGGTGCTGATGTTGCTGCTCCGGCTGCTCCTGACGTTGCAGTTGCCAAGTTTCCAAGTTGCAAGCAGCAAAAGTAGCAAAAGAAGCCAAACAACTGCGAATAGCAACAACTTCAAATGAGCCAAAAGGCAACATTATGGCAGCTTCACTGCTGTAAGTTTTCAGTTACCAACAGCTCAACAGCTCCTGTTCCTGCTCCTGCTCCTTCAGCTGCTCACTTTTTTCTTTTTCTTGGCTTACTCCATTTCATTTTCCTTTCTGTTTTCTTTCCTTTTCGACAGCGCGCTTTTACAACTTTGTTTTTCAATTTGCACGGCGGGCAGCCGCACAAATTAAATTGGCAAGCGCTTTACGAGGTGTTGGCCCATTCGTAGCTTTCTGTTGTTTTTAGGGCCAGTCACAGTAACAGTTACAGATGCATACAGTGAAGCCTAACTTGAAACAACTGCAAAACAAGATTGTTTTGTGGCAAATGTTTGCTTTAGCAAGAAGTCGAAAGATTTTTCAAAGAAAGAGGTTTTTATTATTCTAGAAAAAACTTAATAAATACATAAAATTGTATTGAAAGTTCAGGAAAGTTCTCTCAGTATAAATTTTACTGTTAAAATAAATATATATATATTTATATATTTCCAACACAACGCTTACGTGTAACCTTCTGGCCTCATCCGTTGATGGGTTTTTGCATTATTTTATACATATTTTATGTGAATTGAAATGAATGCTTTGCATTTTTCATTGCCAGCTAACCAATTGGCGTTGACAATTTCGAATCGTATTCCCAAAAGGATGAAACCAACAAAGATACAGAAAAACAAAAAGCAAAAAAAAAACGAGAAGTATATTTTCAATTGAAATCAATAATGTATTTTGTACTCCGTAGGCACAATTTTGCAATCAGTTAAAGGTTTTCTCCCCTTTAACTCACAACTGAATATGTTGGGCGTATAACGAAAAGCAAAGGGGGTAAAGGGGTTGTGGTGGCTTGTAAGTGGCTGTTGATGAGCTGCCATTGATGATGTCATGATTGCCGTTATATTTACTCATAGCACATGAAATTATATATTCACCACCTTTTGACGAAACGGTTAAAGCGGAAGTCTGTTTGGTTTCATGGCAATTTTTCAAGTGGTTTGCGAGAATAATAAAAAATTTAAGTTTAAATCATTTCAAAAATTATTTCAAAGTGCAAATTGATTAAAAATAGATGAAACAAACATTCGTTCTAGACAAATGCTATTTAATTTCCATTAAAATTTGTTTTTTCAACTTCCACAATTAAGCAAAGTTGATTTAAAAATCTGAAATGTGTCGCTTGCAATTCGAAAAGTCAACACTCAAACCAAAAAACAAAGATGAAACAAAAAAATGCAGTTGGGGAATGCGAAAAACAGCCAAAAGGTGAAGCCTACAAAAAAATATAAAAGGCGAAATGAAGAGAAAATTGGAAAACGTAACGCATGCAATGCGGCAACAGCAGCACCAACAACCAAAAACAACAACAACACGCAGAAAAGAAAACCGTCAACCGCCATTTTGGTGCAATTCGTGTATTTTTAATTAAAGCCAGCGACAATTTGACATCAATATCGAAATTAAGATCTTGCAGTCAGGAAACGTTTCGGGAGCACATGAACATGAACAACGCGGTGTAACTTAAACCCCTTCCCCGCAAACACACCCCCTCTTATAGTGTATTTGAGTGGCATGATTGGAGGCAGTTTGAAGTTTTTGCTGTAGTCACGAGGGCAACATCCGCTTCATCCTCATCCAGCGGATATCCGCTGAAACAAAAAAATGTTCACAATTTGGTTTTGTCATTTTCAATTTTGCAACATTGCGCAACTCAGTGTGTGTAGTTGTGTGTGTGTGTTGTTGTGTGTGGGTCGGATATTGATGTGACGACATGTGCCGGATCGTAGGGTTTATATGTATGCATAAAATGGGCTGTTGTTGCAGGTCCTTCAAGCCTGCCACCAAAGATACGAGCATAAATTGACGCGGCAATAAAGCATTTGGTCGGAAAGAGACCGTGACAGATCTCGGAAAAGGGAGTAAAATGTGCATGCGGAATTGTTGACGCCAAAATAATTACGAGCCGAGTTCCAGTGCCACAAAACGCGAAACATCAAAATGCAAAAGTTGCGTTGAGTTCAAATAAAAAGCGGCAACTAAATGAAGCATTCGAACATGCTACAAAAGCAAGCAAACTGCAAAGTAAAAGCAAAAAGTCAAAAAGGGAGAAAAATGTTCGAAAAAACTGCAAAGTGCACAATAAAAAAAAATATATATATATATAAATTGCAATTTGCATACATTTAACAATTTTACAAGTTGAAAAGAAATATATAATATAATCAAAAATAATGCTTCATTCTTTTGCCCAAAAGCCAGTTCAAACTGAGGGTAAAACAAATTTCAGATTCAGAGATACACAATCCACTGTTGTTCGATTATATAGTTTAAAATCTATCAGATAAAAAACTTTCCATGTTTTTTTCCATTTGTTTTTAATGCATTTAAATGTTATATTTTTGTTCTTTTTTTAGCAAAACCTATTAAAAACCTATTAAGAAATGTTCTTCATGGCTTTCACATTAAATAATGGAAATCAAATACTCGCTTATTAAAAAGCTGTTAATGCAAACAAATGAAGCGTAACAATAAATAAAGATATCAGCTGCCATCAAATAGCAATATTAATATAAAGCTAGCTAACAATTTATATATATACACATATTTTTTTTTTTGCAACGCACAATTCCATAAATGTTTTCTGGCTTCAGGTTGTGGGTTGTGGATGACGATTGCCCGTTAACTGGCAACAGCTTGTCTGGCATCAAAGTGAATGTGGCTGTTATTGAAAAAAGCTGTGGTTTGATCTGCGTTAAAAATGCATAAGCGATTATGAATGGACTGCCAGTTGTTGTGGCAGTTAGATTTATGGCTTGATATGGACAGACTATTAAAAGATTGTGTGAATAGAGCGCAGCTTTATAAAGAATTTGAATGTGATATAAATATCTTTACCAACTTGCGACAAAAAGTATGCTTTAAAAATTGTTGTGACCAGAGCTACTTAACACATCAAAACTTTGTCTTTCAAGTGAAAATGAAAAGTTTGTTAAACACTTTGTTCATCGTAATTTAAGCTGGATGATAAGCTTAAAGCTGATTTTCACAGTCATCACAAAACAAATAAAAGAACGCAAGAAAAACAAGTAGAAAAATGTGCGAGACACACACCAAAAATAAACAATAAAATAAAAAATAACATTGGCAGAGAGTAAGAAAGCAAGAAGCCTCAACGTATAAAAAGAAAAATAGCAAATGGCCAAATGAATAAAAATGATTCGAGTATCCTAGGCAAAGTAATACCAAAAAAAAAAATAAAATAAAAATGGAGGCGAAACGCGTGCGAGGCTATAAAGCAACACATAAGCTACACAAGTGGAAGTAGGGTGGGCAGATAAAATCCACACACACACACACACACACGTACGCGTTGAAAGTTTTCAAATTTTATGACTTCATTAGAAACGCATGATGAGCAATAATGATAGCGCACAGCGAAGGGCAAATACTAAGAGACAGAGAGACACAAGCACAGCTGTTGCAAATTGCGAGTTATTCGCATTGCTCAACTAATACAACTACTATAACTGAACTACGACTACTACTACAAGACCAGACCGCAAGACCAAAAAAAAGGAACAGACACAGAAGCAGAAGAGCCCAAAAACCACACAAGAAAAACAGAGAAGGAGAGAGAGTTGAAAGGCGTTGCCACAAAATGAAGGAAGTGAAGCAGCTGGTAAATTACTCTACACACTTTATGAATGAGTGTCGTTTAAGTGGCCAAATGTCTGACTTGAAGCAGGGCAAAAGAGTTCAAACGGTAAGGGACAGAGACACGAGAGTGTGTTAGAGAGAGAGAGAACGCCGTTGAGTGCTTGACAGTAATGAAAGTTTAAATTGTTTGTGTTTCCGCAATGTTTTGGCAAATGTGTTATGACATGATTGCGTTTTATGCCGTTGTTTCTAGAATTTCGCTTATTAATTCGATTAACATGCAAGCAAATACATAAACATAACCAAAGCTGACATTGTTTAATTTGTTTGAAATTTTCCTACATACATACAAGAGCATGTTTGATGTGCATGTTTTAACAGATGTTTATGATTATTCATAACTATTTATTGAAAACAAAACAATGGATTTAACACGAAACTCAATATAAACTATGTTCCATCTTAATTCAATTTCCTTACTCATCTTTTCTTTCAACATTATTTAAAGCTAATTTTCAGATAAAATCCATTCCAATGTTCTTTATCTTTTTGCCGATTGCCTTATCCCTTTTGCGATTCGAATTTCGAATCGAAATTAACTCAAGAGAAACTTGTTCCTTTATGAAATCAAAGGCAGCTAGCTACAACCACAAATATTTGTAGAAATTGAATTGCGAACAGCAACTGCACAATACGAGCAAAAAAGAATACTCGAAAGTACACAGTACACACAAAAAAAAAAACACTCACAACAAACTCAAATGAATGCCAATAAAATACTTGCCGGACAGTCAAAACAATTTGTCGACTGCCCTTTGGGTACTTTTTGCTACTACTTCAACTGGGCCGCTGTTCAACTTGCCTTTCGTTTCACTAATTTCATTTACTACTCAAACCAACTGAAGCAGAAGCAAGAGTAGAAGACGAAGAACTTGTTAACTGGTAATTGATTTCATTAAGTTTCTCCCGGGTTTCTGCTCACACACACTGCCTCTCTCTTGGCTTAACACACATAACATCTCCGAAATCCCCACAATCCGGGTCTAATGTTAAATGCAAGTCGTTCGCATTGCAAATCAGCATTGACAACTTGTCAGACAAGTTAGGCATATGTATTTTCGTGGAGTAGGCGTTTCGATTTGTTCCTCGAGCATAGCTAAAACGGAACCAACAGATTACGCTTTCGTTTTTTTTTTTCCTTTCTTCTTTGGTTGACAACATTTGTAGTCGACTCGCTTAGCTAGTTGCTAACTGTTCAGGATATAGCAGCCGGAAATATATGTAGATATACATTTTCCGTTATAGGTTTTCGGGTTTTTTCATACTTTGTGCTGGGGTATTTTGGCATTCTTATAGGGATTGCTACTGTAAAAGTCTACCTTTGAATTTGTCTCTAAAATAATTGACTTTATCATCTTTAAGCTTCATGTATATACTATCTTCATCTTCATGTATATATAGCAATCTTCATCTTCTAAACAAAAACTTCCTGCCTTAAGTTTTATTCATCTCGTTAGTGTATTCAACTTTCCGTTTGCGCATAGACAAACTTTCTGAGTGTCTCTCGTTCTCTCTGTCGTTTTTGTATGTTGCTTGTCATTTTCAGAGTTTGGTGTGTCGTTGACATTGTTATCCTTTCGTTCGGTTGCTTATCCCTGTCAGCTGGCAAATGGAGCACGGATTTCGCTCTGCCACGTCCATAAAATGTGCGCGTAAAGCAAGAATATCCTTTTTGCTTCATTCTCGTTTCCTTTTCCTTTTCACTTTTATTTGTCTGTTGTCTTACTTTCATGCTGGCATGAAATGGTTTTATGCTGCATGCTGCATGCAAATTGCTGAGCTTCATTTATCACCGTTGTTGACTTTTATGTTCGCCATAACTTAAAACTGGTTCGCACCGGACCGAACGGAACCGAACCGAGCCGGACATTGGATGTGTGCCGGAGACAAACATTGATTTGACCTGAACTCAAAGCAAAGTGTCCAAAGCTGCATTGATTATGCATCTCAAATGTTTCCCTTGTGTGTGTTGCTGTCTGCCAATTCACACATTCCTCTTCCACTTCAATTAATTGCAGCTGTAATTGCTTGCAGGTGTATTCATTGTTGTTGCTGTTGCTGCCAACCTGGGAAATCGCTCTATTTGCATATAATCAGGTATATGCAAATTCTTTGATCCTCGATGGGGTGGTAAAGGGTGGTAAAGGGCTTATTATTCTAGTATTTGTGCTCACATTCTCACGTGAGAACTGTCAGTTAATTTATTGACCAAATACGTTTAATCCATTGGGCGTTATTGCATTGGCACAAAATTAAGCGGTTAACCACGTTTATCTCTTTCACTTCCTCTCTCTCTCTCTCTGTCTAGCTTAAAATTAACTTATTGCCATGGTTCCTGTATTAGATTGCATCTTATTAAGTTATTTAATTTCACATATTCGAAGAATTTCCCACGAGTCAATATCGTCCTATCATGTGGAAATAACATCATGTAACTAATAATGTAATTAAATCTTACATGTTGATTCTCGAAAGGTTTCATTGAACTAACGTTATATTGGGCTTATGGGTAAAATTCAATATGCCAATAGTTTCATTCCTCTTAGAATCAAATCTATCTCAATTTTACTTAACTAAAGAACCAAATATCATTGCAGTTTCTCTAAGCATTGATTTTCATTGGAGGATAATCGAAATCAAATTACTTTGCTTATGCGCTCACATCAGGTGGCGCCACCCCGTTGTGCAATTTAAAACCAGCCTCAAGGTAAATAAAATATTTGCATTCGAATTAATTGCAATAGTTTTGCAGCATTGTTGTTATTTGTTATTTGTTATAGTTGCATACACTCGTAATGTGTTGTTTTGGAATTTTCGTTAGTTATGCAACACTTGGTTAAATGATTTCATTATTAATGCATAGATTACACAACACGTGTCTGGGCAACATTCCTTGCAACATTGTTAACGTTGATGCC